>BSBM01000026.1:0-647500 GCA_027924585.1 Larix kaempferi | reverse complement strand
AACCCTATACCTCTTCAGAACCTCTTCTAATCCTAATAGTGCTCTCAAGCTCCACTTCCCTTCACCCCCTGTATCCCATCATATTCTCATTCCCTTCATATCTCCCCACTCAAGCTTCCAACATCCTTCTAATCCCTTGACCCTTTCTCATCCCTATTAAATATTAACCATAGATTCCCTTGACCCTTCCCCACCCCTTCTCAAATATTAACCAAAAATCCCCTTGAGTCTTTCCCACCCCCCCTCTCTCAAGTATTAAACATATATTTTATGATTTACATAACGCGAGCGCGTTTTGGAACTACATAACGCGTACGCGTTATGTAGTTATATAACGCGTGCGCGTTATGAAATTCTAAAAGCGCGGCAATATTTTTTGAATTTAAACAGAACGCGCTCGTGTTTTTAAGAGCCTAAACCAAGCCGAATCACTTGCTCACATGTCAACAATAATCCTATGTGTATGCTTTGGAGTTTGCTTCGGTAATTCCAAACCTGTGCTATGTTAATGAAAAACCAAAGCTAATTGGGTATTTCTTCCAATTTCTGGAGAAGCCTGTGCTTAGCCACTCGTTACAGTATGCTACACACAGTCATTTTTGACGAAATCTTAGACACAAATAGCATTTTTTCTGCAGATTCCAAATATGTAACTTTTATTTTGAAATATTAATTTTTCCTATTTTCTTTCAATTTCTTTTCTGTCCTACTTCCTTAACTCGTGAAACACACTGTTAGTGTTTCTTCCATAACTTTTTCAATTCTCGATCATTTTAAAAAAAAATTGTATGGTGCACAAGAGGACACTAACCTCCACGTTCTATGAAAAACCCATTTTAAGATTTTTGCATTAAGACCTTCAAAGGCTCTACCCACAAAAGAGGTATTATTTTCGAGGTTTGATCACTTACAAAATTATAAAAAAATTATAAAATTACTAATTTAATTTTCGAAAAATAATGGCGCACAAGTGCTATGTGTTCTCTACATGCATGCCGATTTTTGTAGCTTGATTCCATCATTTAGGCCCTCAAAGGCTCTACCCACAAAAACATATACCTTATCATTTTCCTGAAAAATAAAAAGTGTCTGTTAAGAAAAATGAAACTTGACATAGCTATGCAAATTTTCAATACATAAAAGTTATATATTCGGAAACGTGATTTAATTTCCTACATTTCATCTTTTTTACTCAATGCAAGATATTTTGCGTAAGTAGCTCAAAAAATCCAAGTAAGTTGAGGGATCCCTGCTTTTTCAGTTTTCTATTGCATCTAACGCCCCAAAAGTGACCCTCATTAGCTTGCACTGACCCGATTATAATTTAAGATAATCATTTCTTCAAAGAGAATTTACAACTCCATTCTCATGAGTGTAATGCCATAAGCATTTCCTTGCCCTGGCATAACGAACAACTCAGAGTTAGTCTTTTCACGCCATCATCTTTGTGGAAAATCTACCACCTACACTTTGCGTTTCGAAACGAGGCTGATCAAATTTGAAGGGTGGACTCCTATTTCAATTTGAAGTGCTATAATATATTCAACCCTTCATTGTTGACATGTTAAAATAATTATCTTTTTCAGTTGAAAGTAATAATATATAAAAATTTCATTTATATTAGAAACAATGTATGAAACTGCTTCCATAGAAAAATCAAGGTTGGATGAAAATGAAATACAATCTATAAAATGTCCAATAAACATAGAGATCAATAAATACAAAAAAGAGAATGCATCTAAAAAATATGTTAATGAATACATGTTGTAGTCGAGGGGGTTGCATTGTTACCAGTGATACATATTATATATAAGCAAGCACACAAGATACAGATACAATAGACAAGAAGATGGACATAACACAAGCCTTTTATTACTCAACAAGATGCAGAACAAATCTAAGTTAACCTCATGGATTGACTCACCAACCTATATACATGCTTTACATACAGTTATGTAACCGCTTGTCGGTTCAACCGACTGACCTAACCTGACATGTTATGGTCGACATAACTATCGACATGTCTTACAATAAGTTGGGTGGAGGACCTAGTCGACAGGACGACTTAGGCTCCTCCAACATCTCCCCCACCTCGAAATCTTTCTTTGTCCCGAAGAAATGAGGAGATGAAAAAATTGTCAACTATGCAAGCAAAATAAATGTAGCTATTACTGCTATTGATGACTGGAGTTGGAAGCTGATTGTTGCTGGACACAGACTTCGACAATGGATTTGGCGGAGATAGACAACTGGTACTAAAAATATTCCTAGGTGTGCAACATATTTTGAATGAGGTTAACCTTGACAAAATTTCCATTTTATCTTGTGTCCACTTATTTTGCAAATGGATCAAATCATGGCCGAAGAGGTTGATTTTTTTTGTTGGTAGTGGTAAGCAGTCTTTGAAGATATGGCTGGATGTTTTCAAGTTTCAAGAGGCTAGTGCGCGCTTGTCTCATCCACTATTCTTCATGTTTTTCCAATTTTTTCAGCTTTCTGTTTTCCAGGATAATATCTGTGTCGACGGATTGAAGAAGTGTCTCATTGGTGGTTTGTCATTGCGGGTGCAATGTATTGAGTAACTTACGCATCCCTTGCAATTCTTTATATACTTGTGTTAACACCCAAATTGACCCCCAGGTTGTAAGAAGGGGAATTCGGGGTAACCACTAACCAATCTTTGGACTGATGTTACTGAGCCAACACAATCTGAGAGGGCTCTCTCAATAAACTAATGAAAAACTAGAAATAAACAAGGGCGTCAACCATGAAAAAGGAATACCAGCGTTCATTCTTCAAGATGTTCTATCAAAACATACACAGAAGGTCAGATTCCTGTAGGACACAATATACTCATGTAAACCATTGGTTGGAGAACAACAGGGATCTATATTGGGAAATGGAGTCAATTCAAGTATAACATAAACATTATTATCAAATGCTTAGCAGATACATTCGCACAGAGGCAAGGTAGCAACCAGCTAGTAGTCAAAGTGATTTAATTGGTGAAATAGAAGAAAGATGAACAATCCATTGATATAAGGCATACACAGATTAATCCTATACCAACTTTAGTAGAAATATTTTATGAAATACTTGGTAAGAAATGAACAAGGCATAATTTCTATGAATCTCATTCAGATACTACACTGAACCAAGTATGAAGGAATATTAACAATATGGATTAACAAAGGGAAGAAACACATATCACATAGGGAAAGAAAAAACAGACTACCAGACTAATTACATAGGAATCCCTAGAAAACACGTATAAACTTCTGACAACTTTATTCAAAAAATATCTCTAAATAACAACAGTGGACAAAATATGCAAAGCTCCAAAAAGTTCTCAACCTTTTCCATTTGAAAATACATGGAACTTATAGTGACCTGGAGTCTCATACTCGGCCCATTTGAAACAAAAATTAGTTACAATATAGGGACACCTCATCATATAGTTCAGATGTCACTATCATAAAAAAAAAAATATAACAAGATAAGCTTAACCGCTTTCTTGCATTTGTCGATATGCCGTTGAACAATATAAAGATATTTAAAGTATCTATCTAATGGCGAAACTTCATTACATAACGGGCAACCCACTGCCACGTCCTAGAAAATCAAAATCCTAAATATATTAAAAAGTTTTATACCAAAATAAAATGATATTCAAAAAACACAAATATCTGAGATCTAAGGGGTAGTAGCTGCCAGTGGAGCGTGATAGGTATACTTCATCCTTCCGTATTTCTCTACAGGTATCCAAAGTTCAGGTGCTAGGATGTCGTAACTTGTCATTTCTTTCTCCAGGACCCTTATGTCAAGGTGATCAACAGAAGACATGGGTGGAAGTCCTTCACCAATAGAGGTCAATATGTACAACATCTTGAACTCTTCGTCCATCTTGTCCATCAGAAATTTCCCTAAAAGTGGCTGGCTCAGGTGTTTGAACTTGGAATGATCCATCCACCTGCTAATCATCAACTTTTTATGCTCACTTTGGGGAATAAATTTTTTCTTTTCATCCTAAAATGCAGGAAATCCTTTTTCTACTAGCCCTCCAAACTGTCCTTTGAACTCTATTAACTATTCATTCATTTCATTTGCTTTGGCCTCCACAGCTTCGACCAACGCATTCTTCCGTACGATTCGTTTTGCTATTGCAATGGTTGTGACCCTGTCTTTGATGCTCAAATCTATGATATCCTTCTCTGTCAAGCTATTTAAAAAGTTTATAGCATTATATGCAGTCTCCTTTGGCCTTTTGTGCAGCTTTTCCTTCATGGCAGTGCATCTCTTAAAGACATTAGTGATTATCTTCTCCTTTGTCCTCATGAGATCTAGATAAGGTTTGAACCTCTCAACTTCCTAGATAATTGAATCCCAAATCAAATGCTTGCATCCCTGCATAGCCGTTTTTCCTGTAACCTACTGAGAAAACCTGTTATTAATCGCTACCAATTCCTTATACTTTTCCTATAGGTCATTTGTCCCTTTTTCCTTTTCGTCATTTTATTCTTTTAATCTTTGATTCTCCTCTTTTAGTTCTCGTATTTCAACCTCCTTTAGGTTGATCTGGGACATGGCCTGTACAATGCTGTCAATACCATCCTTCTTCTTGTTTGGGTCTTCGCTTGCCTACTATGAACATATGTTTGACAAACTGCTCTTCAACTCTTCGATTAGACTCTTCAAACACACCTTCTTTTTCTCCCAGCATCCTTCTTTCTCTGCAAACCTTAGCAATTAAGCTTTATTATTGCTGATCTCCGTGCTTAAATCTTTTTTTTCTTGTATTAACTTTGTCTCTTCGGGGGCTTGTATCAATTGGGTGCTGGGGATTTTCATTCTCTTTCGTAGGCTCTGGATCAAATTATCTTTCTCTATCAACAGTTTCTTGCTTACTTTGCCTCCGCCATCCTGTTCAATTAAATCAAACTGCAGCTTTTTGACATGCTACTAAAGAGCTTTATTCTCAGACCTTTCATGTTTTAACTGGGCATCCATTTTATTTACAGTAACTTCCAAATTAGAGATCTTCAAGGCCGCTTCCACTAAGTCATCATATAGACGTGTTGGCCCGGAAAACTGTCCTTGGCCAACTTATGGAAAAACAGCCCACACACTCGACTTAGTATAATCTTGTATGTGTTTGGAATGACCGTCTTTCATAGGATCAAGGCCTGCTGCCTGTGTGTTATGCTCTCAAAGATAAAGAGTCTCTCGAGGTGAATACGCTTCAAGTAAAGTCAATCAAACTAAAGAACTTTAAGCTAATGATAATCTAATTCTAAGAACTATCTAATACTAAATATCAAACATTAGTAGCTCCTAATATTATCCTATGATAAAGTAAATGTTAATGATCTATTTAACATGTTGGCTTCCTATCTCGGCCAAGAGCATTGATTAATTTATCTGACCTGAAGTTTGAAACAAAGAAAGTATTTACTAACTGCAGATTGGTAGAGAAATCTCCAACCATAGAAGTAAATTTAAATCATCTCACAATGGATAAAAATCTATTGTAACATAATTATAGAGAATTCCAAACTAAAGTCAAAATTCCTAACTAAATATACTGTTCTGAAAATGCAGAAATATAATAATTATTCGCTAACTTGAAAGTGAAACACGGTCAACAGACAAGTCAGAAAATACTAAGATTTGGTTTATAAAAAATGAAAACAATGAAACAGTCTATTGATCCCAATTTTAAAGTAAACCAGTCACATTTCAGATCAGCATATACATTCGAATTCCACAAAGATTTTTCATATACAAAAGCAAAGTATATATATATGAAAAACAAGAAAAGATGACAGAGAGCGATCAGCAAAGCAATACAGCATAAGCATATCAATATTATAAAGATTTAGGCAAAATCTTCATGCTCTGCAATATCCAGTAATTCTCAGAAAAGTCTAGAGAATATCTAAATACACAGAAAGTAAAATAACAGTGTATCATATGTATCTCTCCAACATCTCAGAAGTCGAACGTAAGGAGAAAAAGAGTAGAGCTTCTGGGAAAAAGTTCCCATCTTTCTTTACAGAGCTTCCCCTCTTCACGACAGTGTCTCCTCTCTCTTTGCAAACAGAAAGATTACAAAATAGATAACAGAATCAAGAAAACAAGGTTTCTTTCTTCTGTCGATACCCCCTCCTGGATTGGCAATTTCTGCTACATATATAGGTGATCCTCTCTTATCCAAGTAACCAGCTTCATCCATAAATAACTCCGCCTACTTTCATGTTCTCGACGGCTCTATCGTTATTGAATTTTCTGTTAGATGATCTGGTTCAGATCTTCCAGAAGAAACTCCATTTCCTTCGATTTCCAGCCACGTCTACAATGTGATAGCATCGTTATGAAGAATACCTGCATCAAAGAATTAATCGTGTATAAGATATTATAAAATCGAATAGAAACTTTTCAAATCATGTATTATGTAAGCAGATTAGATTTGCCTAAAAAACACATCTGAAAATTTCAGAAAAAGAAAAGATCTTAGAATGTTAAGAGATGCAAAAAAAAGATCTTCCTCTCTACGGTCACTGCTATTGACTTGGTAGATGAATAATAGTTGCAAGCACGCCTTAATCTGATGTTGATTGATATCGGATTCTTTTTCTATGCTTCGAAAGAAATAAGCATGACAGGCCATTAATCTTTGGTGAACACGTTGCACCATTTACTCGACACGTAAATATTCTATGCATGAAGATCGGTATGTCGAATCTACTCTCTACGGTTTCCACAATTTTCTGCGAAGTAGTAGAACTAATTTAACCTGGTATCTTCTAATATTGAGCCTCAGTAGTAACGTGTTGATGAATGTTTTCCATTTGGCTAATGGCGGCAGTTAATCCGGCATTTTGATAGCTTTATTCTCTCGAACGGTTAAGCATTATATAATCATCAATGTTTATCCAGACTTGTGTTGTTACAGCGATCTTGGGATTCAATGATATCTAGCAGCAATTTCTTACTTTGATTTAGTGACTGGCTGGTGATGTAAATGAATCACTATTCTGCGCAAGAATCGAATCCATAATAGCTGGTTGTTATCCCCTAAACGGCATATAAACACTTCGTTAAAATCACCTAGCTTTTATCTTGGCGATATTTTGGTGACAAGGAAACGACTTACACACTCATCAGTGGCAATTCAATCTTTTGTTGGTTATTAAATGTTTGTGACCGGTCTCTCAATAAGCTGAGATAGCATCTTAAATGGTGTCTCATATGTAAATGCATGATAAATTCCTTCTTTTATAGAGTCGGCATTTTCTGCAATAAGATTTCAAGATTGACGTTATAATGATAGAGCAATGATCATGAAACAAATTTTCAACGGAAGCTTTATTTTCAAATGCAAATTCATATAATGAAGTATTAACACATGTATATAGGATATCAACTTGAAATCTCTTGTCCATCCACGCGTATGAATTCAATAACCATGATCATATAAAAATTGGGATTTACATTTTGTATGTCAAATGATACGAGACAAAAAGTTTAATGGTTGAATACTCTTATTCATCATTTGAAATATGAACGAAAGTCTCCATATTAATTATGGGGTTTACCATATGACAAAAAGAATGGGCTCATCACCTTTAAATAAATAATGATAAAGGTTTGGACAATTAAATCTTATATATTATGATAAGTCATTCCTTTTAATATGCATGATAACCTTTTAATGAACCATTTAGAATAAATGCTTTGGGCAAAGTTTCCTTGTATCCTTTCTCTAAAAAAAAATAGTGTCCTTTATTTATTATATCAAAGTACATTATATAAATAAATAATTTATATTGTCTTTTAAAAAGTATATTGAATATAATTAAAGACAACAATAATAATAATGAACAAATATGAACTTTCAAAAAAAATATATATATATATTGTATAAACACAATATTTCTTTTAGAGCAGAATCTTAAGACATATGGAAGCAATATTAATAATAAAAAGTTTTATATGTAAGCATTAATAAGCTATCTAGATAGGATTTGAAATTTATTTATCAACAAGCCAGGCCAAAGAGCGAGCAGCGCGAAAGATCAATCCGAAGGAAGCAATGAAATCACATATCAAATCAAGCAAAGTAAAATGAAAGCAAACCATAAGCAAAGTATTTACAAAAATTACATGGGGGAACCCTTTATTCTGTATAAATCAAGGGGAGTTGTTGGGGTGCCAACAAATGCCGACATGCTGGGCGAACCAGTTATCTCTATTCACTTTACTTCAAACAATTCAGTAAGATATGATCTAAGGCTCACTCTGAGAAATCAGGTAATCTCAATCTAATACAAACCTGTGTTTAATGATTTTCACGTTTGCAAATACTTTCAAAAATTTTTCCCCTGCGTTGCTAATAAAAATTTTCGCATATAGACAAACCAGATAAGATAATCTCGTCAAAACCAAATACTCAGAATAAAAGATAACCCAAAACTTCCAGTATAAAGATATAACCGACTTATTCCTCTGAAAAACACAAGAAACCTGTTCCATCTTATTATAGATAAATTTTGCTATTGTATTTAAGACTTTATAAAACAAGGAATCATTGTCTTAGCTAGGTAACCATAAGACAATGTCACTCACAAATATCATCAGAAATGAATCAGCTGGCTCATTACTGAGACCCCTTATCTTTTAATCCTAAGACCAAAAGCCATTACCACAGTTTGGTGACTGATTTTAGGTAACGTCATACTCATGATATCCATGATCCTGATCGAACCGGCTCATTACTGAGACCTTTCGTTCCTAATTTCATAAAATAAAAAATTATAAACAGAACAGATCCAAGTACTTCCCAGATTGTAAGCAGTTTTTTAAAAATGACTGTTAGTTCAGATTGATAAATATTTCCAAGTACCAAGTTTTGAAAAGACAAATTATCGGTCATCTTTACTATAAAGATAACTCTGACAGTAAGTACAAACTTCTAAAAGTTTACAACAGATCCGTTTCAAATTCGAGAAAACCTGATTAGTCTTAGCGAGAAAATAGACCATATCTTATAACAATTACTCAAAATGAACAAACTGAAATTCGAACCGCAAAAAATTATTTATTTACACTAACCCCTTTAAATCAAACAAAACTTAACTAAGTATAAAATAAAAAAGAAAATCAAGCTCTATTTACATATGTACAAAAAGATCAAAAATAAAAATAATCAAGTGAAATCAAATTTCCAATGTAACCAACCATACAAACTCAAACCAATAAACACATGTACATCGCAAATCAAAATGAAAATGGCAAAAAAAAGAACTCAAAATCAAAACTATCTAGATCTATCTCTAACAAGTGCAAGATAATAAAATTATTATTTACAGAAAATCTAGCATAAAATGATTCTTCTAACCAAACTTCTATTAGATCATGATATGTACAATGACTATGAACAGATTGTGATGGTTCTTTCGTAAAGGGAAAATCATAAATAAAATCGTTCATTGTTACCATCCCTTCTTTTGACGTGATAGATTGATAAGGTACAAAACTGGAGCATTCATGTGGAGAGATTTGATCTTCTCTTAATTGTTCATCTAAAATTTGATTTACAAAAAGTGAAATTTGCTCTGATCCCTTTAATGTATGATGTGCAATCTTTTCCTTATGGATATTCTCTTGTAAATAAATACATCTTTCATAAATATCATCAAATTGAGAAACAATTTCAATTAATTCATCACCAAGATTACTTGTTACATTCTTGAAATTGGAAGGAAAAGAACATTTAGGCAAAATTTGTTCTGAATAAAATTCTTGTGAGCAGATTGGGTAGTTATAGAAAGCTTCTAAATCAGAAGAAAAATTATCTCCTAAAAATTTCCCCTCACCATCTTCTAAACATTGTTTTATGGTGAGAAGGTTATCGTTATTCAGTTCGTGTTCGTTTAAGACTTGAAATTTAGATTCAACACAAACTTGAGTTTTAGGAGTATGAGATATTTCTTCTTGACATTCGTAATTATTACCCAATGTATCAATAGTATGTGAGTTTGTATAATCATTCAATAAGTTGTCATTACTCACATAATCATATGAAACAGAACTTTGGTTTGAAGTTAAAGAGTTAGATTGAGGAGAACTCCAAACTTGATTTGATATTGAAATATTATGATCAGATTTATCGATTAAATTCAGAATTATCTCTCTCATATTTTGAACTTTTAATATCATCTTCAAACTTGTAATTTGGATCAAAGAAATATTTATGATCAAAAGATTCAGATTCTAAATAGTGATCAACTCTAGAAAATGGTAAACTATGAAAGGAACTTGATTCCTTCACAAAGCTATTAGTATATAGAGTAGAATCACGAGTTTGCAAATCAATTTTAGATTCATGATAGAATTGATCAAAGTGATTAAATGATGTACTTGACTTATGATCTACTTCAAGGGTTTCAAATGTGAATTCAAAACCATGAGAATTTGTCGCAAGGCATTCCTCATATTCAATTCCAAGTGGAGGAAAATGATAATCAAGATTTTGCAATGAATTTACAGCTAAGTTATGATCTTCTTGTAAACCAATTAATGTTGTACACATAGCTGCAATGTTTTCTTCATTGTGCATGATTGATTTATTTTTATGATTATGGAAAGATATAATTTCATCATGTAAAATCTCAACTTGATCTTTCAACCTAAAAATTTCAGAATCATTATCTTCTTCACCTTTATCTTTATCATCATCATTACTGGAAAATAAAGAAGAAAAAGGATCATGGGAATACCTCTTAAGATCCTTCTCAAGAGTTTGTGCGTGTTCGCATGCTTGATCAAAATCAATTATATCCTTTTGTGCAACAAACATAGCTATGGATTTGGGTATAGAACGCACATACCACTCATAACGAATGTCACCTGAAGGTTTATGATTGTCTTTGAGTCGATGATAAACCTATCGAAAGCATGTATTGAAATCGCGTATGGATTCGCCTTCTTTGACCTATATTTCATCCAAATCAATATATATATTAGTCGCATTATAAACATCATAAGCATTTTGAAAATTTCTTTTAAAATCAGACCAACCATGAATCATGTGAATGGGAAGAACAAAATACCAGTCTGATACCTTTCCTTCAAAAGTGAAGGGGAAAAGCCTACATACATCATCTTCATATTGAATATCAAGTAAACATCATACAAACTCGTATTTTCTTATGTGTTCTAAAGCTATGATATTCCCTTCACCGTCAAACCTTGGCAAGAGAGCAACTGCCTTTCTAGGGAGTTCATGAAATGGTCCATGCAAGTTCAATGTCGTGTTGGACTCCCATGCAGGGATATGGGAATGAGCCATAAAAACTGACTCAAAATTATTAGCTTACCATCTAACCATCCCTATGATGCGTCTATGAATTTATATTCTTGGACTTGGATAACTGGGGTTGATAACCCCTCTTTTTGCTCATTTATACTACCTATCAGGACAGCTGATCCTTCCGGTCTTTCAAATTTTAGTCTTTTCCTTTCACTTTCTTCTTCTTCTATTTCAATGACTTCTTGTAATTCTCTCTTCCTGCCTACCTCCAGAGTGTTAAGTAGCTGGTATGTTTCCATAGGATCATCAGTCATGAACAAAGCTTGGACTTGTAAATCTAGGTCATCTTCCTCTTCGGGCTCATATTGCAATAAATTCCACCCCTTCAACAATCCTTTAGGTTCTTGGTGTTAAAATGCCTTCAAACCATTTTTCTTCTTCCTTTCGGCTATGATATGTAGAGGATCATATGTGATCGCTACATCTTTTCTGTACCCCATATTTCTCAACAATTTTTCCACTTCGCTAATAGATTCTTTAAACTTTACAATAAAAGGGCCAACTTGCCAAGCGAGCTTTATATCATAACCTTTCTTATATTGCCCAAACCGTTCCCCTTCTGCAATTAGCCTCTGCCGAATGAACTCAAGGGAAAAAACACTCAAAGTTAAAAATGCTGGCAAAAAGTATAGTTCATGCACAAAACCATACACCCTTATCACTATGGCATATTTTAGCAAGAACCAGTCGCCAATGGCTAGTTCATCTTTCAACTACATCAGAGTTTGCATTTCTGGTAGTACTCTGGGTATTTCTTTTTCAAACATAACCTTGTACACAGCAGATAGAATGTAGTTCATGTAATTGAAAACATTATCCTCCAAATTCCTTGTAAAGAGTATCTGAGAGAAATGTAACTCGTCTGCACTGCTATGCAGAATCATCTTAGTCAGATATGCCTGAAACCGAAAAAATATGGTATTTTCAAAACAACTCAACTGTGCATGGATTTGTTTTACCAAAAATTCCTCAAACTTGAGGGATAGTACTGACTCACTTCCCCCCTCCGGGGAACTAACACTAATCCTGAATAACAGGCTTAGTTGTACTTCATTTATCCATAAGTCTGAGTCTAAACCTAAAAATTGTGCTATCAAAGAAAAAACCAACTGGGTGTGGTCATTAAAAAGGCTAACGTCCAGTGGGTAGGGGGTATCTGTAATCTCTACATCAGGCTTTAAACAAGTGAGAAGGAAAGATTTACGGATTTCAGGGAAAATCTGCCTATACAGAGTAACGATCGATTCTTCAGAGAAACTTTAGGGAATTAGGGTTGGTGACTTAGGTACGGCAAGGTTACTTCGAACGACGGCAGCATCTACACTATAGACGATTTTAGACCTCTTGGTGTTCATTATTACTCGTTGGGTTTCTAAATAATTCAACGAACACCATGATATGAACTCGAGGAAAGGCATTATCTATTCCAAGCAAAAGAAAATAAAAAAGACTGATGGATCCTATGGACATCTATCCATTTTTCAAGCAGAGCTTTCAACCTTCTTTTAATTTCTGGTATAGGGAGCCGAAGGTCTGGGTCAAACACATCACAGTCTCTGTCTTCTAGGGTCGTTCTAACCTTAGAACTAGTAGAAACTTGTTTGTCTACCATTCTATTACTATAAAACAGACTGCACGTTGCAAACAAAGGAGTTTTGGAACCCTACCTATCACGGGAAGCTTGAGAGTGACCTTCTCCCTGTCGTCCTTTTCAGCTTCTGCACTTCCAAAAGCTTCCAACTCTGACAGGTCCAAGAAAGAAATGTCGATTTTACACATGCCTCGTTATATATAAAACTTTTCCCAATAATTTGTGCTCACCTTCGCAAGCTGTCCCTCTTTCCCATTCGTCGATCTAGCGGGCATTGTTTGTAGTCCGTTGATCTGATCCCTTATTTAACTTTTTCTAATTTGAAATCTTTTCATCTCCACCATAGGATCTTGTATTGGATTTAAATCTTAGCCATCCATCGTATCCAACATCCTATAAGGATATGGCGGTATCTCTACCCGACCTCCGGTTTTGGGTTACCACTTAATCTTCTGCGCAGGGTGCTCAGGTGGTGACACCTAGCATATGGTATGCACCCTCGCAACCACCTTTTCCACTTATCTGGGGTGCTCTTTCAACCTGCAACGATAACCGAGGAGCGTTGATCTTGTCCTTTAACGTATCTACAGCGGGGAGCTCTCCAAATGTCTAGATTTTAGCACTTTCGCCGGTGGGGTCCACTATGCTATTAACTGTGCATCTTCTATCCTCTCCGGCCATAGATCTGATTCCCTTTTGTCGTGAGCCATTGATCTGCCCTAACCTCCATGCTGATGTGACAACTTGTCTTTCGCGCCATCAGATCTCTGACCATGCATCCTGCGTCGTTTATCTTCTACCTTGCTTTTCCATTGCGGTGGTATCGCAAGCCTTCTGGCGGTTTTCACTTACCGCCTGAGTGCTCATGTGAGGGATCCTGCGACTACCATCTGTCTTGGCGGTTTATCCCTCGCGACCACCCTCCTGTGCTCTTTTCTGCGCAACTTCACGATGCGAGGGCGATCAAGGGCCGTGGATCTCTTTCGCGCACTCAATAAACGGTTGGGACTTATCCGGATTTTAACACTTACTTTGCTTTTTTCCGGACTATAGATTATTGGCCTTTATATCCATTTTTAATTATTTGGGCTAGCTTCTTATGCCTAAAGTGCCAAAAAACCCTTTATTTTTCTCACTATTTCCTCTCCACTTGAGCTACTTCTTGTCCTTAGCAACCTGGACATGCCTATGGAGGGGGGTTTAACCATCTCTTCAAGGAATTCACCAGTGGAGTCAGTCCTTCCCTTTGGCTTTGTGCAAAATATTTATAGGTGCTAACAACTGGCTCCAGCCGGGGATGCTATCGTCCCTGCGAGGTAGCAAAGAACTCCGTAGACTGAGTGCCTAGTCCATTGGGAGGTTCAAACTTCAGAGTCAACAACTTCTTCTGAATTCTTAGAACTACAACTGTATATGCTGCATATCTAGGCTACCCACACACGAAAAGGAAAAGGAACCATGGCTATCCTTCTAGACCTTATCATATTTTCTTTAGGGTTTCAAGTCTTTCAGGTTTGCCGTAAAAAATTTCACAACAACTGTAAAAAAAACAAATGAAAAATATATACATAGGCTATGGTACATGAAATACCTGCTTCCCTTATGACAGGTAATGCTTTAGGAACCTCCCGTTAATTGGACCTCTAGGTCAGGCAGATCCGTCTTGATGTTCCAGGACAAAAGAATTTATTCCTCGGATTGCTGCAATAGTATATGGCCCCATCCACATATGGTCAAACTTTCCATGTTTTTCTTCTTTAGGAGCGTTCCATTTCAAAACTAGGTCATTAACCTGAAAACAATTTTCCTAGGGTTTTTTGTTGAAGGCTTCCTTCATTTTTTCTTGATGGCTTTCTACTTTGTCATATGCCTTACTCCTTAGCTCATTCAACTCAACTATCTGATTAACTCTTCTTTGCATGTGATTTGGTTCTTCTTCTATTCCCTGTAATAACCACATGACAGGCAAACCTAGGGATGCTGGAAGAATCACTTCGGCTCCATACACCAACCAAAATGGTGACATTCGAATGGCTCTTTTTGTGCTGATTCTGTCAGCCGACAGAGAATATTTTAGCTTTTTATGCCAAGACCTCTTGTTATCTTCTAACATTTTTTTAATGATTCTTACCAAGCTCTTATTTGAAGACTCCGCTAGTCCATTTCCTTGAGGGTAATAGGCCGTGGAATGATTTAGGCTGATATGATATTTATGGCAGAAATTAATCATCTTTTTGGAATAGAAAGCTAGAGCATTATCAGTCAAAATTCTTTTGGGGCATCCGAATCTGGACAGGATGTTATCTTCCAGAAAATCCATGATTACTCCTTCAGTCGCTCTTCTGGTAGGTATGGCTTCTATCCATTTTGTAAAATAATCAGTAGTCGTCAGGATCCATCTATGTCGCCCAGAGGAGTTTGGGTTTATTTCTCCAATGAAATATAAACCCCATTGTTGAAAAGGTTCTTCCACTATGATTGGATGTAGAGGAAGAGAAACAACCTTTCTTTTCCCATCAAAAATATGACATTGGTGACAAACCACAGTCTCTTTGTAAACATCAGTAAACATAGTAGGCCAGTAAAACCCCGCCCTTGGGATTTTGTTTACTTTCTCCTTCCAGGAATGATGTCCTCCGCAATCCCCTTTGTGGAACTCCTCTTTTCTGTGTTTAGCTTCCTCTTCAATCAAACAGTTTAGCAGCACTCCTCCAGGGTCATTCCAATATAGGTATTGCTTCATGATACAGTATTTGGCAGCTTTTAGTTTTACATACTTGGCCCTACTTTTACTTAACCCTGCAAGTGTTTGTAGATTCTTTAGTACAAAAACAACGTCAGTATACCAAGGAGACTCAAAGAATTCAAGCTTCACCTGTGTGTTTGCATTCAGCTGGTTTGGATGGTCCTCCTAAAAATTTAGCTGCAAAGAGTCACAATTTTCTTCAGTCATTAATTTTGTTAACCCTTGACCTTTCACTAGTTTCGTGGGTTTTATCTCCAAATCATATTCCAATAATACTGCAATCCATTTGGCCCTCCTGCCTTCAAGATCAGACTGGGTCAAAATGATTTTCACAGCACTATTTGGGACATAAGCAATGATGTGCGAGTGTATAATATAGACCCTAAAATCTTTCAAAGATTTTATGAGAGCATAAGCCTATTTCTCCATGATATCATATTTCAGTTCCCCTTCTCTCAGCACTCTAATGAAAAAAGCAATAGGTTTCTTAGCATTTTGGTCATTTTTTTGCAATAGCACTCCAGCTATTGTATGTTCAGAAGCATATGAAAAATTTAGGAAATCCTTAGTAAAGTTTGGGCTGGCCAACACCGGAGCTTCAGTGATGGCTATCTTGATTCCTTTGAAGGAATATCTGGCTTCCTCGGTCCACTTTATTTGATTCTCCTTTCTTAACATATTTGTAATACTTCTCATTATTACAGCAAAACTTGGTATGAATCTTCTTAATAAACCCACTTGGCCAATGAAAGATTGTATTTCCTTTTTGCTTCTAGGCTCTCCTACTTTCTGAATAACATTGAACCTCTCAGGATCAATCTTTAGCCCATCTTTGGTGATGATATGCCCTAAAAGCTTAGCCTCATCCAGAGCAAAAAAGGATTTCTTGGGATTCAAGAAAATGCCATATTTCCTACATTTTATGAAAACCCTCTCTAAATGCTTGAGATGTTCTTCATATGATTTTGAAAAAAATTTTATATCGTCCATATATACCACCACAAATTTATCTTTTTCTTCAGCAAACGCAATATCCATAGCTCTTCGGAAAGTGGCTCCAGCGTTCATCAAACCAAATGGCATCTTAGCATACATGAAAGTTCCCCAAGGAGTTGTAAAAGCGGTTTTCTCCTGGTCTTCTGGGCGCACTTTAATCTGATTATACCCTGAGAAACCATCCATGGTGGAAATTCTTTTGGCCCCTACCACTTGCTGTAAGATATGCTCCATTTTAGGTAGAGGGTAATTTTCTTTCATTGATGCTCTATTGAGGTTCCTGAAATCAATACAGATTCTGATTTCCCCACTTTTCTTTCTCCTTAATTTCTTCTTAAAAGGTTTCTCACCTGGCTTGAGGGGAATGGCACGCTGTATGATTGAGGTATCATACTCCTTTAAGTGTTCATAGGTCCAGGCGAAAGCATCAGTGTGTATTTTCATCAATTCTACATAGTGTCCTTTTTTGTCAGCATGTAACCTTTTAGACAATTTTACCATCCGAGGGTCTTTCTCTGTACCCAAGTTTTGATCTTCTACTGATTCTCGGGCAGGTTCGAATTTTGGGTTTTTAGCTGCATCATCCTAATCAAATAGCTTTTCTAGGGGTATCAGGCCTTTAGGGATGTAATTATTCTTCAATTGGATAATATCCTTACCACCCATCCTGTTTTTCCACCCTTGGTTTTCAGCTTCTTCTTCAACATTCTCTCCCTCTACAAGGTTTTCCAAGTTCTCATTTTCAGTATCAATATGCACATTTGCAAACTCATCAGAAAGTTCTAAAAATCTCCTGAGCTGTAAGTCGTCCTCAAATACCTGCCAATACTTAGAATTATCAGGAATAGAAGGCCTGTTTATTATTTCAACTTCATACTTAGTTTGGGACAAGATAGGGGTCTTAAAACCCCCAGCAGTAGTTTCCAACGAATCTGCTACCTCATTTTCATGCCTGGGGATTACTCTAATCTTATGTTCTGTGAAAAATTTCCCAAAGAAATCCCAAACTTCATTTCTATATGCTCTCATTCTTGGGTGTTTGGCTTGGTAACTATAATTCACCTGGTTCACTACTAGCTTAGAGTCCCCAAATACTTCTATCTTCTTAGCTCCCAAATTTTTTAGAGCTCGTAATCCCAACAGCAATGCTTCGTATTCAGAAACATTATTAGTACATTCAAATGTCAGCTTATATGAAAGTGCCCTAGACTCCTTGCTGGGAGGAATGATCCAAACCCCTGCTCCAACACCATTCTTAGTTACAGAACCATCAAAATACATTTTCCACCAACCTTCTTCATTTTTTTCCCACTCAAAGCTTCATACCTGGCTACAAATTCCTTATCTTCATCAACTTCCATACATGGGGGAGGGTTAGGATCACCACGAGGCCCATCAATAAAAAAAATGGAATAGCCCATGTCTGTATCAACGGCATATATAGGGTGATTTTCAGGCTTGCTTTTACTGCTCACAACATATTCCATCCTGCTTTCCCTATATAATCTCCTATTGGCTCCAAAAATGGGAATTGTGGCATAAGATAAGTCCATCTACATAGTTCCTTTCAACTTTGAAACCCAGGATCTTGACAAAAGCATCCCAAACTTCGTAGGCACATCATCCACCACCACATCCATCATGACACTTTTAGCAGGGAGTTGGGTTAGAGTCGCTACCATGTTCTTCATCAGTCCCAAACATGGTACTTTTCTATAAGCAAGAGAGAAAAGGTCTTGGTATGGCCTAGTCACTTCTAATCTTAGGTCTTTCAACACAGATTTTGGCATTAGGTTATGAGATTCCCCGGAGTGTATTAAGGCATTGTGCAAGATCTGATCATGGACATTTAGGATTAAGTATAAAGGAGGGACTTCTTCATCGCCTGCCTCTTCCAACTTAGATCCAAAGATTATGGTAGGAGCATCATCAGACAACTCCAGAATATCATGTTGGTGTTCATTTTTTCCTTTAAACATCTTTTTTATCTCTTCCCTGTACTCATTGTTTTTCAGTAGCTCATTAAGAGGCATGGAGATTTTTATTTTTGACAACTCAACTTTGAGGGTAAAAGTGGGGGCAGGTTTGACTATCTTTGTGACTTCTAGTGCTCTAACCTCTTTTCAAGATTGATCGTCTTCTTTTTTGTTTTCAGGTCTCTTATTTGCAACAGCTTCTTGCTGTTTGCCTTTCGGCTCTTCTGCAGCCTGTTGGGTGACTGGAGGTTGGTTCAAAGGAAGCTTTCCTTTATTCATGGTAACTTCTCTATTCCTCAATTTTAGCTTTCTTTGAAGATCATCCACAGCATTTTGATAACCCGTTAGGTATTGCTCAGATTCTAACTTAGGTTTGTTACTAGTATTTTCTTTATTAAAGAAGTCATGTTCCCTTTCAGTCAAGTATATTTCATTGTCTAGGGAGTCAAAAAAATGAATTTGGGCCTCAGTGGGCTCTTCAGGTACTTCATTATCTACCATATTTTCAGTAAAAGGAGGACGCATCGGTTGTTCGTCAGGATTTCTTTGATTTCTTGCAGGAGGTGGTGGTCTTCTAATGTTTGGGTTTCGGACCTAGTTTTCAGGATTTTCTCGGGGAGGAGGTTTGGTATCTACGGTAAATCTATCCATCAACCTTTCCATGGCTTTCATCATGGTATCAAATTTTGCATCGTTAGAAGCAGATGAGGTAGAAGTTTGGGTCTCTTGCTTCTTCTTTCAGCCTTTGTTTTACCCTTTATTTTTCCTGAGGCCATCATGTTTGCCTCTACCTCTAGGGCATCTTTTAGCAGAACAGGCAGGGAGGTAGACTTTCTTTCTCTTAAAGTACATGAGAAATATCCATCAAATGCGTCTGCAAAGTGGAGTTTCGCAGCGCCTGTCGAGGGATTTAGGTCGTCTGGAATAGAATTGTATGCCCTCATAAATCTGGCAAAAAAATTGTGCACAGACTCGAAACCTCCTTTCTGGATGTGATTGTACTGGGACAAGACTAGGCCAGGACTTCCTATCATTTCCCATCACTCTAAGAACAGTGTCTTAAATGCTGCAAAATCATTTACGGAAGCATTTGGTAGCAACCTATACCATTTATTAGGTTCTCCAAACAAACTTTGGGCAAATAACCTCATTTTTGCATCATCATAATCTACTTCCTCCAAATCAATAAAATCTTCAAACCTGTCTACATGCTGTCTGGCAGAAAAATTTCCCTCTCCATCATAGGAGATGATCCTTTGTGCATATTTTTGAGGTAGGTCATGTAAAACAGTTGGTAGGACTAAAGGTACAAATCTTGCAGCCATGATTACATGCGGATTTTTTGAAAGGGGTGGGATATTCTGGGAACAGGGTTTAGCTTTTTTAGCTTTGATAGTATCTAGTAAATCACGCCAGATAGGATCTAACAAGTAGGATTAAGGATTATTAAGAACTCCTTCACCTAGGCTTAGATAGGATTCATATCTTGATCTTGGTAAAGGTTTCCCAATGTCAATCTCTATATTTAATTCTTGAAAAACAGGTAATTCTTCTCCGGAGACAATTCTTTTACTATTTGAAGTACTAGCTTTATCTTTTTCAGCTTTTTGCCTAAGCAGACTTTCTGGATTATCAACAATTAGCATAATTTCAAAAATAAGATTACCTCAGGTATGGATCTTTGTTGAGGCCAGGATGCCTTGTCGAGATCTCCTTCAGAACTAGAATTCAGCTTCAGCGGTCTTCCCCAGTAGAGTGCTTTCTTGAATATAAATCTTTATGAGTGGAGTTGCCAGGGCAAAATTGTACAACCTTCAAAAATATGGAAATATCTGTTCGCCCACAGGGATCTCTCCTTTTTTCAAATCTTTGAAATTCTTTGTCGTTCTTGCAATGAAAAAACAAGAAAACTTGCGGTTCCCCGGCAACGGCGCCAATTGGTTAACACCCAAATTGACCCCCAGGTTGTAAGAAGGGGAATTCGGGGTAACCACTAACCAATCTTTGGACTAATGTTACTGACCCAACACAATCTGAGAGGGCTCTCTCAATAAACTAATGAAAATATGGAAATAATTAAGGGCTTCAACCATGAAAAAGGAATACCAGCGTTCATTCTTCAAGATGTTTTATCAAAACATACACATAAGGTCAGATTCTTGTAGGACAAAATATACTCATGTAAACCATTGGTTGGAGAACAACATGGATCTATATTGGGCAATGGAGTCAATTCAAGTATAACATAAACATTATTATCAAATGCTTAGCAGATACATTCACACAGAGGCAAGGTAGCAACCAACTAGTAGTGAAAGTGATTTAGTTGGTGAAATAGAAGAAAGATGAACAATCCATTGATATAAGGCATACACAGATGAATCCTATACCAACTTTAGCAGAAATATTTTGTGAAATACTTGGTAAGAAATGAACAAGGCATAATTTCTATGAATCTCATTCAGATACTACACTGAACCAAGTATGAAGGAATATTAACAATATGGATTAAGAAAGGGAAGAAACACATATCACATAGGGAAAGAAACAACAGACTACCAAACCCATTACACAGGAATCCCTGGAAAACGCAAATAAACTTCTGACAACTTTATTAAAAAAATATCTCTGAATAAAAATGGTGGACAAAATATGCAGAGCTCCAAAAAGTTCTCAACCTTTTCCATTTGAAAATACATGGAACTTATAGTGGCCCGGAGTCTCATACTCAGCCCATTTGAAACAGAAATTAGTTACAATATAGGGACACCTCATCATATAGTTCAGATGTCATTATCATAAAACAAAAAATATAACAAGATAAGCTTAACCGCTTTCTTGCATTTCCCGATATGCCGTTGAACAATATAAAGATATTTAAAGTATCTGTCTAATGGCGAAACTTCATTACATAATGGGCAACCCACTGCCACGTCCTGGAAAATTAAAATCCTAAATATATTACAAACTTTTATGCCAAAATAAAATGATATTCAGAAAACACAAATATCTGAGATCTAAGCGGTAGCAGCTGCCAGTGGAGTGTGATAGGTATACTTCATCCTTCCGTATTTCTCTACAGGTACCCAAAGTTCAGGTGCTGGGATGTCGTAACTTGTCATTTCTTTCTCCAGGACCCTTATGTCAAGGTGATCAATAGAATACATGGGTGGAAGTCCTTCACCAATATAGGTCAATCTGTACAACATATCGAACTCTTCGTCCATCTTGTCCATCAGAATTTTCCCTGAAAATGGTTGGCTCAGGTGTTTGAACTTTGAATGATCCATTCGCCTGCTAATCATTAACTTTTTATGCTCACTTTGGGGAATCAATTTTTTATTTTCATCCTAAAATGCAGGAAATCCTTTTTCTACTAGCCCTCCAAACTGTCCTTTGAACTCTGTTAGCTATTCATTCATTTCATTTGCTTTGGCCTCCATAGCTTCGACCAACGCATACTTCCCTAGGATTCGTTTTGCTGCCGCAATGGTTGTGACCCTGTCTTTGATGCTCAAATCTATGATATCCTTATCTGTCAAACTATTTAAAAAATTTATAGCATTATATGCAGTCTCCTTTGGCCTTTTGTGCAGCTTTTCCTTCATGGCAGTGTAGCTCTTAAAGACATCAGTGATTATCTTCTCCTTTGTCCTCATGAGATCTAGATAAGGTCTGAACCTCTCAGCTTCCTGGATAATTGAATCCCAAATCAAATGCTTGCATCCCTGCATAGCCATTTTCCCTGTAACCTGCTGAGAAAACCTGTTATTAATCGCTACCAATTCCTTATACTTTTCTTGTAGGGCATTTGTCCCTTTTTCCTTTTAGTCATTTTCTTCTTTTAATCTTTGATTCTCCTCTTTTAGTTCTCGTATTTCAACCTCCTTTAGGTTGATCTGGGACATGGCCTGTACAATGCTGTTAGTACCATCCTTCTTCTTGTTTGGGTCTTCACTTTCCTGCTGTGAACATATGTTTGACAAAATGCTCTTCAACTCTTCGATTAGACTCTTCGAACTCACCTTCTCTTTCTCCCAGCATCCTTCTTTCTCTGCAAACCTTAGCAATTCAGCTTTATTATTGCTGATCTCCCTACTTAAATCTTCTTTTTCTTGTATTAACTTTGTCTCTTCGGGGGCTTGTATCAACTGGGTGTTTGGGATTTTCATTCTCTTTTCTAGGCTTTGGATCAAATTATCTTTATCTATCAACAGTTTCTTGCTTAGTTTGCCTCCGCCATCTTGTTCAATTAAATCAAACTGCAGCTTTTTGACATGCTGCTGAAGTGCTTTATTCTCTAACCTTTCATGTTTTAACTGGGAATCCATTTTATTTACAGTAACTTCCAAATTAGAGATCTTCAAGGTCGCTTCCACTAAGTCATCATATAGACCTTCTCCAATTTTCCTGTGAAATTGAATCCTGTCTGGCAAGGGTATCTTCTTCCAGTTTATTCTTGCTTCTATCTTCTTTTCTTTATCGGATATCGTTAGATTGAAAGTGTGTGTCTTGATATCCCTGCTCATCATCAAAGACGCCTTTGTTCTATACAAACTCCTTACTGTGGGCATTAGTTCAAAAGGTTTCTGTGCAGATGCCTGCTTATTTTGCCCATGATACTTAAACATATCTTCTTGGGATTGAAATTTACTGTCCTCACTCCCTCCTGCTGCATCTTGGAATTTATATTCTTGGACTTGGATAACTGGGGTTGATAACCCCTCTTTCTGCTCATTTATACTACCTATCAGGATAGCTGATTCTTCTAGTGTTTCAAATTTTAGTCTTTTCCTTTCACTTTCTTCTTCTTTTCTTTCAATGACTTCTTGTAATTCTCTCTTCCCTCCTACCTCCAGAGTGTTAAGTAGCCGGTCTGTTTCCATAGGATCATCAGTCACGATCAAAGCTTGGACTTGTAAAGCTAGGTCATCTTCCTCTTCGGGCTCATATTGCAATAAATTCCACCCGTTCAACAATCCTTCAGGTTCTTGGTGTTCAAATGCCTTCAAACCATTTTTCTTCTTCCTTTCGGCTATGATATGTAGAGGATCATATGCGATCGCTACATCTTTTCTGAACCCCATATTTCTCAACAATTTTTCCACTTCGCTAATAGATTCTTTAAACTTTACAATAAAAGGGCCAACTTGCCAAGCGAGCTTTATATCATAACCTTTCTTATATTGCCCAAACTCTTCCTCTTTTGCAATTAGCCTCTGCCGAATGAACTCAAGGGAAAAAAACCCTCAACGTTAAAAATGTTGGCAAAAAGTACGGTTCATGTACAAAACCATACACCCTTATCACTGTGGCATCTTTTAGCAAGAACCAGTCGCCAACGGCTAGTTCATCTTTGAACTGCATTAGAGTTTGCATTTCTGGTAGTACTCTGGGTAGTTCTTCTTCAAACATAACTTTGTACACAACAGATAGAATGTAGTTCATGTAATTGAAAATATTATCCTCCAAATTCCTTGTAAAGAGTATCTGAGAGAAATGTAACCCCTTTGCACTGCTATGCAGAATCATCTTAGTCAGATATGCCTGAAACCGAAAAAATCTGGTATTTTCAAAACAACTCAACTGTGCATGGATTTTTTCTGCCAAAAATTCATTAAACTTGAGGGATGGTACTGACTCACTTCCCGCCTCCGGGGAACTAACACTAATCCTGAATAACAGGCTTAGTTGTACTTCAGTTATCCATAAGTCTGAGTCTAAACCTAAAAATTGTGCTATCAAAGAAAAAACCAACTCGGTGTGGTCATTAAAAAGGCTGACCTCCAACGGGTAGGGGGATTCTGTAATCTCTACATCAGGCTTTAAACAAGTGACAAGGAAAGGTTTATAGATTTCAGGGCACATCTTCCTATATAGAGTAACAACCGATTCTTCAGAGAAACTTTCGGTAATTAGGGTTGGTGACTCGGGTACGGAAAGGGTACTTCGAACAACGACAACGCCTATACTACATATGATTTTAGACCTCTTGGTGTTCATTATTACTCGTTGGGTTTCTAAATAATTCAACAAACACCATGACACGAACTCCGGGAAAGGCATTATTTGTTCCAAAAGAAAATAAAAAAAGACTAGTGGATCCTATGGACATCTATCCCTTGTTCAAGCAGAGCTTTCAACCTTCTTTTAACTTCTGGTATAAGGAGCCGAAGGTCTGGGTCAAACACATTATAGTCTCTGTCTTCTAGGGTCGTTCTGACCTTAGAACTAGTAGAAACTTGTTCGTCTACCATTCTACAACTATAAAACAGACTGCACATTGCAAACAAAGGGGTTTTGGAACCCTACCTGTCACGGGAAGCCTGAGAGCGACCTTCTCCCTGTCATCCTTTTCGGCTTCTGCACTTCTAGAAGCTTCCAACTCCGACAGGTCCAAGAAAGAAATGTCGATTTTACACATGCCTCGTTATATATAAAACTTTTCCCAATAATTTCTGCTCACCTTCACCAGCTGTCCCTCTTTCTCGTCTATTGATCTACCGGGCATTGTTTCTAGTCCGTTGATTCGATACCTTATTTAACTTTTTCTGATTTGACATCTTTTCATCTCCACCGTAGGATCCTCTACTGGCTTTAAATCTTTGCCATCCATCGTGTCCAACATCCTATAAGGATACGGTGGTATCGCTACCCGACCTTTTGTTTTGGGTTACCACTTAATCTTCCTCGCGAGTTGCTCAGGTGGTGACACCAGGCATATGGTATGCACCCTCGCAACCACCTTTTCCACTTATCTGGGGTGCTATTTCACCCTGCGACGATCATCGAGGAGCGTTGATCTTGTCCTTTAACATATCTACGGTGGGGAGCTCTCCAAATGTCTAGCTTTCAGCACTTTCGCTGGTGGGGTCCACTATGCTATTAACTGTGCATCTTCTATCTCCTCCGACCGTAGATCTGATTCCCTTTTGTCACGAGCCATTGATCTTTCCTGACCTCCATGCTGATGTGACAACTTATCTTTCGCGCTGTCAGATGTCTGACCATGCAGCCTGTGCCATTGATCTTCTACCTTGCTTTTCCGCTGCGGTGGTATCGCAAGCCTTTTGAGGGTTTTCACTTACCGCCCAAATGCTCATGCGAGGGCTCCTCTGACTGCCATCTATCCTGGCGGTTTATCCCTCGCGACCACCCTCCTGTGCTCTTTTCCATGCAACTTCACGATGCGAGGGCGATCGGGGGCCGTGGATCTCTTTCACGCACCCAATCAACGGTTGGGACTTATCTAGATTTTAACCCTTACTTTGCTTTTTTCGGACTATAGATTATTGGCCTTTGTATCCATTTTTAATTATTTGGGCTAGCTTCTTATGCCTAAAATGCCAAAAAACCCTTTATTTTTCTCATTATTTCCTCTCCACTTGAGCTGATTCTTGTCCTTAGCAACCTGGACATGACTATGGAGGGGGGTTTAACCATCTCTTCAAGGAATTCACCAGTGGAGTCAGTCCTTCCCTTTGGCTTTGTGAAAAAAATCTATAGGTGCCAACAACTGGCTCCAGCCGGGGATGCTATCCTCCCTGCGAGGTAGCAAAGAACTCCGTAGACTGAGTGCTTAGTCCATTGGGTGGTTCAAACTTCGGAGTCAACAACTTCTTCTGAATTCTTAGAACTACAGCTGTATCTGCCGCATATCTAGGTTGCCCACACACAAAAAGAAAAAGGAACCATGGCTAGCCTTCTAGACCTTATCTTATTTTCTTTAGGGTCTCAACTCTTTCAGGTTTGCTGTCAAAAATTTCACAACAATTGTAAAAAAAACAAATGAAAAATATATACATAGGATATGGTACATGAAATACCTACTTCCCTTAGGACAGGTAATGCTTTAGGAACCTCCCATTAACTGGACCTCCTGGCTAGGTAGATCCGTCTTGATGTTCCAGGAAAAAAGAATTTCTTCCTCGGATTGCTGCAATAATATATGGCCCCATCCACATATGGTCAAACTTTCCATGTTTTTCTTCTTTAGGAGCGTTCCATTTCAAAACTAGGTCATTAACCTGAAAACAATTTTCCTTGGGTTTTTTATCGAAGGCTTCCTTCATTTTTTCTTGATGGCTTTCTACTTTGTCATATGCCTTACTCCTTAGCTCATTCAACTCAACTATCTGATTTACTCTTCTTTGCATGTGATTTGGTTCTTCTTCTATTCCCTATAATAACCTCATGATAGGAAAACCTAGGGATGCTGGAAGAATCACTTCGGCTCCCTACACCAACTGAAATGGTGACATTTGAATGGCTCTTTTCGTACTGATTCTGTCGGCCCACAAAGCATATTTTAGCTTCGTATGCCAAGACCTCTTGTTATCTTCTAACAGTTTTTTAATGATTCTTACCAGGCTCTTATTTGAAGACTCTGCTAGTCTGATTCCTTGAGGGTAATAGGCTGTGGAATGATTTAGGCTGATATGATATTTATGGCAGAAATTAATCATCTTTTTGGAACAGAAAGCTGGAGCATTATCAGTCAAAATTCTTTTGGGGCATTTGAATCTAGACAGGATGTTATCTTCTAGAAAATCCATGATTACTCCTTTAGTCGCTCCTCTGGTAGGTATGGCTTCTATCCATTTTGTAAAATAATCAGTAGCCGTCAGGATCCATCTATGCCGCCCAGAGGAGTTTGGGTTTATTTCTCCAATGAAATCTAAACCCCATTGTTGAAAATGTTCTTCCACTATGATTGGATGCAGAGGAAGAGAAACAACCTCTCTTTTCCCATCAAAAATCTGACATTGGTGACAAACCACAGTCTCTTTGTAAACATCAGTAAACATAGTAGGCTAGTAAAACCCTGCCCTCAGGATTTTGGTTACTGTCTCCTTCCAGGAATGATGTCCTCCGCAATCCCCTTTGTGGAACTCCTCTTTTATGTGTTTAGCTTCCTCTTCAATCAAACAGTTTAGCAGCACTCCTCCAGGGTATTTCCAATATAGGTATTGGTTCATGATACAGTATTTGGTAGCTTTTAGTTTTACAGACCTGGCCCTACTTTTACTTAACCATGTAGGTGCTTGTAGATTCTATAGTACAAAAACAATGTCAGTATACCAAGGAGACTCAGAGAATTCAAGTTTCACCTGTGTGTTTGCATTCAGCTGGTTTGGATGGTCCTCCTAAAAATTTAGCTGCAAAGAGTCACAATTTTCTTCAGTCATTAATTTTGTTAACCCTTGACCTTTCACCAGTTTCGTGGGTTTTATCTCCAAATCATATTCCAGTGATACTACAATCCATTTGGCCCTCCTGCCTTCAGGATCAGACTGGGTCAAAATGCTTTTCACAGCACTATTTGGGACATAAGCAATGATATGCGAGTGTATAATATAGACCCTGAAATCTTTCAAAGATTTTATGAGAGCATAAGCCTATTTCTCCATGATATCATATTTCAGTTCCCCTTCTCTCAGCACTCTGCTGAAAAAAGCAATAGGTTACTCAGCATTTTGGTCATTTTTTTGCAGTAGTACTCCAGCTAATGTATGTTCAGAAGCATATGAAAAAATTAGGAAATCCTTAGTAAAGTTTGGGCTGGCCAACATCGGAGCTTCAGTGATGGCTATCTTGATTCCTTTGAAGGAATCTCTGGCTTCCTCGGTCCACTTTATTTGATTCTCCTTTCTTAACATATTTGTAATACTTCTCATTATTTCAGCAAAACTTGGTATGAATCTTCTTACAAAACCCACTTGGCTAATGAAAGATTGTATTTCCTTTTTGCTTCTGGGCTCTCCTACTTTCTGAATAACATTGAACCTCTCAGGATCAATCTTTATCCCATCTTTGGTGATTATATGCCCTAAAATCTTAGCCTCATCCAGAGAGAAAAAGGATTTCTTGGGATTCAAGAAAATGCCATATTTCCTACATTTTATGAAAACCCTCTCTAAATGCTGAGATGTTCTTCATCTGATTTTGAAAAAACTTTTATATCGTCCATATATACCACCACAAATTTATCTTTTTCTTCAGCAAACGCAATATCCATATCTCTTTGGAAAGTGGCTCCAGCGTTCATCAAACCAAATGGCATCTTAGCGTACATGAAAGTTCCCCAAGGAGTTGTAAAAGCAGTTTTCTCCTGGTCTTCTGGGCGCACTTTAATCTGATTATACCCTGAGAAGCCATCCATGGTGGAAATTCTTTCAGCCCCTACCACTTGCTGTAAGATATTCTCCATTTTAGGTAGAGGGTAATTTTCTTTCATTGACGCTCTGTTGAGGTTCCTGAAATCAATACAGATTCTGATTTCCCCACTTTTCTTTTTGATAGGGACCAGATTTGCTATCCATTGTGAGAACCTTAAGGTAACAATTATCTTTGCATTGAAATTTTTTTTGACTTCTTTCTCTATGATATCTGTTAACTTAGGATTGATTCTCCTTAATTTCTTCTTAAAAGGTTTCTCACCTGGATTGAGGGGAATGGCATGTTGTATGATTGAGGTATCATACTCCTTTAAGTCTTCATAGGTCTAGGCGAAAGCATCAGTGTGTCTTTTCATCAATTCTACATACGTCCTTTTTTGTCAGCATGTAACCTTTTAGACAATTTTACCATCTGAGGGTCTTTCTCTGTACCCAAGTTTTGATCTTCTACTGATTCTCGGGCAAGTTCAAATTTTGGGTTTTTAGCTGCATCATCCTGATCAAATAGCTTTTCTAGGGGTATCAGGCCTTTAGGGATGTAATTATTCTTCAATTGGATAATATCCTTACCACCCATCCTGTTTTTCCATCCTTGGTTTTCAGCTTCTTCTTCAGCATTCTCTCCCTCTACAAGGTTTTCCAGGTTCTCATTTTCAATATCAATATGCACATTTGCAAACTCATCAGAAAGTTCTAAAAATCTCCTGAGCTGTAAGTCGTCCTCAAATACCTGCCAATACTTAGAATTATCAGGAATAGAAGGCATGTTTATTATTTCAACCACATACTTAGTTTGGGAGAAGATAGGGGTCTTAAAAACCCCAGCAGTAGTTTCCAAGGAATCTGCTACCTCATTTTCATGCCTGGGGATTACTCTAATCTTATGTTCTGTGAAAAATTTCCCAAAGAAATCCCAAACTTCATTTCTATATGCTCTCATTCTTGGGTGTTTGGCTTGGTAACTATCATTCACCTGGTTCACTACTAGCTCAGAGTCCCTAAATACTTCTATCTTCTTAGCTCCCAAATTTTTTAGATCCCATAATCCCAATAGCAATGCTTCGTATTCAGAAACATTATTAGTACATTCAAATGTCAGCTTATATGAAAGTTCCCTAGACTCCTTGTTGGGAGGAATGATCCAAACCCCTGCTCCAACACCATTCTTACTTACAGAACCATAAAAATACATTTTCCACCAGCCTTCTTCATTTTTTTCCCACTCAAAAGCTTCATACCTGGCTGCAAATTCCTTATCTTCATCAATTTCCATATATGGGGGAGGGTTAGGATCACCACGAGGCCCATCAATAAAAAAAATGGAACAGCCCATGTATGTATCAACGACATATATAGGGTGATTTTCAGGCTTGCTTTTGCTACTGACAACATATTCCATCCTGCTTTCCCTATATAATCTCCTATTGGCTCCAAAAACGGGAATTGTGGCATAAGATAAGTCCATCTACATAGTTCCTTTCAACTTTGAAACCCAGGATCTTGACAAAAGCATCCCAAACTTCGTAGGCACATCAGCCACCACCACATCCATCATGACACTTTTAGTAGGGAGTTGGGTTAGAGTCACTACCATGTTCTTCATCAGTCCCAAACATGGTACTTTTCTATAAGCAAAAGAGAAAAGGTCTTGGTATGGCCTAGTCACTTATAATCTCAGTTCTTTCAACACAGATTTTGGCATTAGGTTATGAGATTCCCCAGAGTGTATTAAGGCATTGTGCAAGATCTGATCATGGACATTTAGGCTTAAGTAGAAAGGAGGGACTTCTTCATCGCCTGGCTCTTCCAACTTAGATCCAAAGATTATGGTAGGAGCATCATCAGAAACCTCCAGAATATCATGTTGGTGTTCATTTTTAACTTTAACCATCTTTGTTATCTCTTCCATTTACTCATTGTTTTTCAATAGCTCATTAAGAGGGATGGAGATTTTTATTTTTGACAGCTCAGCTTTGAGACTAAAAGTGGGGGCAGGTTTGACTATCGCTGTGACTTCTGGTGGTCTAACCTCTTTTGAAGATTGATCGTCTTCTTTTTTGTTTTCAGGTCTCTTATTTGCAACAGCTTCTTGCTGTTTGCCTTTCGGCTCTTCTGTAGCCTGTTGGGTGACTGGAGGTTGGTTCAAAGGAAGCTTTCCTTTATTCATGGTAACTTCTCTATTCCTCAATTTTATCTTTCTTTGAAGATCATCCACAACATTTTGATAACCCATTAGGTATTGCTCAGATTCTAACTCAGGTTTGTTACTAGTATTTTCTTTGTTAAAGAAGTCATGTTCCCTTTCATTCAGGTATATTTCATGGTCTAGGGAGTCAACAAAATGAATTTGGGCATCAGTGGGCTCTTCAGGTACTTCATTATCTACCATATTTTCAGCAAAAGGAGGACGCATCGGTTGTTCGTCATGATTTCTTTGATTTGTTGTAGGAGGTGGTGGTCTTCTAAAGTTTGGGTTTCGGACCTGGTTTTCAGGATTTTCTCGGGGAGGAGGTTTGGTATCTATGGTTAATCTATCCATCAACCTTTCCATGGATTTCATCATGGTATCAAATTTTGCATCGTTAGAAGTAGGTGAGGTAAAAGTTTGGGTCTCTTGCTTCTTTCTTTCAGCCTCTGTTTTACCCTTTATTTTTCCTGAGGCCATCATGTTTGCCTCTACCTCTAGGGCATCTTTTAGCAGAATATGAAGGGAGGCGGACTTTCTTTTTTCTTAACATACATGAGAAATATCCATCAAAGGAGTCTGCAAAGTGGAGTTTCGCAGCACCTGCCGAGGGCTTTAGGTCGTCTGGAATAGAATTGTATGCCCTCATAAATCTAGGAGAAAATTCATGCACAGACTCGATACCTTCTTTCTTGATGTGATTATAATGGGACAAGACTAGGCCAGGACTTCTTATCATTTCCCATCTCTCTAAGAACAGTGTCTTAAATGCCGCAAAATCATTTATGGAAGCATTTGGTAGCAACCTGTACCATTTCTTAGGTTCTCCAAACAAACTTTGGGCAAATAACCTCATTTTTGCATCATCATAATCTACTTCCTCCAAATCAATAAAATCTTCAAACTTGTCTACATGCTGTCTAGCAGAAAAATTTCCCTCTCCATCATAGGAGACGATCCTTTATGCATAGTTTTGAGGTAGGTCATGTAAAACAGCTAGTAGGACTAAAGGTGCAAATATCGAAGCCATGATTACAGGCGGATTTTGTGAAAGGGGTGGGATATTCTGGGAACAGGGTTTAGCTCTTTTAGCTTTGATAGTATCTAGTAAATCACGCCAGATAGGATCTAACAAGTAGGATTAAGGATTGTTAAGAACTCCTTCACCTAGGCTTAGATAGGATTCAGATCTTGATCTTGGTAAAGGTTTCCCAATGTCAATCTCTATATTTAATTCTTGAAAAACAGGTAATTCTTCTCTAGACACAATTCTTTCACTATTTGAAGTACTAGCTTTATCTTTTTCAACTTTTCGCCTAAGCAGACTTTCTGGATTATCAACAATTATCAGAATTTTAGAAATAGGATTACCTCTGGTATGGATCTTTCTTGAGGCCAGGATGCCTTGTCGAGATCTCCTTCAGAACTAGAATTCAGCTTCAGCGGTCTTCCCCAGTGGAGTGCTTTGTTGAATATAAATCTTTATGAGTGGAGTCGCCAGGGAAAAATTGTACAACCTTCAAAAATATGGAAATCTCTGTTCGCCCACAGGGATCTCTCCTTTTTTTGAATCTTTGAAATTCTTTGTCATTCTTGCAAGGAAAAAACAAGAAAACTTGCGGTTCCTCGGCAATGGCGCCAATTTGTTAACACCCAAATTTACCCCCAGGTTGTAAGAAGGGGAATTTGGGGTAACCACTAACGAATCTTTGGACTGATGTTACTGACCCAACACAATCTGAGAGGGCTCTCTCAATAAACTAATGAAAATATGGAAATAATCAAGGGCATCAACCATGAAAAAGGAATACCAGCATTCATTCTTCAAGATGTTCTATCAAAACATACACATAAGGTCAGATTCCTGTAGGACAAAATATACTCATGTAAACCATTGGTTGGAGAACAACATGGATCTATATTGGGCAATGGAGTCAATTCAAGTATAACATAAACATTATTATCAAATGCTTAGCAGATAGATTCGCACAGAGGCAAGGTAGGAACCAGCTAGTAGTCAAAGTGATTTAATTGGTGAAATAGAAGAAAGATGAACAATCCATTGATATAAGGCATACACAGGTGAATCCTATACCAACTTTAGCAGAAATATTTTGTGAAATACTTGGTAAGAAATGAACAAGGCATAATTTCTATGAATATCATTCAGATACTACACTAAACCAAGTATGAGGGAATATTAACAATATGGATTAAGAAAGGGAAGAAACACATATCACATAGGGAAAGAAAAAACAAACTACCAGACCGATTACATAGGAATCCCTGGAAAACGCATATAAACTTCTGACAACTTTATTAAAAAAATATCTCTGAATAACAACAGTGGAAAAAATATGCAGAGCTCCAAAAAGTTCTCAATCTTTTCCATTTGAAAATACATGGAACTTATAGTGGCCTGGAGTCTCATACTCGGCCCATTTGAAATAGAAATTACTTAGAATATAGGGACACCTTATCATATAGTTCAGATGTCACTATCATGAACCAAAAATATAACAAGATAAGCTTAACCGCTTTCTTGCATTTGCTGATATGCCGTTGAACAATATAAATATATTTAAAGTATCTGTCTAATCGCGAAACTTCATTACATAACGGGCAACCCACTGCCACGTCTTGTAAAATCAAAATCCTAAATATATTACAAACTTTTATACCAAAATCAAATGATATTCAGAAAACGCAAATACCTGAGATCTAAGGGGTAGCAGCTGCCAGTGGAGCGTGATAGTTATACTTCATCCTTCCGTATTTCTCTACAGGTACCCAAAGTTCAGGTGCTGGGATGTCGTAACTTGTCATTTCTTTCTCCAGGACCCTTATGTCAAGGTGATCAACAGAAGACATGGGTGGAAGTCCTTCACCAATATAGGTCAATCTGTACAACATATTGAACTCTTCGTCCATCTTGTCCATCAAAATTTTCCCTGAAAGTGGCTAGCTCAGGTGTTTGAACTTGGAATGATCCATCCGCCTACTAATCATTAACTTTCTATGCTCACTTTGGGGAATCAATTTTTTCTTTTCATCCTAAAATGCAGGAAATCCTTTTTCTACTAGCCCTCCAAACTGTCCTTTGAAGTCTGTTAGATGTTCATTCATTTCATTTGCTTTGGCCTCCACAGCTTCGACCAATGCATACTTCCCTAGGATTCGTTTTGTTACCACAATGGTTGTGACCCTGTCTTTGATGCTCAAATCTATGATATCCTTATCTGTCAAACTATTTAAAAATTTTATAGCATTATATGCAGTCTCCTTTGGCCTTTTGTGCAACTTTTCCTTCATGGCAGTGTAGCTCTTAAAGACATCAGTGATTATCTTCTCCTTTGTCCTCATGAGATCTAGATAAGGTCTGAACCTCTCAACTTCCTGGATAATTGAATCCCAAATCAAATGCTTGCATCCCTGCATAGTCGTTTTCCCTGTAACCTACTGAGAAAACCTGTTATTAATCGCTACCAATTCCTTATACTTTTCTTGTAGGGCATTTGTCCCCTTTTCCTTTTAGTCATTTTCTTCTTTTAATCTTTGATTCTCCTCTTTTAGTTCTCATATTTCAACCTCCTTTAGGTTGATCTGGGACATGGCTTGTACAATGCTGTTAGTACCATCCTTCTTCTTGTTTGGGTCTTCACTTTCCTGCTGTGAACATATGTTTGACAAATTGCTCTTCAACTCTTCGATTAGACTCTTCGAACTCACCTTCTCTTTCTCCCAACATCCTTCTTTCCCTGCAAACCTTAGCAATTCAACTTTATTATTGCTGATCTCCGTGCTTAAATCTTCTTTTTCTTGTATTAACTTTGTCTCTTCGGGGGCTTGTATCAACTAGGTGTTTGGGATTTTCATTCTCTTTTGTAGGCTCTGGATCAAATTATCTTTCTCTATCAACAATTTCTTGCTTACTTTGCCTCTGCCATACTGTTCAATTAAATCAAACTGCAGCTTTTTGACATGCTGCTGAAGTGCTTTATTCTCTGACCTTTCATGTTTTAACTAGGCATCCATTTTATTTACAGTAACTTCCAAATTAGAGATCTTCAAGGCCGCTTCCACTAAGTCATCATATAGACCTTCTCCAATTTTCCTATGAAATTGAATCCTGTCTGGCAAGGGTATCTTCTTCCAGTTTATTCTTGCTTCTATTATCTTTTCTTTATCGGATATCGTTATATTGAAAGTGTGTGTCTTGATATCCCTGCTCGTCATCAAAGATGCCTCTGTTCTATACAAACTCCTTACTGTGGGCATTAGTTCAAAAGGTTTCTGTGCATATGCTTGCTTATTTTGCCCATGATACTTAAACATATCTTCTTGGGATTGAAATTTACTGTCCTCACTCCCTCCTGTTGCATCTTGGAATTTATATTCTTGGACTTGGATAACTGGGGTTGATAACCCCTCTTTCTGCTCATTTATACTACCTATCAGGATAGCTAATTCTTCTGGTGTTTCAAATTTTAGTCTTTTCCTTTCACTTTCTTCTTCTTCTTCTGTTTCAATGACTTCTTGTAATTCTCTCTTCCCGCCTACCTCCAGAGTGTTAAGTAGTCGGTCTGTTTCCATAGGATCATCAGTCACAATCAAAGCTTGGACTTGTAAATCTAGGTCATCTTCCTCTTTGAGCTCATATTGCAATAAATTCCGCCCCTTCAACAATCCTTCAGGTTCTTGGTGTTCAAATGCCTTCAAACCATTTTTCTTCTTCCTTTCGGCTATGATATGTAGAGGATCATATGCGATCTCTACATCTTTTCTGAACCCCATATTTCTCAACAATTTTTCCACTTCGCTAACAACTTCTTTAAACTTTACAATAAAAGGGCCAACTTGCCAAGGGAGCTTTATATCAGAACCTTTCTTATATTGCCCAAAATGTTCCTCTTTTGCAATTAGCCTCTACCGAATGAACTCAAGGGAAAAAACTCTCAAAGTTAAAAATGCTGGCAAAAAGTATGGTTCATGTACAAAACCATACACCCTTATCACTGTGGCATCTTTTAGCAAGAACCAGTCGCCAACGGCTAGTTTATCTTTCAACTGCTTCAGAGTTTTCATTTCTTGTAGTACTCTGGGTAGTTCTTCTTCAAACATAACTTTGTACACAACAGATAGAATGTAGTTCATGTAATTGAAAACATTATCCTCCATATTCCCTGTAAAGAGTATCTGAGAGAAACGTAACTCATGTGCACTGCTATGCAGAATCATCTTAGTCAGATATGCTTGAAACCAAAAAAATTTGGTATTTTCAAAACAACTCAACTGTGCATGGATTTTTTCTACTAAAAATTCATCAAACTTGAGGGATGGTACTGACTCACTTCCCACCTTCGGGGAACTAACACTAATCCTGAATAACAAGCTCAGTTGTACTTCAGTTATCCATAAGTCTGAGTCTAAACCTAAAAATTGTGCTATCAAAGAAAAAACCAACTGGGTGTGGTCATTAAAAAGGTTGACGTCCAACGGGTAGGGGGTATCTGTAATCTCTACATCAGGCTTTAAACAAGTGACAAGGAAATCTTTATGGATTTTAGGGCAAATCTGCCTATACAGAGTAACAATCGATTCTTCAGAGAAACTTTCGGGAATTAGGGTTGGTGACTCACGTACGGCAATGGTACTTCGAAGGACGGTAGCGTCTACACTATAGACGATTTTAGACCTCTTGGTGTTCATTATTACTCGTTGGGTTTCTAAATAATTCAATGAACACCATGACACGAACTCTGGGAAAGGAATTATCTGTTCCAAGCAAAAGAAAATAAAAAAAGACTATTGGATCCTGTGGACATCTATCCCTTGTTCAAGTAGAGCTTTCAACCTTCTTTTAACTTCTGGTGTAGGGAGCCAAAGGTCTAGGTCAAACACCTCACAGTCTCTATCTTCTAGGGTCGTTCTGACCTTAGAACTAGTAGAAACTTGTTTGTCTGCCATTCTATGACTATAAAACAGACTTCACGTTGCAAACAAAGGGGTTTTGGAACCCTACCTGTCACGGGAAGCCTGAGAGCGACCTTCTCCCTATCATCCTTTTCGGCTTTTGCACTTCCAGAAGCTTCCAACTCCGATAGGTCCAAGAAAGAAATGTCGATTTTACACATGCCTCGTTATATATAAAACTTTTCCCAATAATTTCTGCTCGTCTTCGCTAGCTGTCCCTCTTTCTCGTCCGTCAATCTACTGGGCATTGTTTCTAGTTCATTGATCCGATCCCTTATTTAACTTTTTCTAATTTGACATCTTTTCGTCTCCACCGTAGGATCTTTTGTTGGCTTTAAATCTTTTCCATCCATCATGTCCAACGTCCTATAAGGATATGGTGGTATCGCTACCCGACCTTCGGTTTTGGGTTACCACTTAATCTTCCTCGCGAGGTGCTTAGGTGGTGACACCTCGCATATGGTATGCACCCTCGCAACCACCTTTTCCACTTATCTGGGGTGCTCTTTCACCCTGCGACGATCACCGAGGAGTGTTGATCTTGTGCTTTAACGTATCTACGGTCGGGAGCTCTCCAAATGTCTATCTTTTAACACTTTCGCTGGTGGGGTCCACTATGCTATTAACTATGCATCTTCTATATCCTCCAGCCGTAGATCTGATTCCCTTTTGTCATGAGCCATTGATCTTCCCTGACCTCCGTGCTGATGTGACAACTTGTCTTTCGCGCTGTCAAATGTCTGACCATGCAGCCTACGCCGTTGATCTTCTACCTTGCTTTTCCGCTACGGTGGTATCGCAAGCCTTTTGACGGTTTTCACTTACCGCCCAAACGCTCATGCGAGGGATCCTCTGACTGCCATCTGTCCTCGTGGTTTATCCCTCGCGACCACCCTTCTGTGCTCTTTTCAGCGCAACTTCACGATGCGAGGGCGATCGGGGGCGGTGGATCTCTTTCGCGCACCCAATCAATGGTTGGGACTTATCTAGATTTTAACCCTTACTTTGCTTTTTTTCGGAATATAAATTATTGGCCTTTGTATCCATTTTTAATTATTTGGGCTAGCTTCTTATGCCTAAAGTGCAAAAAAACCCTTTATTTTTCTCATTATTTCCTCTCCACTCGAGCTGCTTCTTGGCCTTAGCAACCTAGACATGAGTATGGAGGGTGGTTTAACCATCTCTTCAAGGAATTCACCAGTGGAGTCAGTCCTTCCCTTTGGCTTTGTGCATTAGCATGAGCTTTTGCCCCATATCTAGATACCATAAATATATTATGTACTAAAACATGAAACAAGGTAGAAATATGAAATTGAAACATGCTCGAGATTCGATGGTGACGATGGAAGCAAAAAGGGTCGAGAAGTTTATAGTTTAAAACCACTTCAATTTCAAATTTTCAACTTTCATAATCACACTTCGAAATTCCAATAACCATTTGATTAACCACAGTTCTGAATCTCAATTCCGTAAATCCAAACACTCAATTGCATTAATTATAAACTAGTGTAAAATATGGTGAATCAATTCTAATTTCTAATAATTTGTTGCATAATTTAATTATTGTTTATGTATTTGCTATGAATACATTACTTATTCACCTTACATGTTGAGATTTGAGAACTACCAGCCTAGCAAATGAGAATTTAAGTCTTGTTCCAAATGCAACCATGCTAGAAAATAAGAATTTAAGTCTTAGATCATATCAATCCTAGATTATGAATAATAGCCCACATATGTTATGAACACTAACCTCATTTTACACCTATTGGGAGATCCAAACCACATAATTATACGTTTAATAAATTTTATAAAATCAACACAACCGATTTCAAATTCACATCATAATAAAAGAATTCAATACAACCTATTGCAATTGCTAATTGAATGAGTTTTCACCAATAACAATTAAGCTTTGTGTTATGGATGTGTTTGGAGTTAATTTTCAATATTTTGAGGTAGTAGATGTGTGGTGTGAGTCTAAGTTCTAAAAAGTCAAATGGAAGAAGTTACTGTAATGTAGCACTAAGATTTAAACTTAATTTTAAATGTTTTAAAGTTTCAACATGATTTAAATTTTGATAAAATAATGTTGATGTAATTACACCTATAGGTGTTTATATCTTAGAATTTTGGGTGAACTACCATCTATGCTTTTCCTAAATTGAAGGAGGACTAGGCAAGTGTATTGTCATTGATTTTATGGTAGTTGTTCAAAATTCAAATAAACATTATAAAAAACAAGGATAGTTAAGCATGTATAACTCATTGTTCATGCATGGATGACACTAGTGAGAGACAACCCATTTACCATTTAACCAAAGAAGATAACAAGTAGTTGAGGGGTGATTACAACTAAGCATGAAAGAACAAGCAAAAAATAACTTGTTCATGGCACTTATGACCTATCTGTATTCACGCGACACAATTTAGAAGAACAACTCCTCATTATTGTAGAGTTTGATGCCAATTTTTTTTTTTTTTTTCATAGAAAAAGTTGTTGTGGCCTTGGGTAAAATAGGTTCGGAAGGAAAGGGTTCAAATATAATTTAAGCCTGATTTGATTCGACATATAGTAGGTTGTGGTAGCTGCAATGTCATTTTAGAGGTTATGATTTATTTAATATGGACAATAAGTCACTTCGCAATTCAATCAATCACGAAATAAGTCACTTCGCAATTCAATCAATCGAAGCTAGCATTCGTCATGTTCTGAGAGAGCCCAAAAGCAAGTGTCGGTGCATAAAGTTTTTTTCTACTCTACTCGTACGTTTACACGCTGGAGTAGTACCAGAAGCTACGGCCGGTTTATGGCCATGATAACTCAATGGTTACACAGGAATGGACCTTCACTATAAACGTATACGGATCGCGTCACTTACTAGCTTTGTTCGGTACTACTTGCTACTCAATATAATATCTCTTGATGAACTCTGATATTGTAGTCGGGGTAGGTTAAACTTTAATCGAAATGCACTTTTTTCGGTGCAAATTCTGTGGAAAAATCATTTTTAAATAATACTAAAAAATCAAATTATATAGTATGAAAGATGAAAGAAAGAAAAAACCTCATCTTCAAAGATTTGCCTGTTTTGAATGAGATTTGCCTGTTTTGAATGGACATTTTATTAATTATATCTTCATTTGGATGTGTAGATGGATGGAATGTAGAGTGTTTACTTGAAAACCATAAGTTTTGCTTGTTTGTATTTTACCACACTTTCTTAGCAGGGATCCAAACTGGATTTCCGTAAAAACAACCATCAAACCCCACTACTGATTACTACCTTCAATTCAAAGCTTGAAACTGGATTTCGGTCTAGACAACCATCAAACCACACTGCTGACTACTGCTATCAACCCAAATCTAAGCTGATTTATACCTGTTACTCCTAATAAAATAGTATTGATAAATAATCAATCCTGTGACAACTACCTCGTTAACTATGGATGGATGGAATCATGGACCAGAAGCTGCACGCGTGCACACTGACTGTTTGTTTCGTCGTTAATGTCTCTGATATTCTCTTGGTTCATGAATCGTGATAAAGATTCCCACGACTGGCTACCAGCTAAACCACTAGAGGAGAAGGCAGTAGAGCAGGCAGGGACAGCTATATATACCATACTCTATCGATTCCAGAGACCATGAGAAGTAGCAATCACGGTAATTTGTATTTGCTGCACAAAATCCATCGGTCTATGAGTTTTGCAGTCTGCAACTGTAATTTACAGAAGAGACGATCATTGAGTACAGTCCCCAAGCAAGACAAGCTCTGCCGGGGTAATTATGTGATTATTATCGGCGATTATGAGCACCGTCTTAGGTTTAGAGGATGTGGAGATCAAGGGAGTGGAAATTGGACGAGACTATTGAGCGTGGAGGCGTGGACTGTGATAACTGCAGCCGCAGCCTGCCGGCGCTATCCTGACTGAGCTTATTCATTGGAATTGGTGATGAGGGATGCCAAATACATATCAACATGCTTGGCTGCCTCATCTTGACCTTGCAAGACCCAGAGGGTGCTGCCGCTAATCTGCGTGGGAGACTCCAATGGCTTCACAAGGATCGCACTATCCTTGGTCTCGTACATAGTCTATCCCTCCTGAGCTTCCCTGTGTCCAGCACTTCAAACTTTTCTATCACAGTGATTCTGTTCAATTCAATTGTCAAGGTTATTCTAATATCTGCAAGCCTGTAGATCTCACATACTTACTCTCTCAGCAAGGCAGGCATTGTGTATATTTCCAAATTTCTGGACAATTTGTGTTTCAACAATTTTAGTTTGCTTACTGGTAAATCTCGAATCACGATATCTTGTCTTTTATTACCATGATTTTCTTCTGAACAATTTGCGTTTCAGCCATTTTAATTAGTTTGGAATTTGGCTTAAATTTCTTAATCTGCAACTAACCTAACTAGATTGGAATTTGGCTCAAATTTATTATTTTCTTGCTGCAACTAACCTAACTAGATTGGAATTTGGCTCAAATTTATTATTTTCTGGCTGCAATTAACCTAACTAGATTGAAATTTGGTGCAACTAGCTTAATGTGACAACTATAATTACATGACAGAAAACATATATAAGTCATTGAAAAAATATATAAAGAGTTAGAATACAAAATACTGGGTGCGAGTTAACTACAGGCTCTACAGCCTAGTATAGTGTTTACAGCCTTTATAGCTTAGTATGTGAGAGATGTTGTACATAATGTGAAAACTATAACTAACATCACAAAAAAGACATATAGACCATATTAAAAGAAAAAATATGAAGTGTTAGAATACACAATACTTGGTGCTAAATATTGGAATTTGGCTCAAATTTATCATTTTCTTCTTATAACTAGCTTAAATACAGTATGTGAGAGATGTTGTACATAATGTGACAACTACAACTAGCATCACAAAAAACACATGTAGGTCATATTAAAAGATAAAATATGAAGTGTTAGAATACACAATACTTGGTACTAAGTATTGGAATTTGGCTCAAATTTATCATTTTCTTGTTGCAACCAGCTTAACTATAGTATGTGAGAGATGTTGTACATAATGTGACAGCTATAACTAACATCACAAAATACACACGTAAACCATATTAAAAGAGAAAATATGAAGTGTTAGAATACACAATACTTGGTGCTAAGTATTGGAATTTGGCTCAAATTTATCATTTTCTTGTTGCAACCAACTTAACTACAATATGCCAGAGATGTTGTACATAATGTGAAAACTATAACTAACATCACAAAAAACACATGTAGGTCATACTAAAAATAAATTATGAAGTATTAGAATACACAATACTTGGTGCTAAGTATTGGAATTTGGCTCAATTTTTTCATTTTCTTGTTCCAACTAGCTTATTACAGCACAGTATGTGAGAGATGTTATACATAATATGACAATTATAACTAACATCACAAAAAAAACGTAGGCCCTATTAAAAGAGAAAATATAAAGTATTAGAGTACATAATATTTCTGTAAATTATATAAAAGAAACTGAACCTAAGTATTTTTACACAAAAATTAAAAAATAATATAAATCTATCTTAAATCTGGATTTATCAAACAATAATTTAAGGAATCAAATTTCTTGAGATATAATTTTCTTTGCTTATAATTCCTAATTTAAGATCTATCTAAATTAATCTTCACTACTTTAACTCTTAAATGACCTTAATCCTAACATAATATCAGTCTATTTATCTTACTAATTAGAGTATTATTTTTTAATCTGACTTATGATCTATCTTTCTAAAAATGTTAACATATAAACTTTTTTTTTTTCAAGAGGTTAAAACCACTTATACTATGAAACGAGAACTATATACTAAGAACGAGAACTCTAGCGATAAAAACTCATATTTTTGCATAAAAAACACCGAAAACAACCCCCAAATCAAAAAGTGTTGATGCCAGTATCATGTTTTCATAAAAAACACCAAAAACAACCTCCAAATCGAAAAGTGTTGATACTAGTATCAACGTTTTTTTTTCTCTGGGTTAAAAATATAGCCATGGCTTAAAAATCTCATACTGTTGTTTACGAAAGCCTTAAAATCAACCCCTAAATTGAAATTTTATGTTTTCAACAAATAAATTCCTAACCCTAACCCCCAACAAACTATTACAAAAGTTAAAAAAAAAATTATAATGCGCCCCTCCTACATTACCCCCTACCTTAACCGCCCAAAAATTACATTTCCTAATGCCCTACCCACTACGTTAACCCCTTTAATGTTACCCCATTACCCCTCACACATTGTTTTAACTAAAAAAATTTATAACCCAGCTTAAAAAAATTTATAACCCAGCTTAAAAAAATTTAAAATTTAAAATAAAAACCTAAACTTAAAAAATAAAAAGTAAAACCTAAGCTTTACAAAAGAAAATAACAAAATACAAACTAGACTTTACAAATTAAAAAAAAAAAGACTTTACAAAAAATAAATTTTAAAACAAATTAAAAATTAAAAAAAAAAACTTTAAAAAAAAAATTAAAAATTAAAAAAAAAAAAATTTAAAAAAAATTAAAATTTTTTAAAAAAACTTTAAAAAAAAAATTAAAAATTTTAAAAAATAATAAGTTTTAAAACAAATTAAAAAATTTAAAAAAACTTAAAAAAACTTAAAAAATTAAAAATTTAAAAAAATAAATAAATTTTAAAACAAATTCAAAATTTTAAAAAAACTTTAAAAAAAAATTAAAAATTAAAAATTAAAAACTTTATAAATTTATTTATTTTTTAAATTTTTATTTTTTTTATTTTTAAGTTTTTTTTAAAATTTTTAATTTGTTTTAAAATTTATTTATTTTTTTAAAGTTTTTTTTAAAATTTTTAATTTGTTTAAATTTTTTTTTTTTTTAATTTTTAATTTTTATTTTTAAGTTTTTTTTTAAATTTTAAATTTATTTATTTTTTAAATTTTTATTTTTTTATTTTTAAGTTTTTTTAAAACTTTTTAATTTGTTTAAAATTTTTTTTTTGTAAAGTCTTTTTTTTTTTAATTTGTAAAGTCTTGTTTATTTTTTTGTTATTTTCTTTTGTAAAGTTTAGGTTTTATTTTTTATTTTTTAAGTTTAGGTTTTTATTTTAATTTTTTTAATTTTTTTAAGCTAGGTTTTAAATTTTTTTAGTTAAAACGATGTGTGAGGGGTAATGGGGTAACATTAGGGGGTTAACGTAGTGGGTAGGGCATTAGGAAATGTAATTTTCGGGGGGCTAAGGTAGGGGGTAATGTAGGGCGCTAGGACATTAGAAAATGTACTTTGTTTTTTTAAATATTTATTAATGGTTGGTTGAGGGGTTAGGGTAGGATATGTAATTATTTTTTTAAATGTAATTTTTAAAAAAAATTATTAATAGTTTGTTAGGGGGTTAGGGTAGAAGGGACGCATTATAATTATTTTTTTAACTTTTGTAATAATTTGTGGGGGAGTAGGGATAGGGTTAGGGTAGAAGGGGGCAATGTAATTTTTTTAAATATTTTCTTTTTAAATTTTAATAATAATTGGTTAGGGGGTTAAATATTATGAAAAATAATGTGAAATAGTATCATTTTTATACAAAATGACTAAAAATCTGTTAAAAATGGGTTTAAATGTCTTTTTTTCTCGATTTGTTTACTATTTTTTCCATAAAAATATATTATTTATGAATGAATTTTAAAGATAAATGTCGAAAATGTATGTGTTTTTCATTATAGCTAGCTTCTAAATGTATGTTTTTTGTTAAATTTCTAAAAAACACACTTGAAAATAGAAATTAAAAATACTTTACAATAAAGATGTGTCAAAGGCCCAGTGGTTTTAATATGAAAATTTCATTTTTTTTACTATCAAATTATTGAATTAAATTAAGGTGAGCTTATAATTAATTAATTTAAATTTATTTAATATTATTTAATTAAATTAAGTTTTCTTTGAATTTTTGTTTTTAAAAATTTAAACTATTTTAAATATTAGTTCATTTAATTAAATTTTACTTTTAAGTAAACATTATTTAATTTTTATTTGATAATTATTAATTTGTTTTCTTTTTACCTATTATTTAATTAAATTAAACATTTTATCTATAATTGTTTTGTAGTTAACATTATTTTTTTATGACTTCACATGTAGAAAAGATTCAAACTTATTGGATGAACTAATCCTATTTCGTAATTGTTTAAATATGCAACGTAAAAATGAATTCATCAGCATTGTTTTAAATTTTCTGCATTTCATAAAATTAAGCTTCACCACTAACTGTTTTGCAATTTACATCATTTAAGTTTGTATTTAATTGTTTTATTCTTCCATATGTGTAAATGATTCAAAATTATTGAAGAGATTAATCCTATATTCCATGGTTATTTAATTCTTTTACTTATAACATATTATTTAATTAATGCACTAGCGTAAGTGCTATGACGTTGCCAAGACTTCATTCTATCGAGGAAGTTCTATTTTTGTTTCAAGCAGCAGAAAAAAAAAATTTGATATTCATCCGAATAAAAAAAAATACAATCTATCAACATAGTCAACAAGAAATCGCCTTTAATTTATTAGTGGAGAATCCATTATCCAGCCCAATATTTATCTTGGAGTCTGTACCAGGTGAGTAAACCATAACCTCAAAGTCATGGTCTAATATTTAGACGATGTTGACTAAATCATAACCCCCATTGCCATGATTGAATATTTTGACCATAAATAGCAACAAAATTTATCAACTATACGTCAAAATCTAAGGCAAATTTGCCCACATTATGGAAATAAGTTTTTCCTTACTTTTGTACAAATTACATAAATACTTTTTCCTTTGCCTTATAAATTACCAAGAAAACTTAAAGAGAAGCCCAGAAAGAGGATTTGTAGGTGTTGTAGCTGTTTATTACATATTTTTCTAGCTCTCGGTTGCGTACATTTTAAGTGGATATATTGAGCCATTATGTTTAGAAACTTTACCATTCATCGTTTTATTTTGTTATTTTCACCTCTTAGCCAGGGTTGGTTGGTTAAGAAGTTTAGATCTACATTATTTAGAATCATAGCATCGATTGAAGATTGTTCATTCTTCATTAAATTGGGTTCTTAGGCTCAATACTCTATCAAGAATTCTCATATTTCAGTAGAAAAGTTTACTTCTAGTTCTTTTGGATTGCACCCTCTCACCCAAATCTACGTCCCTTGCTTCACCACCAAATTGAAGTCAAAGTTTTGCTTCGACAATAAATCGTTAACAAATATGGTTCTTTGAGACAACCCTGACACCTAGATCTCCCTTCACACTTTATTCTAAATTTTTTCATTCTTTAATTTCAAATTGTAGGGGAAGCAATGGAGGAGGTTGAGAATGGTGGGCATTATGATTTCCTATGAAAGCATGATTTACAACATGGATGGTGCAGGAAATTATTCTCCAAGAGATAAAAAGGGCATGCACCTCATGTATGATATGGGTGAATGATCTTATTGAATAAGATGTGTATGTATGCTTAAGAAGAGTTGCAAGATATAAATCTATAAGGATATCAATATGTAGAATTTGAAGACCCATAGTTGGACAAAGCATAAAACAAGTAGAAATATGCCAATAAATGGGTGTAGTAGTAATTATGCATATGGAAAGAAAGGAATTTGTGATAATAGGGATGATTCTCTCACCCTAATTTCCCTTTTATTTGTAGAGTAGAGTTTCATTCTTTTAAAGTAGAATGCATAGATTTATGTGAATGAGACAAGTATTGCTATTTGGTTGTGAATATCACAACTAATTATCTATTGTGTGAATGGAAATGAGTCCATTGAGTATGCTCGTTATATTGTCATGGACTTCTAGGCTATGTATACGAATAGGAAGGGAGATTCCTTAATATTTGTCTTGTTGCATTTGTTTATATTTCAGTGGGTTGAAAATGTTTATATGTATAAATGACTAAGGAATAGAAATGTTGCTAAAATTCTAGAAAGTTAAAGTAAATGGAATATGTATGTACAGATCAACATATTTAGGGAAGATATGTGATAAAATATGCATGTAAATATGCTTAAGCATATATGTGATAATTCATATTGGATAAATATGATATTTTGTCCCATATGTAGTATGGGTTATGTTGTTACATATGTAGTATGTCATAATGTGTTATTGTGGTTGTTAAATTGTTGTAAAATAAGTAATGGTTGAAAATGTTGATGATGTAGTTACCGATGATAAGAAATATCATGAGAAAGGATAAGGAAAAGTCGATTCTTGTTCATAGGTTGATAAAGGGATCATGTTAGTCCCATGAAGCATCAATTGATCAGGAAACATCAGATATGTAAATGGAAATACTATAGGTATGATCTACCATCATTTCACTTCTTTGACAATTTTAAGTATCCATGGATGTGACAACATTATTTGGCACTAAATATACAAAGAAGAAAATAGATTTTCATATTATATCAATAGATCTGAACAAGTCAGTTTATTGTTTTCAACTACTACACAAAGGACAATTTTCTCTACAAATCATGATAGTTTATGTACCTGAAGGTGAGCATTGACATAAGATTATTTTGGATTAAAACTAAAGCAAAAAAGAACTATCGAGTATCTAAGACTCTTACAATATTTAACAAATATTTCTATTGACATTCACTCATGTTATATGTCAATAAGGACATCAAATTATGCATGGTTTGTGCCATCACTAAATTAGAAAATAGCCGAAAAGGTTTGTACACACTTTACAATTCTAAATAAATCATGGGAATCTATATTTGTAGACTTCTTAATTAGACATCTTGTCACCATCTAGTAGCATGATGCAATCCTCATAGTGGTCAATATATTATCAACTAAGATTCCAAATTTGTTAGCACATTTGGAAGACATTGTGGAAACAACCTTATACATATATTTCTATGTAAGAAACATTCCAAACATAAATCTTGTAAATAACATTTTTGTATGGCTACTTAAATGTAGAACCAAGAATCATTGAACAAGGGATGGGAGTCTCCCATACATTCAGCACAACTATAATCAAGGTCATCATACTAGTTATAAAAGAGCTTTATTATGGTGTTCAAAACTTAGTTCCTATCAATTTACTAAGTTGATTGGATGGTTCTATTGACTTATACCATGAATAGTGAGAAATATCTATGAACTCAAGCTCATGAATACAATTTGTGATGTTTAGAATCATCCTTAAGAAATGTTGCAGAGAGCCAACTGAAAATCCAAGGATCAACATGACAAGCATCATGTTCTTCATCCATTATTTGTGATCAAATCTAGTTTCATATATAAGAAGAAAGATTCTGATAGCATCAATTTCTTCCCAGTATGGGAATAATTCTCTATTATCGATCCATTCTTCAACCATTTTTCAATCAATAATAGATCAACCTAGGATTAATATCCTCTTATCTCCTTCTTCCATCGAGTTGTTGCTTGCTTCATTAGTGAGGTTGGCCTCTCGTACCACTATAAATTTGCAAGAGGAAATGAGTTCTTCATCACCTTTAGACTTCACTCTCCACACCCTTCTCTTGATTGTGTGGTTCCTAGGGTGAACCTCTAGATGAAGTCGCCAACACTTTTCTTCCCAATGGCCACTCAACATGTAGTGATGACAAATTTCTTGGTGATGGATAGGCTACTTGACATGCTTGTTTTTTACATGAGCCTCTAAGTCCTCTATTGGTTTGGGGAAGTCTTATTTCCATTCCTCCATTGAAAACAATCTTGCTTGTGACAAGTGGCTTGGTTCCCCCAACAAGATTCTATAAGATGGTCTTTCTTCCTACAAAATGTACATACATTTGAGTACCAACAATGGTCAACTTTGTGTCCTTTCGTCTTGCAAAAATGACAAACAACAAATGCCTTTCCTAATGCATCCCTCTTGGTATTCTTTTGGTTGTTCCAACTAATTGGCTTTCCACTTCCTTGAAGTGTTATGCAAGTTGAGTCTTGGAATTCTTCTCTTCACCGCCTTTTCATAATTTGCCACAAGAAGGATGAAGTGGAAGTGTGCCTACATATTCATTCATTATTTCTCCCTCTCATGACAAGGCCAATTTTTCCTTCACGAAAATGGTCTTGGAATTCATGGCCTTTTCATTTCTTCCATCAAAACCTAGGCCTTTGAAAGAAAAATATTTCAAATATATATTTAATAATGTTTTAATAATTGATGATGATGAATTACATTGAAAGAGAAAATACATATACCAAGTCTACATAGGGTTGCATCCCTTCATATGAAACGAGATGACTCATTTACCTAATAATTATTAATTAATAAATTAATATCTAATTTAGATTCATTACAAGTCATCCCTTCCTGGAAAGATTCATCCTTGAAGCTTGTATAAAAGAATATGCTTGAATTAAGCTCCATATTTGTTTAATTAGTTGCAACTTCAAGAAATTTACTGCACCTGATGAGATACTCCTTGACAGACGAAATTTGTTCAATGATTCATCCGTAAATGAAATATAAAACTTATATTTAGTGGTAATCTGATAGTAAATGGAAACATCATAAGAATCATCCTTAACTCTTATAGTTATGACTGTTGTTGAAAAGGAATTCTAGCCCCGAATAATACTACCGTGATTCAATATTTCTCGAAACAATTGTTCACCATTTCCATTCATATTTCTCCATGCAGTGTATGCATAATATTCCATAGATAAGAACACAATGAAAATGAAGCAAACGATTTTCACAAGAATTCTTGCAGGGAGGATAGTTCTTGGAGCAACCAGACCTGCATTGGTGACCACATCTGAGAATAATTTTGAACACACGAACATGGAAAGGAGGACAATTTGACATTATCTTTTGTTTCTTCTTAATCCTCTCCTCTAGTTTTACATCTTCTACACTATCATGATGATAAAGGTCATTTTCATTGCCTTTATTATACTCTTATACATCCTCGTTTCCTTCATAATCGTTATTGGCATAATCTTTATAAATATCCCATGCATCTATATTTTCATTTTCATTATTTACATTCTCATCAAACTCTTCTTCAAATTCACCTTGATCTTCCAAAAACTCTTTTTCAGATTCACCTTGATATTCCACACTCTAGACTTCATTCTCATCCTCTACATCTTTCTTTTCTTCATCATTTCTATCATGTTCCTTATAATGGCCTTGGGTTCTGTTTGTTATCCTGGCCTGACTTGTGGTTCATTTTTTCCCTAGATTTTCACTAAGCATTTTTATAGATTTTATAGTTGTGTGGAAATTTATGCAACTCATTTATGTTCCTTGTATGGAGTTTCTCTCAAGAGTGACATAATATTCATTAATTTCTTATGCATATGCATATATACGACTTAGCATCCCATTTGGATCATTGCATTTGAAATGTCGATTCTTATCCTTTATTATATATTATGGATCGATCCTTCAGTGAGGAGGAATATAAGGAGTCAGTTGATATGATTTTTGTTTGTCTTCTATCCTGGGAGTAGTATCCATTTTGAACTTCCCTATATCATAATGAGGGTACACTGTTTGATCAATGGATTTTGTCTTCGAACACATGGATCATTTCCAACCCTTGATTCGAAATGGTTTGCCATGGTTCCATTTTTATTGTGATGTCTTTTCTATCTTCCTCGACTTCATCTTCATCAATCATTTCTTCCTTTTTGGTTCTTGGTGAGTTTCTTGGTTTTCTTTTTCACTTTCTTTTTCACCCTCTTGAGATCGATATCATCATTATTATTAATTTCTCCTTCCTATAGTTGTATTAGCACCATCTTCAATTCTTCAAAGTCTCTTTTTATTTCTATTTTCATTTCTTCAACTCTTTTAATTCTTTCATGAATCCTATAAATGCTTTCATAAATTGCCGAATACATGGTAATTCCAGTTATAGAAATTTTCAAAAATTGATTGGAATTTTGTCAGAAAAATTTACAGTTTTTTTTAGAGAAAAAAAAAACCGTTCTTTTGTTATTTCCATGAAATCAAAACGTACACACCACACGTCAAGGCAGTAAACATGGACTCTAAAGTATCAACTGATACAAAAAAATTACTTATATATACAAGAATCAATACCCAAAACACATAAACTAGTATCCCTATGCAGTCCTCATACATACAAAAAGTGCCTTACAGGAAATCGTCTCAAAGCAGAACTATTAAGATTCAGAAAGAAAGGAGTTTAAAGAACCAGGAAGGACACAATTATCATCTACCCATTCTTCCCATAATAGAGCTCCTGGAACACCATCAAGAGCTTCTTTTGACAATGAGTCAACTACGTCATTGTTCTCTCTATAGGTATGTTCAATAGTGAGATCAAGAAAACTGTTCAGCAGAAATGAAATTCTTTGACACCAATGATGAAGTAATGCATTTTCAAGATTGACCTGCCTGTTTTCCCAATTGGTAATTACCAAGAAGTCCCCATATATCTTTAATGAATCTATACCACAGATAGAATCCACTTTTAATGCACCCCAAAGTCCCAAAATTTTTCTTTCGTGTTTGTACCCATACCACATGCAAGTCGAAATTTGAGTAAGTAGTCATTTCCATAGCTGATCGTGAAACCTGCTCCACACTTATGATCTGAACATGCACCATCAAAGAATCCTACTGCTTTACCAATATCCTTAAGATTGAAAAATCTCATTCTTTGAATTTTTTGTTTCACTACAGCCTCTTTCGAGTAAAGATGAAACAGATTCCAGAACATAAACAGAGTATGTTTTATAGACGGTTTGACGTCCTGGAATAATGCCAAATTTTGAGTTTTCCAAATAGTCCACGCTATCACTCTAGGCAATGTTTTAATATTTCTATTATTTTTCATCCACAACTGGTATGTAGAGTCAAATTCCAAACTAGGCCACTCATCGTTGATCCTGAGACTTGCACATATAGACTTACATGCATCCAATGAAAAATTACAATGTAAAAACATATGATAAGTTGAATCCTCCCCATTTCTACATAATAAACATATACCTGGACCATGTTTACATATGCGTTTCAAATTCTCCCAGGTGATAATTTTAATGTTGAAGAGAATCCAGAGAAAACACTTAATTTTCAGATGAATTTTCCATTTCCATAACATCATATACCACCATTTCCTTTGATCATCCACATAATGATCAACTATAGCCTGATAATACCAGCTAGCAGTAACCTGTCCATTTACTGTATTTTTTTCCCAAATTGAAAGGACCCGTTTCCCGTTATGATGAATTCCATCCATGTTAAGATTATGAACATACAACTCCCATTCTTCCTTCTAGATTCCAGCAAGACCGAGATCAAAAGTTGTTAACCAGTAAGATCGATCTGGAACTAGGAAACTCAATCCCTTAAATTGGTTAAGAGTGAAGAGATCATAACTGGTAAAAATATTTTGAAGATCCTGTGATAAACAATGGTCTCCGCTGACTCCTGAAATGGGGTCGATACCCACAAAAACATTGTTTCTGCAGCCCACCCTCTAGGATAGATGAGAACTAATCCAACAGTAAATTTTCATAAAGCCCTTCCAGATAAATGAAGCATTTCGAACAGCAATTGTTGGCTTCCTGATCCAGATGTATAAAGCACTTTTATATATTTTGCATGTAAAATTCTAGACCGGAGGTTGTCCCCAAAGAGTCCACACCATAGACTTTTTAACGATAAAGCAATATTGAACCAGAAAAAGTTTTTTATATTCCAACCGCCATTCTTAAATGGCAAAGCTAAAGAAGTCCATTTTTTCAAATGATATTTAGCTCCATCATTATAGCTTGACTAGATAAAAGAGAACATGAGGCTGTCTAAAGTCTTCAGGATAGAAAGAGGAATTTGAGCTAAGAGAGCCCAATACACCGGTAAGTTGCTCAAAACAGATTTGAGTAATATAAGGCGGCCACCCAAGGAGAGGTGCTTCAATACCCATAAATTTATTCTCTTCTAGAATCTACCAAGTAACCATCTCCAATCTTGTTTACCATAGCAGTTTAGTTTTACATAAAACCCTAGATACTTAAATCCATCACTCAGGTCAGTTGTATTATATGGAAGGTAATTTAAAGCCTCATTTAAGACAAGGTTGTTTACTAAATTACAATTGCACACAAATTTGTTCTGACTGATTTGCATCCCTGTAGCAGCACAAAAGAGGGATAGAATGTCAAAGATGAGCTTCCATTTCTCTATTGAATCGGATCCAAACATTATGACTTTGTCAACAAATAGAAGGTGACTGATGGAGAAAGTTCTTGCAACCTTTATACCTTTGACAACATTATTGTTCCTCGCATCCCCCATCAATAGGCTAAGTCCTTCTATCACCAATAAAAATAAGAGTTGGGATAGTGGACAACCTTGGAGAAGGCCTCTGCAACATTTTAAGAAAGGAGTAGGGTTACCATTGGCAAGAACTGAATAGTTTGTCGACTTCACACATGCCATAATCCAATTTGTAACCATAATTGGAATCCCAACATGCAGAAGAACCAGCTTCAAAAAATCCCAATTAACTTGATCATATTCTTTTACAAGATCAATTTTCAAGATTAAGGAATTAAGACTTTTTGATTTGACAGAGTGCAATACTTCTTGTGTAATACCCACTGCATCCAAAATCTATCTATCTTCTAGGAAGCCAAACTGCTCTTTTGTCATCCACCTAGAGAGCTATGGTTTTAGCCTATTAGCAATTATCTTAGAAATCAGCTTGTAGACCAAGTTACAAATTGCTATAGGTATAAAGTCGTCAAATGAACTTGGCTTATTTATTTTTGGAATTAATGTGAAAAAATTGAATTCAGGCCACCCGGAACCCAACCTTCCACCCTAGTAAATTCAATTATCTTCAATAAATCTGGACCCATGTGGTCAAAGAACATAAGGAACGGGTCAACTGACCACCCATCAAGGCCAGGGCTCTTCTCTTTATTAAAGGCCTTTAAAACATTTGCAATTTCCTCCAAGGTGACCGGTCTACCAATCTGGATTCCTTCCTCCAATGTAAAGAAGGATGGATAGTACTTAACCAAGTACTGTTAAACTGAAATGGTTTATTCACCTTGCATTGAAAATCATCAATCTGTAAAACAATTGCATGATGATCAGAAATAGTGGAATGTTCAATCCAAGTCCTGCAACTGGATAATTTAGTAGCCACGGATTCTGCCTAGAGAAAACGATCAAGTCTCTTTCTTATGCAACCAGCACCCGAGCACTTATTGCTCCAATTTGAACCAAGCTTTCTAGGGATGACATCAACTAAATGAGCTCTTTGGAAAAGATCTTTAAAAAAAATAGCCAAATCATCCACCAGCGCTGAGGGACCCCAATCTTCAGCCATAGATAAATTTAGATTGAGGTCACCTTCCACAGTCAGATTCAGAGTATTTAATATACCTGTAGATTCTAGAGCCCTCCAATATGTCTCCCTATCCCTATAAGGAGCATACATGTTGATAATAGCCAGATTAAGATCACTGGAAAGAAACCTTCCTTTGATTAGGATCCCTCCCATAGTTTTGTAGGTACTAAAATACATGGTTGCTGGGTTCCATCTAGATAGTAAACCACCCAAGTGACCACAAGAATCCATAGCACTGAAATACCGCCCTGGCCAATGTTTTGTGAAGAACTCAATTGCCTGTCCAGCAGAACACATAGTCTCCTATATTAAAAAGTAGTCTAGGCTAGTAACTTTTAGGAAATTGATAAGGGCCCTAGCCTTAGAAGCCCCACCAATACCATGAATGTTGAAAGACAAAACTGACATTATGCAAATCTATGATCGGACACATCTTCTCTAAGAGTCTTGAGTAAGGATGAGTTAACATCAACACTCTCTAAACTCTTTGACAAAGGGATGAAAGTATATCCCAGCTCCTTCTCCTTAACTTTCTTTTTCCTTCGAATTGTCACATTCATGCATCTAATCGACAGGAGGACCAAATCGTAAGAGGGAATAGTGTTTACTGCAAAAATGTCTAAGGGGGATCCATCGATGCCCTTCATAGACAGTAGGGAATTTGTGAAGGAATTTAAGCCAGGCTTTTGCAATGGAGGGGTCTCAACTAAATGAGCACTGGAAGGTTCCTTGGTATCAGCAACAATCAATCCTGTATCATCCACAAGGGAAACAAGACAGGGGTCAACAATCTTTGCAGGGAAATTAACAATGGAACCTTTAGGAGTTGGACAAGCATTAGGAGGCGAAACTGGATGATTATCTGCATAATTTAAGTAATTCATTAGATTCCTTGCCAAGGGTTTGGTTTTTGAAAGATGTAAATCCAAATCCCTCTCCATGGACAAATAGAAATCCAACTCAGCTTTTGTAACACCTTCATATATGACAGAGGGTTCATCAAAGGACTTACCAGGTAATGAAGCACTGTCTTTAACCGTAATTGTGGGTATTTTCGAGACATCTACCAACACTACAACCTTGTTACCAAGATGTGGACAATTTTCCCGGACATGACCCGTACAATGGAAAATAAAACATCTGAATGGAATATTTTTATAATCCAGTTTCTATTTGATAAACTTATCTCTCCATATTATATCCACAGAAGCAGGTAACCCCTTTGTGACATTAAACTCCACCAGCATAGATGACATCCACTTATTTATCCCATAAATAACGTTTTTCTCCAACCTAATGAAACGACCCAACACATTACCCAACCGCTCAAACACATTTGATGTCCATAGCTCAAAAGGGAAACCAGGGAGCAAAAACCATAAGTGTCGCACAAGCATTTGTTCAGTTTTTGGGTTAAAGTTCACATGCCACCTTTTGAGAATCATTGAACCCTCCTTGATCATCTAGGTCTGAGCAAGAATCGAATTAATGAGTTCTTCATTTGGAAATATGAAGGCAACCCATCCCCTCGATAAAATACTGGTTCTAAGAGGCGTACCAAAAATAGGGGTCCAGTGCATATTGACCCATTCCACTAGTTCTATCTGTGAAACCCTTGTCCCTTCAATACAACCCACCACACCTCTCCAAGCTAGTAGTTCTACCATGTCCATGTTAACTCCGTCATCTAGGGTATAGATTGGAGCTTCCTCCCGTGCCTTGAAATATTTTAGTTTTCGTTTATGCCGAGCTGCAACACCGGCGAGTCAGATGAATCTCGTAAACCCTGCTTGGATTCATAACCCTTACCAAAAGACTCATCAACCCTAACTTCCTTCGATGGACACATGAGGGTATCATCGGTCCCCATCACATCCAGGGACATGTGTTGCTGTAGTTGAAAGGGACGGCCAGCTGTCAATCACTGAAAATGACTAAAGCTGCCAGAAATAGAAGAAACTGATACTTCCGACAAATGTGGAGAAACTGCCAAATAAACACTATACCCGACAAAAACTAGCAAGGAAGGAATCTGTAGTAATAAGAACAAACAAAGAGCTGAAGCATAAAGAAAAATTCCCACTTTTTGATACCTTGGTTGGTACTAGAGCTAGCCATACAACTAGATGGACTCCAAGGAGCTTCACAATGTCACCCTTACACTGTAGAAAACCAACCCACACTATTGCAACTATAACCCAGAAACCCTCAGATCACCAAAAGCCCCTTCATCCCTAAATTTTTCATTTTCCTTTCCGATCATCGAGTTGTCAATAGTATAAAAAAAAAAAAATATAGACCAAAAAATGTATAGTTTAAATGAATAATAATGATATTAATAATAATAATTATTAAAAATTCATAATAATAATAATATTCATATATTTTTAATGGTAAATTTGGGTCACGATGAAATTGGAGTTTTCAAAATATTTTAATGGCTCAATGAATGGTGTGTGAGGAGCGTTGGACGAGGTGGAGTCTAGTGAGAGTGAGAGCAGATGAGGGGCGGAGGATGGGGATCATGGTATGGCCTATGGCATGTGGCATCGTGGAATAGCATGGATTGGGGAAGTGCAAAGGATTTGTAAAGAGTAGCATGAGAGGGGGGTGACCGTGTGTAGAAGGGCATGTAGAAAGGTGCAAGCTAGAGGTCACGTGGACATTGGTGGTGAAGTGGTGGAGGGAGGCAAGCAATGGTGTGGAAGTGGGGAGAGCACATATGATAGTGTAGGTCACATGGACATCGATGGTGAAGTGGTAGAGGGAGGAAAGCAGTGGTGTGGAAGTGGGGAGACTATGCGGGAGTTTACGTCATGATAGGTGGTGAGGGATTGGCAATAGAGTGGAGAGTGAGGGAAATGGAGGGCAGGAGTATATAGTGCGCGGGGATTGAAGGAATGCGTGGAGAGGAGAGCCATCGATTAAAGGAGAAGGCATTGCGTAAGGGTGTGGAGTGTGTAGGGATGTGTGAAGTAGGAAGGGCGTGAAAATATAGGTGGAGCAGTGTAGAGGAAGGAGCACATGATGAGTGTGAGGGAATGAAGAGTGTAGCGTGAAGGAGAGGTGGGTGATGAGGAATATGGATGGAGTTTGTGAGGGGGTAATTGAATGAGGAGTGGGAGGAGCAAGAATGGAGAGGAGTATTGGGAGAGGTGAGATATGTGAAAATGCGTGGGATGAGAGGGAACGAAGAGGGGAGTGCGAGAGAATGAAGAGAATCGAGAACCGAATGTTATGATACCACTTGAAAGACAAATATTTCAAATATATATTTAATAATGTTTTAATAATTGATGATGATGAATTACATTGAAAGACAACATATTACCAAGCTTACTTAGGGTTCCATCTCTTCATATGAAATGAGATGACCTATTTATCTAATAATTATTAATTAATAAATTAATATCTAATTTAGATTCATTATCGATTTGATGTTTGAACCTTAGTTCAACTACAATAAGGATTAGTATGCCTTGAATTCTCTTGCCTAGACCTTAACCATTGTAGGCCATCTTCCTTAACAATCTCGATCCAATGCCTATAGCATGGTTCTCAAATTCTCCAAAATTATCTTGTGAAATATCCAAAGAAAGTGAGATTACCAAAGTTGTTTTGGCCATAGTGTTGGCTTCGGATTTGGAAATGAAGGTAACTTTGCTTCTTGGTTATCTTGAACAAAGTCTTGTAGCTTTGCTAATGCTTTCTATTTATCTACCACTTCCTAGTGTATATGAGTTAGCATCTGATTCAATCTATCCTCATGCCAAATATCTCTGTGTTAGTTTCTCTCTCAATTGCAAGAGCTATAATCTTTTATTGTCCAATTCTTCCTGCACAATAATGAAGGAGTCATGACATGCAACAAGTTCTTTTTTCAATTAGTCTTCTTTTTGTCTCCAATATGTACTTTCCTCTTGGACCTATTTATTGAATTTTCTCAACTCTTATAGTTTCTCTCTCTTCAAGTATTTTCCCATGGTGAAGTTTGTTTTCGTTTCCAAGTATTGGACATTGTGTCACTATGAAGGATATAACTAATTTGATACCATGTGATATGTGAATGAGAGGCTTAGAGCCCACTGGCTTCACCAACACAAATACCTTTTCAAATTTGATTCTAGTCTTTGTTATCAGTGATATACCTATATCTTTGTTCTTCTAGATTGCCACTAAGACTCTATTCTTATCACGGTTCTATGTATGAACTCTTCTCAATATTGATTCTCTAGGTCCTTCTATGCTTAACTTGCACATAAGAATCCAAATGAAAATGTAATGGAAATCATAACCTTGTTTTCTTGTCACTAATTCGCAATCACAATGGCTTCAACATTCGCTAGATTGCAATAGATTGATGACGAAGTTGTTTGTGAATAAAGAATATAGTAAAGTCTTAAACTTTGTATGATGCAAAGTCCTCTATTTTCAATGGGTTTACAAGCCATACATTCTCTACGGTTAAACAATCGATTGTGAATGCATTTCAAACTTTTGCACTTGCTAGTGGGCAACGATCATGGGTGAACATGTTCATCTTTAGTTTAAATGCTTGCAATGCCAAGATTAATGCACTTTGCAGTTCTACAATGCAAAGAACCATGTTGGTTGAAGGTGCAATCACAGTCACGATATTTGTTTAAACTTTAAAGTATTTAATATATTATTTGGTTCAATTAAATTATAACTCGCAACTAAAAATTTAATTCATAAATATTTAATTTGTTTTCCTTTAACATATTACTTAATTAAATAAAGTGTTTTATCTATAAATGTTTTATAGTTAACATTAATTTTTTTATGATTTCATCTGTATAAAAGATTCAAACTTATTGGATGAACTAATCATATTTCATAAATGCTTGAATATGCAACGTAACACATGAATTCATCACGGTTGTTCAAATATTCTGCATTTCATAAAATGAAGCTTCACCACAAATTGTTTTACAATTTATGTTATTTAATAAAATTGAAGTTGACATTTAATTGTTTTTCTTCCAACTATGTAAATGATTCAAAATTATTATTGAAGGGATTAATCATGTTTCATGGTTATTTAATTCTTTTACATGTAACCTATTATTTAATGCTTTAGGACATTGATAGGACATTGACAAGACTTAATTGACTGAGAGTTATGAGGAAGTTCTGTATCTATTAATGCGAAATTTAGCCCAATATTTCTTTATCAACCACTTGAGTAAATCCTTCATGCCCTCATGCAAATTGGTCTTCCATGGAAGGCCATCAGATGGATTATGGCCTGCATCACTTCAGTAAACTTTGCTATCTTGATTAATGGATTCCCATTGGAGTTCTTCCCTATTACCAGGGGTCTGAGACAAGGCTGCTCGCTTTCCCCATTGTTGTTCCTGATCATCATTGAAGGCCTAAGCAGGCTTATATTAAAGGCAAAGATGCAAAACCTCATTGAAGGCATAAAAATCTCCCCTTTTGTGGCACTTACTCATCAATTTTTTGTTGACGACGTTATGCTCTTTGGGATGAGGAAGTTAAAGGTTTGGGGTAAATTCAAAGATATACTCACTCTTTTTTGCAGGTCTTTTGGCATGGTTATTAGTGAAAACAAATCCATCCTGTTAAAACATAATAGATGATAGCCTTATCATAATTAAGGGGGAGTGTTGGAAATATGGTATTTATGAGCTTATAGCGTATCTGATATGCGTTGGCTCTATTAGACTCCCAATCGCTCATTTTTTCAGTCTGCAATGTCAGACAGTTAGTCTGTTTGTAGCCAATCTAGCTCATGGAAAGTTAGTATTTAAGTAGCCGCGTTTGTGTTTCGCAGGCCTAAAAATTTTTAGGTAGAAATTTATTACAGTCTTTAATGTAACCCTGTAGCTTCCAAGTGAAGTGATCCCAAGTTTGTGTATAAATGAAAATCACTCACAGAGTATTAAGAGAGAGATGTGTAAGGAGCCCAAGCTCCATAAGAAGCGTGAAAGGAGAAGAAGTTCATACCTGTGAAATGTATGAAGAGTCGAAGCTCTGTAAGAAGTGAGAAATCAAGTAAATCTCATCTCCATGTATTAAGGCAAGCTGCGTAGTTTACTATGGTAATATATGCAAGTCTATAGTTTTATGTTTCATTCTCAAGAATGTTAAATATTGCATGTCGCACATCATCTCCGGATTTACTTGCGTGAATGTTGTTTACATTTACTGTGCATGAAAGAAATCAAGATTTCCAAATAGTTCACTGTGGTGAAAGTTATGTTTTAACCAAGAGGAACTGTGCGTAAATTTTTTAGTTCTTATGTCCTAAACAAGACATATTTCAAGATAAAGTTTATTTAAGTGATTAAAAAGTTAGGGATTAATGCGCAGTAAAAGGGATTTGTGAAGTTATTAAGTTATTGAGAAATCCGCGAAGTAAAGAATTTGTGCGAGGTTATGTGCACACATGTGAAGTTTAATTGCGCAGTGAAAAGTTGAAATGCGCAGTTACTGTCGTGCAGTAACTCCCCGTGCAGTTAATTTGTGAAGTAAAGTGTTCGACAAAATTATGGAAGAAAATTTAGTGCAAAGTATTTGCTAGGAGAAGCGCAATCCTAAAGCAAAGAAAAGAAAAATATTTAATCTACTATGCAGTTAAATATTTTTTACTGTGCGGTGTGCTTTTCCCTTGATCTGGTATCAGAGCTTGGTTTACGGAAAGTAGAAATTGTATTTACAAAAGGGAAAAGTGATTAAGAATGACTTCCACTTCGGGTAATTTGCAAACTCCAATATTTTCTGGTAAAAGTTATGAATATTGGTCTCTAACTGTGAAAGCTTTGTTTAGAGGTCAAGATGTATGGGAAATAGTCCAGCATGGTTATGCAGAACTAGCAGTTCCGGCAGCATACAACAATCTCACACAAGCTGAGAAGGATGTCTTGAAGGAACAAGGGAAGAAAGATGGAAAGGCGTTGTTCCACATACATCAAGCAACATATGAATCCATACTCCCAAGAGTAGCAGTAGTGCAGTCAGCTAAGGAAGCGTGGGACACACTGGAAACTTCCTATCAAGGCTTGAACAAGGTAAAGACTACGAAACTACAAATTCTTAGAAGAGATTTTGAATCTTTGTCAATGAAAGATACAGAGTCAGTAGACTCATTTTATACTCATGTTATAGGTCTGGTTAATCAAATAAAGTCTCATGGAGAAAATCTAGGTGACCAAAGGATTGTTGAAAAAGTTCTTAGAGTTCTTCCAAAGAAATTTGAATCTTTAGTTGTGACCTTGGAGGAAAAAAAAGATCTATCCCAATTTACTATTGATGAATTGCAAGCCTCATTACTTAATCATGAACATAGAATCAACAGTTCAGATACATCACTGGAAGGTGCATTCGCAGCAAAGTCATCCATAAGTCGAGGAAGAGGCAGAGGAAGATCAAACTCTAGAGGCAGAGGAAGAAGTTCTTTTAGAGGAGGTCACAGCAGTAGCCCTGCACATGGCACTGGTAGAGGTCAGAATCAAACTCCCACTCAGTCAAGTGGACAAAGGTATGACAAATAAAAAATTCAATGTCATTACTATAAGAAGTATGGACACTTCGCATATGAATGCAGGAAGAATCAATATGACCAAGGAAAGCAAGGACAAACACAGTCAAGCAACAATAGCACTCCGAACAGCTCACTATTCTTAGCATGCGCATTGCCACTTGAATGCAATGCTTTCCAAGAAAGTCCAAATGACATATGGTATGTAGACTTAGGCTGTAGCAATCACATGACTGGTAATTTAAGTCTATTTTCTAGTCTAGATAAATCAGTTCAAACTGATGTCACAATTGGGAATAATATTCAAGTCACTGTTTTGGGTAAGGGTATTGTTGATACTCTAACCAAACAGGGGGAGCATAAATTTATGCCTGATGTTTATTATGTTAAAGGTTTCAAGCATAATCTGATGAGTATTGGATAGTTGATGGAGAAAGGATACAGAGTTCACATGATAGGAAAGCATTGTGTGATTAAAGACATATATCCAAGCAATCAGTTAATTGTCGAAGTACAGATGACAAGCAATCGCTTATTTCCTTTGAGGATAATACCAATCATAAAAGGAAAAACAACTCAAGTTGTTCATACAAGTCAGAATGAAAATTATGGATCCACGTTCAAAGTAGAAAGCAAAGGAGCAGACATTCATTGCGCAAAGGAAGAAAAAGATAGCGCAATGCAAGCTACGTTTCAAATAGAAATTCAGGATGAATCCTGGTTATGGCACTTCAGACTTGGACATCTGAATTTTGGTGGGATGAAGCTGTAACACATGAAGGACATGGTGAAAGGATTTCCATTGATTGAAAATCCAGAGAGAATTTGTGAAGGTTGTATTTTTTGCAAACAACACAGAGAGACTTTTCCAGTTGAAAAGTCATACAGAGCGTGCACACCACTTGAAATTATGCACTCTGATATTTGTGGACCGATGCAAACACCGTCCATGGGAGGATGCACTTATCTTCTCACATTTATTTATGATTTCACAAGAAAAACTTGGTTTTATTTTCTAAAACATAAATCTGATGCATTTGGTTGTTTTCATCAGTTCAAGGCACTTGTGTAGAAGCAGAGTAGTTACAACATCAAGATATTAAGAATAGATAGAGGTGGTGAGTATGTTTCAAATGATTTCTTAAATTTTTGCAAAAATCATGGCATACAGAAGCAATTCACTGCGCAATATACATAGTAGCAAAATGGTATCGCAGAGAGGAAGAAAAGAACCACTATGGAGATGGTGTGCAGTATGTTGGTAGCCATGCATCTGTCAAATGAATACTGGGTTGAAGCAGTGGCAACTGATGTATACATCATGAATCGATGTCCGACGAAGAGTGTGAAGAACAAAGTTCCACAGGAAGCATGGACAGGTATGAAACATAGTGTTTCGCATTTAAAATTTTTTGGTTGTGTAGCATACGCACATGTTCCAAATGAGCTAAGAAGGAAATTAGACAATAAAGGACATAAATTCATTTTTATTGGGTATTCTGAAGACACAAAGGCATACAAGTTATATAACCTTGTCACAAGAAAATTTATTATCAGTCGAGATGTTTAGTTTGTAGAAAATAAAGCATGGGATGGAACTGTAGAGAAGAATGTGAAAATCGTGTCACATGTTGAACATGATGACATTGCAGAAGATGTGGTTGAGACTCCACATGTGAATCAGAACTGTGCAGCTCCGTCTACTCCCAGGACTGCGCAGCATGTTCCAGCACAAGGAACTCCTACACAAGGTGCAATTCATGCTACTCCGACAAGCACATCAAGTGCGCAGCAAACTCCATCAAGCAGTTCACGCAGTTCGACACCAGCAACTCCGACAAATACAAGAACTATGGGCGAGATATATGAGACTGGTACACCTAATTCATTCTTTGTATTTGCATTATTTTCTCAAGTTAATGATCCTCTAACATTTGAAGAAGTTGTTGAAGATAAAGTTTGGGCACAAGCCATGGATGAAGAAATAGAATGCATTGAGAAGAATTAAACATGGGAATTAGTTGATGTTCCTAAGGAAAAGGATGTTATAAGCGTGAAATGGATTTATAAGACCAAGCAAGATGCTAATGGAAATGTACAAAAGCACAAGGAGAGATTGGTAGAAAGAGGATTCACACAAAAGCCTGGCATAGACTTCAATGAAACCTTTGCACCTGTAGAACGAATGGATACTATCATAACAGTTTTGGCCATTGCAGCACATAAGACATGGCATGTTTATCAAATTAATGTTAAGTCTGCATTTTTAAATGGTTATTTGGAGGAGGAAGTATATGTGGAGCAGCCACAAGGCTACGAAGCTCCAGGACAAGGACACAAAGTATACAAGTTGAAAAAGACACTTTATGGTTTGAAGCAAGCTCCCAGAGCTTGGTACAGTCACATTGATTCATACCTCATTCAGAATGGATTTCACAGAAGTGAATGTGAGACAACACTGTACAAAAAAATCAACTAGCAAGGTAATAAGCTAATTGTCTTCCTGTATGTAGATGATTTAATATTTACTGGTGATTTTGGTATAGAGAAATTTAGAACAGTCATGGAAAGTGAATTTGAAATGACTAATTTGGGGCTTATGAAGTATTTTCTAGGCATAGAAGTCCATCAGTTTGAAAAAGGCATATTTATATCTCAGTCGAAGTATGCAAGTGATGTCTTGAACATATTTAAGATGTTAAGCTGTAAGACAACTCCAACACCAATGATAACAGGTTGGAAATTGAGCAAGGATGATGATGGATCCAATGTAGATCCTACGTTGTTTAAAAGGCTTGTTGGCAGCCTTATGTATCTTATAGCAACAAGTCCAGACATCATGTATGGAGTCAACTTAATCTCAAGATTCATGGAGTCACCAAAAAAATCTCATTGGCAAGCAGGTAAAAGAATTCTAAGGTATGTAAGTGGAAAAAAAGACTTTGGTATTTTGTATTCAACCTCAGAAAATTTCAAACTCATTGGACACACTGACAGTGACAATGGAGGTAGCATAGATGACAGAAAAAACACATCTGGGAATAGATTTCATGTAGGAATAGGTGTTGTATCATGGGCTTCAAAGAAACAACCCATAGTAACTCTTTCTTCAGCAGAAGCAGAATATGTTGCAGCTACAAGCGCTGCATGTCAAGCCGTTTGGATGCGGAGGATGTTAACTGATCTTTCGCAGAACCAACAAAAATCCATAGTCATTTATTGCGACAACAATTAAGCTATCACACTATCAAAGAATCATGTGTTCCACAAGAGAACCAAGCACATCGACACAAGGTATCATTTTATCAGAGAATTAATAAATAAAAAAAGAAATTTGTTTAGAATTTTGCAGGTCTGAAGATCAGGTAGCAGACATCTTTACCAAACCATTGGCAAAGGACCCATTCCAATATCTACGAAGTTGTTTGGGAGTGACTAGTTCTGCACAATGAACTATGTCAGAAACAGAGCATGTTTCAGCTCTGAAATATTTTGTAAAATTTATTTTTGTTTAATGATCCCGATCCGCTCATAATTAAGGGAGAGTGTAGGAAATATGGTATTTATGAGCTGATAGCATATATGATATGCATTGGCTCTATCAGACTCCCAGTCGGTCATTTTGTCAGTTTGCAATGTAAGACAATCAGTCTGTTTGCAGCCAATCCGGCTCACGACAAGTTAGTATTTAAGTAGCCACATTTGTATTTAGCAGACCCAGAACTTCTTAGGTAGAAATTTATTACAGTCTTTAATGTAACCCTGTAGCTTCCAATTGAAGCGATCCCAAGTTTGTGTATAAATGAAAATCACTCACAGAGAATTAAGAGAGAGATGTGTAAGGAGCCCAAGCTCCGTAAGAAGCGTGAAAGGAGAAGAAGTTCATATCCGTGAAATGTATGAAGAGCCGAAGCTCTGTAAGAAGTGAGAAATCAAGTAAATCGCATCTCCATGTATTAAGGCAAGTTGCGCAGTTTACTATGGTAATATATGCAAGTCTATAGTTTTATGTTTCATTCTCAAGAATGTTAAATATTGCATGTTGCACCTCATCTCCGGATTTACTTGCATGAATGTTGTTTACATTTACTGTGCATGAAAGAAATCAAGATTTCCAAATAGTTCACTGTGGTGAAAGTTATGTTTTAACCAAGAGTAACTGCGCGTAAATGTTTTGGTTTTTATGTCCTAAACAAGACATGTTTCGAGATAAAGTTTATTTAAGTGATTACAAGGTTAGGGAGTAATGCGCAGTAAAAGGGATTTGTGAAGTTATTGAGAAATCCGCGAAGTAAAGAATTTGTGCAAAGTTAAGTGCGCACATGTGAAGTTTAACTACATAGTGAAAAGTTGAAATGCGCAGTTACTGCCACGTAGTTAATCTCCGCGCAGTAACTCCCCGCGTAGTTAATTTGTGAAGTAAAGTATTCGACAAAATTAGGGAAGAAAATTTAGTGCAAAGTATTTGCTAGGAGAAGCACAATCCTAAAGCAAAGCAAAGAAAAATATTTAATCTACTATGCAGTTAAATCTTTTTGACTGCGTGGTGTGCTTTTCCCTTGACTTACATTGGCAAAATCAATGCTACCAAATCTGTCTGTTTTCTAGTTATCCATGTGTAAGGTTTTGTCACCTATCCAAATTTAGAGACTATTTATTTCATTTACAAAAACATTATGTTAAATTTTAATTGCAAAGTTTTGTAATTATGACCAAATCTGGTCAAGGATGATTGTAATAACATATTATTATTATTGAATAAATTAAAACATGAGACAAACACCCAAGGGAACTGTTAAATGAGTGTTCACTGACCCACTAGGAGGAATGGAAGCTGTTAGAAGGCATGGGACAGATGTCAGCATTTTCACTCCACCACTAGCTGTTGGTTATGGGAAAACAACCCCTAAAATTGTGGCATTATCCCCTAGGTCGGTGGAACAGAGCTGTTAGCTCATTAATGACCAGGTTAACCACTAAAATGGCCTAAGCAGCCTAGATAAGGTAATTCAAATTGGACAGGAAGCTCTACATTATTTTCTGCAGAAATAATTCCTCAAGTGTATCAGGTGATCATTGAGATATTAGAATAGGGAGGCTAAGTGGAAGTGCATTGTGATGCTGTTGAAATATTTTGAGAAGGGAACCAAAGGTGCTAGTGCAGGTCTCTTTGACTGCTAAGTCTATAGGATTGAATGATCCAAATTGCTGCTGCAAGTTGATGACCTAAAGCTTCTACATATTCTTCTTCCTAGTGGTTCAATGAACATGCTCGGGGGTCCTAAGGCAAGTAATTTGGCTGCCTTCAGGAATAGGTTGGGTGGAATAGGCTCCTTGGGTTGTTTGTTTCTCCTACATTCACCAGGTTATACTATTTTTTCTGGTTTATTTTTCAGTTAAATGATTTTCTGCATTTGTGAATTTAATATTTATAGTTATTATCATATAGAAGTAATTGTTTTCAGTTTCTGACATAAGTATGATTTTTTTTATAATGATGGTTAAGTAAATGAGATGATTGATTAAAAATCCTTTCTATATTTTTTCCATACTGTTTGATGTATAGTACTCTAGTACAAAGATGTAAACATTAAGTCAGATGATTGATGGGAAGAAAGCCAAGTGAATGGATAGACTAACACTGTAGTGTTTCTGTTAATTCTGCAATTTCATTTATATATGTTTAAATTCAGGATTTATACTCAACATATCATAATGCAGGCATTATAATAGTTTCTATTATATAGAAATTAAGTTAACATCCCATCTCTGCACACAGCCTAGGGTTTTTCTTTTTATCTTAAATCATTTACTTCTGTTCAGATGCAAATGTTATGCATTCTTTTATTTTCCCCTTTTTAAATAGTATAGTATTATATTTCCATTTCATTTCCTCTATTAACATTTATGAAAATTATAACAGCTGCAAAATAATCATAACAGTAATTCATAACATAGCTAGCTTATGGCCAAATACTTCGAAACTTAAAATACCAATCTTTTCCCAAAACCGAAATTACATTAATTTAAGATCAAGCAAATACAGACGGAAATATCATTTCATAAATCAAGTTATGGTTCAAAACCAAATTGGAGTTACATTATCATTTTCCAAACCAAAAATATTACTATTGTTCAACTATCACATATACATTAGCTATCTATCCAAGACAAATGTAGACAAGGTTTTATTATTCTTATCAACCACAATATTAGCTTTTGGTGGTTCAATACCAAAACCGAGTCTTAACTCCAATCTAAACTTAAACTCAAGCAATATGATCACAGGGTTTCATTTATGTAAAATAAGTTAGCCATGGATTTCGACATGGTTTAACATAGTATTTTTCTAATTCATTATATCAATCTTACAGACATAGAAATTGCCCAGAAAACTATTTTTAAGTTTCATTACAAACTCAGTTCCATATTTCCCATTCAAAACAAAAGTATAAATATTGTAGCACAAAACCTTCTAGTTCACAGAAAAGAGTCAGACCATGGCTCTCGACTCTCACCAAAACAATGTATTAATTATACAAACATCGACTTAACCAAACTTATATATCGCGCAACAAACTTTATGAAGTTTCTTAACACTATATTTTCCATTAAAAATGACGAGGGTTCATCCCTTTAGCATTACATCTTAAACAAGTGTACTGCTGTAACAAAATTTATAGTAAAGCACTAGAAAGCAAAGTAACAAGAAAACCCGAGGATCTCATCCTCAGGTACTTATCTTTTGACTTCCAAACATATCGCCAGCCAAAACCTTGCCAGGAATCATTACAACATAACGTCAAACATCAAGCATCAACCACACCGGCTAGGAGCACCTATGAAGTAAAGAACCACTGAGGCTTACTGGTGGACGAGTAGCTTTATTCCACAAGCTTTCAAACCCAGTAACCTTTCAACGAAGTGAAACCTGCCATAGTAAAAACTTGAGAGGTTAAAACGAGAAGATACAGGGATAATTTTAAACACAACAGAATGCATTAACATTGTAATATTGAAACATTACCTTGTATTGTAGCTCCCATATTAAAGACATTGTTAACAAACGAAGAAAGAGCCACTTAGCAGCGCAACAAAGAACAAACTCAAACTCTGAGAATCAATCTCTGGTCCAAACTTCTAGTAGAGAATCCCCGAAAACTACTTCCTAAAAACACTATGAATGTTGCACTATGGCTCGTTTCTGAAAGAGTAAGCTTACACCTGAAACTAAGAAGTATCCCCAACAGGTCAAGGGATCAAATTCGAGGAAGGTGTCCTCCGAACCCCAACTTACAAACCCTACATTGTAGCAGGCTATCGGCCTCTCTACTTTGCCACTAACACGCGAAATGAAGGCCAAGAAACACTTCAACGATACTTACAATGAAATACTAGGGTTTCATTTCCAAAGCCCAAGATCATGTGAGATCAACGATGGAGGAGATGCCAGCCACGCACGTTGACGTTCGGGCAACTATTGCATTGAATGCCTTATTGATTACAACATCCACCACGATGCCAGCTCAATACACCAAGAGGCAAGGCATTATATAGCTCGACGTTTTGATACAAGCTTGTGAACTCCTTCACATGATCTTTAGCCACGAAGGCATCCACCCATACTTCCATTCAACACAGAAGGCAGGTGACATAAATGCCCTAGCAAGTTACAATAGTCTACCAACATGCTAGTACCAAGACTTTAAATGCCCTGTCATTATCACATTCAATACACTATTTAGGGTTGCAAAACATATTTCTTTTCATTTCCCAAAGTTTGTAGTCAACATCATATTGTTAGTAATACATTTCTAATGTATGGGTCGTATAATACATGGTTGATATATGTTGCACATTTTTCTCAATGGCATAGGTAATGTTATATAGAAGACATTGATTTTTAATGTATAGTTTAAAATTCCATAATATGTATATCGTGACGTTTGTTATTTCTCCAACCATATTTACAAAGTATTCATTATCACATTACATTGTTTAAATAATAATTTAGAATGTCTAGTCCTAAAGTGTGACAAATGCACAATAGAAATATGATGGTAATAACATAATAGACATTGCTATATTAGTATAATTCTACCTGCATTTATAAATGGAGAAATATACTGGGTGCTACTCCAGTTATATTGATAATTTCAAGTTAAATCTACGTATTGAAATAATATTTGGTTCATATTTCCATAGTGTAGAGCAATACATAAATTGAAACGTTCATGTAATAAATTATCACTCTTTGCAAAATGGTGAAATGATGACATGATCAAAATAGCACTGACACATGGTAATCTAGCACGCATCAGAGAATTCATAGTATAAGTATCTTCTTGGAAGTTTCAATAAAGAGTCTAGTGTAGTTACTTTTAGTTACGACTTCTGCGACTGTAAGTATAGTCAAGGTAACACTTACATAAATAGGATAGAGATGCATACCATTAACAACTCTCTTGTATGGAAGTACTTAGAGTTACTATAAGCATTGACCGCTAACTGAAAAACATAATTAAAATTACTCTTAACACTTGAATTGTCGTAATAGTCTTACTTGCGTTTCTGCACAAAGGGACAAGTTCAAATGCTTTAGCTAACATAGCTAAGTAAAGCTCAGGGTACCTCATAGGACCCCTTCGTCATCACCCAAAAGCAAACCGTCAGTACTTTATCAAGAAATTATATCACAAGACAAACTTAAGTACAACATGTAGATTAAGATTAAACACAAGCATAACTAACAATGTATTTTTTGCTATGAAGTATAAATAGTCGTTATCGTAATTTGTCATTAGTTAAAAGATAAATATTTATTTTATTTCAGCATTAGCAATTTCAGTATTTATTGCTATTTTAAAATTTAATTTTTTTTGTAAATTTCTAGGATGTTACAGGTTCCAAAATTGATTTTGTCAGGAATTCGCAGGAAAATTTTCCATTTTATCTGGGATTGGAATCTCAATCATAAATATCATCTTGTGGATTGTGGATTGGGAAAGACTAGCTTTCCACCGGTGGAATATGGTATATGGTCTATAAAAAACATCTTTAAATTCTCCTATGCTTTACTTATGAAAAATCTTTGTCGAGTCTTAACTGGGGATAACTTATGGTGTTGCATTATTAAAGAGAAATACATCAGGAATTTGTCGGTGACACAATGGATACATTCTCAACACAAAAACAAAAAGGGCATATCTAATATCTGGGTAGGTTTATTATAATTTTTCTATATTATTGCAGATTGGCTTGCATGGATGCCTAGGAATGACTGGTCCATAATGGTGGGGGAGGATCCCATCATCGGTGGGTCAATCCATTTTAGATTGTCTCAGGAACTTATTCATCATCTTAGATCGCATGGCATTCGGCTCCTCTCCCATGCCTTGTGTAATTACTCTTCAATTGGTGGGTTGGAGATATGGATTAATGCGACTCAATTGGGACTATATAGCCGACTTGCTTCAGAATGGACAGAGTATATAAATGGTCTTTAAAGGGGTAATATTCAGTTATCAGATAGCATGGATTCTATTAAATGGTATTGGAACTCAAATGATGGATCCCTATCTGCAAAACTTGCATATAATGCCATTATGTTAGAGGTTACTATAGAGGGAAAATGGTGGTAATAATACATCTATTTAGAAATGGAAGATTCCTCCAAAGGTTAAATTATAGAGAGCTGAACTTCCTACAAGATTTGCATACAAGGATGGAATGTATAGTAATACCCAACATAAGTAACGAAATTCAAAACTCACGGGGATAAATGTAGTTCCCAAATGGTATAAAGACATCAGGACTCGCGAAACGACAAAGTCGATCTAAACATTGAATATGCGACCAGAGTTGTAGGAAATAATGCCAACTATCCGCATTTACATTCTTTGTTGGTACAATATTCTCCAGTTATGGCATGTGATCAACGTCAACTCTACCCCATACTTCTTAATCCAGGACAGTCTTTAATTCGAAATCATATTGCATATCCAAAAACATATTTTGATAGAGCACCTGAGTGGGCCTAATGGTTAAGAACATGTGTTATCTCCAAGGAGGTCACAAGTTCAAAACTGGCGGGGGGTAGGGTTGCTCATTGGCCCGCTGTGACAAGGCTCGAAGGGTAGGCGACCCCTGGGATAGAGGCTCTCCCTTGGGATAAAGGGTCTTGGGACGTCTAGGCCCCTGCTAAGTCACAAGTTTCTGGTATATCTGGCTTGCGGGCTATTGGATATACCCTTGGGAGGTTGTTGTTCCCATGGTTAAAAAAAAAACATATTTTTCCCATTCTATAAAAGACGCAAATAGTAAATGTAAAAAAATGTTTTTGGTGTTCTCTATTTTTGTGTTGGGTTCATAGGGTTGTATAGATTCACTCTTGAAAGCCCTTTTAAGTTAATGAAAACATAGCAAAATTTGAAAAACAAAGGGTTGTATGCTTTACTCTGCCATCAAAAAAATAGGGGACTCTATTTCGTTTTTATTTCAGGATGAATTATAGAGCAGTAGATCTACATTGTATAACAAAATCGTATTTATGTTTTCATATATAAATATATACATGTACTGAATTTCAACCTCTGTCTTATATCTTATGTACTGAATTTCAACCTCTATCTTATATCTTCTATTTATTGATTTCTCTTTAGTTTTTAATCATCCTTTGCCTCTTACCTTCACCTGGTATCAGAGCTAAGGTATCTTTAAGCAAGATATTTTAAATCAAGGTTCTTAGAGAAATCATCAAGTAGTGTCTCTCAAGAAGGCATAATTATTTTCACAGTCAACAATGGAAACAAGCACAAGATTAACAAACCTACAAATTCCACGGTTTAATGGCAAGAATTATGACTACTGGGAAATCACCATGAAAGTTTTGTTTTGTTCTCAAGATATTTGGGGGCTTGTTGAAAATGGATTTGCAGAATTAGTTGATGCAACAACATACAATGCATTGACACAAGCAGATAAGGACCTATTGAGACATAATAGAAAGAAATGTTAGAAAGATCTCTTCTACATATTTCAAGCAGTGCATGAGAGCATTTTTCCAAGGATTGCAACAATAACAAAGTCTAAACGAGCATGAGATATACTTCAAACAACCTATCAAGGTATGCCAAAAGTTAAGATAGCTAAGTTACAAATGTTAAGAAGGTATTTTGAAACAATCTACATGAAGGACAATGAATCAGTAGATTCATTCTTGACCAAAATTATTGGACATGTAAATCAAATCAGATCTCATGGGGAGACACTTGAAGATAGGAGAGTGGTTGAAAAGATTCTAAGGAGTTTTCCCATAACATTTGAATCAATTGTTGTATCCATAGAGGAAAAAAATAATTTGCATAGTTTTCAGTTGATGACCTCCATGCTTCTCTCATTTCACATGAACATAGACTAAACAGGTCAACATACACATCATTGGAGCATGCATTCAAGTCACAAGTTTCAATTAGCCATGGTAGAGCTAGAGGTAGATTTAATTTGATAGGTAGAGGAAGCAATTTGTATAGAGTTGGAAGAAGAAGCACATCAAGCTCAAGTGGAAGAGTAAACAAACAAAAATCAAGCCCAAACCCTTCTCAAAATTAACCACAAGGTCAAAGGTATCACAAGTCTCAAATCCAATGTCATTATTTTAAGAAGTATGGGCATTATTCAAATGAATGTAGAAAGAAGCAATATGATTTTAGCAAACCAAATACAAACTTCACAAAAGAAATTAAAAATCAAGCCAATATGTTCATTGCATGCAATGTAGCACAAGAAAACCAAAAGGATGTATGGTTCTTAAACTCTGGTTGCAACAATCATATGACAATTAGGAACCTAAAAATGTTCTCAAGTTTTGATGAAAATGTAAAATCAAATGTAACATTGGGGAATGACAACAACGTGTCAGTTATGGGTAATGGAAACATCAATATTCTAACTAAACCAGGGGAGAAGAAGTACATTTTAGATTTCTATTATGTGCCTGGTATAAAACAAAATCTAATGAGTACTGGATAGCTTGTTCAAAATGGTTATAAAGTGTTTTTCAAAAAAAAAAATGCATTATATTGGATAAATTTCGAAGTAACCAACTCATTGCCAAAGTCCAAATCACAAACAATAGAATTTTTTCCCTAAATATTAAGTCATATTTGAATGTGGAATATGCTCAAGCACATGCCATAATGGACACACAAGTGGATAAAGATGAACTTGCAATAATCACACAAGCAGTCTTTCAAGTTGAGATAAAAGATGAAAATTGGTTATGGCATCTAAGGTTTGGGCATCTCAACTTTGGAGGTCTAAACATACTCAATAGAAAAAGTATGGTAAAGGGTTTACCATTAATAGATAAACCATAAAAAGTTTGTGAATGATGCATCTTGGGAAAGCAACATAGAAAAACATTTCCAACCTACAAGTCGATTAGAGCAAAACCACAATTAGAAATTTTGCATTCAGATTTGTGTCGACCTATGAAAACACTCTCAATTGGTGAAAGTTCCTATTTTTTGACATTCATTGATTATTATTCAAGGAAAACGAGAGTCTACTTTCTAAGGCAAGATAATGAAGCGTTTGGTTTCTTTAATAGTCAATTCAAGACTCTTGTTGAAAAGAAAATTGGGCACTATATAAAAGCATTGAGAACGGATAGAGGTGGTGAATACATTTCAAATGAATTTCTAAATTTTATAAAAGACCATGGAATTCACAAGTAATTCACAAGCAATTCACAACTAGATACACACCTCAACAAAATGGGGTAGCTGAAAGAAAGAGTGTAAATAATATGATTCCCAAAGGAGCATGGGCCATAAGAAAAGATAGTGTTGCTCATATGAAAGTATTTGGATGTCTAGCATATGTACATGTGCTAGATGAGTTAAGAATAAAATTAGACAACAAAGGAGAAAAATGTATATTTGTTGGTTATAATGATGAATCCAAGGCACACAAACTATAAAATCCAATAACTAAGAAAGTTATAATTCACAGAGATGTGCAGTTACTAGAAGATGTTCAACATTGGATGGAATTTTGTGGAAAACAATCAATATAGAAACCAACTTACCACAACAAGATCGATAAGTTTTTATACCAGTAGGTATTCCATCAGATGTGATTTCTTCCACACCCATTCGAGCTCAAAAAAGTGGTCAACAAAAGACACCATCATCAAGTGTAAGGACATCCCCACACATTCAAGCATTTACTGCTTCAAATGTACAACAAACATGATCTATAGGTGTTAATCAAGGTGTGGGACTATCAAGTCCACATTCCATAAGCTCTAGTTGAAGTGATATGTCAAATCCTACACTGGCAAGCTTGAGGAGACAAAAAAACAAAAGTACGTGAGAATAATGCTGGCCTGATATCTCTTTTTTCATTTTCTTCACAAGTAGAAGATCCAATTCGTTATGAAGATTCAATCAAACATGAAAAATGGGTAAATATAATAGATGAAGAAATATATGCTATAGAAGAGAATCAAACATGGGAACTAGTGAGTCTTCCACTAGGAAAAGAGGTGATAGGAGTGAAGTGGGTTTATAAGACAAAATTAAATGCAAATGGCGATGTTGAAAAGCATAAGGAAATGCTTGTAGAAAAAGGTTATTCACAACAATCCGAGGTAGACTATAATAAGACATTTGCACGGTAGCTTGTTTAGATAAAGTGAGGAAAATATTAGACATACCAGCTCAAAACAAGTGGGAAGTATATAAAATGGATATGAAATCAATATTCCTAAAAGGTTTCTTAGAAGAAGAGGTTTATGTGGAGCAACCACCTGGGTATGAGATTTTGGGTCAAGAAGACAAAGTTTACAAAATGAAAAAGGCACTCTATGGACTCAAGCAAGACCCAGGAGCTTGGTATAGTAGAATTGATTCTTATCTTTTGCAAAATGGCTTCAATAAGTGCAGCAACCAATCTACTTTATTTACCAAGATGAATGAGCAAGATAAGGCCATAATTGTTTGCTTGTATATGGATGATATTATATTCACGGGTGATTTAGCAATTGATTTGCTGAAAGGAGACATGAAAAATGAATTTGAAATCACTGATTTAGGCCTCATGAAGTATTTTCTTGGCATTGAAGTAAATCAAAATGATAATGGTATATTCATCTCCCAATATAAGCATGCAAATAGCACTTTGAAAAGGTTTAATATGACAAATTGCAAAATAGATCCAACACCAATTGTCACGAGATTGAAATTAAGTCGATGACAAGGGAGCCAACATTGATCCAAATTTGTATAAAAGGCTTGTTGGTAGCCTCATTGCACCGAGTGAAAGGGGGAGATGTTGTAACCTGATGTAAAGTTTGTAACAAAATAATTAAAAAAATTCATGTGGGCTCATAAAATAAAAAATTATGGAAAGTATTTAAAAAAATCCATGTTGGTTCATAAAATAAAATATTATGAAAAGTAATTAAAAAATAGATGTTTGTTCATAAAATAAAAACTTAAAACTTAACCCCGGATCTATCAATCAAGAGAGATCAAATTTCTTGAGTTTAAATTTAAAAAAGGAAATACACCTCAAGAAATTGGATCCCTCTACGTGCTTGATAGATACTGGTTTAAGATAGATCTATACTAGTGTATTTAACAACCACGAGGTTGGACATTATGTATGCACTTAGTCTCATTTCAAGGTTTATGGAGTCTAGAAAAGTTTGGGAAAATAATTCTTAAATATGTTAGTGGAAGAAGGAACTATAGAATACTCTACTCAAGGTCATGTGACTTCAAGCTGATAGGATACACTCATAGTGATTTGTAGGCAATATAGAGTACTTCTAGCTATGTTTTTCATTTTAGTTCGGGTGTATTATTTTGGGTTCAAAGAAATAACCAATTGTCACTCTTTCATATTTGAAACAGAGTATGTAAAAGTTAAGGGGCAGTTGGATGAGAAGAATGCTGGAAGAATTGAGGCATGAACCAGAAGAGGCAACAAAAATCTATTGTGACAACAAAGGAGCTATAGCATTGTGAAAGATCTATTGTGACAACAACGCAGCTATAGCAACCAGGTTAAATATAGCCCTCGATGGGTGCGATTTATCCTAACAGAGCCGAACTAGCCGTCGCATACAAGAGCCCAGAGCGAAGTACCGAAGCCAAACCAGGGCAGGCTGGCAGAAAGTATGGTGGTATTCAAGGGAGCAGGACTAATGCCAAGCATAACAGGATCAACAGGATAGCTGAGTGGAATTATCAAAGTGAACGACCATACTTTGGATTTTAAATTCCGGCATGCATCGGAAGAATCGCCTTAGGGAACGATCATGGTTGGACGTGCCGCGTACTCCCGTCATGTCTCGAGCCCACCCTAAATGTCGTCCCTTGCATTCATGGCCTGTAGTGGCGTTCGTATCACCGGCCAGCTAGGGAGGGGGTGTTCATCTCGGATTCCAGCTATCCTCGCTTGTGGGGAACGACAGCAGGACCACGGCGATGAGCGCTAGATGGAACCAATTGTCCTCGCCCCATTTATTCAATATGGACAAAATAAAGTCATTTCACAATACGGAGGTTAGTTGTTATGTCATTTCAGAGGTCATCATTGATTTAATATGGACAATATGTTCGTGAAGTAGGTCACTTCCCATTTCATCTTTCCATGCTGTCAATAAGAAGCAAGTGTCGGTGCATAATGTTTTTCCTAATCCACTCTTACGTTTACACTTTACACGCAAAAGGAGTACAAGAAGCTACGGCCTATTTGTTGCCACAATAACTCGTTGATTCCACAGGAATGGGTCTTCCCTGTAACGTATATGGACTGTGTCACCCACTACCTTTGTTAGGTTATACTTGCTAATCAAGGTCATATCTTTTTGCGAATGGATGCATCGCTGTCGATGAGCTCATATTGTTGTAATTTGCAAAACTCTTCGCAATTTCTTTGTCGGATCGGTTAAAACTTTCATCAAAACACACTTTTTTCGTCACAAATTCTGAATCGTTGTCCACCTGAATCTAAAGGTTTATGAGCACATTCCATTTTACGACTGTTTTTTGTTTTACCAAGCATCTTTTTAAAATCCAACTTAGGTATAAATCTTCTAACAATATAGAAACTTGCATCTCACTTCTTGTTTATTTTTAGCAGTTTTATCCGATTCGAAGTATGAATATGTCAATTAGGTCAGAGTATAAATATGGATATAATATAGACGATCCTCCCAACGAACTAGTTTAAGAAAATAATCATTCGAAAATTTATAGGCAGGTGAAATAATCCCTACTTTAACTTGGATGGGCGGACGGCCCACAAGCTGCATGCGTGCATACTGTTCGTTTGTTTGGTTGTTAATGTCTCTTATATTCTCTTGGTTCATCATGAGTCATCATAAACACTCGGCATAAAGACTGGCTACCTAAACCACTAGAGGAGAAAACAGAAGAGCAGGCAGGGACAGCTATATATACCATACTCTCTCCAATCCAGACACGGCATGATAAGACGGCAATCACGGTGATTTCTATTTGCTGCGCAAAAATCCATCCGTCCATGAGTTTTGCCGTCTGCAACTGTAATTTACAGAAGAGACGATCATTCACAGTCCCTAAGCAAGACAAGCTCTGCGGTGCTTATTATGTGATTATCATCGATAATTATGGGCACTGGCTTAGGCGTAGAGCACGTGGAGATGAAGATGGAGAGGATGAACGCAGAGAAAATTGGGCGAGAGTATTGAGCGTGGAGGCGTGGACTGTAATCAACGCAGCCGCATCCTGCTGGCGCTATCCTGACTGAGCTTATTCCCTGGTATTGGTGATTGAGGCCAATCAACGTGCTTGGCTGCCTCATCTTGACCTTGCAAGACCCAGAGGGTGCTGTCGCTAATCTTCGTGGGAGATTCCATTGGCTTCACAAGGATCACACTATCCTTGGTCTCGTACATAGTCTATACCTCCTGAGCTTCCCTGTCCAACTCTTCAAACTCAGTGCTGCTGTTTTTTCACAAAATCCTTCAGTTCAATTCAATTGTGAAGGGTATTGTAATGTCTGCAAGCATGCAGCTGTTACATGCTTCTCTCTCAGCATCCACTTATGTATATTATCAAATTTGTGGACAATTGAATCCTGCTTAAATTTTTAATTCTGAATTTTTTTAACTACTGTGAACTTAAAAAATTAGTTTTCGATCTTCATTTTTCATCCACAAATTATTTAATGATTTAATAATTGATAAATGTAAATTTAACACTTAGATATGTGTTAATTTTTTTTATTGTTCTGTAAAAAAATTTAGTTAAAAAATTTACAGTTGGAAATTAAAAATATAGTCATCCTTTTTTATAATTATTTAATAATTTTAAACCTAACATGTAATTTAAGTAATCTTTAAAGATAACATTATTTAAAAAAAATGAACATTACATTTAAAGGGTTTTTTTTATGGCTATTTTTCTAAAGGTGCTTTTATGGCTCTATATGTATAAAAATTGAACATTCTAATGAGTTAATCATATTTATGATTGTAAAAAATGTTCCACTTTACATATTATTTAATAAAATTAAACAATAAGTTTAAATGTTTTGTAATTAAAATTATTTAATAAATTAAATTTTATATCTCAATGTTTTTTATGGTTTCATTATATAAGAATCAACAACATCATTGAATGAAATACTTAATGAGACATTTGAACAAATATAAATAAGTTAAGTATAATCGAATACTTTTTCATGGATGGAGAGAGAGAGTCAATTTTAGTTTATGGAATTTTAAAAAAGGTAAAGAATCACTTGATTTTTCTTATAATTTTATTTATTTGCTCGAAAACATTTTTGAAAAAGTATTTATAGATTGTCATAGTTGTCATGAGTTAAAGAGTTAGGAAGTTTTCTTCAAAAGAGGCTATGGGGTCATCACAAACATGCTCATACATGAATAAAAAAGCTCTCTTAGGAACACGTTCCCCTCCCCAATTTTCCAAGTTTGAGAATTTCCAAATCGCCAACAAGGATGCGAAGTCATCCCTTACAGGAGCACTCATGTGTTCCTGAAGCACACATGTAGTAAATGCATGTGCATTCTTATGTTTTTTAAGGCACGCACACGGTGACTTTACCCATAGATCGCATTGCTCGTTTAAAGGGTTATTGAGCAAATGATTGGTCGATTTGGAGTGCCCAAAGCCAACCAATAATAAAGGGTATCACTTCCTTCATTTTTATTGGATTCCACGATAGTATAAATTAGTATAAATGCACCAAACCCGAATTTGGAGCCACCAAATGTTAACACAAAAATTGATGTGGATTTGAGATCTCTTAAAACCCTTTCTAATGAATTGCAAAATACTAGAGAGCCCACCTGATTGTCACTAGCCATCTCGCTAGAGGAAATTATATCTTCCATTGTTGATGAGCCCTCGCACAAAGTTGAGGGACCTTTTAGATGCAATCTTAGTTTTGCGAAACGCGCGAAATTTTAATGAAACCAAAAGGTGTGAGCATTTCTTTGAACTAGGCATGGGCGGACCCGATCCTGCCATGTCATTTAACACGCATGATAGAAAACGAAAACGCTCTAGCGTTAAAGAAACACATAACTCTATAGTGTTATGTGTTTCTATAATGCTCTAACATTATAGAAATACATAACGCTCTAGCATTATATTTAATATCTATACACAAAACATTATCCTTGAAACCTTATTTAATACTTCCTTACCAAGAAAATATTTCATTTATTTCCCTATCCCTCCTTATCTTCTAGTGTTTTGGGCTTCATGTTGTATGGGTTAGGAGATTAACTAGGGATTTGGTGTTAGGGGTTAAGGGCTTAGATTTAAAGGGATAAAGGGGTTTAGGTGTTTAGCAATTATGGGATTGGAGGGATAAGGAGCTAAGAGGTTATGGGGTTTAAAATAGGGGTTTGTGGTTAGTGGTTGAGGCATTAGAGGTAAACAGGTAAAGGGGTCAAGGTGTTAGGATTCAAGGAGCTTAGGGGTTAAGGGATTCAATTCTTAAAAGGAATTTAGGGCTCCAGGTTTAGGGGGTTAGGTATTTAGAGTTTAGACATTAAGGGCTTAAGTGTTCGTGGATAAAGTAGTGATTAGGAGTTAGGTGTTAGGTGTAGCTTAGAGATAAAGGGGTTTAGGGGTTAGGGGTAAAGGGATTGAGGGCACCAATGTTAGGGGATTAGGGTTCAAGAGGTTAAGCGTTAAAGGTGAAGGGTTTAAGTGTTAAGGGCTTAGGGGCTTAGTGGTTAAGGACATAAAAGTTAGGGGATTGATGGTTATTTAAGAGGTGGGGCCTTTAGCGGTTAGTAGATTTATGAGCTAAGGGATTTATGGCTCGAGGGTTAGGATGTTAGGGTTGATTTGGTTAAGGGTTAAGGGTCAAGGGGTTAAAGGATGAAATGCTTGGGGGTTAAGTGCTCAATGGATTCTAGGAGATGAGGGATTATGAGTTTTTAGGGATTTATGGGTTTTGGGATTTAGGGATTTATGGGTTTTGGGATTTACGATTATGGGTTAGGGGTTTTAGGGTTATTGGGTTAACTAGGACTTAGGGGTTATGGGTTAAGAGTTTAGAGGTAAAGGCATAAAGTGGTTAGCAAGTTTAAAGATTTATGGGTTAGGGAGTTAAGCAGATAGGTGGTTAAGGGGTTTTATGGGTCATGGGATTTAGGGGTTAACGAATTTAGGGCTCAATTGTTAGGGGGATAGCGTTTACAGGGTTAGGGGTTAAGGATCAAGTAGTTAAAGGTTTAATTGTTTCTAGGGGTTACGGGCTTAAGGATTTAGGGCTTTAGAGATTTGGGCTTTAAGTATTACAGGTTGGGTTGTTTAGGGGTTAGGGGTGGATTAGGTCTTAGGTTAGGGGTTGTGGGATTAGAGGTAAATTAGTTAATGGGTTTAAGGGTTAGTGGCTTTAGGGGTTAACGGATTTGGTGCTCTAGGGTTAGGTTCTTAGGGTTTATGAGGTTAGGCATTAATGATGAAGGGGGTTAAAGGATTATAAGGGGAAAACTAGAGCGTAGAGGCTAATGCACAAGCCAAGCGAGAATTCCAATGTCAAGAGAGGAGAGAACAATCCAAAGGGAGATAGATCAAGAAAACATAGATCTCTCATGCAAACAAAGAGCGAATATGAAAATGTAGAGCACAGAAGCAAATGCAAGTTGCACTGGCACAAGGGAGGTCGTACATGCAAACGCAGTGTAGAGGTAAAAATTAGTTTACCTCTATAAGGTAAACTAGAGCTTAGAGGCTAATGGTTAAAGGATTAGAGGTAAATAATTAAAGGATTTAAGGGGTTTATGGGTTAGGAGCTTTAGGGGTAAAGAGATTTAGGTATCTGGGGTTAGGGGGTTAGGTTTTAAGTGGTTAGGCATTGAGGGCTTAGGTGCTATAGTGTTAAGGGATTATAAGGGGTTAAGCTCTTAGGGTGTTAGAGGATAAGGACTACGATGATGGTTTATAACACTAGACCATTCTGTAACTCTAGAACGCTCTAGAGTTTTGTTTCTCCAAAACGCTAGAGTGTTTTAGAGAAACAAAATGCTAGAGAGTTTTCGCTGACACCAAGTGCGGGAATAAAAATTTGAATTTAAACAAAACGTGCAAGCATTCCTTAGCGCCTGAAAATCGCCTCCTCATGCTTCTGCATGTCATCCATAGTCCTATGTGGTTGGTCCAAACTTTCCAAACCTGTTCTATGGATTATGCTAAACCACGGCTAAATGGGCATTTCCACCATTTTTCTCAATATGTTTGTCTTTCACCACTCTTTACATCATGACATACACAACCATTTTTGACGAAATTTTAGGCATAGATAGAATTTTTTATGCAGATTCCAAATATGTATTTTTTTTAAATATTAATTTTTTCTATTTTTTTCCCTAATTTTCTTGTATCATCACTGCTTAAGTAAAAAAACATGTTGTTAGTGTTTCTTCCGTAACTTTTTCATTTCACAACCATTTAAAAGAAAAATTGTATGTTGTACTAGTAGACACCAACCTATACACTCTATAAAAAATCCAAGTTGAAATGATTGCATTTAGACCTTCAAATGATGCACCCACATTAGACATACCATTCTCGAGGTTTGGTCACTTAGATAATTAAAACAAAAATAAAAATTAAACATTTAATTTTGGAAAAATAGTGTTGCGCTAGTGCTACGTGTTTGTACATGTATACCAAATTTTGTAGCCGGAAACCATCATTTAGGCACTCAAGGGCTGCACCCACAAAAACATATACCTTATCATTTCTAAAAAAAAAAGTGATTGTTAGAAACGATGAAATTTGACATAGTTATATAAATTTTCAATACATAAAACTTATATATTAAAAAACGTGATTCAATTTCCTACATTTCATCTTTTTTACTCAATGCAAGATATCTTGTGTAAGTATCTAAATGAATCCAAGTAAGTTGAGAGATGCGTGATTTTTTAGTTTTCTATTGCATCTAACACGCCAAAAGTGACCTTCATTAGCTTGAACTCACCCTGATGCGCAAGCACAATTAACACACACACACACACACACACACACATATATGATAAGAGTGGTCTAAATAAATACTAAGTTAGAGACATGAACTTCACCAAACAATAATTGATGACATTGTTTATTGACCCAAGAACTTAGATGCATCAACTAGTGACAAAGAAATGAAATTTAATGGATTGGTGCACCTTCCAATAAATCAAGTACCATTGGATGGAAAGGTGATTTAAGGTATTTGACAAACCTCCATGAAATAATATGGAGGTGCCTCTATATTTCCTTAGGAAATTATGGGCGTAGTTTATGTTAGGTCACCATGTCAACTAGTTTGATATTGGTGAATTTCAAGCAGCGGTCGGTGGATCTACACAAGATAGAGAGAACACTATGTATAACCCATTTTTAGGTCCTCTTCCTCTTTGGTGAAGGCCTAACCCACAATCTTAATTCCACATGTAGGGGAGAGCATTACCTATACCCAGTCATCCATATCCAATGTGACTCATAGACCTTGGAGTAGCATAACAATTTTATAGCATTATCCCACAAGGAGCGAGCTTCAAGTGATGTTGGGGGAGGAGTTGGGCCATCTCCCCCTATAGTAGGATATGTATAGCATATGAAACATGGAGCCTCCTGTGAGCCTCACAGATGTTCGAGCTATGGGAAGAGTTGTTGTGGGGAAATGGAGGCCAACAGACCTAAGAGTTTTATGCAGACGATTAGTATGTTGACAATCTCTCTCTCTCTCTCTCTCTCTCTCTCTCTCTCTCTCTCTCTCTCTATATATATATATATATATATATATATATATATATATATATATATATATATATATATATATATATATATATTTTCACAATTTTAATCAATATTACGTAGGATCTTATCTGAGAGAATAACATGCACATCATAACACAATAGACACAAAGATTTTCCTCGAGGAAACCATAAAGGAGAAAACCCTCCAACTTCCTCACAAATAGAATTGTCACCAATACAATATCACAAATGTAAAACCCATAATAAAGATGGTCTTTTGCAGCTCCTCTCTTTTCCTCCTATGAAAACTTCTTCTTCCCTGTCACTAATGCAAACTTGAGCGAGTGAGTGATGATTCCAAATGAGAGAACTCACTCTCTATTTATACACTAACTTTCACTTTACCTTTTCCTCGGCTAGGTCGGCCCCAGTTAAACCTGACTGGGCCGACTTTTCTAGGAGACTCTAATAACCCTAATACACACTCACTATGGGGTCTATTGCCTCGAATTACAATCGAGGGTTAATCTCAATAACTTTACATAACCAAATATAATAATGACATCTCCCACCGGAGGAATAAACATCTCCATTGGAGGTACAAATAAAATACAACATAAAATACAAGTGAATATCTTTCGAAGTTACAATTACATCAACACTCCCTCTTAACTAGGAAGGTATTCTCTTGAGACAGACATCAACACATCTGAACACAATTCTTCATCGTTGGATCATATTCACTGGATCATCGTCATTGCTGATGCTGCAATCTCTCAAATCTACTCGTCATAGGAAGTGAAACTCCCGTAAAGTTTCCTCTTCATACTTGCAATGAGCCCATCCTCCCCTGCTACAAACATGTCATCTACATAGAGTAGAGATATCACTGGATTTCCCACTTCAACCTTGGTAGTAAAGGTTGGAATCTTCTTTACTCTTGGTAAATACAAATCTCATCAGGAAACTATCCATCCTGTCATACCACGTCCTGGGTGCCTGTTTCAATCCATACAAGGGCTTCTTTAATTTGGACACATGAGTCTGCATGTCATGTGTCTCAAATCCGAGTGGTTGCTCTACGTACACTTCCACCTCTACTACACCATTCAAGAACTCTGTCTTGACATCCATTTGGTGTACCTTCCATTTCATCACTGCATCCAATGCAAGTACTGATATGATGGAAGTGTATCTGGCTATAGGTGCAAATGTCTCCTCATAATCTATGCCTTCCTTCTAGGAGAAGCCACGTGCCACAAACCTCGCCTTGTGTTTCTTTATGCTATCATATACAACATGCTTGATCTTGTAGATCCACTTGGAAGTCACAACAGACTTCCCTTCTGGTCTCAGAACTACATCCCAGACATCATTCTTCATCATCGACTGGTACTCCTCGATCATGGCATCCTTCCATTGTTTCTTCTGTTGGTGTCCAATATTGTCACCATTTTTTATCATTTAATTTACTCAAAGTGGCGTTATTTCTATCGTTTTTGCTATACTAAGTTGTTTTCTTAGCCATTCAGCTCATCAAATAGTCCAGGTATGCACACATTCATTTACCATGCAAATCTTGTTATATTTCGTATATTATGGTTTATTTATGATTTAAATGATGATTTTGGGCATAATTAACATTTATGGTTTTAATTGACAGGATATGATTTGTAAGTTATCCATCCTTTAGCCCATGCACTACGTGCTCAGCCTAAAACGCTTTCAGCTCATCATTCAACTCTCCATTCATCCCACAAAATTCGTGGTTGATGCATCTCAGACCGTTGAATAAAGAGGAGGACACGTGGGTTTTGTTTGCCATGTGGCACTGATGGTTAATGAACCATTGATCCAGAAGATTTGACCTTGGGATCACCAAGCCTGACAGTGCGTTCTGTGTCCACACCAATGCTCCAAGCTCCGATTCGTCTGCGCATTCATCCCAGAATGACGCACGTCTGCTCAGCTCTCGCTTATGCCATTGTTATGGAAGGAGTCGGCCTGTTCACACTTAGTTGGCCGACATAACTCCCATGTCCAGTCTCAGTATTCCAACGTAACCCCTGTGCCCACGTCGACACTCCAGCATATGCTTCTTCTCATGTTTTGAGGGAACAAATGCTCAGTTGTTCGAATTGGAGAGGATTGATGCCGAGGAGAAGGGTAGATTCCCCCCTGCACTGTTATGTATCATTTAATCAACAGTTACAGACATTAAACACTTCTATTATTACAGAGGTTGATTCTGTCGACCCTCTCACCCATTGTAACTTATAAATAGTCACCTCTGTGATTGAGACGAGTTAGTCTCGTGAAGTCTTTGAGTCTTTTTATCTTTAGTTCTCTGAATTACGATGGTTTTCCAGTCCCAGTCCAAGCATTTGCAGTCAAAGATAGTTTGAAGATAGACTCTGTAATTTTCCTCAAGTTAATGCAAGCAGTAGCTTGTTGATGTTTTACTGGTTGTCGTTTTAGTTGAGCTAGTTCACCCTCCGATTGCTGGGAAGGGCCCCTCATCAACTGGAGGTTTTATTTACATTTTCTATTTTTCTTTTCTTGCAATTAGCTAGTTCATTTCTTATATGTGTAAGTAATTCATTTTCCTGTGTGTATTATTTTCATCCTTCTGTAATTGATATTCTGCTGTCAGTACAATCTCCCTTCTTCTTAGTAGAATGGCTGACCAAGAGTTCAGTAGTTTGATAATTTGTAGTTTGTTTTTCAGTCCCTCTTCCATCATCATAGATAGATATTTCTTGTAACTTCTTCCATAGTTAGCATTCCTTTCCTTCTTCTCTTCTCTGTTAGTTTTTCTTCTTGTTTGCAGTAGGTTAATTTTTCTTTCTTCTATTCCATCCTTCTCCCTTCTTCTATTCCCAACCTTCTCCCTACTTCTCATAGGATCATTCTTTTCCTTAGGTAATGATTTGCATAGATAACTTCTTAGCCTCCAATCATCTGTCTCTTGCTTCCTGTGCACTGTAGGATCATTTTCATAAACCCAGCTAGTAATTAAATCATTCAAAAACTCTTCTTTTCCTCATTTTAAACCATTTTCCTCGATTCGGAACATAATTCGGACTGTCTTTCAGACCGACGTTCGAATCGTCCTCCGGACCTGTGTGTTTTCTGCATTATTTTAGGCCTTTTTCCGAATCTAATTTCTTCTTCCTCTTAATCATCATTCTTCTTATTCCTCCTTAACACTTTGAGATATGATTTAATCTTGTTTTATGTTATTTAGAGTTTTTAATTCACTTGTTATCATTATTTCCTCCTTTCTTCCTTCTTCTTTATCCTCTTCTCATCTTTCTTCCAAACTTTAGTTCTTTAATCTGTTTTATTACTTGGTTACTATTCAGAATGTATGAATGTTGTTCCTAAGTAGTTTATTTTCAAGTGGTAGTTGATAATTCCATTTCATTGAGTTGTTTTAGTTTGTTAATCTTAAGACTAGTTTTTGTTTAATAAAGATGTTCATGTTGTAAGATCTGGATTAATAATAAAATATCTTTATCAAGTTTTCTACTTGCTTCCAAATCTAATATAGTTTAGTTGACATCTTTGTTAAGTATCTCGATTGATTCTCCTTATATTAGTTTCATGTTGTTCACATATGGATAGACAGTAGTTCATAATGTTAAAAATTAGTAGTAGTTTGTTGATTTTTAGTTTACATTTGTTTGTAGAAGTTAAGTTAGATTTACTTCCGTTTAGCTTCCTCATTACATTTGAAAGTCATTACGATACATTTACTCCGGTTCCTATTACATTTGATGTACATAATCAAGAAGAGTGGAATTAGATGGTTTAGTATAAATTTATGTACATTTACAAGTTCTCCCTATTAAACATCTAATATCCGTAGCTCTGTTTCTGTCCATAGTTGTTATCTGGAAGTTGAATTTGGCAGTTTCTTACTTTTATAAAGTAGTTTGTGTTCCAATATTTGTTTCCATGTTTCTTATTAATTAACCACAGAGGTAGAGTAGTATGATCTAGTATTATTCTGATATGTGATTTTAAGATATTCTTAAATATTTAACTCGATTTTTCATTTTGAAAGATTTTTTGATCTTTTTCCTTACTAAACATTTTTAGGTCTAACAAACCTGAAACTGTAGAAGCTTTTCTACCTTGGAATATATTTTGCTTTCAACTCTAAGTTTATTGATCCTGGTTGATAATTAATCTTAGGTGTTGTTTTTAATTTGAGATAGCTCACACACCCAACATTTTGGCGCCATTGCCGGGGAGTTGAAATAGGTAGAATTCAATTGAAATCGGTAGAATTTATCTTCCAAAGCTTAGATTAGGTTGGTGGCGGGTGAGCGGTAAGACGAGAGGTAAGAACCTGCGCATCTATTATAACATGCATCCCCAAAACCAGCAGTAGTAGTTATGCAGTCAAAGTTTCTTTCAGTTAAAATTTGTTTTCATGAATAGGTCTAGAGATTCACAAAGTAGATTTATTAAAACTCAAATTCCTACTAATCTATATAGGGGATGTACCACCCCAACTACTAACTCAACAGAAAGGTATCGGAAGACACCCAATGGGGATAGTCCTACTTGGAAGGCTAAAGAAACCTTCTCTGGAAACATTTTAAAGGAAATCATAGGGACATCAGAATAGTCTATTCATAAAGAAATTCCACTAGAAGAATCTCAAGCTCGTATTGAGACTGAACTTAGACAAGAGGAAACTCTGAAGGGTAAAATTTTGAAACTTCTTAACCTTCCATTAGTCCAAAATCCCAAAGACACTACTTTTTCAATAGTGGGTGGTCCAGATTTGGTAGATTTTGTCAATCCTGCACAAGTAGATGCTCTTTTTGGGAACTCTACAAACATCTTCATCTCACAGATTGACACAACAACGGTAGAACCTCCTGGACTAGATTCCCACGTAGCTGATCATTATCCTCCCAAAAAGAAGAATATCCTTCCTGAAAAAGAACGTTGGGATATCCCATATTCACCAAGAAAGGAGCCACCTAGATTTTCTCTCTTTGGTAATAGAGTCTTCATGGAGGATGAACATGAAGATCGTGTCCAACAAGATGAACAAAATGGAGAAGTTAAAACTGAAGGTACCTTTGGGTTTCCCATCTTAGACACTGCACAAGATGTTACTATGAAAATTATCCCTCCTTCCTCACTACCAACCTTCTATGGGAAAAGTAGTGAGGATCCAGACACATTCTTATTTGAGTTTGACATTTTGTGTAGGAGTTGCAATTACCTACAAGATGGCCAAAAAATAAAAAATTTTCCCACCACATTAAAATATTCCTCTCTTCGATGGTTCATGGGATTGGGAGAATCTAGTATTAAATCTTGGGAGGAGATGAAGAATGCATTTCTTCGGAAATATCAAGATTACTGTAGACCAAAGGACTCTCGCAACGATATTTTTAAAATTCAACAGCTTGAAGACAAAAGCCTAGAGGACTACCTCGAAAGATTTAACTATGTGTTACACAAGTCTAAATATAGTGATCTTCGAGAAGATGCAGTAAGAACACTCTTCCTTAAAGGAATCCTAGAAGAATTCTTGGATAACCTTAATCTCATGGCAGCAGGAGATATTTCTCATAAATATTTTTCAGATATGTGTGAACTATGTAGGAATTACTCTAGGAGCAGAGGGAAAGGTGGAAGACACTTTCGAGAACCTTATGTTAGAAATCTAAAAGGAAACACATCCGGTCCTGGTGGAGTTACAAGGGTAGAGATAGGGAACCTATTAGAAAATTTCAAAATAGATATTTTAGGGGCTATGGGTTCTCAGCTAGATGCATTACAAGCTAAAAAGAGATAGGGTGAAGAGCGTGCAGAAATGAGTATTTTCTGCCCTAGGTGTAGAACTAAACATCCTCAAAGAGAATGTCCATTAAATAATGTTTCAGTTTGTCACCTTTGTACAGAAGAGCATCCCACTGATAATTGTCCATCATTGCCTGGGTTGTAAGCTGTATACAAGAGTGGCAGTTTTGGTGAAACATCTAGGAGGCCTTGGGAGCCTAAGGATCAACCTTCGGGTTAGGATCCATCATTCCAATTTCCACCTTACTACCATCCTTATCAACCTCCACAACAATGGAACACTTCAGGTTGGCAGAATTGGCCACCGCAGTACCCTCCTCAAAATGCTCAACAACAACAATGGCCTCATGGATGGAGAGGACAAGATTATGCTCAACCATCTCCTCCTATGCCTAACTATCCTTACCCACCTAATGTTCAACAATTTTTTCCTAGATATGCACCTCCTTCACTACCCCCTATCCCAAATCAACTTCCTCATTTCCAGAATATGAACCCTCCAAGACCCACAATATTGCCCGCACAATGGATACCGAATCCTAACAACAAACCAACCCAAGCTCTTAATAGCATTGGGTTATTACCTCTTCCATCATATGCTATTTTGTCCGCACCAATACATGACGTTCAATTGTAGTCTGTAAGAGTCTTGCAAGATCATCCTAAGTCGTTAGTTGTTATTCAAAAAGAAAACGAAGAAGAAAATGCACCTAATGAAATTGTAAATGATGTCATTCTTGAAAATGTGGTCGTTCCTAAATCTTCAACACATAACCTTCCTCATAAAGAAGTAATATCAGGAAATAAATCACCTCCATACCTGGAACGTCTAATAATAGAAAAACCTGTAACTTACCCAGAATATAACATCATTAATGAATTGAAAAATATTTGCATTAAGATCCCTTTATTACAAGCCATTAAAGATATACCAATCTTCGGTAAAGTGATAAAAGAACTCTGCATTAAGAGACCAGGTAAGAAACAAAAAGACCCTCCAACATTACATGTCATAGGTGAAATCTCAGATTGTATAGCAGAATAGCCTAGAATTCCTTAGTATACAAATCCAGGGAATCCTGTAGTAACTGTTCTCATTAACAACAATGCTATAGGGAACACACTCATTGATCTAGGGGTTGCTATTAACCTAATGACTACTACAGTTTTAGAAGCTCTCCAATTAGGACCATTCCTCTGCCCTACTCCAACAATGTTAGAACTAGCAGATCGTACTATGGTGCAATCTACTGGGATATTAGACGATATTATGGTATCAGTAGCCTCATGGGAATATCCCGTGGACTTCATGGTTATTCAATCAAAACACCCATCTAGGGGGCATCCTATCATTTTAGGAAGACCCTGGCTGGCTACTGCTAATGATTTCATAGGATGTAGGGATGGAGAGATGGTCATCTATGATGGGTTATCTATAAGAAGACTAGCTTTATACCCATGAGCATAGCCCATAGTTGAGAGCTTATTTTGGTTAGATTGTCCTTTTGGAGAAGAAAACCTAGAAGAAATTTCCCTTGTTAGTTATCTCTCATGGGCAGTTCAAGAACAAAATATTGAAAACATGTTGAATCAGTTTATTTCTTCCACCAGATGTATCGACTTTCCTCAGTCTTTTTCCCAACTTGACCAGATTTTTGGAGACGAATTTCAAGAAAACATGAGTCTCTCAACATTTACAAGTACACCTTGTGTCTTTTCAATTGAGGAACAACTAGGATCTTATACTGTACCATGTGAGGTTAGTTCCAAAAAATTCCTACATATAAATGCAGGTTTAGATGAGAGTCAGCAAAAACAATTCTTAAAAGTTCTCAAAAGTCAAACCGGAGCTTTCGCTTGGGAATACACCGATATGAAGGGTATACACCCAGATACATGTATTCACCACATTTACAGAGACACAAATATACCTCCCGTCAGACAACCCCAGAGGAGAATGAACCCAACTCTCAAAGATATAGTAAAAGAAGAATTGCAAAAACTTCTTAACGCTGGATTCATTTACCCAATTTCCAATAGTAAGTGGGTGTCTCCTCTGGTAGTAGTTCCAAAGAAAGTCACAGGGAAGTGGCATATCTGTGTTGATTTTCGAGAATTGAAAAAGGCCACTCTTAAAGACTATTTCCCTCTACCTTTTATAGATCAGGTGTTAGATACCCTATTAGGGCAACAATACTTTTCTTTCCTAGATGGGTATAGTAGATACAATCAGATATTAATAGCACCTGAGGACTAATATAAGACTACCTTTACTTGCTCTTAGGGGACTTATGCCTATCGAGTGTTACCTTTTGGCCTTTGTAATGCACCTGCTACTTTCCAACATGCAGTTCTAGGTATCTTTGCTGACCTTATATATGATTGTGTAGAGGTCTATATGGATGATTTCACAGTTTATGGTAATACCTTCCAATAGGCCCTCGACAACCTCGAGACAGTTCTTATTTGATGTCAGGATACAAACTTAGCCCTTAGCCATGAAAAATGCAAGATGTTATTAACCAAGGGCATAGTTCTAGGACATCATGTCTCTCTTCGAGGTATTAAGGTGGATCCTTCCAAGATAGAGATAATTGTCAATCTTCCTCCTCCAAAGACTCTGAAAGAATTTAGAAGCTTTCTTGGCCATGCAGGTTATTATAGGCGGTTTATAGAAAATTTTACTAAGATATCTTTACCTATGTTCAAACTAGTCATGAAGGACACATAATTTCAATGGACTGAACCTTGTCAACTAGCTTTCGAAACTTTAAAAACAAAGTTATCAGTAGCACCAGTACTTAGGGGAGCTAATTGGTCCCTTCCTTTTCATATCTCTATTAATGGATCCGACATAGCTATAGGGGCAGTCTTAGGTCAAAAAGAGGAAAAGTTATCTTATGCCATTTATTTCGCCAGTAAAAAATTGACTCCTGCAGAATCAAAATACACTGTTACCGAAAAAGAGTTCCTTGCAGTAGTCTATTCCATCAATAAGTTTCGTCATTATATCACAGGATATGAAATTTTCATACATACCGATCATTCTGCTATTAGATTTTTGATGAATAAACCAGTCACCAATGGCAGAGTGACTCGGTGGATTCTTTTGTTACAAGAGTTTAATATTACCATTGTTGACCGTCCTAGTCGAGAGAATGTAGTAGCAGACTTTCTCTCCCGAATTCAAATTGACAACGATGATAGTCTTGTTGATGATAGCATCCAAGATGAACATTTATTCGCTGTATCTGTTCGAAGCCCATGGTTTGTAGACATCGCCAATTATTTGGAAACTGGAAAGCTACCAAACCATCTCTCTCCACTCGAAAAATGTAGAATCATAGTTCAAAGCTATAACTATTCTTGGGTGGACAATGATCTCTTTCGTACTAGTCCTGACCTTGTTATTAGAAAATGTGTATGAAAGGATGAGATGGCAGAGATTCTTCATGCATGTCATGGTGGACCTTGCGGTGGACACTTTTCTGATAAAAGAACAGCATACAAAGTTTTACATTCTGGATATTATTGGCCAAGCATCTTCAAGGATGCTGCCAAATATGTTAAAGGATGCAATAGTTGCCAAAGAATGGGTAGACCTATGCCATCTGATGAGATTCCTTTGGAACCTCAAGTTATGATTGAGCCTTTTGAAAAATGGGCTTTAGATTTTGTTGGACCAATTTCCCCTATGTCTCGTAAGAAAAAGTACATTCTAGTCTGTACAGATTATGTCACCAAGTGGGTAGAGGCCAAAGCTTTATTCCAAGCCATAGAGAAATCAGTGGTAGAGTTTATGTATGAAGAGATATTTACTCGATTTGGTGTACCTAGGGAAATTGTAACCGATCAAGGATCTCAATTCACTTCCAAGTTAATGAAAGAACTTACTAATAAATATGGTATTAGACATTGCAAATCTTCACCATATCATCCTCAGGAAAATGGTCAAGTAGAAAGCACAAACAAAGTATTAGAAGCTATCATGACCAAGACCATTCAGTTACACCACAAGGACTGGGCAGATAGGCTCCCAGAAGCCTTGTGGGCTTATAGAATAACTTGGAGAAACACCACTGGCCACACACCTTATGAACTTGTTTATGGAAAACAGGTTCTCCTACCCATTGAATTTCAGGTTAAGACATTTCGTATGGCTGCTCAGTTAGGAATGAATTTATGTAATGTCCCAAAAATTGTAAAACAATTTTTTTTTTCTATGGCTGTCTTTCATGATGTAAGAATGGATGATAAACAAAATATTCAGCACTGTAAATATTCATGTTATTTAACTACGGCTGTCAAGCTTTATCAAAGAATAAACATATGTTACTGTAGTTTGCGAAAGGAGTGTAAAAAGAATTAATGTGAAATCTGAAGATAGTATTTAAAACCTGCTTTACTGTTTGTGTCTCTCTCTCTCAATTCGAAAATTTTATCAAATGCAATTATGAATTATGTAATTGGCATCTTAGGTATGATGGAATTTTGATGGGGTCTGATGAGGCCTAAGGTGGGATGCTTGATTTCTTGAGGGAAAGAGACTGTCCTAGCAGAGCTACCGAGAGGTAGGTCGCAAGTAGAGTTGTTGGGCTTACTTAGTGCTTGTCGCTAATGCATTTGTACAGTGTGTAATTGCAGGTGTAACTGATGAGCAGTTTGGCCGAGTACTGAACTTGCCCGGTCGTCGGCATTTCCGTTCGGGGAAATACTTACTTGGTTGAAAGTTGCCTCGTTCAAACCATATTTACCTTTTTAACAAGTTTGTACCTTGGATACAATGTGACTATATGTTCTATCCTATTCAATAAGAAGGGCTTGATAGTATGGTAATACTAGATAATTACATGGCCCTTGGTTGTAAAAATGCAAGGTTGTAAATTATGGCGAAGAGAGTTTTAAAATATAAAGTGATAAGGTTGGTGGTAGAATTTAATGCCCTTTATGTAGACGTGGGCTTGCTTTATAGCTGTATCGAGGGTTTCTGGTTTGGGTCTAAAACCCACGATTTTCCCAGACCTTGGTTCATTTCCCATTGTAGCATGAAGAGTGGAGGGTTTCGTCCTAGTCTGGATCCTAGGACGATGTGAATGAACTCTACAGGAAAAAGAAGAATGATGGCGACTGTCAACATACAGGTAAGGACTCTGGTTTGTTACTTTTGTTTATATAAGCTGTCTGGTTGTGTTTTCCCCTTTGTAACTAGCTCTAAAAGTAATGGCCTCCTTGGGTTTTGCTATGAGGTTGCAGGTGGCATTTGGCCCTTCTCCCTGCAAGGTCAGGCCTTCAGGAAATCGATTTGGAATGGTGGTAAGTCCAGCCACTACTCTCTTGAGTCTTTCCTCTTGGTTCGGTACAGATTTCTCGCATGGTTTCTATTGGAAGTTTTATGGGGACTGGGTTCCCACTTGGGTTCTTGTTGTGGGTTGTTTGTCCCTTAGGTAGCTACTGGCTAGACCGCTATGAGATGTATCTAAGAATGGATTCGATACTAGAGGGTTTGGTCAACAAATTGATATGTTGTTTTGAAAAGAATTGTGACTAGCTTTTCTGGATAGAGTACGTAATGGTTGTATTTTAGAATGATAATGTATAATCTATGTTTATTTAAAGTCAGGTTTTATCGCCATGTTTTTCTTTAGGGCGTTCGTAGATTGTCGATGCATCTGACATCTCCTCATGAAAGAGGGTTTTGAATCTATAATAAAAATTCTTTGTTGAAAATAGACTTAGTTTTGCTTCTTGAATATGGTTACTATGGTATGTTTCGTGATATGGTTTCTCTCTGTCTGCCTTGACTGATATCTCTGTGTGTGTTGAACTAAGATTGGGTAATCCTATTTCTTGGGATCCAATGTTTAAGGGTCTGAAGAATGACCTCTGTTATGGAAATCTATGGTTAAATTTGTGCTTGTGAGTTGAAGTCTGCGTTTTCCTATTGCTAACGTTTTTCTTTGGTTTATCTAACCAGCGACCAAAAATCTTGGTGATAGCAGAGACTGAATGTTAGAAAATGGATCTATGGTTTTACTTCGTGTAGTTTGTGGATCGAGTCGTGATTTCTATTTCCTTTTGGTGTATGTACTTGTAGGTAGATCTAATAATAGAACGAGCCTCAGGAAGTCTTGATCTTGTAGCTGCCGTTTTGGATTTGTAATGTGAATACTAATAAGGAAGAACACCGATGTTTAACCTATAAGTGATAATTCCTGTAGCTTAGAAATCAAATGGTGAAGAAATCGAAACAGTGATAGTGCATCCATTTAATAAAAAGAAAACCCAATACCTAAAAATAATTACTTCAATAACAACCCAATCCCTCTAGCAAAGTCTAGCTTTAGCTAGGCCTACTAGGCTCTTTTCTTAGTTCTGGGGCAGAACTTGCATATAATAAAATGGGTATAATAACGACCTACTTAATTATAACACAAATATGAGAAGATTTAAATGGTTCGTACCTGTAGCCTAAGAGCCTGGTACTTGATCTCTTACCTGCTCCTATCTGCACACTTCAGAAATTTGTTAACACAAAAACTGGTGGCTAGATTTCCATTAACGGGATGACTTTGGGATTACCGAGTTCCTCCCAACCATGATCCAATAATCACTTTTGATTCTATACAGATCCCCCCGAGCTGGATTCCAACATGCAAATTGAGGTAGAGTTTCCTATGCCACAGCCTGGTTAGTTCTTGGATAGTTTGGGCCTGTCTACTTCAGTTTCTTGGAGCAGCAAAAACTTCTTTTGATTACCATAGTGGTTAATGATAATGAAAAAGAATCGTCCCCCAAACTTGGGTTCTGCTCCCTTAAGTAGGCAATCTTGAAATATGGCAGTTGTAATAATTAGTTTCTTGATAATCCATAATTAAAGTTTTTAGAAGATATTATTTTAATAATTACTTGGCCCTCTTTTGAACTAGGACTTTTTCACTTCTTTAATTAAGTGAAAGGTGATTTCCCGTCTTCCACAATAATTACATAATATTTATAATAACCATTTATGGTGATAATAAATATAATAATTAATTATAATTTACACTATCTTTTGTATCTTATTAATAATATTACTAATGCATAAAACATCAATACATTTCATAACCAAGTATTGCAACATTAATAATACAGCTCTTTATTAAACAATTAGCCTAGAGGCTTTTATTTAAAATATACATAGGAGACTACAGGTAATTATCTTTTATTTAAAAAATGTAACTTTTAGTTTATTAGGTGCATGTCCAACACTTAGGACGGTCTCGGCAGGCTTGGCTAAGTACCTCTTGTCTCCCTCTTTGCATGTCGGATTCCCTCGTTCAACCCGGTAATTCCTGCAGTACTTGATAGATAGAAAGATGAATCATTTAGTCAATTAAATAATTATGATGAAGGTGCTCTTTAGAGTCTTCTCGACTCAACACTTGGAAACTTTATAACCCCGAGTGCTCTTCAGATCCATTTAACTCAACACTTGGAGATTTGTAACCCCGAGTGCTCATTAGAGCCATTTAACTCAACACTCTCACATGGGCGTTACTCTAGTGTAATGTTAGAGTTTTCGCTCTGCACTAGTGCTAGAATGTGGTTGTGAGGCACATCTGGGATCTTTTGTTTCCTAAGATCTGGTAATTGTTTTATCAAGCTTGGAGTGCTCCAGAATTTCTACCCAACACTCAATGTACATCAGGGCTTACTCCCAATACATTATATTTCGTCTAGGTACCTCGGGGATTTGGCCCAATACATAGGTAATTGGTGTGTTTCTGAGTCCACACTCAACACACTACATAAGTCAATTATGTCATTCACATCACTGCATAGTATGTAAGAAAACAAAGGGTCATTCCAGTATATTAGGGCTTTGTGCCCGCATTGAAACATAATCAGAAAACACATTGGGGCTTTCTTGCCCAGCATATCAACAATAAAGTAATCTAGTAAGGATCCATGTCCAACATGTCAGTCTACTATAGAATCAATCATAAGTATCAGGGCTTATGCCCAATCATCACAATAAATCACATGTGTCGGGGCCGTGGCCCAATATAGCAATATAACAACAATTAGTTCAAAAATGCGGATCTTACAATTTAGAAGAAGCATAGAAACAACGAATCCTACAAATAAATGAATTAGACGAGATTAGATAGGATTCCATCCAATGAACAATCTTAATATAGAATCAACGTAAAAAATGGCATGATAGATACATTAAACAAAAACAATTTAAAATAGGAGACTGGGCATTACTTTTCGATTCGAGATACACAAATTTTAAAGGTAGATTGACTACTCACTGGATGGGTCCTTATGAAATTGTTATAGCTTTCGATAATGGATCCGTTATAATTAAAACAATTGATGATTCTCAAACTTCCTTTGTTATAAATGGCCATAGACTTAGACTGTATCACCAACCTATATCTAAACAAGACTTTGTAAAGAATTCCTTACAACAGCAAGAGATGGAACTGGTAGAAGAGGAAATCATTCCTCCTCCTCCTAGCCCCTGAAATTTCTAAAGGATTGTCTTTATTTGTACATATGTAAATATATTGTGTTTTTGTTTTAATTATAATAATGAAGAGTTGTTTCTGACAAGCTGATTGTATCTATACAGGGAATTTCATTGTATGATCAGCTTATGAATTTTTTGCCATTAAAAATAGGAAAACGTTTCTCCCTTTTTAAATTTATTATGACTTTTTTGTACATATGTTTTGTTTTGAATAAATCAAAATCATCTAACAATTATTTTGCAGCTTAATTACAAGGACCTTATCCACTCATGCAATATTATTGAAAGGGAAGCACTTAAATTTTTTTTTTTTCCTAATCTCTTCTTTTTCAATTATTGTTGAAATTGACATTTTTAGCAAAAGATAAAGTGTTCTTTATATTATCTTGCAACCATTTCATTCATGATTTTGAATATTGTATTTGATTCAGGCATGCACATTTCTGATTATCATTTAGAACTGTTGCTTAAAAGACCTATCTTAATTGCTATGATCTTGACACAAAAAGTATACTATCTTACACCTATGGATCATTGGCTTATCCTAGACTCATTATCAAAACTTTTCTCTTAAAGCATCTTTTAAAGGTAACTTAGAAGTGAATGCTATTTTTATTCTTGTGATCAAAGAACAGTTTTACGTTATTATCTTTTGACATAATCTTTAACTTTGGCTATTATAAGTAAAAGTTGCTCATAAAGGTTCGTTCTAATATTTCGAATTATGTGTTTAGAAGGCTTAGCACACTCTAGTGCCAATCGGCTTCCTTAAAAAGATATATATATACATATACATCATTATATGAAGCAAACCCGCCGGGGTACTGAACAGGCCTGCTGGCAGTGGGTCCATGATAAGTAAAATCTCAAACAAGGAAGCAAGATAAATGCAAGTAAACCCACCAGGGTACTGAACAGGCTCGCTGGTAGCAGGACTATGCTTGCATGGCACCAAGATAAACCCGCCGGGGTACTGAATAGGCATGCTGGCAGCGGGTCAATATCGGGTAAAAGAGATCGGTTAATGAATTACTATGCACATGATTCATATATTAGAAACCTGAGTATACAAACACATGTTTTGGCCAATCATCTATACTGTCATTAGAGAATAACTGTAAGTTGAACTTGGACCTTGTCATCTAATTCAAACAATATCTAGGATGTTATTATCCTAGAAATGGGACCCATAATTATGAAAATCTCACAAGCTTTATGGTACACCTTATCTATATCTTGGGATGACAAGAAATCTTTAAAATGAGTCATGGATAGCTAGTTTTCCTATAGCATCTTTCATATCAAATTATATTATCATTCTTCATATGGTTCTTTTAAGCATTGTTCTATTCTTTATGATAAATGTACATCTCTGAATCATCTACATGTTTAGTTATATTTCATTTCCTTGAGAAAAGTATTACAACATTCTTCAACTATTGATAAAATAATGGAATATCTAATATTCTTTATGTTGACTTGAGGACAAGCCATATCTTTGGTTTGGGGGAGGATTAGAATTGTTTTAAACTATTCTTTTCTATTTATTTTTATTAAAGAAAAAAATTTATTTATCTCTGAAAGTGTTAGATGTTTGTAGGTTGATGCAAAAGTAGAAGGCAAATTGTTTTAATTAAAGACAAACAAAAAGGGGACATGACTTAAAAGTTTCAGAAAGCAAAGTTTATAGCATTTTCTGTGCACTAACAGCCTTAAAAATTCCTTGCAAAAATCAGTTCCAATTGGCTTCAACAATAAAATTTTGTATAGAAAAAAGTCTGTATGAAAGGCTGAATGACGGATTGAATGCCGATCCAGATGAAGTGACGAATGCAGCAAATAAGCAATGCTTTTGAATAAAAGTGGTGAAGAAATTTTAGCTTATATATTTCAAATAGCATGCCAAGATATTTTTCAAAATTATGACTAACCAATGATGATAGGGATCAATTAAACGTCAAATCTTGTACTTGGTTTTATTCCGTATTCATCTCATCTTGTTTAATGAATGAATCTTGTGTCATTCTGAATCATTGTATGACCACTATGGCCTTACCTATCATATGGATTGCCAGCATATGGATTGGATCCTTGTGATCTTCCACGTGTAGAATATCCCATTACGTGAATTTCGTTCAACCTGTCCAAAGCTTGGCTTTGGACATGGTTGAATTTGCTATATCAAACACGCATCTACTGGATTCACATACTTCAATACTGGCACTTAACTCAATATATTCAAAGTACAAGTGTGATTTTTCAAAACACGCTTTACCTATGACCATTCAGCCATCCAAACAGACTTGAATTTAATTGATGGCTGCGTAAACTTCTGCTTCATTCCGTTCACCCTTCATTTTTCTCTCTGCAAGCTACGTCCTCTGTAAATTCCTTGCATCCCCTACATTTATCTATTGTTTTCCCTTGTCCTCTATCAGCAATTCCTAACCATTGCGAGCCAGGTAGCTACCAAGATCTTCTTCATATCCTTGAGTTTAAAATATGTCTTGAGTTATTCTCTCAAGCAGGTTGGAATCCATTTCTCCATCGCCTTGATGGTCATAACCATGGAATTTCGTTGCTGTTTGCCAAAGGTTTCGATGGCAAGACGACCAAGGTTGTCCATCTTGTTTTCTCCATGACAGAAGAGTCAATAGCGTTAGCTATGAATCTCCCTAGAGAAGGTGCCCGATGGCACAAGCATTTGTTTCTTCCATGAGAAGCTCATCAATTCGCTCTTAATCCCGATTTTCAACACATTACTAGCACCAAAGGTTTTCATAAAGAATGGATCAAGCCATATTACTTGGATCTTTTGGCCATTATCATTCACTTAGTCACCTACAAGGGTAAGTTCATTGTTTTTAAAGCTTGCCACATTAGACTGTTAGCTCATTTTGTCAATAATCAGACCTTAAATTTCCCATTCTACTTTCTAAAGAGCTTGGAAAAGATGTTGAGTCAGTTAGAAAGAATACCATTAACCCTTCTGGTAGCTTATATCACCATTGTCTCATTAAGCTTTTAATCATTCATCAGCTAGAGGAGAGAGGTCATACTTGGGACCATTTTGTTTTTGAGATATTAAACCCCCATTTATCTACTGTCAAATCTTCCCCTTATCAAGAACACCTTCACAACCAAGAAGAACCAAACACTAAATGTGTATGATTCGATGAGAGTTCCTTAGATGATATGCACTCTGTCCATTCAATACATTCTCCTACTGAACTTAGAGAGACAAATCATGACCAGTCCATTGATCATCTGGACATTCAGACTATCAGTCAGCCCTCATGCTCAAATATTCAGTTGGACGATCATACTTTGGATTCCTCCCTCCTCACACTAGCTAATGCATCCATTCAGATGAGTGAAGCTTGTGCTGCTAGAAGCCCTCCTGCATGTAACAAAGACAAAAGCTCTGAAGAACAGACTATTAATGTTGAGACATCTCCAAAAGAGAAGAGTCCTCAAATGGATTTGGAGCATGGTATAGAACAACCTATTTTGAGTCAGCAAAAGTGGGATCAATTAACCCAAGAGATAGCACAATTAACATAATAGAGTCAAAGCTATGTGGAGACAATCTCTGAGCTCCTTCAAGAGAATAAGATGTTGCGTACACAGTTGAAAAGCACTGAATGATCGGTTAATGCCAAAATAACATCCAATGCTATCCTTAGAGTAAAGTATAATTCCTTAAGGAGTCATTTCAAGAAGCTCTAGGCCAAGCATGCATCTCCATCATTTGAGTTGAAGACCGCCACTACCGCAGCTCAGGCTTCTTCCTAAATTACTTTTTGTTTTGCTCAGTGGGACCTGGCATGACTCCGGTTTGGGGAAATGTTGGTGTCCAATATTGTCACCATTTTTTATCATTTAATTTACTCAAAGTGGCGTTATTTCTATCGTTTTTTCTATAGTAAGTTGTTTTCTTAGCCATTCATCCCATCAAATAGTCCAGGTATGCACAAATTCACTTACCATGCAAATCTTGTTATATTTCATATATTATGGTTTATTTATGACTTAAATGATGATTTTGGGCATAATTAACATTTATGGTTTTAATTGATAGGCTATGATTTGCAAGTTATCCATCCTTAAGCCCATGCGCTATGTGCTCGGCCTAAAACGCTTTCAACTCATCATTCAGCTCTCTGTTTAGCCCGTAAAATCCGTGGTTGATGCATCTCAGACCGTTGAATAAAGAGGAGGACACGTGGGTTTTGTTTTCCATGGGGCACTGATGGTTAATGAACCATTGTTCCCGAATATTCGACCTTGGGCTCACCAAGCCTGACGGTGCATTCTACATCCACATCAATGCTCCAAGCCCCAATTTGTCTGTGTATTCAGCCTGGAATCACACACATCTACTCAGCTCTCTCTCATGCCATCGTTCTAGAAGGAGTCGGCCTGTTCACACTCAGTTGGATGACATAAATCCCACGTCCATGCTCAGTATGCCAACGTAACCCCTGTGCCCACGTCGACACTCCAGCATATGCTTCTGCTCATGTTTTGAGGGAACGAATGCTCAGCTGTTCGAATAGGAAAGGATTGACACCGAGGAGATGGGTACATGCCCCCCCTGCACTGTTATGTATCATTTAATCAACAGTTATAGACATTAAACACCTCTATTATTAGAGAGGTCGACTCTGTCGACCCTCTCACCCATTGTAACTTATAAATAGTTGCCTCTGTGATTGAGATGAGTTAGTCTCGTGAAGTCTTTGAGTCTTTTGATCTTTAGTTCTCTGAATTACTATGGTTTTCCAGTCTCGGTCCAACTGTTTACAATCGTAGATAGTTTGAAGACAAACTCTATAATTTTCCTCAAGTTAATGGAAGCATCAGCTTGTTGATGTTTACTGGTAGTCGTTTAAGTTGAGCTAGTTCACCCTCCAATTACTGGGAAGGGCCCCTCATCAACTTGAGGTTTTATTTACATTTTCTGTATTTCTTTTCTTGCAATTAGCTAGTTCATTTCCTATATGTGTTAGTAATTCATTTTCCTCGGTGTATTATTTTCATCCTTCTGTAATTGATATTCTGCTGTCAATACAATCTCCCTTCTTCTGAGTAGAATGGTCGAACAATAGTTTAGTAGTTTGATAATTTGTAGTTTGTTTTTCAGTCCCTCTTCCATCATCATAGATAGATATTTCTTGTAACTTCTTCCATAGTTAGCATTCCTTTCCTTCTTCCTCTTCTCTGTTCGTTTTTCTTCTTGTTTGCTATAGGTTAATTCTTCTTTCTTCTATTCCAACCTTCTCCCTTCTTCTATTCCCAACCTTCTCCCTACTTCTCATAGAATCATTCTTTTCCTTAGGTAATGATTTCCATAGATAACTTCTTAGCCTCCAATCATCTGTCTCTTGCTTCCTGTGCACTGTAGGATCCTTTTCATAAACCCAGCTGGTAATTAAATCATTCAAAAACTCTTCTTTTCCTTAGTTTAAACCATTTTCCTTGATTCAGATAGTTATTCGGACTGTCTTTCAGGCCTGCATTCGGATCGTCCTTCGGACCTGTGTGTTTTCTACATTATTTTAGGCCTTTTTCCGAATCTAATTTCTTCTGCCTCTTAATCATCATTCTTCTTATTCCTCCTTAATAGTTTGAGATGTGATTTAATCTTGTTTTATGTTATTTAGAGTTTTTAATTCACTTGTTATCATTATTTCCTCCTTTCTTCCTTTTTCCTTATCCTCTTCTCATCTTTCTTCCAAACTTTAGTTCTTTAATCTGTTTTATTACTTGGTTATTGTTCAGAATGTATGAATGTTGTTCCTAAGTAGTTTATTTTCAAGTGGTAGTTGATAATTCCATTTCATTGAGTTGTTTTAGTTTGTTAATCTTAAGACTAGTTTTTGTTTAATGAAGATGTTCATGTTGTAAGATCTGGATTAATAATAAAATATCTTTATTAAGTTTTCTACTTGCTTCCAAATCTAATATAGTTCAGTTGACATCTTTGCTAAGTCTTTCAATTAATTATCCTTACCTTAGTTTCATGTTGTTCACATATGGATAGACAGTAGTTCATAATGTTTAAAATTAGTAGTAGTTTGTTGATTTTTAGTTTACATTTGTTTGTAGAAGTTAAGTTAGATTTACTTCCATTTAGCTTCCTCATTACATTTGAAAGTCATTATGATACATTTACTCTGGTTCCTATTACATTTGATGTACATAATCAAGAAGAGTGGAATTAGATGGTTTAGTCTAAATTTATGTACATTTACAAGTTCTCCCTATTAAACATCTAATATCCGTAGCTCTGATTCTGTCCATAGTTGTTATGTGGAAGTTGAATTTGGCAGTTTCTTACTTTTCTAGAGTAGTTTGTGTTCCAGTATTTGTTTCCATCTTTCTGATTAATTAACCACAGAGGTAGAGTAGTATGATCTAGTACTATTTTGATATGTGATTTTAAGATATTCTTAAATATTTAACTCGGTTTTTTGTTTTGAAAGATCTTCTGATCTTTTTCCTTACTAAACATTTTTAGGTCTGACAAACCTGAAATTGTAGAACCTTTTCTACCTTGGCATATATTTTGCATTCAACTCTAAGTTTACTGATCCTGGTTGATAATTAATCTTAGGTGTTGTTTTTAATTTGAGATAGCTCACACACCCAACATCTTCTCTGTCACTTCCCCATAGCTAGCAGGTTCCTTGTCAATGATCTTGCATGACAGGGCTGCATAACTGGAGTATGGCCTGGGTCTCTTGCTTTCTCTATGCATCTCCTCTGGAGCGCCATACCTTTCCGCATCTTGTATTGCCTCTCGTACCCATTTTGGTTTCCTCTTGTGGGATTTCTTCTCACGAGGTGGATCTACAGGTTCTTGTGGTTCTTCCATTTTGTGGTCTTCATGATCTTCTGGAAATGCTTCTTCCATTACCGCATCTCGGATCCTGGTAACTTCTACTTCTTTAGTGTCTTAAATAGGTAGTTTTATTGATCTTCGTCGCTTATTCTTCAAAACAAGTCTCTCTTATAGGTGATTGTACACGATCTTTCCTACAAGTAAAGTTCAATTGCATGATTAGAAAGACCTTATAGTTTTCAGAACAAATTCTTATGCATAAAGACATAGTTCATACAGTCATGCAATTATCTTAGCCAATGCTTCAATACAACATTCATCCATATCCCGTAAATTTCTAGATGCCTTCCATCTCTACTAGAACATTGTTAAGAGTGTGCACTACTCCCAACATGTCAGCAAAAAGGTTTCATTCTAGATAAGTAGCAATGGAATGTTGTACAGTACCATAGGCGACTTACCCATCACATGCATATTAGTAGTATACTGTTCATTAATGCAAATATCCTAATATTCATAATATACAACCTAAATCTAGGAACATAAGTATGTACACTACTGAACAATATTATTTAAATAAATAGATATATAAGAAATTACAATTCAAATACTTATCTTTGTTTGTTTGTTGGGTGGAATCCCTCTTGATATTTGCTTCCCTGCAGGAACTACTAGAGTCTTCGATAGTGTGCTCTACTTCATCATCTGATTCTGAGGACCTTGTTCCTTTCTTGCTTATTATCGGAAATGTTGAGCAAGGATTCTACATTGTAGATCACTTGTTCTTTGTACTGGAGAAGCTTCTCTGTTATCCTTCTTGTGCATCTTAACCAATGCTTAAATGAATGAAAGGTTCTTCCATAGAGCATTTTTCCTTATTGTCTCTGGAGTCCAACTTTGTAGGAGCTTTTCCTACTCCTTTCATGTAATACTAAAAGTCATCTCTAGCTTCACCTTATGAGGTGGAACCTTCTGAATGAACCCTTGTAACTAGTTACCTTCATTACAATACATATTTTTCATCACTTGAAGAATCTTCTCTTTTTTCTTCTCTGGTTCTTTTCCTTGTGGATTCATCATCTTCAGCGGTGTGAGCATGATGTCTCTTCTTGTTGGTATTCTTGTTGGAGCCTCTGTTTCTGGGACAATCTCTGGAGTAGTGTCCCTTCTCATCACAAGTATAACATCTAATGTTGGATATATCTTTCTTGGATCTTCTAAAGTTATCCCTCTGATTTTGGTGGTGGTGTTTCTCCCTCTTACTCTGATGGTGGTGCTCCCTCTTGTTGTTATTCCTCCTGGTGTGTGCTGTGAGAGCTTGATATTCATTTTCCGTCTTCTCTTCTCGAGCTACAAGTCGAGCTTATTCTTGTAAGAATTCTTCCCATAGTCTACTAAAGGTGATTGACTTATTCCTTGCACAAATCCCTTGAATGAAAGAATCGCATGATCTAGGGAGACCATTCAAGGTGGTCATCACAATTTCTCCATCTTCTACATTTTCTTCCACAGCTTCAAGTTGCTCATTGATATGAGAGACCCTTGTAAATTATGATTGCATGGTCTCTACATTTTGAATCTTCACATTCTTCAACTGGTTCCTCTTGGTCATCTACCGATTTATAATCTTCCCTTCAAACAGCTTGGTTAAGGCATCAAACATCTCTTTGGGTGTCTTCAAAGATGAAACATGTGAGATGAGATGATCTTTGATAGAATTTGCAATAATTCCCTTGGCCTTAACTAGTTTATTCTTGTGTAAGGCTTTTGCCTCATCTCTCACTCCGCGGCTGGAACCTCTTCATTCACATATATGTCTAATTCATTTTCTTCTAGGACAAGCCTAATCCTATACTTCCATGCTCAAAAGTTATCATCCCCTTCAAGCTTATCCTCAAGCTTGGTATGGTGAGACATATTTAATGAGAACCTCAATTGGAAATGACAAAGATTTAGATCTTACTAGTTTGAGATGCTGAGCTCAGATTGGTCTTGGAGCTGGCTGGTCTAGGGTTTCTTAGAGAAACCCTAATTTTTCAAACTTGGAATTTGGAACTTCTGATTGGAAAGATAGATGTGCTTGACTGAGGCGAGTATGCTGGTATACTTGGTTTCTGAATATTCCAAAATTTCACCCTTGAAAATTGACTTGCGAAATTCTGATCTGCAGTTTCTTGTTTTTTCTGGTTTTCTGTAGTTTCTAGTCCAAAGTCAAACTAGGGTTTGAATTTCCGGTAGTTTCACCCACTAAAAAATTTTGATCTTGGAGAGGCGCATATCCCTATGCCAATTGCACTCCAAAATTCCAAATTTGTGAGAAGCCCTAATTTTCCTCCGGTAGTAGTGACGAGCCAAAAAATGAAAATTCTCAGAATCAACTTTTGCTTCACATAAAGATGCACCCTCCTTACAAGAGTTATCCTAGCCTCCTTTTCTTGACGATCTGTGGAGAGAAGCCTTCCAACTTAGAAGCCCTAGCTTCCCGCAACTGCACTATGTCTTCTTTCAGGTTAGCTCTGATACCATGTTAGATTTTCATAATTTTAATCAATATTATCTAGGATCTTATCTGAGAGAATAACATGCACAACATAACACAATATACACAAATATTTTCCTCGAGGAAACCATAAAGGAGAAAACCCTGCAACTTCCTCACAGATAGAATTGTCACCAATACAATATCACAAATGTAAAACCCAAAATAAAGATGGTCTTCTGTAGCTCCTCTCTTTTCCTCCTATGCGAACTTCTTGTTCTCTCACACTAATGCGAATTTGAGTGAGTGAGTGATGATGCCAAATGAGGGAGCTCACTCTCTATTTATACACTAACTTTCACTTTACCTTTTCCCCAGCTATGTCGGCCCGAGTTAAGCCGAATTCTCTAGGAGACTCTAATAAACCTAATACAAACTGACTCTCGGGTCTATTTTCCCGAGTTACAATGGAGGGTTAACCTCAATAAATTTACATGACCAAATATAATAATGACATCTCTGACCGGAGGAATAAACCTCTCCTTCGGAGGTACAAATAAAATACCAGTGAATATCTTCCGAAGTTACAATTACATCAACATATATATATATATATATATATATGATGTTTGTGGTTGATATGCCCAAATAGGACATATGTGACACCAGGTGATGTAGTACTCTTAGTTTCTGATGTAGCAATTGCACTAGCTTGCTCATTTGGTGTACCACACACTCAGTCTTGCAAATTTTGTAATATATTTTTAGTCCATATTCTAGATGCTTTTAGTTTGAAAGTTCTTTTAGTTTGTGTATAATGGTTTCCTTGATTTAATGTTTCTATAGGTTGTGGTACGATATAGAAATGAACCTCATCCAGCTTAGGTGGATGCATCACCACCTTTCGAGGTATCATGTGTTCAAATTTAAATCTTGTTTAAATGTATATCTTATTCTAGTTAACCAATTAAAATAATTTTAAATGTGTATGGAGGTGGGCTCATTCCATTCTCCGTCTACATTATCACCAACGCACCTTTCACCATTTTAGACTTTCCACTTGTTCTTTGTCCCAAGATACATGAAATGTCTAGCCTTTGGCCAGTTTTCCTTAGCAATTTAAATACCGATTTCATCCCCTCAGATACTTCCGTCTCTAGTACAACCCCCAGTTTTCCTTAGCAATTTAAATACCGATTTCATCCCCTCAGATACTTCCGTCTCTAGTACAACCCATTCTCAGCCCAAGCTTCCCACGCTAAAAGAGGCAATGGCAACTTTGAGATGACATCAACCTCTTTGACAACTTTCTTTGTCACGAATGCAATCCTCGTGATAATAGTATCTTAATTAATTAATATAGATCTATCTTAAACTTTGCTTAATTTTTTATTAATCAAAGGACAACATCTCCCCATTTCCATAGAACAAATTTGAAGTTAATTATTTTTAGTTTATTTATTTTGTTATATTCTTAATACTTACACTTTTCTATGAACTCTATGTAAAAGCTATGTAGAAGAATGAATAGCACATTTCTATTTTCCACTAGATTCTTGGTTTAAGCCATGACGTTTATCATATTTTATCCACTGGCTTGGATTTCATCTCTTCAATAGCTCCCTGTTGGAGCCAAAACGGCCCCATCTTTGGGTAAAATGACACGGATTGATGTAAATTTCTCCCCGTTTTGAACTCTATAGTTCCGGAGCCATGTTGAGCTTGGGATGTAGAATTTCTTAGCTTGAAAATCATAGTATATGTCCGTAGAAAAAAACCCTAACGTAATTTAGTTTGCAATCTTTACATCTAATCTCTCACATTGGGATTTTGATCATTCTTTTTCCACTATAGTGGACTCTACGAGACTCTGAAGTTGTTCCCTGGAAATTGAGCCGTGAAATTGAGTTGCTTCTAGCTTAAGGTGAGAGATTTTGCTCTGCATTTGAAAGTAAGAATTGTCTATAAATATCTTGACATGACCTTCAGAAGCAGAAGAAGTTGTGTAGCAGAATGTGTTGGGCATTTTTCAGAGAAGTAATTTCATTGATAATAGAAAAGTTGAAGGCTCTGTCTGGATTTTTAGGTATAATGTCTTGAATCTGCAAATTTTCTTAGACAGAAACAATTAACTTAGAGCGAGCTTTAACAAGAGGATCTTCATCTTGGAGACCTCTAAAGTTTGAGGACGATGGAAAGACCAAAGCTCGGGGATTTGCCATTCATTGCGACTGTTTTATTTTTGTTTCTGTCGCATGCGGACAGAGCTATAGATCAACAAGATGTGTTTTCTCTCATGACAAACCTTTATACTAGTATACAGTATCCATCACAACTTACAGGATGGACTTCTAGTGGAAAGGTGCCTACTACTTAGAGTCTGCAGTAAAATGAATCAAAATTTCTCCACTAACACTGACATGATTCTTGGGCTACCAGCTATCAATCTATATGATATGCAGAATATAACTAAGAGATAGGTTGGTTCATCTTTATCTGAATTTTAAATGCAATCCTAGTATTTTTGTCAACTATTTTTGCTATAATGTCATAATTGTGATTCGTCAAAGTTTCAAAAGACTCTAACAAGTTGTTTAGGAAAAAACATAAAATTCAAACAGATCACCACTTTGCAAATTCAAAATGAGAACGATAGACAACAACAACATAAAAACCATGTTCAAGTACCATGTAACCAAAATTGACATAATTAATCTAGAATACATGAATATACGTAGATGTACATGATAAACGAGACAAAATATTTCATTAACTTAATTCTCCCTACATTGGTACAAAGAATACAAAACCATCCACAAGGGGCATCGAAATCGGTACGGATGCCTAGGTGGACAGGAAGTGTGTGGGGTAGATTGTCAATTGGTATTATAGGTTTGACTAGCATAACACTGGACATGATTCATTTAATTCCTCTTTGCAATTTGGATCACTAGAGATCGGGCTAGTGTTTCAAGATGGTGGTTTATTTCGGGACTAGATAGCAGGTAGGCGATTGGTTTTGGGCTAGTTTAGTTTTGCATGGATTTTGACATGCTTGCGAAAAACAACTATCATTGGGTGTGTTAATATGTTCTGTATATTCTTCCAATTATATTGTATCTAGCTATGTACAACAACGCGAAGGGAACGTTTAATATTTTTATAAGGGAATTAATTGATAATTGAGCATATTTTAATCTATTCTCTGAATTCTGGATTCATGGTTCATTGATCATAATCTGAGACATCTTTCCTTTTTTTTCTTTGTATTCGCTATTTACTACGAAATGGTATTTTTGAACTCTGTTGCCCAATTTCTCTATGTGCAAACAGATCTACATAATATGAGTTAGATCTAAATAACACAATGATTGTATGTTACATATTACATGAAATCGTGTTTGGCAACGATCCACTCTTTATGGGATTCATGTAGAAAACTGATGTGATACAGCCATAATATTTGTGTCGCTTTGGTATCATTAGGTATCGACATGGATGGCACTAGTATGAACCTCCTTCTTTAGAACTTGTTCAATGGCCGTATTCAGCGATAAGGGTATGAGTTTTCATTGGCAGATGGAGTATCATACTTAAATAAACTAATTATCCCATGATTTGAAATGTGAAAAAAAAGTTCCTCTGTTTGTGACAATGTTTAGTCCATTACCGCTCATAGTATCAGCAATGATGAGCTTCATAATCCTTGACGAGAAGATCCATTTGGGAAGGTTCGAAGCATACATTGAAGGGCTAACTCATAAGCCAATGATGCCTTACGATTCAGCCCCCGACGATCACATCATCAAACTTAATACGATCACATCACCCAACTTGATTTTTTCTACTTAATACGATCATATCATCGAACTTGTTGCATCGACAACTTAGCCTATACCACGACGCAACTATGTCTTTGTGCTTCGAGCCCGGTGCCACATGTCAGACCATTCGGTAGCTTAATGTTTGTTTTGCATGACACAACTTAATATTTAGCACCGCACACCTTATGGTTTTGTGCCCCGAACTGTTTCCATGTGTGAAATCAAATTCCCAAACAACACTGCTTTCACTTATTATCAGGGAATTAGCTGTATTGCAGCTTTTCACCTTGTTTTGTTTATTTTCTTAAAATTTGCATATTAGTTTGATCATAATTTTTTTACTTTTCCATATAGTTTTACATTGTTGGCTTACTTTGTTTATTTTCTTAATTTTTTTAAATTGATTTATGATAGTGTTGATTCATCACTTAGAAGCATTATTACTAGAAACATGCTTGGATATCCTAAGTTTTAGATAGCTCGGTTTATAGGGAGGTAGGGGTTATTTAATGCATTGACATATGCACCATTTAATGCGTTGACAATGGCGACCTTGGTCTCCACCACCATGCATTGATAAGCACCGCCTTTGTCACTGCCATCTAGCCTTGCGAAAGCTTCAACTCGCAGTGCACAAGTGCCACCATCTTTTGGGAGCAAGGTTTTGTTATATTAGGGGATCTATAGTGTTGTAGTTCTATCAAAACTGATCTTTCCTTCCCTTTTCCTGAAGAAAGACCTTTCGGTTCATTTCCTTGATTGGATTAAATAGCTCCATGACTGATCTCAAGACCATTAAGGGCTTGGACATCCTTGGTTTACTGAACACATCATTGAAATCATATCAGTTACATGGAAAATTTTCGATTAAGGTTGAACTACTTTTCAAATATGTTACCAGAAACACATATTGGTGGTTGTTTTACTTTAAAAATGGGTAAGAAATGGATACGGGTGGAAAACAACGTTTTCTACGGCCTTTCTCATTTTTCAAGCACTAAAAAATTTTCTTAGGAAACAATTTTCTCTTTTGGTCGTTTGTTAGGGCCATTTGCGTATTTTCTTAGGTGATCTTTGGCTTCCCATTGTGGATAAGCACCATAATTTTCTTGTGAATAGGGTTTTATTGCCGTAGTAGCTCTTATCTTCTTATGAACAAGGTTTGATTGCTCTTATTTTGAATGTCCTCTTGGATGAACTCTAATCAATCCCTTTAAGAACAAGGGCTATGTGAACCCGCAGCACAAAGGGACTACGACTAAAGCTTAATCGATTCACTTTCCCTTTTTCTCCACAATCTTCCATCGTCACTTCTCTCTTCTGGAATAACTCTCAAATGTGATTCTAATGTAATGTGTATCTGCTTCTGATATCTCTACCATACTTATATAACTATAATCGATGATAAAACATGGAAGATTTAATTTTGCAAAGCCAAATATTAATTAATTAATAATTGATGATGAATTAATAAATACGACCTATATAAGTTTCCTCAATAATCACCTACTTTCTCACCTCTTTACTTTCCACATAACTCTGGTTTGTTCTTTTTTTAAATGTTTTGACTGGGCTTATGTTGAATAATAGTATCATAATCTTTTATCACAAACATAAAAAATACTATCCTTAAAACATCCCAAATTCCCAACATCCCCTTCTTTTAAACCTTGAGAAACATAACAATAATAAATGATACATAAACAAATTACTATCTAGAAAATATATGCTTTTGAACTTTCGGATCCTTAAAATAATAAATGTAGATAACTAATATTGCGCACCATGATCATATGGTTTATAGGGCTTAGTAATGAGGGATGGGTCCACGAAATCTGTTCCAGGTTCAAATTGCTCTATTTCTTTTTTAGGGTGGAACCACTCTATCTCCGAATTTTCAAGGCTCATCTTCTTATCAAATGTTGTTGTTTTTTTCTCTCTCCTCGTTTCTTGTATACGAAACCTCCACACACTGTTTCTCAATGTGTTGACGTTTATTGGTAACATAACTTTTCAATGGATGGAGAATAAGTAGTTGTTGGCATAAGCAATGGCTGTAGCTCTCGTCGAGGAATTTCGCTTCACCTCAAAGCAATAGAATTGCATAATCCATGTCTCTTCATGTCGAGGTATAGTTAGATAGTCCCATGGATTCTCAAACTTTTTCTTCAAATCTTGGGCAATTTCATGACTTTCTAGCACAACCTATTTCCTATAGACGGATGTCTGTAATTCAGGGAGCAAATCCCTGTCCCTCAAAATATTCATCTTGTTGCTGGGGTAAAACCTTGGTGTAATGGGTGAGGTACCCAAACTATCCATATGTTAAACCGAGACAATGACAATAGAAGAAGAGGCTATATTGAAAGCACCATAGAAATTCTACCTGGCATGGATTATTCTGCAAAATGTTCTCAGCGAGGAAATGGCAATAGGAGGAGACGCTACGTCGCAAGCACCACAGAAATGCTACATGGCCTGGATTCTTTTACAATTTGTTCTCAAGATTTGCATTCCAATCAAGTTGGTATAAGACATTGTTTTTTAGTTTACATTTATATAATTAAGACAACTTAGAACCTATGTTACTAGAAAAGAGAAATGGGCAACGGAACAAGAACAATAAAAATGAACATTTGTTCTCAAACCAAAATCATACCTAACAATATTTAAACATCTCTATAAATTGATAAATACATCTACAAACCTTAGAAACATCTAAACAAGAAGCATTTGAATTGTTAACATATTTCCATTTAGAGACTTGGAAAAATCCCTAAAATCTCATTGAAAGCCTTTTCTTTCTTATCATATTACCATTGAATAAAAATCAAGAACTAGACTTACAAAAATCCCTAAAATCCCATTAAAAAATTTGCTTTTCTTATAATAATACCATTCATAAAAATAAAAACAAGGTTCTTAAACCAAATTTATACCTAGACACATGCAAGTAAAGACTCTGTAAATAGTTAAAATTGTAAAAAAGGAAGACCCAAAAAATGATTAAAATTGTAAAAAAATGTATAATAATACCACTCAATAAAAATAAAAAACTATTTTTAAACTAAACTTACACCTAGAAACATGTAAGTGAGGACTCATTCAAATCAAAATCATTTAAATCAAAATTTGAAATAGCTCATTCAAATCAAAATAGTGCCTCAAAATTACATTGAAAAAAACTTGTTTGATTTTATATTTCATATGTTTTAAAAATTTGAAGTGCATGAAACTAGATTCAAAATTCAAGAAACGATCAAATAGAGACCATCGTTTCCTAAGAAACCGGTCCACTAGGCCATACCTTCTCTGGATGGATATCATCTTTGACACCATTGCTCCACCTTTAAAATATTTTTATTTTTCACAACTTTTGATGACAGATGCATTGTAGTGCTGGAACCCATGTACACTACCATGCTCAGATGAGAAGCCATCACTATGAATAAGTCTGTTTTTCGTCACGAGAAACCATACCATCTACTATATCAACCACCTTCAAAACTTGGAAATCTGGGACTGCCATTATGTGGAAACACACAGTATTGAAACCAACCCATCACTACCAGCAACATCTTCTATCAAGAGCAGAGTGTTGCCATGATAATTCACACTAAGAAACATTGAACCATAGCCATGAGCTCATAACCAATTAAAATTTAAATTGCTAAGGAGCTGCCAGCAGTATTGACTCTCTCTTGTCAATATCTATCAGCAAAATTAAATTTAAGGAAACATGACATGAAAGACATAGAGCTATGTGGGACGGGTTTGAGATAAATATTTTGTGTTGGAGAGACATGTAGATGCTTTTTGGTAATACAATTTATTCCAAAGTGGTAATCCTTAAACAAAGCCTCGAACCGATCCTCATTAAATAAAGCCTCAAAATGACATGCGGCTCAGATCTTGAAGGACAGGCTCATTTGCCAATAGGTGCTACAATGAACATTTCTTTGTATATGGAGGGCGATCGCAACCTTTTAATCAGTAATTAAGAATGGAAGGCTCTGATGTAATGGCTAAGCATATTCTTCATCAAGCACATATATCCAACCACAGAGATTTATGGTGGGCAGAAAGGGTACCCAAAGGTTTATCCGATTAGCAATAATCGCTTGTTTCTTTTGTTTAATCGAGGTATTTTGTGAGGAGAACGAAAGGTTGAAGTGATCAAGGGTTGAAGATGGATCGGTTTCAGGTTAAGGTTAAAACCAGATGGCAGATCCACGCTCTATAATGGGGCTCCGTTACAAGAATGCTGCTGGACTTTAAGTAATTGTGGATGTAATCTATTTTGCTGTCGTGGTGCATGTAATCTAGCCCCTGGGCCACGCCCACTACGATTTGCATTAGCGAAAGCCAGGAGCTTATGATAGTGAACCCGAGAACTTTGCTGCCCCACATGCATTCCGCCACGATCGATCTGTAATAACCCTAAAATTTCGAAAATAAAAAAATTATACAAGGTACAGAAAATAGAATTATATGTAAAATGTAAACGTGCGCATCCTAACCATCATGACTTTAGAAACAACACACAAAATACATACCCTTGAAAGGTCCTTTGTTTTTAAAGATGTTGTACCTATTAATCATGTTTCACCCTTTATAAATATGATGATGAACTCTTATGTGGTAACTAGATTGTTAACTTGTTATGTGTCTGTAATGAAAACTGCTAAACATAAAAAAATTGCATGATGACTTGCTTAACTGAAAAGATTACTTTTCTTGGTTGCTACAAGGATCCCTTGAGCAAGCCCTGAGGTTTACTTAGCTTATGAAGTTAAAGCATGTTGATCCGAATGTACAGGTGGCAGGTTGGTCTCTTCTACAAGGAAATAGTGTAATCCTTCACCTAGCTTAACCATGTTAAAACTACTTGAAAACAAGGTGTGAAGAAAAAGTGTTCCCTGCTTCCCTAGGTAGAAGTGAGCTAGTCCTAAGGAGAAAATTAACAACAAGGAAAGAAGGGTTTGGTCATTTGACATAAAGAACAAGGTGATAGTAAATAAAGGACCTGGAATGAGGTACCCCAACTATATCAAAAAGGTTTCTTTCAGACAACTCTTCAAGATAGTGGAATCCAACTAGCTTAATTAAGGTTGGCACGTGATCTTCATGTTTCGCATGGTAGAAGACTAAGCCCTCATAAGTGCTGAGTTATGGTTTTCAATCTGTGAAGGAGGTGGAGAGTCGAGGTCTCTCTCGGCCTCCAAGGCTACCATGGCTATTTCTAAGTTTAAAACTGTGCTAGAACCTCATCCATACACTGGTTATGTTTAAAAGAGGCCCCTCAGGTGATGCTAAACAAACCTTAGCCATCCTACGACTTCTCTGCGTTGACTACAGAAGTTGCTACAGGTAATGTTTATTTTTTTTCTTCTTCGTTTGTTTTACAGTAGAATGTTAAAGATCTTTACAAACCTTACGTCTAAGCCTTAATTGTTTAAAAAATAAAAATGCTGACAGGAGGTTACCCAGGGTTGTTGGTATGCGGCTATCATGAAGATACTTTGGTGGTTCTAAAAGCCTCAGGTAAGCCTTGGGTCTTGACCGAAGGTCCCCTTGTCAGCTCTGAGTAGAGTTTGGGTCTTGTTGTGTTTTGTTCTCAGCCTATTCTCAGAGTTCATAGGAAGAAAACGACTTTTGTCTATTTTATTTTATTTTTATTTTTAAAAGGAAAAAAGGATATTTACTATCTGAAAGTTATACACCTTTATCAGTTCAGTTTAGATTTTTACCTACTTGATGGAAGGTCTACGAAATAGAGGTTTATGCCTCTGAGATAAAATATAAAAGTTTATGGCTTAATGCCCATATTGGGGTTTCACCCAATAAATACTTGTAAGAAATTCTTTGAATTTGAAACATTATAAGTGTATCTAGCTTATAGTAACTGTATTGGAAAATTATGGTTCTGTTCTTCATATAATTAAAAACATAAATAAACTACCTAAAAGTTTTTAAATCAACCTCCATTTCTAGTTTCTTTTTTTGTTTCAAAGTGATTTTCAAGTTTACAAATCTTGACTATTTGTTAAAGAAAAACTAATGCTTTAATCGTTGTTTATGTAAATGCTTTCGGTGTATGCTAAGTTTCTCAAAAGACTGTATAAATTCGGTTTAAAAAGCGTGTAATAGAATAACTAACCCTAACTGGGCACACACAACACTTCTGTAAAAATGTTCCATGCCTTGGGTAACAGGGTTCACTCCCCAAGTATTGAGATTGGACCCTGGTGAGTTTCGAACATTTGTTTTATGAAATTAAAAAAAAAATTTATACTTCTAAGGGTTTTATCCTATTAGTCGTAAGGATATTTGCATGCTTATAAAAAACATTAAAATGAAAATCCCTCACTGCTCGACAAGTAACAGAACTGAAATCTATTACTAAAACTTCGTTGAAATCATATTCTACTTGTGGGGTTTTAGGGTTTTGAGTCAGAGGTTTCGTACAAGAGTTTCAATCCCATACAAGTGTTGTTTCAGCAATACCACAAAAGGAAAAACGTTTAGCGAGAACGAAGTTCTGAAATAATGATCCTCAACTGAGTTTGGAGATGGAACTTATAGTTGAGAAGCGAAATCTGGAACTCTACCGGGTTTTTCAACGTTTAACTAAATAAGTAGTATTTTAAATTAAGAGATAAAACAATAATAAAAGAAAATCAGGGTTTTTGGAACAATACTTAATCGTGCTGCATAACAGAACAAATTTCCCATAGGATGATGATAAAGTTTAAAAGTGAAACAGATCTTAATGGTTATAAATCATAACAGGATAATGCTTGACCTTTAAAGGGTTTCCATGCTATGATGCAGGAAGGTACCGAGTTTCAAAACTCCCACTTTATTGATGGGAAGCCCTTTTTTAAATTTTTTTTTAAAGAAAAACAAAAGCCAAACCTTTGAGAGAGGTTTTACATTATAATCACACATAAACTGACGGGCTAGCATCATAGTAAAAACCTTAGTAATCTGGCTAACATTTATGCTAAGTAAGTTTAAATCTAATTTTATCACAGAATGATCAATTTGAGATAAACGGGAGTTAATAATTTATTTATCTAAATTTATTATGTAACTAAATAAAATATTATATGGAGATAAAATACAACAATCAGATCAATTTAGATTAAAATATGGTAGGGACTAATAATTCTAACTCTACTTTACAGTATAGGATTAGAACCTAGCACCAAAGCGGGGAAAACAAGAATGGCTTCACTGTTCCTCCCAACCAATTCCCAGAGCAGTCAAGCCCCAGAACCCCCGAGCTCGTCTGCTGAACTACCAGAGCAAAAATCCTCAATGCGCCATCTCTTGCATTGCAATTATCGATCCCTATCCAATGCTAGCCTCCTGCTGCTCATGGACTTACTATTTGTAGTATTTTCCTAGGTCTTTCCCATTTATGAGCCTCCTGCTGCTCATGGACTTACTATTTGTAGTATTTGCCTAGGTCTTTCCCATTTATGAGCCTCCTGCTATTCAACAATCAACTGGGAGTGAAGGCTTGAGTTTTAGGGATGATGCCTCCTACATCCTTAACAATATTTGACCCTTGTCTTTTTCCTCAAGTAGTTCAGCAGACACTCTTCAACAACTAGATCCATCCTTGTCTGCTGTTTTATTATATTAATTAAAAATAATATCTTCAATACAGTTTGTTTCATTTTGACTTCTCAGTCAAAATAATAAAATAATTGTTCTCAATATTCTTTTACCAGCAGAAATAATAAAAATGTTTATTATATTGGGGGTGTTACATACACCTCCTTGTATATGGTAACACCGTACTCGGTGTTACATTAATTATTCAGTCGTTCATAAGCTCTGCTTGGAACTAGCTTGGATATGCCTCCTGCATATCGCTTTCTAGCTCCCAAGTAGCTTCTTTCGGACTAAGGTGCTCCCACTGCACCTTGACTTGTCCGATGATACGTTTCTGGAGAGTGATTCCTCTCTTATCGAGAATGCGTTCCGATCCCACCTGGAACTCTCCTTCCGGTTCCACCTGGATAACATTCCAATCAATTACATGTGAGGCGTCATGAATATATCTTTTCAAAATTGAAACATGGAATACATTATGCACCCTAATATTAGGTGGCAGGGCTAGTTGGTATGCAACTGGACCTATTCTTGCCAAAATTTCAAATGGCCCGCAAAACCGGGGTTCCAATTTGGAATACTTACCTAGCCTTAAGGAACTTTTCTTAGGCTTTACCTTTATGTAAAGATGGTCACCCACCTGTAACTCTTTAGGAGTTCGTTTTAAATCAACATAACTTTTTTTCTTGTCTTTGGCAGCTTTTAAACTTTGTCGTACTTGTTGCATAGTTAGTTCCATTTCCTTTAATAGTTCAAGTCCTAACATTAGCCTATCTACTGGGCTGCTCCATGAGATTGGCCTATTACACCTTCATCCATATGAAACTTCCAATGGACTCATACCTTCAGAAACTTGAAAATTATTATTATACGCACATTCTACTAAATGCACGTAGTCTTCCCACTTACCAGGTGTGTTCATAACATACATCCTGAGCATGTCTTCCAAAATTTGGTTGACTCTTTCAGTCTACCCATCTGTTTGTGAATGGTATGCAGTGCTAAAATTCAACCAAGTTCCCAAACCTTTAAACAATGCTTTCCAAAAATTACCTGTAAATTTTGCATCTGTACCTGAGACTATCACCTTTGGTATGCCATGCAGCCTGAATATCTCCTTCATAAAAATATCTGCAATGTTAACAGCTTTATATGTAGACTTCACAGGAATAAAGTGAGCAACTTTTCTTAATTTGTCTACTACAACCATGATCGATTCATGTTTTATGAAATTTCTTGGTAAGCCAGTTATAAAATCCATGATGATCGTTTCCCATTTCCATTACGGAACGGGTAATGGATCCAGTAATCCGGCTGGATGTTGGTGTTCAACCTTGACTTGCTGGCATTCTAAACAGCGTGCTAAGTATTCTGCTATTTCTCCTTTCATGTTTGGCCAATAGAAATCCTTCCTAGCCATGGTAATCATCTTTTGATACCCTGGGTGCCCAGAATAAGGCTGCTTATGTAATTAAAACAATTAACTTAATTTCTGCAGAATTGGATATGTAAAGTCTGCTTTTAAACAACAATAAACCTATTTCGTTAGTACATAAATCCATCTTTAATTGATTACTTTCATTTTCAACAGTTTTCTTCTTTAAAATCTGATATTCTTTATCAAAATTTTCCACATTTAAAATCTATTTTTCTAGATTAGATTCATAATTACTGCTTGCATACAACAAGTTTGTGTGACGGCTTAGGGCATCTGCAACCTTTTTTTCTTTACCCTTTATATGTTTTATTTTAAAGTCGTATTCGCTTAAAAAGGATAGCCACTTGGCTTTTCTAGCATTTAAATTCTATTGGTCAAATAAGTATTTTAAGCTTACGGTATCTGACATGAGTAAAAATATTCTTCCAATTAGATAGTGTCGCCACATTTTTAAGGCATGAATAATTGCAGCAATTTCCAAATCATGAGTAGCATAGTTTTTCTCATGATCCTTTAATCTATGGGATTGGTAGGCTATAACATGATTTTCTTGAGTTAATACTCTGCCTAATCCTTCATTACATGCATCAGTGCATACGACGAAATCTTTTAATGGGTCTGAAATTTTTAATATAGGAGCAATAGTTAAAAGAGGTTTTAGTTTATTAAAATTTTCCATACATTTTTCGTTCCAATCAAATCTTTTCCCTTTCTTTTGTAGCGAGGTTATGGGGTAGGCTATTTTCGAAAATCCCTCTATGAATCTCCGATAGTATGCCATCATCCCCATAAAAGATCTTATATCGATTACATTTTTAGGGATTGGCCATTCCATTATAGCTTTAATTTTATCGGGGTCGACCGAGATTCCATCTTTAGACACTATGTGTCCGAGATAATGAATTATGTCTTTATAAAAGTCACACTTGCCGAACTTAGCAACCAATTTTTGTTCTCTTAAAATTTTCAGCACTATTCTTAAATGTTCTTTGTGCTCCTCTTCGTTTTTTGAATAAATCAGTATGTCGTTAATGAAGACAATGACAAATTTATCCAAATAGTCATTAAAAATATTATTCATTAAACTCATAAAAGCTGCAGGTGTGTTTGTTAAGCCAGATGGCATTACAACGAACTCGTAATGAACATAACGAGTTCAGAAGGCTATTTTGAAGATGTCTTCATCCTTGATCCGTACTTGATGGTAACCAGATCTTAGATCTATTTTTGAGAAGACGGTTGCCCCTTGGAGTTGATCGAATAGATCGTCAATCCGAGGCAAAGGGTATCGGTTCTTTATAGTTATTTTATTTAATTTCCTGTAGTCTATGCATAACCTTAAGGTTACGTCTTTTTTCTTTATAAATAAAACCGACGCTCCCCAAGGTGAAACACTGGGACGAACATATTTCTTATCCAAAAGTTCTTGTAACTGAGTTTTTAACTCTATGAGTTCAATTCCATTCATTCTATATGGATCCTTAGAGGCTGGTACTGCTCCTGATATTAGATCAATCATGAAATCTATATCCCTTTTTGGAGGCAGTTCCTGAATTTCTTCTGGAAATATGTCTTTAAAATCTTGTAAACTTGGTATATCATCTAAATTTAATTTACTTCTAGATTCACTGCTATCCATTATGTAAATAGCAAAAACCTTACATCCCTTTCTTACAGATCTTTTTAATTGTAAAGTTGATATCTGTTTAAGAGTGGTTTTTCTAGGAATTCCTATTACTTTAACTATATTCCCTGAGCATCTGTGAAAGTGAAAGTTTTATCAAGACAATTTAAAAAAACTTTCTGTTCCTCTAACCAGTCCATTCCAATCAGTAAATCATAAGAACCTAAAGGTAGAATATTCAAATTTGCACTTGTTTTTAATTCATTCATCATAAATTCACAACATTTAACATGACTTGTGACCTTACGTTTAGTACCTGTAGCTAGCTATACCAACCATGATTTTTCAATTTTTTCAGGTACTAGATTACATAATTCTACTATTCTGGGAGTTACATAACTTAAACTTGCACTTGGATCTATTAATATAGAGATATGATGATTCTTTAACATACTTGGAATTTCAACCATGGATGTTTGGTGATCTACCTGTCGATTCTCTAGTACAACGTGGATTCTAGTCATGCTCCTCGCCATGTCTCCAACAGTGATAGCTTCTTGCAGAGAATGAACTTTATTAAAAATTTGTTTCTTTTAGGGCAATCCTTAAAATAATGTGGATCACCACATTCCCAACACTTTAATGGATCTTTTTGACCAGCAGGCTTATTAAAGGGTTCTCTTTCTCTTGTAGCAGGGGGTTGGGGTTTGTAATTTCTGTGGTTGTTACCCTGATATCCCCTATAATTAATACCAATATTTCGATGAAATTTATGATTATTGTTTCTCTGGAAGTTACCCCTTTTCTTCACATTCCAACTAGGCATACTTTACTTTTGTTTTGCTTTGTTTGTAACAGTAGTTCGCCTTCCTCATGGTTTCTTTTAATGTCTTTGGGTTATCAAATTCAATTCATTCCTTAAATGGGGTAGGAAAACAGGTGAGGAAGCATTGTATCTTTGGCTTTTCTTGAACTATATAAGGCACATAACAGAGTAGACTCATAAATTTACTGCTGAGTTCTTTCATATTCATGGTTCCTAATTTCAATTCGTAGAATTTCTTTTGCTTTTCTTCGTAAAACTGCTCTGAAAGATATTTCTCTTTAAATAACTTTTTAAAAGTTTTCCAATTCACTCCCTACTCCTTTATGCCTTTAACTTTCTTAATGTCCTATCACCATATATCAACCTTTCCACTTAGGTTGTATATGGCCATTTTTGCCTTAGGTTCATCAAGATAGTTGCATATCTGAAAATATTTCTTCATGCCTGATAACCACGCTTCAGCTTCTTCACCTTTTTCCATTTCTCCATTAAACATTGGGGGTTTCATTTTCTTAAATTCCCCTGAAATTTACTCATACAGTCTGTACTTCCTTTTATTTTTATGCTGGTCAGTGCTTCCACTGGAATCTTCATGTTCTTGCTTTAATGATTCATCATTGGATGTTTCAGTCTTATGGATGGAAAAATCCAACTTTCTTGCTTTTTGTTTAGGAGGTGTAGCTGTCCTTCCTTCCCTATGTTTATCCTTCTCATTACAGTGTATCTTGGCTAGTAAGATAGTATTCAGTTCCTCTTGAGTCTTCATTATCCGTTCAATTTACTCCCTAACTTTTTTTAGTTCTGCCCTTAATTCTTCCACATTATCTCTGCTTTCATTTAGTTGCACCCAAAGTCTGTTTCCTCAAGTACCGTCTAGTGTGGGTGTCTCTTCAGGCATTCCAAATTTTGCCATTTACTCCCCACAACACAGTTTGTCTTTAATCTTGAAATTAGTAAGAGTGTAAAAACATTTACAGTAAAACTATCATTAGTAAAAATCTCTTAACACAGTGTTAGTGTTTGAGCCCAATCAGGCCAAGTGCTGTAACATAGCTCTAATACCATATGTAACAACCCTAAAATTTTGAAAATAAAACAGATTCTACAAGGTACAGAAAATAGAATTATATTTAAAATGTAAACGTGCGCATCCTAGCAATCATGACTTTAGAAACAACACACAACATACATACCCTTGAAAGGTCCTTTGTTTTTAAAGATGTTGTACCTGTTAATTATGTTTCACACTTTATAAATATGATGATGAACTCTTATGTGGTAACCATATTTTTAACCTGTTATGTGTCCGTAATGAAAACTGCTAAACATAAAAAAAATTGCATGATGACTTGCTTAACTGAAAATATTACTTTTCTTGGTTGCTACAAGTATCCCTCGAGCAAGCCCCGAGGCTTACTTAGCTTATGAAGCTAAAGCATGTTGATCCGAATGTACAGGTGTCAGGTTGGTCTCTTCTACAAGGAAATAGTGTAATCCTTCACCTAGGTTAACCATGTGAAAACTGCTTGAAAACAAGGTGTGAAGAAAAAGTGTTCCTTGCTTCCCTAGGTAGAAGTGACCTAGTCCTAAGGAGCAAATTGACAACAAGGAAATAAGGGTTTGGTCGTTGGACATAAAGAACAAGGTGATAGTAAATAAAGGACTTGGAATGAGGTACCCCAACTATATCAAAAAGGATTCTTTCGGACAACTCTTCAAGATAGTGGAATCCAGCTGGCTTAGTTAAGGTTGGCACGTGATCTTCACGTTTTGTGAGGTAGAAAACTAAACCCTCATCAGTGCTGAGTTATGGTTTTCAATCTACAAAGGAGGTTGAGAGCCGAGGTCTCTCTCAGCCTCCAAGGCTACCATGGCCGTTGCTGAGTTTAAAACTGTGCTAGAACCTTGTCCATACACTGGTTACGTTTAAAAGAGGCTCCTCAGGTGAAGCTAAACAAACCTTAGCCATCCTACGGCTTCTCTATGTCGACTACACAAGTTGCTACAGGTAATGTTTATTATTTTTTTTTCTTCCTTTGTTTTATAGTAGAATGTTAAAGATCTTTACAAACCTTACGTCTAAGCCTTAATTGTTTAAAAAAAAAAATGTTGACATGAGGTTACCCAGGGTTGTTGATATGCGGCTATCATGAAGATACTTCAGTGGTTCTAAAATCCTCGGTTAAGCCTCAGGTCTTGACTGAAGGTCCCCTTGTCAGCTCTGAGTAGAGTTTTGGTATTGTTGTGTTTCGTTCTCAGCCTATTCTCAGAGTTCATAGGAAGAAAACGAATTCTGTTTATTTTATTTTATTTTTATTTTTAAAAAGAAAAAGTAAGATTTACTATCTAAAAATTATACACCTTTATCAGTTCAGTTTTGATTTTTACCTACATGATGGAAGGTCTGCGAAACAGAGGTTTATGCTTCTGAGATAAAATATAAAAGTTTATGGCTCAATGCCTATATTGGGGTTTCGTCCAATAAATACTTGTAAGAAATTATTTGAATTTGAAACGTTATAAGTGTATCTAGCTTATAGTAACTATATTGGAAAATTATGGTTCTATTCTTCATATAATTAAAACCAGAAATAAACTACCTAAAAGTTTTTAAATCAACCTCCATTTTTGGGGTTTTTTTTTTCAAAGTGATTTTCAAGTTTACAACTGCTGACTGTTTGTCAAAGAAAAACTGATGCTTTAATCGTTGTTTATGTAAATGCTTTCGGTGTATGCTAAGTTTCTCAAAAGACTGTAAAAATTCGGTTTAAAAAGCGTGTAATAGAATAACTAAAACTAACTGGGCACACGCAACACTTCTGTAAAAACGTTCCATGCCTTGGGTAACAGGGTTCACTCCCCAAGTATTGAACTTGGACCCCTAGCGAGTTTCGAACAGTTGTTTTATGAAATTAAAAAAAAAGTTTATACTTCTAAGGGTTTTATCCTATTAGTCGTTAGGATCTTTGCATGCTAAAAAAAACATTAAAATCAAAATCCCTCACAGCTCGACAAGTAACATCCTTGAAATCTATTACTAAAACTTCGTTGAAATCATATTCTACTTGCTGGGTTTTAGGGTTTTGAGTCAGAGGTTTCGTACAAGAGTTTCAATCCCATACAAGTGCTGTTTCAGCAATACCACAAAAGGAAAAACCTTTAGTGAGAACGAAGTTCTGAAATAATGATCCTAAACTAAGTTTGGAGATAGAACTTATAGTCGAGAAGCGAAATATGTAACTCTACTGGGTTTTTCAACGTTTAAGTAAATAATTAGTATTTTAAATTAAAAGATAAAACAATACTAAAAAAAAAATAGGGTTTTTGGAACAATACTTAACTGTGTTGCACTACAGAACAAGTTTCCCAGAGGATGTTGATAAATTTTAAAAGTGAAACAGATCTTAATGGTTATAAATCGTAGCTAGATAACGCTTGACCTTTAAAGGGTTGCTATGCTATGATGAGGGAAGGTACCGAGTTTCAAAACTCCCACTCTGTTGATGGGAAGCCCTTTTTTTATTTTTATTTTTTAAAGAAAAACAAAAGCTGAACCTTTTAGAGAGGTTTTACATTAAATCACACATAAACTGACGGACTAGCATCATAGTAAAACCTTAGTAATCTGGCTAACATTTATGCTAATTAAGTTTAAATCAAATTTTATCACAGAATGATCAATTTGAGATAAACAAAAGTTAAAAATTTATTTATCTAAATTTATTTTGTAACTAAATAAAAGATTATACAGAGATCAAATACAACAATTAGATCAATTCAGATTAAAATATGGTACAGACTAATAATTCTAACTCTACTTTACAGTATAGGATTAGAACCTAACACCAAAGCAGGGAAAACAAGAATGGCTTCGTTGTTCCTCCCAACCAATTCCCAGAGCAGTCAAACCCCAGAACCCTCGAGCTCATCTATTGAACTACCTGAGAAAAAATCCTCAATGTGTCATCTCTTGCATTGAAATTATCGATCCTTGTCCAATGCTAGCCTCTTGCTGCTCATGGACTTACTATTTGTAGTATTTGCCTAGGTCTTGGCCATTTATGAGCCTCCTGCTCTTCAACACTCAACTAGGAGTGAAGCCCTGATTTTTAGGGATGATGCCTCCTACATCCTTAACCGTATTTGACACTTGTCTTTTTCCACAAGTAGTTCAGCAGACACTCTTCAATAGCTAGAAATATCCTTGTCTCCTATTTTATTATATTAATTAAAAATAATATCTTCAATACAATTTGTTTCATTTTGACTTCTCAGTCAAAATAATAAAATAATTGTTCTCAATATTCTTTTACCAGCAGAAATAATAAAAATGTTTATTATTTTGGGGGTGTTACGTACACCTCCCCTTAGAAGGTAACACCATCCTCGGTGTTACATTAATTATTCAGTTGTTCATAAGCTCTGCTTGGAACCAGCTTGGATATGCCTCCCGCATATCGCTTTCTAGCTCCCAAGTAGCTTCTTCCGGACTAACGTGCTCCCATTGCACCTTGACTTGTCCGATGATATGTTTCCGGAGAGTGATTTCTCTCTTGTCGAGAATGTATTCCGGTCCCACCTGGAACTCTCCTTCCAGTTCCACCTGTATTGCATTCCAATCAATTATGTCTGAGGCGTCATGAATATATATTTTCAAAATTGAAACATGGAATACATTATGCACCCTAATATTAGGTGGCAGGGCTAGTTGGTATGCAAATGGACCTATTCTTGCCAAAATTTCAAATGGCCCGCAAAATCGGGGTGCCAATTTGGAATACTTACCTAGTCTTAAGGAATTTTTCTTAGGCTTTACCTTTGTGTAAACATGGTCACCCATGTGGAACTCTTTAGGAATTCATTTTAAATCAGCATCACTTTTCTACCTGTCTTGGGCAGCTTTTAAATTTTGTCGTACCTGTTGCACAGTTAGTTCCATTTCCCTTAATAGTTTGGGTCCTAACATTAGCCTATCTACTAGGCTACTCCATGAGATTGGAGTATTACACCTTCGTCCATATAAAAATTCAAATGGACTCATACCCAAAGAAACTTGAAAATTATTATTATACGCAAATTCTACTAAATGCAGATAGTCTTCCCACTTACCGGGTGTGTTTATAACATACATCCTCAGCATGTCTTCCAAAATTTGGTTGACGCTTTCAGTCTTCCCATCCGTTTGTGGATGGTATGCAGTGCTAAAATTCAACTAAGTTCCCAAACCTTTAAACAATGCTTTCCAGAAATTACTTGTAAATTTTGCATCTCTATCTAAGACTATCACCTTTGGTATGCCATGCAGCCTGAAAATCTCTTTCATAAAAATATCTACAATGTTAATAGCTTTATATGTAAACTTCACAGTAATAAAGTGAGCAACTTTTCTTAATTTGTCTACTACAACCATGATCGAATCATGTTGTCTAAAATTTCTTGGTAGGCCGGTTATAAAATCCATGCTGATCGTTTCCCATTTCCATTTCAGAACGGGTAATGGGTGCAGTAATCCAGCTGGATATTGGTGTTCTAGGAATTCTTGTTACTTTAACTATATTCCCTGAAGCATCTATGCAAGTCAAATTTTTATCAAGACAACTTAAAATAACTTTCTGTTCCTCTAATCAGTCCATTCTAATCAGCAAATCATAAGAACCTAAATGTAGAATATTCAAATTTGCACTCGTTTTTAATTCATTCATCATAAATTCACAACTTTTAACATGACTTGTGACCTTACGTTTAGTACCTGTAGCTAGCTGTACCAACCATGATTTTTCAAATTTTTCAGGTACTAGATTACATAATTCTACTATTCTGGGAGTTACATAACTTAAACTTGCACCCGGATCGATTAATATAGAGATAGGATGATTCTTTAACATACCTGGAATTTCAACCATGGATGTTTGGTGATCTGCCTATCGATTCTCTAGTGCAGCATGGATTCTAGACATGCTTCTCGCCATGTCTCCAACAGTGATGGCTTCTTGCAGAGAATGAACTTTATTAAAAGTTTTGTTTCTTTTAGGGCAATCTTTAAAATAATGTGGATCACCACATTCCCAACACTTTAATGGATCTTTCTGAGTAGTAGGATTATTAAAGGGTTCTCTTTCTCTTATACGAGGGGGTTAGGGTTTGTAATTTATGTGGTTGTTACCCTGATATCCCCTATAATTACTACCAGTATTTCGATGAAATTTATGATTATTGTTTCTATGGAAGTTATCCCTTTTCTTCACATTCTAGCTGGGCATACTTTCTCTTCTATTTTTGCTTTGTTCGTAACAGTAGTTCGCCCTCCTCATGGTTTCTTCTAATGTCTTTGGGTTATCAAATTCAATTCATTCCTTAAACGGGGTAGCCAAACAGCTGAGGAACTGCTGTATCTTTGGCTTTTCTTCAACTATATAAGGCACATAACGGAGTAGACTCAGAAATTTACTGTTGAGTTCTTTCATATTTATGGTTCCTAATTTCAATTCGTAGAATTGCTTTTGCTTTTCTTCGTAAAACTGCTCTGAAAGATATTTCTCTTTAAATAACTTTTTAAAATTTTCCAATTCACTCCCTGCTACTTTATGCCTTTAACTTTCTTAATGTCCTGCCACCATATATCAACCTTTCCACTTAGGTTGTATATGGCCATTTTTGCCTTAAGTTCATCAGAATAGTTGTATATCTGAAAATATTTCTTCATGCCTCATAACTAGGCTTCAACTTCTTCACCTTTTTCCATTTCGCCATTAAACATGGGGGGTTTGATTTTCTTAAATTCCCCTGAAATTTCCTCATACGGTCTGTACCTCCTTTTATTTTTATGATGGTCAGTGCTTCCGCTGGAATCTTCATGTTCTTGCTTTAATGATTCATCACTGGATGTTTCAATCTTATGGCTGGAAAAATCCAACTTTCTCCCTTTTTGTTTAGGAGGTGTAGCTCTCTTTCCTTCCCTATGTTTATCCTTCTCATTACTGTGTATCTTGGCTAGTAAGATAGTATTCAGTTCCTCTTGAGCCTTCATTATCCGTCCATTTTCCTCCCTAACTTTTTTCAGTTCTGCCCTTAATTCTTCCACATTATCTTTGCTTTCATTCAGTTGCACCCAAATTCTTTTTCCTCTAGTACCTTCCGGTGGGGGTGTCTCTTCAGGAATTCCGAATTCTATCATTTATTCCCCACAACACAGTTTCTCTTTAATCCTGAAATTAGTAAGAGTGTAAAAACCTTTACATTAAAACTATCAATAGTAAAAATATCTTAACACATCGCTAGTGTTTGAGCCCAATCATGCCAAGTGCTGTAACACAACTCTGATACCATATGTAATAACCCTCAAATTTTGAAAATAAAAAAAATCCTACAAGGTACAGAAAATAGAATTATATTTAAAATGTAAACGCACGCATCCTAACCATCATGACTTTATAAACAACACACAACATACATACCCTTAAAAGGTACTTTGTTTTTAAAGATGTTGTACCTGTTAATTATGTTTCACCCTTTATAAATATGATGATGAAATCTTATGTGGTAACCAAATTGTTAATCTGTTATGTGTCTGTAATGAAAACTGCTAAACATAAAAAAATTGCATGATGACTTGCTTAACTAAAAAGATTACTTTTCTTGGTTGCTACAAGGATCCCTCAAACAAGCCCCGAGGCTTACTTAGCTTATGAAGCTAAAGCATGTTTATCCGAATGTACAGGTGGTAGGTTGGTCTCTTCTACAAGGAAATAGTGTAATCCTTCACCTAGATTAACCATGTAAAACTGCTTGAAAACAAGGTGTGAAGAAAAAGTGTTCCTTGCTTCCCTATGTAGAAGTGAGCTAGTCCTAAGGAGCAAATTAACAAGAAGGAAAGAAGGTTTTGGTTGTTTGACATAAAGAACAAGGTGATAGTAAATAAAGGACTTGGAATGAGGTACCCCAACTATATCAAAAAGGTTTCTTTCGAACAACTCTTTAAGATAGTGTAAGCCAACTAGCTTAATTAAGGTTGGCACGTGATCTTCAAGTTTTGTGAGGTAAAAGACTAAATCCTCATCAGTGCTGAGTTATGGTTTTCAATCTACGAAGGAGGTTGAGAGCCGAGGTCTCTCTCCGCCTCCAAGGCTACCATGGCTGTTGCTGAGTTTAGAACTGTGCTAGAACCTCATCCATATATTGGTTACGTCTAAAAGAGGCCACTCACGTGATGCTAAACAAACCTTAGCCATCCTACGGATTCTTTGCGTCGACTACACAAGTTGCTACAGGTAATGTTTATTATTATTTTTTTCTTCCTTTGTTTTACAGTAGAATGTTAAAGATCTTTACAAACCTTACGTCTAAGCCTTAATTGTTTTTTTTTTAAATGCTGATAGGAGGTTACCTAGGGTTGTTGATATGCAGCTATCACGAATATACTTCGGTGGTTCTAAAAGCCTCGGGTAAGCCTCAGGTCTTGACCGAAGGTCCCCTTGTCATCTCTGAGTAGAGTTTGGGTATTGTTGTGTTTCGTTCTCAGCCTATTCTCAGAGTTCATAGGAAGAAAATGACTTTTGTCTATTTTATTTTATTTTTATTTTTAAAACGAAAAAATAAGATTTACTATCTGAAAATTATACACCTTTATCAGTTCAATTTAGATTTTTACCTACTCAAGATGGAAGGTCTGGAAAACAGAGGTTTATGCTTCTGAGATAAAATATAAAATTTTATGGCTTAATGCCTATATTGGAGTTTCGCCCAATAAATACTTTTAAGAAATTCTTTGAATTTGAAATGTTATAAGTGTATCTAGCTTATAGTAACTATATTGGAAAATTATGGTTCGGTTCTTCATATAATTAAAACCAGAAATAATCTACCTGAAAGTTTTTAAATCAACCTCCTTTTCTGGCTTTTTTTTTTTTTTTTCAAAGTGATTTTCAAGTTTAGAACTGCTGACTATTTGTTAAAGAAAAACTTATGTTTTAATCGTTGTTTATGTAAATGCTTTCGGTGTATGCTAAGTTTCTCAAAAGACTGTATAAATTTGGTTTAAAAAGCGTGTAATAGAATAACTAACCCTAACTGGGCACATGCAACACTCCTGTAAAAACATTCCATGCCTCAGGTAACAGGGTTCACTCCCCAAGTATTGAACTTGGACACCTGGCGAGTTTCGAACAGTTGTTTTATGAAATTAAACAAGTAACAGCCTTGAAATCTATTACTAAAACTTCATTGAAATCATATTCTACTTGTGGGGTTTTAGGGTTTTGAGTCAGAGGTTTCGTACAAGAGTTTCAATCCCATACAAATGTTGTTTCAACAATACCACAAAAAGAAAAACATTTAGTGAGAACGAAGTTCTGAAATAATGATCCTAAACTGAGTTTGGAGATAGAACTTATAGTCGATAAGCGAAATCTGGAACTATACTGGGTTTTTCAACGTTTAACTAAATAATTAGTATTTTAAATTAAAAGATAAAACAATACTAAAAAAACAGGGTTTTTGGAACAATACTTAACCGTGCTGCATAAGAGAACAAGTTCCCCAGAGGATGATGATAAATTTTAAAAGTGAAATAGATCTTAATGGTTATAAATCATAGCAGGATAACGCTTGACCTTTAAAGCGTTTCTATGCTATGATGTGGGAAGGTACCGAGTTTCAAAACTCCCACTCTATTGATGGGAAGCCCTTTTTTTTTTTTTTAAGAAAAACAAAAGCCGAACCTTTCAGAGAGGTTTTACATTATAATCACATATAAACTGATGGACTAGCATCATAGTAAAAACCTTAGTAATTTGACTAACATTTATGCTAAGGAAGTTTAAATCTAATTTTATCACAGAACGATCAATTTGAGATAAACGGGAGTTAATAATTTATTTAGCTAAATTTATTTTGTAACTAAATAAAAGATTATACAGAGATAAAAGACAACAATCACATCAATTCAGATTAAAATATGGTACGGACTAATAATTCTAACCTTACTTTACAGTATAGGATTAGAACCTAGCACCAAAGCAAGGAAAACAAGAATGGTTTCGATGCTCCTCCTAACCAATTCCCATAGTAGTCAAGCCCAAGAACCCCCGAGTTCGTCTGCTGAACTAATTGAGGAAAAATCCTCAATGCCCCATCTCTTGCATTGCAATTATCGATCCCTGTCCAATGCTAGCTTCATGTTTCTCACGGACTAACTATTTGTAGTATTTGCTCAGGTCTTGGCCATTTATGAGCCTCGTGCTCTTCAGCACTCAACTCGGAGTGAAGGCCTTATTTTTAGGGATGATGCCTCGTGCATCCTTAATAGTATTTGACACTTGTCTTTTTTCTCAAGTAGTTTAGTAGACACTCTTCAACAGTTAGATCCATCTTTGTCTCCTTTTTTATTATATTAATTAAAAATAATATCTTTAATACAGTTTGTTTCATTTTGACTTTTGAGTCAAAATAATAAAATAATTGTTCTCATTATTCTTTTACCAGCAAAAATAATAAAAATGTTTATTATTTTGGGGATGTATTAGTAGATCATATATAAGCGATCCCCCTCGCAGCAGCCACCCAAGAGCTTCACAATGCTGGCATGGAGGGCGTTGTCTTCTGGCTTCTCAAAGTGGCAACCACCGTTTTACCCTTGAGGACGCACTTCCATACGGACGAGTTCCCTAGCCTTCCAGAAGTGAATTGCTGAGTAGCATCTGCGATTTATTTGTATTTGTACAAATTGGGGTTTTTCGGGAACAAATCCCTTAGACTAGCGAGTGAATTGGCATTGCTGGTAGACGCCTTTGAGAAGAGGCTGAAGCCACCGCTTATGTCCGTGGTAACTGTTGGGTTTCTTTGTATTTACATTCTCCAAAGACGGCCGGGTAGGTTTTCTGTGGGATGATCTCAAGGGCTTCGGCTCCTGGACCATGTGGAGTTTGAGCTTGCACATGCTTTCATGATTCTCCAGAAATCCAAATCCATATAACATGGAAGGATTAAGGATAATGAAGTTGAATTTTCCCAAAATTTGAGTCGACAAATCTTCCTATAGCTTCACCATGACAGTGAGACAATTAGCAACGCTTAACAGATTGCTAAATTGACCCCGCGAGGAGGCCTCAAGGCCAGATTTAGGTATATTGAAAACAAAGTGTTTCTGCTAACAAGAATCTCTCTTTAACCAATCTCTCTTAAACATGTGATTGTGAGAAAATGAAATGTATTTGATAGCGATAAATAGCGATCAACTTTATATGAGAAGGATGACTCTATAATGCTCATGGACCTCTTCCTAATGAGCTTGCAAACTTGCATTCAGTCTGTAGAATTCAGCTTGATAACAATTCATTGTCTGGGGAAATTCCAAAAGGGATTATGTCGTTGGCCCAACTTACTATACTCAATCTTGCGAACAACTGGTCAAATTCCTGCATGGTTAGGTTCCATTGGCAATCTAGGCCTATGTGGCAATACTTTTTTCAAGTTTAGGTTAAGACCATGTTCTTCAAAGAAAAAAGATCTACATCATTATTTGCCCATAATTTTAGTCTCAATTCTGGGGTTAGCCATGGCATTTTATTATTTTCCTGTTTCAATACAAATAACACAGTGAAAAATTTGTTTGTGGGAAAACCAATCATCTCAACGTTGACATGGGAAGTAACATATTTTCATCGAGGCCTGGAAATGGACGAGTCATACATCCTCTGGCACTTGACAGAGGAGAATGTGATTGGATCCAGAGGATCTGGAAAAGTGTACAAGGTTACTCTCTAGAACGAGCAGGATATGGCCGTGAAAAAGATTTTGAAGAAGCAAAATGAATTTGACGCAGAGGATGATACCCTCGGGTTGATCAGACATGCGGACATCTTAAAGCTCTTGTGTTACATCGCAAGTGCATATTTGGATTTCAAGTTATTAGTATTTGAATACATAAAAAATGGAAGCCTGTTTGAGTGCCTTCATAGATCGGAATCAATGGAATGGCCAGTCCGGCAAAAGATTGCAGTTGGTGTAGCTCGTGGACTGCTTTATTTGCATAATGATTGTAGGCCACCAATATTGTATAGAGATGTGAAATCGAGTAATATATTGCTGGACTCCGAGTTTGAAGCCAAGATTGCAGATTTCAGTTTAGCCAAGAGAATATCATCTCATCATCATTCGATGTTGGAGTCTGGGCATAATGGTTTGACAGTTTCTGGTTTCACTGGTTCTCATGGCTACATTGCCCCAGGTAAAGTATTGTATGCTATTCCCGATTCCTGACACTTCAATTCAAATATGTTTCCCTGCAAGTAGTGCAAGTCATATTGATTGATTAAACAAAATCAGGAAGTGTTTGACCTCTTAGATCATCAGTATTGTATTGATTTCCAGAGTACTGTATGGGCATGAAGGTGAACCAAAAAATTGATGTATACAGCTTCTGGGTGGTGGTGTTGGAGCTTGTAACTGGCAAGAGAGAAACTGACGAAATAGAATATTGAGAAAGCCTTGACATCGTGGTATGGATCCGCAACAAATTAATGATCAGCGAGCTAGACGAGTGGCGAATGGTGCTATACCAAGAAATGGAGCAGGGAATATTGGACAAGCGAATTGTACAAGTTGACTCTGGAGGTAGTACTAGTCGTTGTAGAGAGAAAATGTTGAGCATGTTGAGAATTGGTTTTCTGTGCGGCGACCATCCATGAGACAAAATCAGGAAGTGTTTGACCTCTTAGATCATCAGTATTGTATTGATTTCCAGAGTACTATACGGGCATGAAGGTGAACCAAAAAATTGATGTATACAGCTTCGGGGTGGTGGTGTTGGAGCTTGTAACTGGCAAGAGAGAAACTGGCGAAATAGAATATGGAGAAAGCCTTGACATCGTGGGATGGATCCGCAACAAATTAATGATCAGGGAATGTTGGACAAGCGAATTGTACAAGCTGACTCTGAAGGTGGAGGTAGTACTAGTCGTTGTAGAGAGAAAATGTTGAGCATGTTGAGAATTCGTTTCATGTGCGGCGGCCATCCATGAGAGAAGTGCTAGAGATGTTGCAGTCCATATGAAGACTCTTGAGCAGTTGACATGCCAACTATTGTGTACTCTGTAAATATGCACATATTGCATGGCTTTGAGAATAAACACATATTGTTAAGCTTCCTTTCATCTGTCGTAATCTCTGTTACCTTGGGAGCATTGAATTACTTCATGTTTAGAATTGTGTCAGTTTGCATTGGTATTCTTCTTTTCCACTGTAATTCAATGTACAATAGTATATCTTTTTCTAATCGTCCCAGAGTCTTCAAAATGTTATGGGATCTATGAGAACTTATGATGAACATAAAATTTCCATTCGGAGCTGGTGGACTTGATGCTACTGAGTTCATCCCTGACATGAATATTTAAATATTCTGAAATGATGTGTCCCAAGACATATTCCAAAGCTGATAGACTATGTTGCAGCTACTTACAATTGTGAATGGGATGCTCTTGATTAAGTTTTGATATTCTTAAATTTACGATCGCAAAGGATAATAACATTATTAAATTACACCAATCATATAAATTACACATTCTTAATTTAAAGTAATCAGAATTTGGGTGTTTTTAGATAACACTGAGGCAACGTTATTGTTTGTAATATATTTGAAAAATATTATAAGTTATATATATAAATTGTTAAACTATGAAAGACAATCATTTTATACAATTATTTTTACAGTTTACCTCATTTTTATAATTCAAAATAATTAATACAACCATCCCATGTTTCCTAGCAGTAGATTAAGAGAATAAAAGGTTGTAATTACTTTTTGATGTGCAAGGTGGTTGCGATGTTGTTTAGTTCAAGATTAAGGTAAGGGCTACCGTTTAAAAAAATTAATGTATTTGATCAAAATTTATAACACAAATACAATGTAACCCTAAATTCTTTATGCATTTTATGATCGACACAAAGAATGTTGGGTATCCGGTTCGTTACAAAGTTATGTAACCCTAAATTCTTTATGCATTTTATGATTGACACAAAGAATGTTGGGTATCCGGTATTGTTACAAAGTTATGTTTTTAGGGAATGGAATTTTGTGCCGTGTGTTTACTTTTATAAATCTTAAAACCTAGGTGCAATATGAGAACAAAAACCCATATTTGTTATAAAATGTTGCTAAGTGTTAAAGATTTGGTGTTTTATTTTTATTTGAGCAAATATAATAAGATTATCAAAAGGGTCATGGTAAATGAAATTTAATTATTATTTTTATTATTTTTGGTAGGTTATACAAGTTAATAAAATCAAATGTATAATAAATTATTCAACCAAAATTGAAATCCAACTATTATCTTTATATATATGTTATATATAGTGATAAAATCAAATATATAAATTAAAATTGAAAGAATATAAAATTAAATACAATGTAACCCTAAATTAAAATCAATTCCTTCCATGTTGGAAGAATATGAAACTAAGTTGGCACTCACAAAAAGGGTCCGTTTATTTAAATAGTTATTTAAATCAATTTTCAATAAAGGTAAAAATATATCTAGCTTTACAAAATTATAAGGATGTATTTGGTAATGGTATGGATTCTCGTAACTTTTTCCAGCGGATGGATTCTCGTAACTTATTTATTTATTTTTCAATTTTTTATAATAATTAAATTAAATTTTATTTAAATTTAAAAATACTAAAGAAAAATTAAAAAGTATTTTTAAATAAAATTTAAATAACATTATTAAAACTTTAATTCAATTTTTAATATATATATATATATGAAAATCAATTTTAATCAAAATATTATAAAATATATGAGATGAATTTAAAAAAAAATGTATTTTGTAAACTATTTAAATTTTCATTTAATTTAAATAAATTATTTTCTATATATTTGATATATGGTTATAATGTTTGAAGTTGCTAAAAAATTATGAAGAAAAATACAACAAAATAAATTGAAAACTTTATTAATTTTTAAAAATGTTATTATTATTCTATATTACGATCAAAACTATTAATTACCAATTTATACCATGTTTTCTTAGAAATAATTAAATTAATCTATGATGAGTTTGTAAAAGGGTAAATGATGTAAGTATTCATAGAATTATTTATACTAAATAGATTTGCTACATTATTTATTTTTAATACAAATTTAAGCATAATCTAGGTGTCATGGTCGATACTAAATAGATTTACCACATTATAATTTATTTTAATACAAATTTAAGCATTTATGCTTAAATTTGTAATAAAATAATCTAGCTGTCATGGTCAAACGTAATCAAACATAGTTAACATAGTTACATGGCCCACTACATTTGACCATGGTTAATCATGCTCGACCATGGTAAAAAATAGTCAACCATGACTTAACCTTAGTTAACCAACTATGGATTGAATTCAACCATGGCTTAACCTTAATTAACCAAATTCAACCTTTCTTAAAATTCAACTATGGATTGAAGGAAACTATGGTTCAAAGTCTGCCATGGATTCAAAGTCAACCATGGTTCAACATCAACCTTGCTTAGAAGTCAATTATGCATTGAAGTCAACCTTGCTTAAAGTCAACTATGCTTCAAAGTCAATCAACCACTTTTCAAAATGTGGATTTGGATTTAAGTCAACCATGGTTCAAAGTAAATGTTAGATTGAAGTCAATCATAGATTAAGGTTAACTATGAATTGAAGTCAACCATGGATTTAAGCCATTAATATTAATATTATTAATTGATTGAAGCCATCAATATAAATATTATTAATAGATTGAAGTCAACCTTTTATTCAACCTTGAATTGAAGTTACCAATGGATTAAGGTCAACCTTGATTAAAAGTTAACTATGGTTTGAAGTTAAGCTTGGGTTAAAGCCAACTCTAGATTGATGTTGACCATGAATTGAAGTCAACATTGGATTAAAGTCGACCATTGATTTAAGTCAGCCTTGGTTTTAAGTCAACCTTGCTTAAAAGTCAACTATGGATTGAAGTCAACCTTGGATTAAACTCAATCTTGGATTGAAGTCCATTATGGACTGAATTCAACCATGGATTGAATTCAATCCATGGGTTGAAATCAACCATGGATTGAATTTAAGCTTGGATTGAAGTCAACCATGATTAAAAGTCAATTATGGTTTGAATTCAACCTTAGATTGATGTTAAGCTAGAATGGAATCATCCTTCGATTCACGTCAACTATGGATTGAAGTCAATTATGAATTGTAGTCAACCAAGGATTGAATTCAACCATAGATTTAAGTCCATCGTGGATTGAAGTCTACCTTGGATTGAATTCGTGCTTGGATTGAAGTCAACATTTGATTAAAGTCAACCTTGCTTAAAATTCAACTATGTATTGAAGTCAAATATGGTTTGAAGTAAACCTTGATTAAAAGTCAACTATGGACTGATGTCAACCTTGCTTAATAGTTAACTATTGATTGAAGTCAACCATTATTTACAGTCGGTCAACCACTTTACAAAATGTGGCAGTGCGTTGAAGTCAACCATGGTTCAAATTCAACCTTAAATTGAAGTCAACCATGGATTGAATTCATTAATGTTAATATTATTAATGGATTGAAGTCATCCTTGGATTAAGTTCAACCATGGATTGAAGCCAACTATGGATAGAATTCAACCATTGATTGAAGTCATTAATGTTAATATTATTAAAGGATTGAAGTCAACCATTGGAATGAAGTCAACCTTTAATTAAAGTCGCTTATGGCATGAAGTAAACCATGGTTCAAAGTCAACCTTCAAACCATAGTTGATTTGAAAATTAAGTTTTTCTTCAACTCAAGGTTGAATTCAATCCATGGGTTGAAGTCAATGTTCATTAAAATTTAATTATGGTTTCAAGAAAACCTTCAATTGAAGTCAACCTTAGATTGAATTCAATTATGGATTGAAGTCAAACTTGGATTGAATTCAACCTTGGGTTGGAGTTGGCATTTCTTAAAAGTCAACTATGGATTGAAGTCAACCTTGATTAAAAGTCAACTATGGATTGCAGTCAACCTTGGATTGAAGTTAACTATGGATTGAATTCAACATTGGATTGAATTCAACAATGAATCATAACCAACCATGGATTAATGTCAAACTTGGATTGAACTCAAATATGGATTGAAGTCAACCTCACTTTTAATTCAACTATGGACTGAAGTGAAATATGGGTTGAAGTCAACCTTTGATTTAAGGAAACCTTGCTTAAAAGTCAACTATGGATTGAAGCCAACCTTGCTTAAATTGTAGTTATGGATTGAAGTCAACATTACTTACAATTCAACTGTGGATTGAATTCAACCATGATTCAAAGTAAATCAACCACTTTTGAAAATTTGATTTTGGATTCAAGTCAACCATGGATTTAAGACAACCATAGTCAACAATGGTTCACCAAAGTCAACCAAATGAAACCATAGTCAACAATGTTTCACCATAGTCTACCATGGGCAACCATAATTAACAATGGTTCACCATTGTCTACCATGGGAAACCATAGTCAACCATAGTGAATTATTCAACCACAGTTAACTGTCGTTAATCATAGTCAATGAAAGTCAACTGTATTCAACCAAATACAACCATAATAAAAAATAGTCAACCATGGCCAACTAAAGCTAACCAGAGTCAACCATTGCCACCAAAGGTAACCATAGCTAACCATGGTCAACCATAGTCAACCATAGTCAACATGGTTAACCATGATCAACCAAATTCAACCATTGCAGACCATAGCCAACCATGGTAGACCATAGTCAACCATGGTCAATGATAATCAACCATCATCAACCATAGTCAACCATAAGGTTGACCATGGTTGGTTAATAATAACAACAACAACAACAACAACAACAATAATAATAATAATGGTCAACCATAGTGAACAAGGGTTTACAAAAGTCAACCAAATTCAAATATGGTCACCCATCATCATGATATTCGTCATCATCATCATCATCATCATCCTCATCTTTGTCATCCTCATCATCATCATCAACATCATCATCGTCACCGTCATCGTCATCGTCATCACCCTCTTCCTCATCATCATCATCATCATTGTTAAGCAACCATTGTTAAGCATGTCCAACCAAAGTCAACCATGGTTAGCCATGGTTAAGCATGGCTAAGCATAATAAAAATGAAATTTAATTATATCATATTATAATCACAACTATATTGTAAATTTATATTTATTAATATAAATTTAATTATATAGTTATGATAATATTCGTATGAATATGAATATTAATGGATGACATTAATAAATATGAATATGAATTATTAATAGAAATTAATTAGTAAATATGAATAAAATGTTAATAGCAAAGTTGACTTTAAAATTAATGTTAACATAAATATTTATTTATATATTAATAAATTAATATCATTATTAATTTGATGCTAATGTTCACATTCAATCATTAACATGGCCAACCAAAGCTAACTATAGTCAATCATGGTCAACCATGGCCAACCAAAGGTAACCATAGGTAGACATGGTCAACCATAGCCAACCATGGTTAACAAAAGTCAACCATTGTTAAGCATGGCCAACCAAAGTCAACCATGGTTAAAGATAGTCAACCATCATCAACCATATGGTTGAACAAAGTTGGTTAATAATAGCGATATGATTTTAAAGTCAACCCTTGTGTCACCAATAATCAAGTTAACAAATCAATGATAGTAAACCATATGATATTAATATAAACCAAAGCAAGCCAAATTCAACCATGGTCGACAATAGTCAACCATCATCAACCATAGTAAATCAATCAACCATAGACAAAAGTTAAACAAGGTTAACCAATATTCAATTACAACAAAACAAAGTCACCCTTAGCCAACCATGTGAAATCGTAGTCAACCATAGTTAAACAACGTACACCTTAGTAAATAAATAAAGACAAGCATGGTCAACAATAGTCAATCATATTGAACCATATTTACTTTATTTTTTATGTCATAATCAACCATAGTAAAAAATGATGGTTGACCATGGTTGAACCATGGTTCAACAATGACCAACCATGGGAAAACAAAAGTCCACTATTGACTTTAGTTGGCTTGAATTGACCATTATGTTTCTTTACTTACATTTATTTAATTAATTTTAATATCAATTATTTTCTTCTTGATTTATATTTAATATTAATTATTTCAATTATTTTTAACATAAGTTATTTTATTTTTAATTTACATTTAATATCTATTATTTTACTTTTCTTTACTATCAACTAATTATTTTATTCTTAATTTAGCTTTTTAATTTTTTACATTTTTTAATTTATTTTTATTTAATATATTTTACTATTTTATTTTTTATTTTACTTTATTTATTTATCTATTTAATTAATTAAATTAATTTAATTTAATTTAAAATAATTTAGTTTATTTTATTTAATTTAGTTTAGTTTATTTTTTATTTTACTTTACTTTATTTAATTTCTTTATTTTATGTTTTATTCTATTTAATTTATTTTTTATTATTTAATTTAATTTAATTTGATTTATTTTTTTATATTATTTAGTTTATTTTAATTTAATTTAATTTAATTTAATTTAGTTTATTTCTTATAATTATATTTTACTTATTTTTATTTTCAAAAGATTAATGCCAATATGGTAATGAAACATCCTATTGCCATCCTTCTTTCACATTACTTTTTTTAAAAATTTTACATTAGTTTATTTTAATATTTTTTTAATTTTTTATTTAATTTTTTTAAAGTTAATATACATTTCTTTTCAATTTTCTTTCAAAAGAACAATTTTATTAAAATTTTAATTTTGTTATTTCTTCGCGGGCTGGTGTCTACTAGCAACAACCATATTTTTAAATATAGTTGATATTTGTAAATCAGCGAATATCAACCACTTTTAAATGTGTGGTCATGGTTGATATACGCCGATCGACGAATATCAACCACATTTCAAAATGTGGTTGTTGCTAGTTTATGCACAACTCTGAAGTCTTTTATAGTGACGACCACCTCCTACACGAATGAACTATTAACAACAACAAGCAAAGCCCAGGGAGGAAATTTGTCAAAATATATATACTTTCCATGTTGTGTTAACATTTAACTCTCTACTCCTTTATATGTATAAAACTAGCATAATCATTTAACTTGTGTCACGTGAACACCAATAATGTCACGTCCCCATCTTGACCCTATTGCATTAAAATGTAAATGATGTAATATTATTATTAAATCATGGTGAGGAGCTCAAGGCCAAGGCCCCGCCATTGATTTATTGATGCATATGGTTTGTGTGCTAGCCAGGCACATTGGAATTTCAAACATCATGTAAATATACATTTTAATAAAATAACCACAAGAGATGGGGGCATGATTTTACAAGAAATTGGGAGGGAAAACATTCAAACCCTTGGAGCCAATCAAGTCAAGCCAATTGTCAATGAGAGAACCCATCAAACCCTCAACTATCCATGTTGACTTTTGTACCCAATCATTGATTTCTCCAAAGAGTTGGTTGAGGTAGTTAATGCCTTGGGGAATGAGAGGTATGGCTATCCAAATTTGGGTATGGGAAAGCCACCCTGCATGGGAAATCGCATTTTGCTTCTTGAGAAAGAAAAGAGCCATGAATTGCACCCCAAGCCATAATCGATCAACTAACTTTGCTCTCCCACGAGTTTAGAGCTACCTGGGTGTTTTTCTCCATGGTCTTTGTTGTGTTTCCTTCATTCTCCTAGCTGGGAAGGGCGTTTTTGGGTTGTATAATAGTGGGGAAGAAAGGGAAATTGATTTGGGGACCATAGAGGTTGTTTTGGCTCATTGATTGCTTGTATATCTGTGGGAGAAATCGTTTTCTTCCCTATGGTCGATTTTCCCTCTCAAAAATCCGTTTTTGGTGTGCCTACGTCTTAGGGAAAACCCATGGCCATCCTATTTATAAACCCCATTAATGGAAATGTATATCCATGCCTAGTTTCTGAGTTTGTTGTGTGTAAGAGAATGTTGGGGTTGAGATGGGTATCCATTGTTTTGGCTTGAGCTTGAGTGCAAGCATCCAAGGTTCAAATGCACCCTGTTTGTTGTGTGTAAGAGTGTGATTAATTTACATCTGCACACTCTTGAAATTATATGTATGAATCTAATGAATGGGCTGAGATTATCTGAAAGTTCCACAGATCAGTATCATGTTCCCTTCCTTGGATTGGATAGATGGGAGGGTACGTGACAAATAAGTTGTGTCCGGTGAACACCAATAGGTTACAAGTTAAGTGCCATGAGTTCTCCATGCTTAGTTGTAATCACTGTTGTCTATCTATGACTACTTGTTACCTTCTTTAGTTGAATGGGTTGTCTTTCACTACCTGTTATCCATGCATCAACTACCACCTAGTTTTTATATATCTTTTTTTAATAATTGCTTATATTGAATTTTTAACTACCCCATAAAATCAATTTGGATAATGTCAAATAAGTATCCAACATAGCTATATGAAAAGAGAGTGCCCTCGGGCGACATCTGGAAGGAGAGCCTTAAGAGAGTGCCCTGGGGCGACATCTACAATGAAAGGGGAGCCTTAACTCGATTTCTGTTTATTCAATCTAATAAAGAGAAGTGTTAAATCATATAAATCAGATTGATTCTTTGTAAATTGTGTAACTTTAATCATCGATCAAATGTCTACATTACTATCTTTATGTAATAAAGCTTTATCTAGCCGTGTATTCTTCATGACTACAGAACCTCTTTTCACGACTTTACATGGCAGTGAATATCGTATTCTACTATCTTACAAATATAGCGAGTCGTTAAATCAAATCATTTACATGCAGATTCTCTTTGGTAATACAAGTTATTCCAAAACGATACTGGGCTGGTGCAAGCTAATGTTGGCCACTCATGACGCGTTAGTCACAATGGAATTATGGAAAAACAGAAATCTGAACATCAAAGAGCAGTATTAGAGCTACCTACACAACTTTTTGGAATATGGGGCAAGAAGATCAAACGTAGAAAATCGGATTACCTTCTGGAATATATAAATATTATTTATGGAAATTAAGTATAACTCCCAAAAAATGGGGTTCTCTTAAGGTTGGTATGTTATTTTTTTAAGAAAATATATTGAATATGTTTGCGTTAGCCCTCTAGTTTGGTATTCAAATGGTGGATTTTTGTTAAAAAAATTATATATAGTTGTAGATAACAGGCCATTCTAGTGCGGCGTTATTTTTCCATATTTATTTATGTTAATTTTATTTTATTTTTAATTAAGGAAGTTAGCCCATCCCTAAAATGATTAGGTTGAGCGTTAGCCCTCGATATCATGGTCTTAACCTATTCAATCAACAATTTTTTTTTTTAGGATGTATGTTTTTGTGTGTACTTGTGTGGGTTCTTTTCCGTTTTCAAAATAGGTGAGCCAATAAAAAGCTATAGACGGAAGAAATAACCTGCTCTTTGTGTAAGATTGATGTTATTGCAATTGAAATTAACTAAAAAATAGGAACAAATAATAGTTTGAATAAAAAATTACATATTCACAATCTGCACACATAGTTCTACAAGTGTGTGCGATTTCATTAACAGTGGACAAGTGTAGCATATGCAGAATCATGCTTGAAACAAAAGAAGTTATAGAATAAGATGTATTTTGTTATAAGATGTATTTTTTTATATTATTATATGTATTTTGGCAACCCGAACCTAAAACCATAGTAGCCAAGTCATCCACCACGTTGGTGGGAATCGAATTACCCGCCGAAATTTAAAAACTAAACTGGCACGTGTGCGTGTATTTAAAAAGCACATACGCACAATGGCGCATACGCGTCCAAATGCGCGTATGTGCAAATTGGCGCATGCGCGTTGTTTTTACTAAATTTTGAAATTTGTCATAGTGATTAAATAATTTTAATAATTATATATTTTTTAATAATTAATAATGTTTTAAATTGAATTAAATTAAATTTATATGATGATGATGAGGAGGAGGATGGGGATGATGATGATGATGTTGATGATGATGATGGGGATGAGGATGATGGGGATGATGGCGATGATGATGATGAGGATGATGGGGATGATGACGATGATGTTGATGACGAGAATGAGGATGATGATGTTGATGATGACGATGATTATTATGATGATGATGATGATCATATCCATCATCATCATCTTCGTCATCAGCATCTTTGTCATCATCATCTTCTTCATCATCATTGATAATGGTGATGATGACGAAGATGCTGATGATGATGTTGACGATGATGATGATGATGATGATGATGATGATGAAGATGATGATGATGATGATGCTGACAGTGATGATGATGATGATGATGAGGAACTGGGTGATGATGACGATGATGACGATGGAGATGATGATGATGATGATGATGATGATGACCAAGATGATGATGATGATGGGGATGAGGATGAGCATGATGATGATGAGGAGGAATTGGGTGATAACAATGATGATGATGATGATGATGATGATCATCATCATCATCTTCTTCATCATCATCATTGATAATGATGATGATGACGAAAATGATGATGATGATGATGATGAAGATGATGGATGATGATGAAGATGAGTGCGATTGAAGATGATGTTGACGATGATGATGACGATTGATAATAATGATGATGACGAAGAAGAAGATGATGATGATGATGATGATGACAATGATGATGATGTTGATGATGATGAGGAACAGGGTGATGACGACGATGATGATGATGGAGATGATGATGATGATGATGATGACGATGAGGATGATGTTGATGATGAAGATGATGATGATGTTAATGATGAAGACGTTGACCAAGATGATGATGATGATGATGATGGGGATGAGGATGAGGATGAGCAAGTGGGTGATGATGATGATGATGACGATGATGATGATGTTGATTATGAAGACAATGACCAAGATGGTGATGATGATGATCATGGCGATGATGATGATGGGGATGAGGATGAGGATGATGATGATGATGATCATATTCATCATCATCAACATCATCATCTTGATCTTTGTACTCATCTACATCATCATCCATCATATTCATCATCATCATCATTGATAATGATGATGATGATGATGTCATCCTTGATAATGATGACATCATCATCATCATTATCAATGATGATGATGAAGAAGATGATGGATGATGATGAAGATGATGATGATGACGTTGATGATGATGATGATGACATTGATGATGATGATGGCCAAGATGATGATGGTGATGATGATTAGGATGGGGATGATGACAATGAAGTGGGGGATAACGATGATGATGACTATGGAGATGATGATGATGACGTGGATGATGACGATGACGAGGATGATGATGATGATGAAGATGATTATGATGATGAGGAGGAGGAGGAGGATGATGAGGATGATGATGGTGATCATATTGGTCATCATCAACATCATCATCTTCATCTTCGTACTCATCATCATCATCATCATCTTCATCATCATCATCATTATCAATGATGATGATGATGAAGATAATGATGATGATGACGAAGATGATGAAGAAGATGATGGATGATGATGATGCCGATGATGACGATGTTGATGATGAAGATGATGATGAAGATGATGACCAAGATGATGATGAGGAGGAGGAGGAGGATGACGATGATGATGAGGAAGTGGGTGATAATGATGATGATGATGATGGTGATGATGATGATGATGACGATGATGACGATGACGAGGATGATGATTATGAGGATGATGATGATGATGCTAACAATGACGAAGATGATTATGATGATGATGAGGAGGAGGAGGAGGAGGAAGCTCCTTGTAGAGGGATAGTGTCATGGATGATGCGTGAGGTCTAGAATTTTCAATTAAGGCCCAGGTGGAATTCAATTAAGCTCAATATGTTTCAATAAGATCTCGAGGAACTGGTTTTCATTCTTCAATGATGTTCAATGATTTTCAACATATCCACGGTCTTGCATGGTAGGCTGAGGATGCGTTCATGGCATTTGATCTTTACAAAATATGTGTTTTGTCAAAATGAAATTCAAATTGCCTCTTTGATGAATCCTCCTCTACAAGACTTCATTTATTGCATGAATGTCACAGACTCATGGAAACTCTAAACAACACTCAATGGCATGCAACTATAACCACAAACCAAGCAGAGGTTGATTTTATGCATTGATATAGAGAGGTGGCAGTAGGCAGACAATATGGAGAAACAATGAGTTAGAAAAAACATTTGGACCAAAGTACCACAATGCTTATTAATAAAATTAAAAAAAAAAAATTTTGGCTCAGGAATTATGGTTTATCACCACGTTTCTCTTCGACACTCGCCATCAAAATACGTATAAAAATAACACGTCTTTACATCCTCTTCCATTTAAATCCTCGTCGCATAGTAATAAATAAGGATTATTATGCATGCACATCCTCACCTTACAATGTCAATTGGGTCAAGGCGCATAGACAACCATAAATTATCAAATGTGTCAAAGAGTAAGCCCTTCCAATAAAAATTAAGACCCACCTTTCAAACTTCATCACCGAGTCCAATTTATGCAAATATTTTCGAAGTGGGGGAAGGTTTGGCATTAAATGGTGTAAACGTTGGGGAATAAATGGTTTAAACATTATACAGGGGCATGTGCGTGGGTTTGGGCACATGCGCACTCCTTACGTGTGCGGGCGAGAAACATGTGTGCGCATGTTTTAACACCTGTGCACAGCCCTATTACTAGTTAAAAAAAAAATAGAGTTCTCTGTTTCCCGGGAATTCTACCAAAAACACGGGTTTCACTTCTTCCGCGGGTTTCAAGCTCTCACAGGTTGCTCATTGGTTCACACTCATTGATATTTTGGACACTCTTTGATCTATTGGACACAAAATCACCCTTGGAATCTATCCAACATCTTCAGTGGTCTTGGAATCTAGTGGATCCATTCAAGCTACCAGTTTCCATTGCAAGTGGAGATCATTTCTATAGAGGTATGGTGAATTGTAGATGAGTCTTTTCATTCACAAGATTTGAGATGAGACCATGCCTTTTTGTTTTTGTCATATTCCCACAACAATATCCATACATAGACAACAATGAATTTGACAAGAATATTTCCCAAGTTCACATCTAAAATAACTCATATGAACACTAGACAAGATGAAGTATGCAACCTCCTCATTGTGTAATTAGTTCCCAAGTTAATTTTGTTCTTTTCACCTCATATTATGATAGCAAAGAAAACCACACACTCACTAAACATAACTAAAAATATCACTTCAACTCATCCACAAAACCTCAACTCTCTCATTTCTTATTCAATACCATTGTATGGAATGAGGATATCTGTAAGTATATGCACCTTTCCTTTCTCTATGAATCCAAATATGACAATATTCATCCATATTTACCATCCTTACAATATCCCCTCACCTTTAATAATGATTTTTTTTCCAAAAACCAAGAATTTCCCACTTCATGCTCTATTCAACATGATGATTGTTGGTATAGTCCCTAGTTCCCCACTCTCCAACACCTCCCCACCCTAGATATTGCACATTGAAAGGTCAAATTATATTCCCCCTAATCACCCTTCCCAAGACCATGATCCTTGTTAGAAACCTTTGCATCCTCCTTAAGGTTTTGCACAAAACAAGGTAAACATTCATTCTATTGTGATGCATTGTTGAATTCAACAATGGGTATTTTAAACTCAAAATCATATTCTATCATCTCAAGGTTTATAGATCTAAGGAAATAGTTTGTTGTTGTTTCTTCAACTCCTTAATGTGTTATATAACCTAGTAATTTACGATGGTAAAGGACATTGCCTCAAATGGAAGGATATACCATTCCACTAGGAAGACAATGCAATCAAACTAGGTGCAAAATTTAGAATTGATAACATTAAGGGAGAAAGCAAAAAATGTAACTAATTAAGGTTACCTTATTTGATGTAGAAAAACTATCAAACTATTCCCAAGGCATCTCTAGCCATCTCTGCTGTAGCGTGTTACTACCATAATTTTTATGAATTCATGGCCAGGCAAGACACTAGTTTCTCCTCTCTACACTTGACCAAACATCATCTATATTGATTGGAATTGTAAGGGATAATGATGTTTATTCGAACACAATTAAACCAACATAGTTTGTAGTTGTATATGTTAATTTGTAAAGTGGTAAGCTATGTTGGAATGTGTCAGGTTCATTATATAATGGCACTAATATATTATTTGTTTTTTCTTTTGCAGGGGTAGGCCTGATAGTTGTGTTGAGACTTTTGGAGATGGGAAACCCACGAAATGCCAAAAAAAAAAAGAAGGAATCTGCCCATTGAAAAGGTCAATGACTTAAGAGAAAAGACCAGGTTGGGAATGGAAAGATTGAGACATCGTCCTATCATTGCTCTAGATCATGCCACTGATCCTAACACAGTTGTTGACACAACAACCTCTTGTTCAGAACCACCAGTAAAGCGGTCGCATCCAACGGACCCAACAAAAATTCCAACATCAACACAATCTCCAACCAACAATCCATCAATGAGTCATTCTGAAGTTCCTCACGACACAAGAATCTTGGGAGATGTTACATGTGTAGAGATGGACATACAAGCCTTGCTTAATTTGCAATCTCCCCAAGAAGACCACAACCCTGTCGACCACACTCCCATTATCGCCCAATCTATGAACCAAGCACCACAACAAACAAGCTCGGGTATTCATGTATCATGTCCACCCTCCCTACCTCGACTATCCAGTGCAAGAAGAAGAACTCCTAGACGTATTCATGTGGATGAGAGTGCTATGTCGGGGCTTGAATGCAAGTTGCCAAAACACACTATCGAATGGCAATACAACAAAATTGTTAAAGAATATTTTGAATCCAAAGGTGATGCAGGTAAATGTCAATTATTGCTATGTTTGTTAAAGTCACGTTCTTTAGTTGTTGTTAGGATAATTTTGGGCATAAAGATGGTTAAAAGTTCAAAGGCTAGTAGTCATATTGTTAGAAATATTCAATCTGCATTTAATGCGATTGGGAAGAAGTCTCGTACAAAAGATCTTTGTGCAGCTCATCGTGTTTTAGTGGAATCAGTTGTAAGCAAGTCCACAAGGCAATGTCGCATGCTATCACACACTTCTCACATACTCAAATTAAATAGAAAAACTATTAAAAAGTACTATGTTATAAGAGAAAATCTTGACACTCCGGGTGGAAACGATTGTTGGGATTTTGTTGGTAGGTTACCTTGTGCAGATAGGAAGCTAATTGATGTTGTTAAGGAGTTAGTAGAAACATTTTGGCATGATCATACTAGACCTCCATCAAACTAAAGAGACGTGCTAAAACTGAGAAAAGGTTCTACTGAACGTGAGCCCCATGTTAAACACTTCCTTGACACCACACAGACTGAACTCTATGAGAGATTAAGGAATGAGCACACACAATTGAACCTGGGCCAAAGGTCCTTTGAGAAATGCAAGCCATGGTACATTTGTATATGCATTGATCGGAACACTTGTTGTTGTAGATACCACGTAGAATATGAATATTATTATGACACATATAAACATATATTTTGTGATTTGCATACTAACATTGTGCAGGGCTGCAATGAATCCATACTACCACCGAATGCATCAAGAGACTTTATCCACAACATCATGTGTCCAAGGCTCGAAGGACAAAAGTATTATGAAAAATATTGTCTATATGGGACATGTTCTATGTACAGTGGGTTTTCTCTTTTGAATCGTTGCATTCATGAAACCAAGGACACAGAATTTGGCATGATGGGTGTGGAGATGCAGAGCTTTAAGTACGTGACCTATCAATTAGATAGTGTTAGAGAAAGTAAAAAGATTGCATTGGTAAAGTCATAGGTACAAATGAATATTGCATATTTTTCATATTACACGTTCAATTTATGGCATATACATTTTTCCAAAGTCCACATTGTAATATTTCCCTTGTTTCCATGGTAACAGGTACCGGTATGTGACTTCTTGACAGAATTCTATGTGAAAACCGAGCAGTATGTTCAACATGTGCATGTAGTGCGATGGCAAGATGAGCAGTATAGAAAATGCAGGGACACATTTCTCGTTGGAACCATAGTGTCAATTGTGGATTTTGTAGAAAATTACACCCTTTAGCCAGAAAATGAAATCCAGAGTCAATACTACCATTCAGACCAAGTCAGCATCATGGTACATATTATGTATAGGCGTGGGCCAAAGAGCAGCAATGACAAGACGATAATACTAAAGGAGACAAACTTTTACATAAGTGATGATAGAACCCATGATCTGCATTATGTGCAACATTGTTTTCGAATTTTCTATGATCAGTTGAAGGAGAGAGATATACAGATGGATCAACATTGGATATGGTAGGATGGTTGGGCGAGCTAGTTCAAAAATGCCCGAGTATTCCAATGGATGAGTACTTTTCATAATACTTATAATGTGCCGCATATCTGGAACTATTTTGAGACCGGGCACGGAAAAGGTGAGCATGATGGGGCCGGTGCATGCATCAAGACCGCACTACGAAGGGAAGAGATGAGGTTTGACAAGGAACCTCATATCCAAGATGCACGGTCCACAGTTCAATGGTGCTCCGCAACAATGTTAGAACGAGCAAGAGATAAACAAACATCATCGGTGGCAGGACGTGTGGTGAGAAATTTTTGGCTAGTGGTTGACATAGATCGATCGTGTTCCTATAGTTGCGGCATAGTACAAGGAACACGATGATTTCATTCAGTTCGAAGCTCAAACAACCACTTATTTGAAATATGGACGCGAAAGCTTGCATGCTTTTGCAACCCTTGCAACAGCGACGAATGGGATGAATGCGAATGCATGGACTGGGTTGATGAATGGGATCGTGTGTCACTTGCAGTAGACCAACATGCAGTTGTTGAAACAACCCAGTTAGAGGAGGGCCAGCCAGCAATTTATATAGACTACGACCATATCTCAGATCTTGTACAACCAAGACACATATACGCAGTTGTTGCACTGAAAGATAATGAATGGGGCATAGATTATTGGTTGGCACGGTGCATCCGAGGTAAGAAAACCCTCTATGGATCATTAATCGACGATAAAGGAATTGAATTTCCTACTAGCTCGATGGTGGTTAAGGGGGAATATCTTACACTAGATGGGAAGTCAAGAAAGACTAGTGGGCATGTATTCATGGATTACAGACCAGGTTCAGTGGTGTATCACTTCACAAACTTAATCATTGGCACAAACATCCATCTTCAAACAATGTCAAGCAAGAGGTCAACCAAGGTACGCTACTACCTGCCTCATTCAGAGCACGAGATATTGATGGAGACAATTAGCAATAGAGAGGATCCAGATGGATTTATTGAATGAGGCCAGTCAACTTTACATAAGAGAAATAATTGCATCAAAGAATGTTATGTTCTACATCGAGGTATGTGTAGTTTTATGTTATTTCGTTGGTACATGCATTTTTTTTGATACATACATACATACATGTCTTTGCCTATGTTTTTAATTTTTCCTATATGTATTAAAATGTTCCATGCTTCTCTTTCATGTTGAATAAAATGGTGATGTGATTTGGATCAAATTTGAGTAAATTGAGTAAGTATTTTCTTGAATATATCTATTTATGTTTGTAGCATTTGAAGATAGCGGTTTTGATAGGTTCTCAAGATTAGAATTACCTAGGTTTTAGGAAATTTTTTGAAGTACATAGTCTATTACAATGGTCTTGAAAATTTAACTTGGTAGATGAAACCTTCTAGGAATCCATGCATGGATAGAAGGGTCTTCCACTTGGGGTAGGGAGTTATCATAAAGTTTCAAGGGTGGTATTTTTGAGATCTATACTTGAGAAAAGCATTGGGGAACTGTGAAATTCCTTATCGATCAAATATTTCTTTAGTTTCTCTCTCTTTAGTTTTGTGTCCACCCAAACCTTTTTCATGCTTTGGGTACCTTGAGGTATATCCCCAACCCAAGAAACTCTTATATTATGATGATTATGTTGGTTTAGGGTTTTGGTTCCCCATGCTCTTATAACCCAAAAAACTCTTATATCCCCAACATTTTTCATAGATTTGGTTCCCCGATGGGTTCGGGACGGTGGGTTTCTGGTAGGAGGCCCCCCACAGCATATCCTGAAGACCCGAAAGTGATGCCAACGAGCCATCTCCGGAGCTAGGGTTTTGCTCAGTGAGGGCCATTCCAGATTTGCTCAAGGGGTGCATTTCTCATCTGGAGGCCCCTGGGCATGCGTGGCCACCGCGAACATGTCCACTATGGTCACATGGACTTGTGGGAGGCAACAGAATCCAAGTCCTCTCGTCGTTTTGGGTTTCGTGGCCCCAGGGCAATTCCTCTAAGTGTCCCTGAACGACCCCGGGGTGCCCGACTAGAATGCCCGTAGCACCCAAACCATTTCTCAGTTCACGAATCTGTTGATTCCGGTGGGCCCGGGATGACGGGTTTCTGCTAAGGGGCCCCCATGGCATACCCCAAAGGCCCGGAAGCGGTGCCAACGAGCCATCTCTGAAGCTAGGGTTTTGCTCAGTGAGGGCCATTCTAGATTTACTCAAGGGGTGCATTTCTCATCCGGAGGCCCTCGAGTGTGCGTGGCCACCATGGACAGGTCCACTATGGCCATGTGGACTTGTGGGGGATGACGAAATCCAAGTCCGCTCACCAGTTTGGGTTCTGTGGTTGCGGAGCAAATGCCCAAAGTGTCCTTGAATGGCCCCGGGGTGCCCGACTAGAATGCCTGTAGCACCCGGACCGTGGCTCGGTTTGTGAATCCGTCGAGTTCGGTGGGCCCGGGATGGCGGGTTTCAGCTAGGGGACCCCCCACAACATACCTCGAAGACCTGGAAGCGGTGCCAATGAGCCGTCTCTGGAGCCAGGGTTTTGCTCAGTGAGGGCCATTCCAGATTCACTCAAGGGGTGCATTTCTCGTCTAGAGGCCCCCGGGCGTGCATGGCCACACTGGACAGGTCCACTATGGCCACGTGGACCTGTGGGAGCCAACAAAATCCAATTTTGCTTGCCGTTTTGGGTTCCGTGGCCACGGAGCAAATGCCCAAAGTGTCCCTGAATGGCCCCAGGGTTCCCGACTAGAATGCCCGTAGCACCGGGACCGTGGCTCAGTTCGCGAATCTGTCGATTTCGGCGGGTCCGGGACGACGGGTTTCAGCTAGGGCCCCCCCCACAGCCTACCCTGAATACCCGAAAGCGGTGCCAATGAGCCATATCAGGAGGTAGGGTTTTGCTTAGTGAGGGTCATTCCAGATTCGATCAAGGGGTGCATTTCTCATCCGGAGGCAGAAGAAGGTCAATTTTCAACAAAACAATGTAGTTAGCAGAAGAAGATCAATTTTTGAAAAAACAATGTAGTTATTACATGTGGAGGTAGTGATTTCCCATGGAAAACGAGTGTAGGGTTGAGCAGAGGAAAGATGTTGGGAAATGGGCTATTACATTAGCTTTTTCGATGGGCAAGCAATTTACAGAAGGAAATATGGCAGCTGTAGGTATCTATGCTTTTCTTCCGACGGAAATAGGATTTTCGTCGGAAGACAAGCATAGATACCTACAACCACCATATATAACTACATTTTTTTGTCGAAAAATGATCTTCTTCTACCTCCGGACGAGAAATGCACCCCTTGAGCGAATTTGGAATGACCCTCACTAAGCAAAACCCTAGCTCTGGAGATGGCTCATTAGCACTGCTTCCGGGTCTTTGGGGGATGCTGTGGGGGGTCCCCTAGCTGAAACCCACCATCCTGGATCCACCGGAGTCGACAGATTTGCGAACTGAGCCATAGATTGAGTGCTACGGGAATTCTAGTCGGGCACCCCGGGGCCATTCAGGGACACTTTGGGCATTTGCTCCGCGGCCATGGAACCCAAACCAACGAGCAGACTTGGATTCCATCAGCCCCCACGGGTCCACATGGCCATAGTGGACCTGTCCACGGTGGCCACGCACGCTCGGGGGCCTCCGGAAGAGAAATGCACCCCTTGAGCGAATTTGGAATGGCCCTCACTAAGCAAAACCCTAGCTCCGGAGATGGCTCATTGGCACAACTTACGAGTCTTCGGGGTATGCCATGGGGGGTCCCCTAGCTGAAACCTGTTGTCTCGGACCCACTGGAATCAATGGATTCGTGAAGTGAGCCATGGTTCGGGTGCTGCGGGCATTCTAGTCGGGCACCCTGGGGCCCTTTAGGGACACTTGGAGGAATTGCCTCGGGGCCACGGAACCCAGACCGAAGAGAGGACTTGGATTCTGCCGCCTCCCACAGGTCCACGTGGCCATAATGGACCTATCCACTGTGGCCATGCATGCTCGGGGGCCTCTGGATGAGAAATGCACCCGTTGAGCGAATCTGGAATGACCCTCACTGAGCAAAACCCTGGCTCCAGAGATGGCTTGTTGGCACCACTTCTGGGTCTTTGGGGTACGCTATGGGGGGTCCCCTAGCTGAAACCCATTATGCCAAACCCACCAAAACGATGGATTCACGAATCGAGCCATGGTTCGAGTGCCACAGGCATTCTATTTGGGCACCCCGGGGCCGTTCAGGGACACCAGGAGGATTTGCCCCGGGGCCACGGAACCCAACCCGGTGAGAGGACTTGGATTCCATCACCTCCCATAGGCCCACATGGCCATTGTGGACCTGTCCACGGTGGCCACGCATGCCCAGGGGCATCCAGACTAGAAATGGCCCCCTTGAGCAAATTTGGAATGCTGGGATCTCCCTCGTTCGTGATCCAAGTCTCTCGGCAATGCCACCCTGCAACATTTAGAACAATCAGATCAATGCTGAAACTAGATGCATATAGTAATTTATGTTAAAATTGAACGAGATTTTGATAAACTAGTCAATCTCACCATGAACAGAATCGGCTGGTCTTCAGGGCTGGCAGATGGAGCAGTCGACTGGACAGCCTGCTTTGATGCTAGGGTGGATGGTAAAGGGGAGGATGTAGCCACATCAACGGTGGCTACACCACTGGGGGGAATAGTGGAAGAAGGGGGCGTGGCAGGAGGAGGCATGAACTGGGGTGGGGGAAGTGGAGATGTACGTCTAGGGCTATAAACCCCAACTGGCTATAGTATGGATGGGCGCACCATGGAAGTGGAAGTGAGTGTGGTGGGGGAATGTGGGGGGGGGGGGCGAGGTCTATGTTGCGGTAGAGGGATGGGTGACTGTGGATGGGTGGTGTACCATGGTCGGATGGGGGAGGGTGGGAACATAGGAAACTGATACGGAGGTGGAGCTGGATATGATGCATAAGGGGGAGCTGGATGGAATTGTGGTGCTATATAGGAGGGGGGGGGGCTGGATGGAAGGGGTTGGGGAATGGGGAATGTATGCCAGGGGATACAACTGGCATATAGGGTGGTCGAAAGGTCAGGGAGGAATGAATTACAGCACTGGCAGGTCAAGGTGCTCGCACCTGCATACACATTTATAACCTCATAGTTTAATATACAAAATCGTAAATATACACAGGCAAGTCATCGTATTTGAAATTAAATTTATGCTTTGATACACACGATACCTGCGCATGGGGAGAACTGCTGGTCCCCGGTGGCGGTGGCTGGAGCCCGTGGACACCTGTGTGAACACTACAATTTTTAAAATGAATTTATAAAAACAATATTAATAATATTAAGCACAATGAAAATGACAATGACAACGATGGTACTTAAAAACATGACTGCAATAAATTTATATTTAAGTTAGATGATATTCAATATTCTGAAAGGATAGAAGGTGGCATGGCATGAAATTAAAATTGAATAAGGTGAGAGGGCATTGAAGGTGACATGGTGAGCTTTTCCTTTTCTAGAGTCATCCCCATGAGTAGGTGATCTTTTCATTTTCTAGAGTCATCCCCATGAGTAGGTGAGCTTTTCCTATGGCCCTAGAGAGATGTGCAGTGTCTCATAAGCGAATGGAATTCATGTCCATTTACAAATTTGAATTGGAAACCTATGTAATGTAATTGGGTTCTTGATGAAGAGTTCCTAGGTTTTGATGTCTTCTTATAGATTTGTAGTTTCCTACAAGCTTGATTCACCCAGTGGAAAAGTATTTGCATCCTTAGAGTGAGGATCTTGAGTCCCTTTATTTCCATAACATTTACATCATCAAATAAAATGGCATCTCATTGTTTAAATTTGCAAAGAGGTTCTAAATAGCAGTTAAGTTAGTGTGCATGTTATTTAATACACTTTAGAGTGTTGATCGTTAGAGAAAGGAAGAAAGAGAAATCTTTTTCATGATTAAGTTACTTACAAGCTTGAATGTGCCATGTTCTTTTGCATTGAATGAGTAATTATGTGTTCTTGATTGAATAGCTATGTTGTCAGAATGATATCACTTGATTGAAATCAAATAAATCTTGAGTGAAATGAGTTAAATGAGTATTCTTGATGCCAAATCTTTTACCAAGTTGAATTTGAATCAAGATAATAGCAAGGCCCCATAGACCATATTTGTAAGATTATCGCTCTACCTTATGGGCCTTACATCATTTTCAAAAAATTTAGTGACAATACATGTGATAAGTTGTTTTACGTTGTTTATATGTATTTCCTAATAGCATGTTCTAGGAGTAGTAGTATGGTTACTTTCAGTCTCAAGTATTAGAATAAATTGGAAATCCCGTGATAATAAACTAGGGTAATAAGGACATGAGAAACATCAGGTTCTTGAATTTCTAGAAGCTTGGCCACTATGATTCTCTTTTGGCCACTATGAAGACGTTGACGGTGATGGTGATGGTGGTGACAACATTAATGACAAAGGCTTGAGGAATGGCAAAGAAGATGATGATGTGGATGGCTTGAAGAACACACATGGCATGAAGAACCATGGAGGTGGGCATTGGAGCCATTGGAACACCTAATGAGCCAAATGAACCATTCTGTGGTCATTTGTGGTTTGATGGGGCAATGGAACCCTTGGTGATGGTCCATGCTACTATTTGATGATGGGCTTGATGTCCATTGAAAGCATGTTGATTAAATACTAAATGATTGACTCTTGATGGTGGAACCCACATTGAAACCCACATACAAATTGAATCAACCCTTATCTAATGGCACTTACGATGGATGTTGAAGCCCTTGAACCTTGAAGATGTCCATATGTGGAATCCTTGATGTATGGTGATGAAGACATAATGTATTGTTGCCTTGGGGTTCTTGGAATTGTTTGTGGTCTATTATTGTGGGTGTGATGGAGCCCTTTCCCTTATAATTGTTTGACAAAATATTTGATGTTGAAGTATTTTAACATGATGATGTAGAAGCCCACAAAAAAAATGAGGAAGCCCTAAGTTTCTAACGTGGCCTTTGACGTGGTTGTGTGAAGTCAAACCAAAACAAGCATGCAAATAAAACATTGTATGTGAACTATTATGTGTCCATTCAAAGGACAAAGTCGGCTCAACAATCAAAAATAAAAATAAGATGAAAATTACATAGACATGTCGATTGAATATCCTGTGATATGATGTGCATGTACAACAAAAAGACATGACGATGCAGACAGTATGAAGAGACTATGATATTTTGGGCAGCACTATGGTGAAAGGAGAGAATGATGTATTTGTGTATATGCTGATTAAAATTATGACAGAGTGATGATAAGCAGAAAGTGATATAAATGTGGATATGTTTGATATCTTGACAAGAGAATGATAATTTGCCTATGGTTAATGACACGTTAAAGATGTGCATGTAGATAGAATATCAATATGTTTGAGAAGATGCTGGACATGATGAAACAAGGACAGAATGATGATTGAAGACAAGGTGCTAGCAGCAGATTGATGAATGAGATGATGTGAATAATGACATGACTGTGATATGTATGATATGTGACAAATATGGAATTGTAAATACAAGCAGGGTCTTGTATCCATTTTCTTAGTAGGATCTAAGAAAAACTAGGTTGGGTCCTAGATGATGAGTTGGGGCTCATTGTATCAGTTGATGCTGAATTGCTTCACGGTTGTAGCCGCTGAACCAAATACAAAAGATTACAAAAACTATATCTAGTCTCATATTATGTGTTGATGTGTTTCATTAGTTGATAGTTAGTTCATTGATGAATATGATGTGAATGTGAAATGATGATATAAGAGTTGATGATTGAAGTTGAAATTAAATAAAGTATAGGCTCACTGGTTCACCCCACCCTCTTAGTGAGCATTGTGTCTAACACAAATGTTTATAGTTTTGTTAGCTTTTCATGTTTTGTAAGGTTTCATTTTTTTTGGGTAGGATTATATGAATTTATAGCTCTCAAATAAATTAGACAATATTATAAACACAACTATAAAATACGATGATAATATGGTAATTACTCAGTGATAATTAATTTGTAATTACTGAACACAAATTACTCGTAACTAGATCTAATTATTCAAAGTAAAGAAGTTACCAGTGTGTATGGTGCCGCAATCTCCTATGCTGCCACCATGGCTCCATCAAGGTCAAAGGAATCAACGTCCTCCCACCTGGGGGATGGAGACCCGACACCCAATAACTGAACATTAAAACAAATAACGTCAACAATGTGTAATTCAAAGTTAAATATATTAAACAATACGATATCAAATAAAATACAACAAATACTTGAACATTAAATAAAACAATAGCAAACCTGATCCATTAAGCTCCTTGTGGCATGCTGCTATGTATCACCATGGCAAGAATGACCACAGTGAGAACAACGATGTGCCGTTGTTCCAGCAGAACTAGAAGGCCCTGCCTGGGTTCCACTTATACCCAGCATGTCTCGTCGACCACCCATAGACTGTGCAGCTGTCTATGTCTCATTGATGTCCTCCCGGATTTGGGAAGACATGGCCACAAATTTGGTATGTCTAAGCAAGTCATGTGTGGAACGTCTGATGGAGTCATGAATCTCATCTAGAATGCTACCAAACCTGGGTGGCTGAGGGGGGTTTGGCTCTCTCCTGGGTGCAGGAGGTCCTCTAAGTGGGTTGCGGTGCGCCAGAGGTCGATCTTGGGAAGAACCAACACTGACACCCTGAAACTTAGTGATGTCAAAATAGTTGACATGGTACCCTAGCTCAAACTCAGCCCACAATTTCCGAAGGAAATACTGTGGGACCTCCAAATTGTTGCACGGGGGCCTGTCAAACACCATGAACCACCTCTTTCTCCAGTTATCTCTCCATCGCTGGTAAATGCACCAGTCCATGCAAATGCGAGCCCTCGTCACAGTTGGAGGTTGTCCCGTCGAGGGAACTATGAACTTGCTATACAACTAGGCTTTGGTGATGTGGAGGTCTTTTATCTTCTCTTTGGACAACCCACTGGAGTAGTGTTCCCTCATTTGAGCCCTGTATTGGCTCAAGTTTGTTATTTCACTGTGTGCAATATTGATTGATTCAATAATGTTTTGAAGTGATGAAGCCAAGGAAACCAGAGAGGGTTCCTTGGTACTGTTCAATTCATTACTTAGTGCCCTCAATTGATTTAAGTCTTGGTGTAATTGATCTTCAGGGTTTTCATTGGGTTCATTGTCGGTTCCCATATTGTCTTTTGGAGGTCGGGTTTCATCGGATGGTGGTGGTGTGTCTGACATCTTGTTAGGTGTGTAGATGGCCTGCAATTAAATTTCCTTGGTTTTTTAATGGATTGTAAATTTGTTTAAAAATTTAAATTCAAATGGAAAACAAAAAAAAAACACAAATTTGTGCTTTGAGGAGCACCTACCTGGAGAAATGGATGGCACTGTGGTGTAGGGGCGATTGCTTGGCGTTGATGACGACTTGGGTGCATGAGGACGTGTTCGCAGGGTTGAGAGTGCGCTCGCGGGTTGGAAATTTGGTTCACAGGTCTGTCAAAAATGACAAAACCCAGGAGCTCTATTTTTCTTTTATAAAAAAATAGAGGCACGCATGCGCACGTGACACTAAAGCGTGTGCGCTAATTTGTGCATATGCGTCAAGGACGCGTGCACGCCCCTTTTGTCCACGTGGGCTGAACCACGTGGACGTTCAGCATTGTCGAAGTAGAGACGCGTGCGCGCCTTTGGAGACGCGTGCGCATCCTTTTATTTTTTTCACTCATGTGCTTTTGTTGGGGTTATTTTGGGTACCAGCTTCATGCCAGTACCCTACTCCTTAAACAATGCTAGTCCTTAAATCAATTCATCTATAATTAGAGTGAAAAAGCTACTTTATAATACCAAGTGGCATTTGGAGATCAATTTCCACTTTGTTCAAATTAATATACAATACACATCTAAATTAAAGAACGATGCTCATATCCCGGATCCGGGTGACACCTCAATAGCCAGCAGGACAGCTAGAGTGCACACGTCATCTCCCCCCTACACCACCTCCTAGGCTGGGCTCCTCCCGAGATGCTGCATTTACTCTGGATATGACCACACCCTAGCTGGCCGTCTCACATGCTCCAGCTCTCCTCACCCACATGGCTTGGTGGGTGGCATTAACGCTGGACCAGCTCTCTATGTCCTCTCGCTTTTGCTGGTTTTACTTCACCATAACTCACTCTTGTGTGACGCCCCTCCCTCCGAGAGGCCCCCTCCGAGATATGAAGCCCCATGTTCGTCCTGCGATCATTACTCGTCTTCGTTATTCACTCTCTGCTTCCTCTACAGAAAGTTTGGCCCCTGTGCATCCCCCCTGTGGAATCTCTAACACCGCCATGAAACACACCTGCGGTACCTGTAGGCGTGGCTCTGGCTAGGGCACACGCAAAGCGGCGTCGGTTGAGAAGGAAATCCTTGCAAATATTGGATACAAGGAAAATGTCTCCATGCCGGTCTGTCGCTTGGTGGATGATTGGGAGTCAAGAAACGTTGCGGAGATCATTACCTTCGGCAGCCCTAGAAATTAGGTGAATCACTACTGGCTTCTTAAAAATTTGATTGATACATTGGTTGAAGAGATGCTCACCAACTAGAACTTGGCAAGGATGGCCATCATGGACACAAGGTCCAACATGACTCATCTGGATGGAATTCTTGTTGCTTTGGAAGCTAACCTCACGGGTCGCCACTACTCCTTGTTTCCTCATGAGGCTCCACCCATAGGAGTTGGTCCGAAGGATCCAATTGCAGGTTCTAGGGAGGCGACTGCTGTTCGTAACAAAGGTGTCGACTCTCAAATGGCTGAGCAAGCGGCCGACAGTTCATTGCATGACTCTATGGGCCTCACTATTTCGGAAGATGTCGCTCCTGCTCTTGGAGATACCTCTGGACCTGACTCCCGAGCAACGGTTGTGGTTCAAGGCACATCCCCACCTGGGACTTCCTTTCCGGTTCCCTCTACCATTGCCGTCACCCAGTACAAGCGCACACGCAAGGATGAGATTAAAGTGATTCTCCCGCGCAAAGTCGAGTCTCTGCCCATCAAGCTCCCGGAGCAGCAATGGACAGATGACTTCTTCAGCCCCTACCCCATCTCAGAGGATATTCATGACTCCAAAGGCGAGGGAGCTAGTTCTTGATGCTGTTTTCTATGAGCATTGCACTCCTCGTTCTGATATTTTGCTTTTTCGCTTTTGTTATCTCTGCCTAGTACAGAGCTACTTTCAGTTTATGTCTTTCCCAATCGGAGTCTCTAGGCTTGTTTTACAGCAATCTTTTTGTAATATTGACACCATGAACAGCGCCAGAATACTATATTCAGCCTCTCCTAATGATTGTAATTTTTCTTGTACTATAATATAATCTTTCTATGCAGCTTACAAAAAAAAGAACGACACTCATAAATATACAAAGGCCATCTATCATAATAGGTGGTGGTCGCAGCTACCAGATTTGAATAGAGGTGGCAACTCATGCGGATGAAAAGTAAACCCAAGAGGAGTTGTGGCTATGCTCTATTACCGTAAACCTATTTCCCGTTTCCTGTGCTGACCTGCAGATCGGACATGTGGGCTGCAACACTAGGTAATCCACTAATTTTGCAATGCAAGACTGTCTTTTCTTTTGTCTTGTCGAGCACGAATGAACGATGACTACTTCGGTCCCAGAGGTCCGGCTCTCACTTCTATTGAACCGAATATTTATTGTGCCCTTTCTTCCTCGCTCAATCATTCTAACCAGAAAATATATCAGTGTTCCAACTGCCCCAAGCTGGAAAACCATTGAAAGGAAAATGTGTGCAGAAAATAGTAAAAACAACTACTGATCGCTGTAAAATTTCTTACGATAGCGGTTAACATAAGGCATTTTTCAGGGCTACCATTTCAAGGCTACGCGGCAGGTATCAGCTACCACGTAGCCTTTCTCAATATGGACAAAATTAAGTCATTGCACAATATGCATGTTAGTTGCAATGTAAATTTAGAGGTCATCATTGATTTAACATAAACACCAGGTCAGTGAAGTAGGTCACTTCCCATTTCATTTTCCCTGGTGTCTGTTTTGGAGAGCCGATAAGAAGCAAGTGTCAGTGCATAATGTTTTTACTGCTTCCCTCTTGCGTTTACAGGCAAAAGGAATACAAAAAGTTGCGTTTACAGGCAAAAGGAATACAAAAAGTTATGGTTTTTTTAAAAGTCATTTTGACTTAATATAAGGATAGACTGATTGCATAATATATATAGGATTACTTCACATTAAAACTTGCATGAGTATATATAGGATTACTTCACATTAAAACCTGTATGGACAGAAAATACTATGAGACATACGAGACAATAATGCTAATTAAATAATGAAAGTGAACAACTAACTGCTCAATTAATTCATTAATAGACCAGACCAGTAAGATTACAATTCTTTGCCCAAAATAACTCAGTGATTCCACAGGAATGGATCTTCTGGACTGCGTCGCCTACTACCTTCGTTAGGTGCTACTTGCTGATCGACATAATATCTTTTTGCGAATGGATGCATCGCTGTCGATGAGCTCATATTGTTGTAATTTGCAAAACTCTTCCACAATTTCCTTGGCCGTGGATCTACTGTATCACCGGCCGTGGATTTGTTGTATTGCTCGATGGCCGTGGATCTACTATATCACTAGCCAGTTTGGGAGGGGTGTTCATCCCGGATTCCGGCTATCCTCGCTTCTGGGAAGGACGGCTGGAATGCCTCACGGGGTGTCAGTAGGCGACCATGTAGATGGGCGCTAGATTGCCTAGCAAACAATATTCAACTTGCTGTAGGTCATTTAATGCAATGGCAGTAGGCTTGTTGACCTTTGGATCTCAATCTAGGGCTGAATATTATTCGCCCTAGATTGCATCTCAAGCTGCTTGAGATCCAACAGTCAACAGCCCTGCTGCAACTGCATTAAATGGAGGCTGAATATTGTTAGCCCTAGATTGCACCGATTGTCCCCATCTTTTTAACAAGGACAAAATGAAGTCATTTCACAATTTGTATCTTAGTTGCAATGCCATATTAGAGTTCATCATTCATTACATTGATAGGTGTTTATATCTTAGAATGTGGGGTGGACTATCATCTACACTTTTCCTAAATTGTGGAAGTATAAGGATACGACAAGTGTAATATCTAGATTGATTTTATGGACTTTCAAAATTCAAAATAAACAATTATAAAAATAAAGAAATATAAAAAATAATCCGTAGCTATTATAACTTATAACTCATGCATGATAATAGGTAGTCATACTCAGCCAATTTAATTAAAAAAGGTAACAGTAGTTGAAGCTAAAACATAAACACAGGTGATTATATCTAAGCATGGAGAACAAACAACATATAAGCATGAGAACAAATAACATATAACTTGTTCATCAAACTAACTTTGTAAACTATTATTGTTCACCTTGTAACCAATTAATGTTTATTAGTCACAATTAAGTCACAATTAAATGGCTGTGTTAATTTAATATGGACAATATATTAGTAATTAAATGACTTTGCTAGTTTAATATGGACAATATATTAGTGAAGGAGGTCACTTCCCATTTCTTCTTTCCATGCTGTCTGTTTCGTCGTGTTTAGCAGAGCCAATGAGAAGCAAGTGTCATTACATACTGTTTTTCTTACTCCACTCTTACGTTTACACGCAAAAGGAGTACAACGCAAAAGGAGTGGCAGCAATAACTCATTGATTCCACAGAATAGATCTTCCCTTTAACGTATCTGGACTGCGTTACCTACTACCTTTGTTAGGTTATACTTGCTAATCAAGATCATATCTTTTCGAGAATGGATGCATCGCTGTCGATGAGCTCATATTGTTGTAATTTGCAAACTTTGACAATTTCATTGTCGGATCCGTTAAACTTTCATGAAAACACACTTTTTTCGGCGCAAATTATAGCTCGTTGCCCATCTGAATCTCAAGGTTTATGAGCACATTCCATTGTACGATTGTTTTTCGTTTTACCAATCATCATTTTTAACTGGACAACTTTTCTAATTCAAAAGTGGCAAATACAACTTGGCATGAATTTTCTAACAATATTGAAACTTGCATCTCACTTTTTCTTTATTTTAAGCAGTTTTCATCCGATTCGAAGTATGAACTTATATCAATTAGGTCAGAGTATAAATATCCGGCCCTACGTTAACTTGGATGGACGGACGGCCCACAAGCTGCATGCGTGCATAGTACTGTTCGTTTGTTTGGTTGTTAATGTCTCTTATATTCTCTTGGTTCATCATGAGTTATGAAAAACACTGAGCATAACGACTGCCTACCTAAACCACTAGAGGAGAAAACAGCAGAGCAGGCAGGGACCGCTATATATACGTATATACTCTCTCCAATCCAGTCACGGCATGATAAGAGGGAAATCACTGTGATTTCTAGTTGCTGCGCAAAAATCCATCCGTCCATGAGTTTTGCCGTCTGCAACTGTAATTTACAGAAGAGACGATCATTCACAGTCCCTAAGCAAGACAAGCTCTGCGGTGCTTATTATGTGATTATCATCCATAATTATGGGCGCCGTCTTAGGCATAGAGGACGTGGAGATGAAGATGCTGAGATTGGACGCAGTGAAAACTGGGCGAGAATATTGAGCGTGGAGGCGTGGACTGTAATCAACGCAGCCGTAGCCTCCCGGCGCTATCCTGACTGAGCTTATTCCCTGGTATTGGGATTGGTGAGTGATGGCAATCAACGTGCTTGGCTGCCTCATCTTGACCTTGCAAGACCCAGAGGGTGCTGTCGCTAATCTTCGTGGGAGACTCCATCGGCTTCACAAGGATCGCACTATCCTTGGTCTCATACATAGTCTATCCCTCCTGAGCTTTCCTGTCCAACTCTTCAAACTCAGTGCTGCTGTTTTTTCACAAAAGTCTTCAGTTCAATTCAATTGTGAAGGGTATTGTAATGTCTGCAAGCATGCAGCTCTTACATACTTCCTCTCTCCGCATCCAATTATGTATATTATCAAATTTGTGACAATTGAATCCTGCTGAAATTTTTAATTTTTATCTCTTTTGTTTTTACTACTTTGACTCTTATTTATCTGGTTTTTAATCATGCGGTGCATGAATTTAAAAAATTTAGCAAATTTAATGAATGAATAATTGTTCTAAATAGTAAAATTAAGTTTTACATGTCTCTAAAAAATTTGAGAATTTGAATCCTTTCTAATTTTTAAAGATTCAAATTTAACATAAATGGTCTATTTTTTAAAGATTCAAATTTAACATAAATGGTACTAGTTTCGATTTCAATCTCAGCGAGACTAAGTTGTAAACCACCTCTCTACATTACATTTACAATGAGGTTGGAAATTAAAAATAAATTCATATGGTTTGATAAATTTAAATCTAATATATAATTTAACTCAGTATGAAGATAACATTATTTAATTAAACTGAACTTTACATTTAAAGGGTTTTTTTTTATAGCTCTATATGTATAAAAGATGAACATTATAATTAGTAAATTTTTTAATGATACTATAATATTTAATAAAATTAAATATTATTTTAAATGTTTTCTAGCTAAAATAATTCATAAAATTAAGTTTTACATCTAAATGTTTTTTATGACTTCATTATATAAGAAATTCAACATTATTGAATGAAATACTTATTCATGGATCTTAACTAAAAGAGTAACATAATATTTCATTCTAATTCATAGTTATTTAATTTAATTAAATGAAACTTTACCACTCATTATTATACAGTCATGATAAAATTAAGATTTACATTTAATTATTTTTAATAATTTATTTATTTAATATTCATAATTATATTATGAATAAATTAAACTTATTTTATAGTGGTTTTTAAAATAATAAATTATATATATATATATATACATATTTTTTCCAGCAGAAATAAATTATATATATATAAAAGCTCACAGTTTCCACATAATTTATAGTGACGTATACATTTTATATAAAGATATTTGAAGAGATATAAATAAATTAATAATTATCATTTCTATATCATCATAGTTGTGAGTATTGTTGAAAATATTTTGAAAGTGTACTTTAATGTGAATGTAAGTAAGACATTTTATGGGGAACACAATCACGTCCCTAATTTTATGGGTGTATGATTTTTAGCTTTGAGCTCAAGGCCAAGGCCTCCCTAGTGAATGTTCGACTTAAAAGGAAACTATTTTATATATTGTGGACATGTGCCACTCGACCATGGAAAAATGTAACAACATCTAATATAAAAGAGCTCGCTATGGAAGCAACTAAAATAATGGGGTTGTGTTTATCCACTAGGGAGAGGTGAGGGGTGTGGGGGATCAAATCATTTGTTTCCAAGTGTCATATTGAGAACCCATTGTACCATAAATGGTAAGAAACTACTTAAGTGGACTTTCATGTTGATATCTATTTATGTTGTAAGAAGGTAGGTGAGAAATCATCTCATGAATTTAATGGGGCATGGGCACATCCCATAAATCCTTATGGCTAAGTATGGGCTCCGTTTTTTGTACCCAAAAGTCAATTTTCCTCGTGGGAATTCATTTCCCATCACTTCCATTCCATTGTTTTAACCAGACACCAATTATGAGCATGTTATGCATTCCCACCAAGAAAAATAACATAAATCGCATCTTGAGAAAGAGCCCTATTTCAGAGTGTAAAAAATGCCCCAAAACTCGTGTTGGTCATGAAATCCAATGGGGGATCCATAGATGTAACATCCTGGAAAAATCACAAAAATTTAAAATTTTTCTACATGACATTTACTGCTTATTTAATGTATGCGGAAATAGAACGATGCATAAAATATTATCTTGCTGTACTAAATGCCATGCTGGTTTATAATATAAGAATTTACGACTAAAAGATTTCAAGTTTGTGTCTTGATGTTATTTACATTCAGCTGTACTATTGTGAACTTCTATTGTTGTTGTTGTGAATGATGAATCAACTGTTTTGACTAATGTGCTTTTGTGATTGATGAAGGGGTCCTATGGATGCCCCAAGGCTTACTTAGCATTCATGGTAAAACATGTGATTTCGTACTTGTGACAGTTTCCAGGTAAGGGTTTAAAGTTGCGACAAGTATTCAAATAGTTTTTTAGTAATCTCCTTTGTGAAAATTTGAAGAGATAACACTTTGGGCATTCTACCGGTGAGAATCTTGGTTCAAGACTAAAATCTTTAAAGATAAAGACATCAGAAAATTGACTGCTGATGCGCATAGGGGATCTTAATCCTTGTAAATTATAAGCTTGTATTTGTTTTCAAGAGAAGGTCTGTAATGATCATGTCTCAGTTTTGTACTCATAATTATATATGGTTTTCATTAAAGTTTCATGTCGAACTATATGTAATTGTCTATCTTCTTCCTCCGTAGCAATGTGTAGAGATTTTATGTAAAAATGATTTATTAACTTGCCTAGGGTCTATACCCTACGATGATGGTGATAAATTTTGATTAAAGTGACATGTCTTTTATTTACTACACTTTAGAGTGTATGTGTGTGCATTTCTTAGATTATTTCTATAATCTATTTGAAATATATTTGAAATAGTAACAAACACTTCTAAACTATATCACATTATGAAATGTGCGTTGTGTGCATTGTATTACCCTATGTGATGCTATACAAACCTCATTGATATTATACAATATGTGGTACTATGCGATATGTGATACTATATGAACATACGATACTATGTGAACCCTAGCAATAACTATCCAAACTTTGTATAGACATAACGTGACAAGGTGGTGCATTACGATTATACCATAAGCAAGGTCCAATGTAATAAATGTTATGATTTGAGCATTGGTATGTCACAGGTTGGCAAACATCAACGCTGCCATGTGCATTAAATGTATACAACCATCGAGATGGTGGACTTCCATCGTGGATGGTATAGCTAGCTTGTTCATGTGCCATTACCATGATAATGACCATCCTTGTGATGATGTGTAGACATACTAGTTTGATAGTAAATGAGTTGGCTCCTTCGTGGCAATTGCAATGATGGTTCATTTAATGTGGTAGATAACTTGTTGTTTCGTGAATCCCACCCGGTGATCTCCACCATCGATCTAGCAGGGTTTCAATGAGTGTGGGTTAAACCCTACCTTTGTTTCGATTATAGTGTTTATTGTGAATTTGGCATTTGGTAGTTGTAGCTCTGCGTCTGGCCGACAGGCTGAGGGTTTGTAAGGTTATCGTTTTGCATTATAGAGGCATGATGCCTATTTTTTGAACTCGTAACCTGTGAAGGTTATAAGAGCCGAACTCTCTAGGTTTTACAGTAGTGGATGTCTCGGTTGGCAGCTTAGAGTCTGTCTTTGGTGTGGTTCGATCCTCAGGTCTGTTGAGGGTCTTTCTGGGTTCAAAGGGATGCTAAGTCCTCGTCATAGTTTATACAGGTCTCGATATTGTATAACTATTTAAAATAGTTGATAGCTCAGTGTTGGCTCCTTGTATATCAACATTCGACGATGTAAGGGTTTGCAGTTACACTTGCACCTGTCTGGTGTTTATTGCTGTTACGAGCTATCATTTAAAAAGGTAATGTGTTTTGAAACTTTCACTGTAGCTTTCATACATGAGTGTTAACAGGTTGTTCGAATTCGATACTGTAATCATTCTTCCTGGAATACTGTTTTTAACCACATCTATGTTGTTTTTGCAAGTGTAATGTTCAATGGCTTCTCCAGTCTGGGCGTTGAAGGTTGGCAATAGCTACACCAACTGGTAATCCTCGGAGGTTGCCTTGAAACTCTGCGTAGATGAGGATGATGGCCGACATGTGTGTTGTTCTGTGTATTTGTGTTTTTAACTCAGAGAGTTTGTAATTCGTCGAGATAGGGTTTCTAAACCTTTTTTTTTCCTTTTTAAAGAAATGGGGAGGATGATACCTTGACCCACCGGGAAAAAGCCGTGTTGATTTTGAAATGCAACCATTGTATAACATGGTTCTTATTCTCAAACTTGGGATAATGTGATAAATTGTGTTTCCAATACTCTACTGTTATCATTTTTCTTTTGTGAGCAGTGAAAGTTGAAATGTAAAACGATGGGATAAAATCGTATGAAGTTTATACAAATGAGAAGACTGTTGCTAATGGGTAGTTTTTTGTATCTTTGGAAGGCTTGTGGCCTATTATGCAATTCGTTGATTTGTAACAATTGTTGCTACGTTTCAAACTTATGAAATTTCCCAAGATTTAGGGTTTGTCTTTGTTTTGGGATATATAGTTTTGGTGATGCCCTCTGATATGTTCTCGGCATCAAACTGGGGTTTGTTATTCTGTTTGGAAATATCCTACAGACATTTAGTAAGAAATCCTGAAGAGGATACTATGAACTTAACTATTCGACCTACAAGAATGATTATGGTGTAATTGTTTGGTTTTGATTTTGGTCATCGTTATGTTGTCTAGACTTCGACTATGTCGAGTTATGGAAATGAATAAAGTGGTATTCTTTGTTTAGTTTAAGGAGAAAGTCATATGGTTTGTCATGAGTTGAAATGTTTGAAGAATAATAACTCTCTGCCGAGAGTTGGTAACACTGTTTATGTTTATAAAAGAAATGAATTTGTAAATGTTTGAAGAAATGTGCGACAGTTTGGCAAATTGGGAATAATTCTAGAATGGTTGTTTGAAAGGGTATTACCCTTGGTCAATGACCAGAATGATGATTGTAAATAGATTTTGTTAAGAATTAAAAGACATGATATGCTAGCTTTTGTTTTATGAGGGTTGTAAATGTACTGTTAGGGTTTAGGGTTTTTCTACTGTATACTTGGAAAATATTTACAGAATAAAAATAAACACTATTTTCTTGTCTATCCTATATGTACAGTAGTGAAAATAACAGTAGACTATAGTAATTTTTAAAAAGGAAACTATGGAAACTCTAACCCTGAAATTGAAACTTGAAAATAACATTTTAGTTCTGTACAATGAGATAAGGCAATTTTCTTTAATTTCTATATCAGCAATGGTTTCAATACTAAATATAAATCACAGTAATAATTTGAAAGACAGTAAACTTCGATTTGATGAAATAAAAACAGTACAGTAGCAAAATACAGTAATCAATATTAATTACCAACAGTAGGAAATTAACAAATTTATACAAAGATATTCTTTTCATTATCTTGGCAAATTTTCGATCATATCTATCTATCTTAATATGTCTCTATACTAGAGTACGATGCAATTCCTATGGCATGGGGAAAATGCAGAGATTATTTATTTCATTCATCATTTCTATTCTAAATTTTGACATGCTTTAGAAAACTAAAAGTAGGGATAAGTAAACCAAAACACATTCTGTAATTAAAATTAAATACTTGCAATGAACATATTTAACTACTTAATAACAGATAAACAAATAGAACCTGTAGATGAAGATAGGGCCGACAAACACCCAATGAGGCCTGTTTCTCCTAACCTATTCCAGAAGAAGCAGCTCCACTGCTAGCTTCTTGTGAACCCTCGAGCCTGATTACTGAACCAATAAGTGGGTGGAATCTGTGTAGAAGCAAGGCACTCAAAAATGCCTTCTGCACTCAACATCAACCTCCTAAAATAACATGCCTTCTCCACTCGGCATCAACCTCCTGAACTCAATAAGAGTTTGGCAGACTCACATTATGATCAACAACATAGCATATCCCCTCATCAAATATCTTGGGTGCAAACACAGCAAAACCCCAAGGTAAATTTCCTCATCAGGAAAAGTGATGAACCTCAGTTCAAAATTTGATGGCTATTATATAGACTGCCTAGGTCTTTAGTGGTCAGTTTGGAATAAATGAGCCTGAAGCTCCAGTCCCATCTTTTAGGGCACTATGATCACATTTCAAGGGAGTTTTCCCATACCAACAGCTAGTTAGTTGCATCATGATGCTGCCACTTGTCCATTGCCTTCCACCCCAGATTCCATTCCACCTAGTGGATCAGTAACCACTCTTTCAACATTCCTCTTAGGTGTTTGTCTCCTATTTTATTTATTTAATAATAATATATTGTGCAAATTACAGTCATCCTTGGATACCTGTCCAACATTAAACTTTACAATAAAAGTTATCATAATGTTTTCTAACATAAAATGTTTTCCAGCAAAAAGGGTATGTTACAAACGCCCCCACTTAAGCTCAACATGGTCCTCGATGTTGCTTATTCATCATCAAGTTCTTCATGGAATAGAATTGGATATGATATCCGCATATTACTTTTCAGTTCCCAAGTAGCTTCATCAGGGCTAAGGTGCTTCCATTGCACCATTTCCTGCCCTATGGTGCGATTCCGAAGCATAATTTCCCTCCGGTCGAGAATACAATCCGGTTCCACCTGAAAATCCCCTTCGGGTTCCACCTGTATGTCATTCCAATTCAGCACATGAGTAGCATCATGCACATACTTCTTTAAAAAAGAAATGTGAAAAACATTGTGGATTTTTAAATTATATGGCAATTCCAATTGATATGCAACAGCTCCAATCCTTGATAGGATTTCGAATGGTCCACAATACCTTGGTGCTAATTTCTAGCACAACTCCCAAGCTTCAAAGAACTTTTCTTGGGCTTTACCTTTATAAAAACATGGTCTCCTACCTGAAATTCTCTTTCAGTGCATTTCAAATCAACATAGTTTTTCTGCCGATCTTGGGTAACCTTTAAGTTACCTTGAACCTATTTCACGGTTAGATCCATTTCTTTCAATAGATATGGTCCTAACATCAATCTGTCTACAAGATTATCCCAAGAAATTGGAGTACAACATTTTCTTCCATACAGAATCTCAAATGGGCTTAACTTAGCAGATGCTTGATAATTATTATTGTAGGCAGATTCTGCTAAGTGTAAGAAATCTTCCCACTTAGATGGTTGATCTTTAACATACAATCTTAACATGTTTTCTAAAATCTAATTTACCCTCTCTATTTGACCATCAGTTTGTGGGTGGAAAGAAGTGCTGAAATTTAATTTAGTATTTAATCCTTTAAACAGTGCTGTCCAAAAATTACTGGTGAACTTAGAGTCCCGGTCTGAAATAATTATCTTTGGAATTCCGTGCAAGTGAAAAATTTGCTTCATGAAAATATCTGCAATGTTAGAAGCCTTGAAAGTAGTTTTAACCGGAATAAAATGAGCAACTTTACTAAGTTTATCAACAACAACCATGATTGAGTCATTCTGCTTCTGATTTTTAGGCAAACCTGTAATAAAATCAATGCTTATAATTTCCCATTTCCATTCTGGGATTGGTAAAGGCTGCAATAGTCCAACTGGATGTTGGTGTTCAGATTTGATAGCCTGACATTCAAAACATCTAGCTATATATTCAACAACTTCACTCTTCATGTTGGGCCAAAAATACTCCTTTCTTAACATAGTTATCATTTTTGATAACCAGGATGCCCTGAATAAGGACTCTTGTGAACTTCATCTAAAATCAACAATTTAACCTTCAAAAAAATTAGGTACATAAATTCTATTTTTATATGTGAAGAAGCCTTTTTCATTAATAGTGTAATCTGTTATAAAATTTTCAGATGAATTTTCAGCCACTTTATCATGCAATTTTTGGTAATTTTCGTCTTGCTTAATTCCTTCTTCGATGTGATTTTCCAGATCAGTTTTAAAAGTACTGATTGCTGCTACAAAAATCAATCTAGCATTTCTGCTCAATGCATCAACAACCTTATTCTCCTTTCCATTAATGTGATGAATCTCAAAATCATACTCGCTAAGGAAAGCTAACCACCTAGCTTGCCTTGCGTTAAGATTTGTTTGATCCAGTAAATACTTTAAACCCTTATTATCAGTCATTAAAATGAATTTTCTTCTGATCAAGTGATGGCGCCACATTTTTAATGCATGTATCACGGCTGCCAACTCAAGATCATAAGTAGCATAATTCTTTTCATGTATTTTTAACTTCATTGACTCAAAAGAAATTGCATGACCTTCCTGACTTAAGACCCCTCCAAGTCCATCGTTGCATGCATCTGTGCATACGACGAAATCCTTATTGGGATCTGCAATCTTTAAGATGGGTGCAATAGTTAATAATTCTTTTAAATTATTAAAACTTTCTTGACACTTTTGATCCCATACGAATTTCTTCCCTTTCTTCTGCAAAGAAGTGATGGGGTTAGCAATTCTAGAGAACCCTTCAATAAACTTTCTATAATAATCCATTATTCCCATGAATAACCGTACATCAGTTACGTCTTTAGGGACAGACCATTAATTAATTGCTTTTATTTTATCGGGATCAACAGAAATACCATATTTAGAAATTATATGACCCAAATACTGAATTTTATCTTTATAAAAATCACACTTACTGAACTTAGCATAGAGCTGATGTTCTCTAAGTACTTGTAAAATGATTTTTAAATGTTTGTCATGCTCTTCTTTAGTTTTTGAGTAAACTAGAATCTCATCAATGAATACCACTACGAACTTATCCAAATATTTATGCAGAACGTTGTTCATTAAAAACATGAACATTGTCAGTGCGTTGGTTAGCCCAAAAGACATAACTACAAACTCATAGTGTCCATAACGTGTTCTGAATGCAGTTTTGAATATGTTCTCGTCTTTTATCCGGACTTGATGATAACCCGACCTTAGATCAATTTTGGTGAATATCTCTGCTCCGCATACTTGATCAAATAGATCGTCTATGCAGGGTAAGGGATATCGGTTCTTAATTGTCATTTTATTAAGCTGACGGTAATCAATGCACAAATGCATGGTACCGTCCTTCTTTTTAACAAAAATTACTGGTGCTCCCCAAGGAGAAACACTGGGCCTTATGTAGTTTTTATCTATTAATTCTTTCAGCTGAGATTTTAACTCATTTAACTCCAAAATATTCATCCTATAAGGGGCCTTCAAGTTTGGTACTGCACCAGGTACTAACTCAATGGTGAAATCAAGTTCTCTTTTCAGAGGTAATCCTGGAATTTCTTCCGGGAATATGTAAGAAAATCCTTAAGCATGGGAATATCCTCTAGTTTTAACTTGTCTTCTTTAGATGTACACTCATCATTAACAACATTAACAACAAACATTTTACAACCTTTTTTGACAGCTCTCTTTACTTGTAGAGCAGAAATCTGCCCTACTGGAATCTTTCTATGAATTCCTTTTACTGTTTCTGAATTACCTTCATTATTTACACATGTAAAAGATTTATCATAACAATTCAGTAAAACTCTACGCTGTTCAAGCCAATCCATACCTATCAACAAGTCATATGACCCTGAGGGTAAAACATTCAGATTAATTTACGTTTTCAACTGACTTGAAAATACTTCACAATTCTTGACATAATCTGTAACCTTTATTTTAGTTCTTGTTGCAAGCTGAACTAACCATGCATTATCAAATTTCTCTATTTTTAGCTTTCGGCAGTTTACTAAAGTAGGTGAAATATAACTCAGATTTGCACCTAGATCTATTAGAATAGAAATAGACTCATTTTGTATCATACCTTCAATTTCAACCATGGATGTTTGATGGTCCGCTTGACGGTTCTCCAGTGCTGCATTTATCCTGGTCATTTCTCTTGCGATATCTCCAACTGTAGGTTCTGCTTGCATAGTATGAATATTGTTAGCTATCCTCTTGTTGCGTGGGAAATCTGCTCTCTTATGTGGTCCACCACATTCATAGCACTTTATGGGTCCCTTCTGTTCAACATACCTGTTGTTGTTATTATTGGTATTGCTATGATTATTATTATCAGGTACATTTCTTGTAGCAGTAAAGTTCTGAGATGCATTATTCTGGTAATTATTAGGAAAATTTCTGTTACTAAAATTTTTCTTAAAACGTCCAGCATTATGATTAAAATTCTTCTTTTTATAGTCATATTGATTAGTCTTACTGTTCTTCCAACCTATTGTTCCTTCTCTTTTTATGTTTTGATCAAAACAAAAATTTTCCGTCCTCATGGCCTCTTCCAAAGTGGAAGGATTATCATACTCAATACGGTCTTTTATATTAAAAGGTAGACAACTGAGAAACCTTTGTACTTTAGGCTTTTCCTCAACCATGTAGGGCACATACCTCAGCAAGGTAAGGAACTTGCTGCACAGTTATTTCATGTTCATTGTACCCAACTTTAAATCGTAAAACTCCTTTCATTTATCTTCAAAGTATTGTTCCGACAAAAACTTATTTTTAAACAAACTTTTAAACATAGTCCAAGTTACTTCTTTTTCTTTTATACTCTTGATTCTTTAAAGATCCTACCACCAAATATCTGCCTTCCCGGTCAGATTGAAAATAGCCATCTTGGCTTTCAGTTGAGAAGAGTAGTCGTAGATATTGAAGTATTTCTTCATTCTTGACAGCCAAGCTTCTGCTATCTCACCCTTCTCACTTTCGCCATTAAAGGTGGGTGGCTTAATCTTTTTAAATTCCCCAGTAATCTGTTCATGATGTTTATGTTTTCTCTTTTTAGAGCAACATTCACTGTTACTGCTGTCATAATTAATATCATCATTACTTGGATCAGATTTAGAGGATGAGTAACAGTTCATTTTATCATTTCTTGTTTTCTTATGCTTATGTTGGTGGGACATTATTTCAGAATCAGCCTTCATTTCTGATTTTCTGCCTCTTTCATCACTATGACAGTTTCCTTTTAAATTTTGTTGTAACTCTTCTTGTACCTTAAGGATCCATTCATTCTCTTCTTTAACAACTTTTAATTCAGATTTTAAATCCCGTACAGTGCGTAAAATTTCAGAAGACTGGTTGTTTAACTCAACATAAATTCCTTCGAAATTGTTATTATTAATGCGTTCATTACGAGGAGATCTGTCCTCTGCAGATTCCTCTGGTATTTCCATACCTGCAATTAAAGGTCAATCTATTCTGTGCAAAAATAAAATAAAAATTGTAAAAGTTAGTAACATAAAATTTTTGATTTGTTTTCTGTTTGTGCGCATGAGCCTAAATCAGGCCTAGAGTTTGAACTTGCGCTCTGATACCACATGTAGCATCCCGGAAAAATCACAAAAATTTAAAATTTTTCTACGTGACATTTATTGCTTATTTAATATATGCGGAAATAGAACGATGCATAAAATATTATCTTGCTGTACTAAATGCCATGCTGGTTTATAATATAAGAATTTGCGACTAAAAGATTTCAAGTTTGTGTCTTGATGTTATTTACATTCAGCTGTACTATTGTGAACTTCTATTGTTGTTGCTGTGAATGATGAATCAACTATTTTGACTAATGTTCTTTTGTTGATTAATGAAGGGGTCCTACGGACACCCCAAGGCTTACATAGCATTCATGCTAAAACATGTGATTTCGTACTTGTGACAGTTTACAGGTAAGGGTTTAAAGTTGTGACAAGTATCCAAATAGTTTTTCAGTAATCTCCTTTGTGAACATTTGAAGAGATAACACTTTGGGCATTCTACCGGTGAGAATCTTGGTTCAAGACTAAAATATCTAAAGATAAAGACATCAGAAAATTGACTGCTGATGTGCACAGGGCATCTTAATCCTTGTAAATTATAAGCTTGTATTTGTTTTCAAGAGAAGGTCTGTAATGATCATGTCTCAGTTTTGTACTCATAATTATATATGGTTTTCATTAAAGTTTCATGTCGAACTATATGTAACTGTCTATCTTCTTCCTCCATAGCAAGGTGTAGAGATTTTATGTAAAAATGATTTATTAACTTGCCTAGGGTCTATACCCTACAATGATGGTGATAAATTTCGATTAAAGTGACATGTCTTTTATTTACTACACTTTAGGGTGTAGGTGTGTGCATTTCTTAGATTATTTCTATAATCTATTTGCAATATATTTGAAATAGTAACAAACACTTATAAACTATATCACATTATGAAATGTGCGTTGTGTGCATTGTATTACCCTATGTGATGCTATACAAACCTCATTAATATTATACAATATGTGGTACTATGCAATATGTGATACTATATGAACATACGATACTATGTGAACCCTAGCAATATCTATCCAAACTTTGTATAGACATAACGTGACAAGGTGGTGCATTACGATTATACCATAAGCAAGGTCCAATGTAATAAATTTTATGATTTGAACGTTGGTATGTTAGAGGTTGGCAAACATCAATGCTGCCATGTGCATTAAATGTATACAACTGTCGAGATGGTGGACTTCCATCGTGGATGGTATAGCTAGCTCGTTCACGTGCCATTACCGTGATAATGACCATCCATGTGATGATGTGTAGACATACTGGTTTGATAGTAAATGAGTTGGCTCCTTCGTGGGTCGTTCGTGGCAATTGCAATGATGGTTCATTTAATGTGGTAGATAGATTGTTATTTCGTGAATCCCACCCAGTGATCTCCACTGTCGATCTGGCAGGGTTTCGATGAGTGTGGGTTAAACCCTACCCTTGTTTCGATCATAGTGTTTATTGTGAATTTGGCATTTGGTAGTTGTGGCTCTGCATCTGGCCGACAGGATGGGGGTTTGTAGGGTTATCATTTTGCAGTTCCAGAGGCATGATTCCTGTTTTTTGAACTCGTGACCTGTGAAGGTTATAAGAGCCGAACTCTCCAGGTTTTACAATGGTGGATGTCTTGGTTGGCAGCTTAGAGTCTGTCTTTGGTGTGGTTCGATCCTCAGGTCTGTTGAGGGTCTTTCTGGGTTCAAAGGGATGCTAAGTCCTCGTCATAGTTTATACAGGTCTCGATATTGTATAACTATTTAAAATAGTTGATAGCTCGGTGTTGGCTCCTTTTATATAAGCATTAGACGATGTAAGGGTTTATGGTTGTAGTTGCACCTATCTGGCGTTTACTATTGTTACGAGCTATCATTTAAAAAGGTAATGTGTTTTGAAACATTCACTGTAGCTTTCATACATGAGTGTTAACAGGTTGTTCGAATTCGATACTGTAATCATTCTTTCTGGAATACTATTTTTAACCACATCTATGTTGTTTTTGCAAGTGTAATGTTCAATGGCTTCTCCAGTCTGGGCATTGAAGGTTGGCAATAGCTACACCAACCAGTAAGCCTCGGAGGTTGCCTTGAAACTCTGTGTAGATTAGGATGATGGCCGACATGTGTGTTGTTTTGTGTATTTGTGTTTTTAACTCAGAGAGTTTGTAATTCGTCGAGATAGGGTTTGTAAACCTTTCTTTTTCCTTTTAAAAGAAATGGGGAGGATGATACCTCGACCCATCGGGAAAAAGTCATGTTGATTTTTAAATGCAATCGTTGTATAACAGGGTTCTTAGTCTCAGACTTGGGATAATGTAATAAATTGTGTTTCCAATACTCTATTGTTATCATTTTTCTTTTGTGAGTGGTTAAAGTTGAAATGTAAAACCATGGGATAAAATCGTATGAAGTTTATACAAATGAGAAGACTGTTGCTAATGGGTAGATGTTTGTATCTTTGGAAGGTTTGTGGCTTGTTATGCAGTTCGTTGATTTGAAACAATTGTTGCTTCGTTTCAAACTTATGAAATTTCCCAAGGTTTAGGGTTTGTCTTCGTTTTGGTATATATAGTTTTGGTGATGCCCTTTGATATGTTATCGGCATCAAACTGGTGTTTGTTATTCTATTTGCAAATATCCTACAGACATTTAGTAAGAAATCCTAAAGACGATACTATGAATTTAACTATTTGACCTACAGGAATGATTATGGTGTAATTGTTTGGTTTTGATTTTGGTCATCGTTATGTTGTCAAGTTATGGAAATGAATAAAGTGGTACTCTATGTTTAGTTTAAGGCGAAATTCATATGGTTTGTCATGAGTTGAAATGTTTGAAGAATAATAACTGTCTACCGAGAGTTGGTAACACTGTTTATGTTTATAAAAGAAATGAAATTGTAAATTTTTGAAGAAATGTGCGACAGTTTGGCAAATTGGGAATAATTCTAGCATGGATGTTTGAAAGGGTATTACCCTTGGTCAATGACCAGAATGATGATTGTAAATAGATTCTGTTAACAATTAAAAGACTTGATATGCTAGCGTCTGTGTTATGAGGGTTGTAAATGTACTGTTAGGGTTTAGGGTTTTTCTACTGTATACTTGGAAAATATTTACAGAATAAAAATAAACATTGTTTTCTTGTCTATCCTATATGTACAGTAGTGAAAATAACAGTAGACTATAGTAATTTTTAAAAAGGAAAACTATGGAAACTCTAACCTTGAAATTGAAACTTGAAAATAACATTTTAGTTCTATAGAATGAGATTATGCAATTTTCTTTAATTTCTATATTAGCAACGGTTTCAATACTAAATATAAATCACAATAATAATCTGTAAGACAGTAAACTTCGATTTGATGAAATAAAAACAGTACAGTAGAAAAATATAGTAATCAATATTAATTACTAACAGTAGGAAATTAACAAATTTATACAGAGATATTCTTTTCATTATCTTGGCAAATTGCCTATCATATCTATCTATCTTAATCTGTCTCTATACTAGAGTACAATGCAATTCCTATGGCATGGGAAAAATGCAGAGATTATTTATTTCATTCATCATTTCTATTCTAAATTTTGACTTGCTTTAGAAAACTAAAAGTAGGGATAAGTAAACCAGAACACATTCTGTAATTAAAATTAAATACTTGCAATGAACAGATTTAACTACTTAATAACAGATAAACAAATAGAACCTATAGATGAAGATAGGGCCGACAAACACCCAAGGAGGCCTGTTCCTCCCAACCTATTCCAGAAGAAGCAGCTCCACTGCTAGCTTCTTGTGAACCCCTGAGCCTGATTACTGAACCAATAAATGGGTGGAATCTATGTAGAAGCAAGGCACTCAAAAATTCCTTCTGCACTCAACATCAACCTCCTGAAATAACATGCCTTCTCCACGCAGCATCAACCTCCTGAACTCAATAAGAGTTTGTCAGACTCGCAACATGATGAACAACATAGCATATCCCCTGATCAAATCTCTTGGGTGCAAACACAACAAAACCCCAAGGTAAATTTCCTCATTAGGAAAATCGATGAACCTGAGTTCAAAATTTGATGGCTATTATATAGACTACCTAGGTCTTTAGTGGTCAGGTTGGAATAAATGAGCCTCAAGCTCCAATCCAATCTTTCAGGGCATTATGACCACATTTCAGGGGAGTTGTCCCATACCAACAGCTAGTTAGTTGCATCATGATGCTTCCACTTGTCCATTTCCTTCTACCATAGATTCCATTCCACCTAGTGGATCAGTAACCACTCTTTCAACAGTCCTCTTAGGTGTTTGTCTCCTATTTTATTTATTTAATAATAATATATTGTGCAAATTACAGTCATCCTTGGACACCTGTCCAGCATTAAACTTTACAAAAAAAGTTATCATAATGTTTTCTAACATAAAATGTTTTCCAGCAAAAAGGGTATGTTACAATAGACCTGAACCCTGGGGTGAATTTGAGTTTCAAAATCCCAAATATCCATGGGAGAACCCATATTTGGAAGCCAAAAAATTTAATTTCATGGCTGCAATTTAGAGTGGTCAGAAAGCAGAGAATCCAGGAGACAATTGAAGCCAGCGAGAGATATCTAAGGACGGAATTGCTTGATAAACTGAGTGAAAGAAATGAATCTTTGAAATTCTAACAGCTTGGACCTTTCTATGCCCACCTTGAATAACACTAGAGGGAAGGGGCTCATGAGAGACCATGTAACAGAGAAGGGGACCTTCCTTATGTTGGGTGTGGTAGGTATTGTGGGTGCCAAGGCTGGATGAGACCAATTGATATGCATGCAGCTCTATGGATGAGCTCACTAGATTAGGATTCACCTTCATTTCCTCTTTGTATGCTTGATAAACCTAGTTGTGCACTGGCTTAGAATGAGAGTATGTTTCCATGGTTGTGAGTGAGTCTATGTAGTTCCTCCTTAGTGGATACATATCCCAAAGCACCTGCATGTTCCAATCCTTATAGGAGCACCTGCACGTTCCTAAAGCATGCACACACTAGGAATGCATGCATATTCCTCTATCTTTCTAAGGGCACGTTGTCGTGCCATGCATTTAAAAAAATATTGATCAAACAATTGGTTGCTTTGGAGTGCCCAATGATCCAATCAATCATGAAGGGGGTCACTTCCTTCGTCTTCATTGGATTCCAAGTTAGTATTTTATGTTTTTGTTTTTTTTGTTTTTATTTCCTATTTTTTTTTTAAATAGAAAAACAACTAAACCTATTTTTTCTTATTAAATTGTAGCAAAACTAATTAAAATGGACCCCGAAGATAACCCAAACCATTCACCACCACATCAAGATGCACCAAACTTAATCTAGAGACACCATATGTTAACATGGAAATTGATGCATATTTGAGATATCTTGAAACCCTTTCTAATTAATTGCAAAATACTATAGGGCCCACCTGATTGTCACTAGCAAGCTTGCTAGAGGAAATTATATCTTCCATTGTAGATGCCCAATGACAATTAAACAATATGTTTGATTACAAGGCCAAAATGTGTGAATACTATAGGATTGGTTCAAATAAACTTAGAGACCATAACATCACCAAATAATAGTTGATGACATTATTTATTGACCCAAGAACTCAATTACATCCACTAGTGACAGAAAAACACATTTGTATGGATTGGGGCACCTTCAAATCATTCAGAGACCATTGGATGGAAAGGTGTTTTAAGGTATAATTTGAAAAACTTCCCTGTAATAATAGGGAGGTTCCTCCATATTTCCTTAAGAAAATATGGGCATAGTTTATGTTAGGTCATCATGCCAACTATTTTGAAATTGGTGAATTTTAGGGGGTGGGTCGTGGGTCTACACAAGATAGAGAGAATGTTAGGCATAACCCATTTCTAAGTCTTTGTACTCCTAGGTGAAGGCCTAAACCCCCATCCAACATCCACCAATAGGGGATATTATTACCCAGATTGAGGCATCCATATCAGTCATGACTTACAGAATGGTAGATCATAGAATTTTCATAGCATTATCCCACAAGGAACAATCTTTAGGTGACGTTGGGGGAGAATTTGAGCCTTAATCCCCTATAGTAGGATCTAACCAAGAGAGGCAACATGGGGCCTCACTTGAGCCTCATAGATGTTTTAGTTTTAGGTAGAGTTGTTATGGGGAAATAGAGGGAAATAGACCCGAGATTTTTATGTAATAGGCTAGTATGTTGACCATCTCTTCTTTCTTCATTGATTATATATATTATTATGTTTTCTTTTTATATATCTAATTATATGATGTTTGCACTTGCTACGCCCATATAGCACATCTACAATGTAACACCCATCTTAGTGATGGGTGTAAATTATTTTTACTCTTCCAATGGAAGCAAGTTTAACTAAACTTAAGTAATTAACTCTAATACATATTCAAAAAAACATTATTTCATTTTACCAACAAAAATGAATATATGTCCATAATCTACATCTTTACATATATTTGTAAGATGCATAAAACATAAATATCATGATTTACAAATTCACATCATAATTCTTCACTTTTACTTTTGCAACAATATCCAATTTTTATGTATATAAAAAAGTGACTAAGTATTAGGAAGCATACTTCCTCTCTTGTAGGTGTATATACTAGCAATCCTTGGGCCCAATCGAGTAGTAGTCCAACTAGGTAGTAGTGAGTAGTAAGCAATGTAATAGTTTTCCCAAACTGGGATTAATCCTCCCATTCAACTTGCAGCAAGATACTAACTCTAAGAAATGTGTGGGTTTCCTAACCCTCCATTCCCATAGCTCCGATAATCACAAAAGAAACCCTACTTATTAAGTCCCAATGATTCATAAACCTCACATATCAAAATAATTAGTTAATATTCTCAAAGTGCTCCCAATCTCAATCTCTCGAAAACCCTTCTCCAATCCCCCCAATCTCTTGAATACCCATTTTTCTCCTTCTGTCACCTCCTTCAAGGTCCAATCCCTCATAAAGATTATCCACCTACTTCCTTAAAGTTCGAACATTCCCATCACTCATCTAGAGTAATACATTTACTCCAATTTAGACTCGAAAAGGTAAACATTATAAAATATTTAAAATATCTTAACGTGTATTATTTTATTCACTAAACTATCATTCACAACACTTGTTTGATATTATTCACATCATAAGTGTTAAGTAAACATTAAATGGGTCCACCTAACATAATTTAATTCTTATAATTATACACATAAGCTGTAATGGCCGACAATTTGATGGATGCAATTTATAATTTATACTTTAAATGAGGGCTCAAGCTAAAGTGAGGGGCCTACAATGCAACCTAACTATGAAATGAAATTTTTAATAACATCTATTAATAGTTTAATTACCTTTACATATTAATAATTTACATTCAATCACCACCACACATTCTAATATTACAAGAACCAATACATACTTGGATTTACATCATAACTAGTACTAGCATATGCGTGCAAGGTGTGCATGCATTGCCAGTGTATGCATAGCTCGCACATATATTATTTGCAACCATCATCGCCTCTAATTCATAAATCCTTACTGAAAATGCAATAAGAACCACTCATGCAAGACAAGACATACATACATGCAAGACAATCATTTACTACCATCAGCATTAATCAATAATTAAGTCAGGACATGTTAGCATTATACTTAGTTTTATATCAATGAATTAAACAACAATTTTCAAGAGAAAGGTACCCACTACAACTAGTTGCGTCTCAAAACCTCAACCCAAAGCAATGATAATATAAGAATCCTCCCTTCCTAAACTACTTCCAACTTCCATTTCCTATACATTCCTCTATTGGAATATCTTAGAAAGTCGATTATGTCAATCTAACCCAAGATATAAATAGTAAGTGGAATCATCAAGTAAATCAGTCTAACCTCCCTAGTAGGCAATCGACAATTGTCATCTTACAACTTGGAGAACATGAATCAGCACAACCCTTCAAAGGGTATAGGTATTAGAGGATACATGGTGGGAAATACCTCCATCCCACCCAATAGGACAAGCGCCAACACCCTATCAGAAATCACACTATGCTGCTATTGTGGTTATTAGAGTTATATCATCGAATGACAAGTTTGGGAAACTTGGTATCCTGCATAAACCTCCACTAACCCACATATCATGACATGTATCTAACCATCACTTATCCCTTTTAACTTATGGGTTAGTCTTACTCAAAACATATATCTATACATAACATTATTTCACAATTTCCATGTCAATTACTAATTCATGATCAATAATGTGTGTGTGTGTGTGTCATGCACATGGAATCCATCCGCTCATTCAACTTGAACATACAATGGTATCCACGTAGCTCATTATTTCATTTAAATTTGCATACTAAAAAGTTAAAACACATAATTGGGCATGTGCAAGCTAATGAGGGTGACTTTTGGCGTGTTAGATGCAATAGAAAGCTGAAAAATCAGGCATCCCTCAACTTACTTGGTTTTTTTGAGATGCTTACACAAGATATCTTGCATCGAGTTAAAAAGATGAAATGTAGGAAATTGAGTCACGTTTCCGAATATATAACTTTTAAGTATTGAAAATTTAAATAACTATGTCAAATTTCATTTTTTCCAACAGTCACTTTTTATTTTTTTGGCAAATGATAAGGTATATGTTTTTGTGGGTGTAGCCTTTTACTGCCTAAATGACGATTTCAGGCTACAAAATTTGGTATAAATGTATAGAACCCGTAGCACTAGTGCAACGCTATTTTTCCAAAATTAAATGTTTAATTTTTATTTTTTTTAATTATGTAAGTGGGCAAACCTCGAGAACGATATGTCAAATGTGGGTGCAACCTTTGAAGGTCTTAATGTAGTTATTTTGACTTGGATTTTTTACAGCATGTAGAGGTCGGTGTCCTCTAGTTCAACATACAAGTTTTTTTTAAAATGGTTGTGAAATGAAAAAGTTATGGAATAAACACTAATAGTATGTTTTTTGACCAACAGAGTGATGACACAAGAAAATTAGGAAATAAATAGAAAATCTCAATAGTTTTTTAAAAAAATTACATATTTGGAATCTGCATAAAAAATTTCTATCTATCCCTAAAATTTTGTCACTAATGGTCAAGTGTGTCATGCTGTAAAGAGTGGTGGAAAACAGGCATACTCAGAAAAATACTGAAAATGTCAAATTAGCTATGGTCTAAAAATTCCTTAGCACAGGTTTGGTAAGTCCAAACCAACCACATAGGAAAATGGCTGACATGCGGGCGCGGGAGGAGTGGGGGATTAGGCGCTAAGGAACATGCGTGCATTATGTTTAAATTCAAATAACGAGTGCACGTTATATTTACATTCAAATTTAGTGTTTTGGCACTCAATGTTATAAGCAATGCACTAGCGTTATGTGTGTACATAACGCGCACGCATTATAATCTTCACAAATTTATGTTTTGAAGTGTTAGATTGGGTGAGATAAAGATAACGATAATGAGGATGATGAAAATGAAGATGATGATGGTGATGAAAATGAAGATGATGACAGTGATGAAGATGATGAAGATGATGATGGTGATGATGATGATGATGAATATCATGATGAAGATGATGATGATGATGATGATGCAGATGATGATGAAGATGATGATGAAGATGATTATGATGATGAGGATGACACAGATGATGATGATGATGATTGTATTGGAGAAAACTCACTATGGCTTGGGAATACCACAACAGACAGATGACTACCAGAAATCAACTCAATTCTCAAAGCAATGCTATTATAAATGACAATGTTAAGCTAATGGAGAAATGTAACCAACCTCGATCCAAACACTTGATGTAGATCCCCGTAGGAGCTTTCAATCCATGCACTTGAAATCTGCAAATTAGTCTTGATAGCCACTATAGAACAGGTACATATAATATATAAATGACATTAACATTATCAATAATAATGGTCCATAATATCATAAGCAAATGTAACCCAATGTGTAATAAATGACATTCACACCATGAATGGACGAGAATATGAGTATTTCTATTAATGAACAAGAAGAAGTATAAAGTGATACGACCTCTTGCTGGAAACCAATCTGAACCAAGATCTAGATCAATCCACTTGCGCCTCGACCAATTCAATCCTCCATGAATGGAAAACTCAAACTAGATGGGAGTTTGGAAGGTGATCATAAATGGTTCACAACTACAAGGATCAATGAGTGCAGACTCAAGATAGGGCAAAAATCCACTAGAGTTCTCTTACGATTCTCTTCTTCCTCTCGTCCATAAGCCATATGTGCTCAATATATAGTCCTCTCAAAGGTAAGCGAAAGGACACATCGAGGCGTGACTCGAGCAGATGGAGAGCCAAAGGTCACCCAATGACCGCTTTTTGGGAGTAAAAAGTAATTAATAGTGGTTTTTACCATTTTACTTGATACCCGCAGGCTATAGTGATGCAACTCGCGGGTACACATGCTATAGTGATGCAACATGTGGGTAGGAATAAAAATAGGAAAAACTGGTATCTTTGAAGGATATAAGTGAATCTGAGTCACTGAAATGGATCCTACAGGCCAAACAATGCTGATTCTCACAGGGTGGAAGATTACGATGTAAAAGATTCCCCCTAATGTGTGAGGTCAGAGATTGAATGTGCTACGATGGACGAAGTACATTATAAAACTCAGAAGTGGAATGATGGAGACACAAGTGGAAAGAACAGCTCACTCGTCATAATACAATAGTATCTCTAAATACATGTCGGTATAGTACAACAATCTGATAGAATGGCCATGAAATAGGCAGTATAATAGATACATGTCATAAGTGATCATAGCCATGATACCTCTACAGTGAGATATGGTCTTCTGCTGAAAAGAAGACAACTGGTGCAAAACTGGAGGTACAGACTGTTGAAATCTGAGAGGTGATATCTTAGATGTAAATTCAAAGTCATATGTAGCATACTGAATGCCACAATCGCTTGGGGTCTTCTACACAAGTCTTCGACGATGCAAGTCCCATCAAGTGAATAAAGGAGTTGGGGTCGAACCTGATGAGACATCGTCTGATTACCGGACAATGATGTATACCATTAACAGACGCAAGATGACCCACCAATAATGAAAATGGGCATCAAGGCACAGAGCACAATCATCAGAGTGTGAATAAATGGGTTGAAGTCGAACACTAGGATGAATCCATCGATCAGGGGACATTGATGTATTCCCAAAACTGTCGATGGCGAGAGAACCTGCCACTAATGACTGCAAGCCTTAAGTCTCAGAATAAATGAGTTGAAGTCGACGGAACGAGACTCACTGGAAGGAGGGCATTAAGGAATCCCCCATCAACCAACACAAGGTACCAGCAATGCTGAAAGATTTGGAAGATCTCAGGTGAAACGGATTGACTCAACAAGGATGACCGACATGCAATAGTCAAGAGATCTGAGGAGTGGCTGACACTGGTTTCAGGACTTCCTTTGAACAAGAGCATGATCATATGGATAGAATCAGACAACATAGACTTGACATAAACTGTGCAATGCAGGAGGCATTACAGAGGGATCCATAATGATTGGAAGCTTAACCAATCGGTGGAGAAAACTGAGAAACAAGTACAGCTCCTAAGGCCCAACTATAGTCCTTACTCATAGTGTACGGAGTGGAATGAATGCTCTATTCAAAGGAAACACAACAACTACCAACAAGAAATAGTGACCATAATCCCATTCGGCTTTTTGGAATATTTGATTTTTTTGGTCTTTTTCATATTTGGGAAAAGCTTGAAAAAGAATAAAATTGCTTATAGTACAACAAGTGAGGGAATGAGTGTCAAATAGCTAGCAGACTAGTCCCAAGTAGTGGAACATACCTATGCTCAATGCAAGGAAGTGCGTGCAGGATGTGGACACTCGGGGGTATGTTCCCTCAGGGTCAAGAGGGCATCAAATTGTGAAGGGAAAATATAAGCTTTGCAGGGCTCGACAGGGAAAAGTGCTTAGGCACTAGGCTAACAATTGAGTAAGCGGGAGCCAGCACAAGGCTCAAGCGGCAAGCAGGATGATGCAATGCAATCACAACTTGACATAAAAGGGAAGTCATTTTTCATAAAGTTAGTCTCCTCACCCGAAAAAGTGTAAAACAATGAGAGAAGAACTCTTCTAGTCACGTATGACTAGAGTATACATTTTTCGTAATTAATCCACAAAGGTCCAGAAAAGGGGTAAACTTATACCTAAGTGAATGTCGCTTCAAATCCTTTAACGAGTCTGAAATGACAAGTATACTCGGCAATCTTGTTTGATTTGAAAAAGTCTAACAAGGGCTTTAAAAAGACTTTATAAAAATCTTTTCCATAAAGGTTTAATGAGCCTGAAAAAGTAAACTCGTGACCTCCTTACTGTTTTTAACAAGCTCAAAGGAGATATGGAAGAATGCTCATAATGAGACCAGACGAGTGTCAGGGACATGCGAGACTAGTTCCAAGCGCATGGGACAAAGCTATGCATAATGCAGGGAACATGAGCAAGATAAGGACACGCAGGGGGTGTCTACGAATTCAAATGGCACAAGGTTCAAATGCATCATAACAATGGGGAGGCCTAAACCTATATGAAAGGTTCTGAATATGCCTGCCATGAATGAAGAAAATGTCGAAAAGGACCAGTAAACGAGTATAAGTCCAGCTAAAAATCCTGTCTCCAAGAAAGATAAGTACCAAGATCATCTCTAAAACGTATGTAAAGAAAAATCTGATACAAGTCGCTATGGTAGAAACATTTTCAACTTCACTATTGTTAACCTCAGACATAATGCAGGTAGAGCTAACCACTGAAGATGCCATAGTACCAATTCCCGAGGGATCAAAATGATCATCTTCAAAATGAAAAGCAAGCTAAAGGATGTGAAGGAATCTGCAGTGGCAAATTCATCATCACAGGAGTTGGAAATTCTAGAAGTAGAATCGAACTCATTAGGATCACCGATTTGCGGATCTATAGGAGAGTCTATAGACTCATCACTAGGGAGATCAAACTTTAATGTCAAACTGGGGCTAGACAAAACTATGCCTGGATCAAAATGTTTGGTAGACTGTATTCTAGAGTCATCTTGTTCAATAATATCAAGGGTAGGAGGGGAATGAGATCTATGATAAAGATCCCCCCAGGGCTTGTCATCACCACTCATGGCCTCAATAAAAACTTCATCTGAAGGTAAAATACCGTCGAGGAAACCATGTGAACAAGATAAGTCGACTGCACACGCGGGCAGCATAACAGGATCTTCCTCTACAGTCCATGAAGAAGAGAGATCTGAATCTGCAATGGCTGGTTGAACATGATGAGTAGTCTTGACTGCAAACAAGGGCATATCCATCCTAATGTGTGAAATTTCTCCAAATGGGTAACTCGTGGAAGGTGGATCCCACGGATCACTAAAGTATGATGTCCAGAAAAGTACATGATTCAACGAGGAAGGAGCATCATCGGAGATGGTTCCTATGAAGGAGATTGGTGCAGGGAGGTCGAAAGATCCCATCAATGAAGGATACATTCCAACACCCATGTTCCTAGTTGCCGGCTGAGAATGAGTAACCTGTGGGACTATGGATCCCGTGGATGCTGTAGAAGAAGAGTTAACATAATCCAGTTGATCGATCATCACAATATTGCCTTCATGGGGAAAGCAGATAACTCTAAATATAGTAGATGCGACAACCTTCATAGCATACATCCAGTTTCAACCCAGTAAAAGGTTATAGTCGATGGGCGCATCAACCACCTTGACTTCAATAGGCATGGACTTACCTCCCAAGGAGACAACAAGGGAAGGGATAATTACATGTGGCATAAAAGATCTACCGTCGAATGCAGTGAGTGTAGTTCTAGACGTGAGTAGAGGAGGAGAGCCAAGAGCTTTCCAACAAGCTAATGACATTACTGATGCAAAGGCACCTTCATCAACCATAGTATGTTTGATGAAGCTCTTAAGGAAAAACACCTAGATTTGAAAAGCCACGTGGTAAGGTAAGCGAGGCTAGACGTCAGTAGTGTTGAACTTGATAACACTAGGACTTCCCCCATCCTGAACTCCTAACGCACTCAAAAGGGCATGCTTTTGAGAAGGATAGGCTTGCAAAACTTCAAGAGCTGACATGGCACATGGAGTTTGGCCCAAATCTTCTACGATGGAGTAGTTTTGGGCGGCTTGAGCATTAGGATTATGCATGGAGCACTTGAGAACACCTTTCGGTATCCACGTCATAATAGAAGGCTTCTTGATATGCAAGGAATTGTCAGGAGGAGGGGGAGGCTCCCTCCCTAAGTTGGGTTGTGGTGCACCATAATCGCACTGACGAGTAGCAATACAAACCTCCGACTTAACCATATTCACACATCCATAACCACTAGTATTGGAAGAAGACATTGCCGTTTCATTAGTACCATAACCAATGGTGGGAGCATGCGAAGCCATGTTTTGGTGATGAGGTAGGGGATCCTTCAACATGGCTGGGCTCTATGTCAAATGCTTCGATGCTTCTTCAATTCGAGGACATAAGTGAGTAAGATGATCCTCCCCACAAAGCTTGCAAGGGAATTTCACCTTATGCCTAGGTTTACGATCCTCGCCAGCATTACCGCCTTCCCGAGAAGGGTTGGCATTCTCTTTACGAGCAGTATTACGATTTCTATTGTTATTACTTCCATTGTTTCCACCCCTACGATTATTTCTCCCCTTTTTCTTACCACCAGGTTGCTGGTTACTCGACGGTTTCATTGATTGCACATTGTGTACATCAGACGATGGAGTGGAAGTGGACAAGGTGTGAACCTATTCAGGAGTAGACTAGTTTAGCGACAAATTTTGCATTTGATTAGCTACCAAGTCTACAGGGCGAGTGCATGCAGACCCCACGATGCCATTTGCATGTGGTCCAAGAACTGACGTAGGCTCATGTCTTGTTCTCGGTGCATCAGGAATAATGTCATACAAAATGCCAGACTGAGAATAAAGTAGATCTAATTGTTGGACTTTCAAGATAGCTTGTTTCTTAGTCACAGTTCCGGACATCGAAACATCCTTAGCAATGTATGGAAGTAAAGATTTGAGGAACCATTCCAATAGGAACTTTGGAGGAATGTTGGCTTTCACTAATCTCTTCCACCAATGCCACTCTTGAACGTGGTTAGAAATATGTGTGGCCTTATTCTGACGGAAGGTGGACAACAACTCAATGCCAGTGTCATAACGAACTGGTAACTGGAAATGGTCTAAGAAAACCAAAGCAATCTCGTTGAATCCCTTATAGGTGTTTTCGGGCAACTCTGCATACCACTTCGCGGCTGCCCCCGTGAGGGTGCATTGAAATAGTTGTAATCGAATGGAATCATGATTCAAAGAGTTAGAGGAGCACCAAAGGTGAAACATCGTGACATGATCTCCGGGTCTTCACCACCTTTCCCCTCAAACTTCGGAATGTTCGAAGGGAGATTGGTAGGGACTGGGGGCCAAGTAGGGTCGTGACACACCGGATTATTTGTGAGCTTCGAAAGATCCGGGAGTTTCAAGTGCGCAAGGAACGGGAGATGAGGCTGGAAAGCTTGATTATAAGCTCCCATAAAAGGTTGGTTAAACGGAACAGTGTTATAAGATGGACCAAAAGCTTGACCATGAGGATTAAACTGCTGATAATGAGGACTTGACGGACCGTAAGCTTGCCCATGGCCATAAGATTGATAGCCTCCCCCTATCGGACCCATTTGAGAGTAAGCAGGTATATGCTTGTTTTGAGCACCATATTGGGGTGGTGGGTGATACTGGTGGCTAGCATCGACTGTGTTGTAGTAAGGGTTTCCACCATGAGTATGGGGCATGTATGTACTATTCATAGCAGGAACCATGTTGTAATGATCATAATGGTATGGTATGTTCCCACCCCCAATATTATGATTAGCTTGAGCAGTCGTGTGGTGACCAGAAGCATGAGAAGCATTCCCAGCTCTAATATGGGTGTGACTAGTAGCAGGGTTGGTGGTGTGATGTCCATGTGGATAGGAAATATTCCCATCCCCTACATTATCATTACTACTGGTGGCAGTGGATGCAAAAGTATGCGGTATGTGTCCACCCCCGTGGTTGGGAGGAATGGTATCATGTGCAAAAGTAGTCCTAGGTTGACGAGTAGTGACACGTGTATTAGGTGGTGGATGGCGAGTCGTATTCCGAACGACATTCTGGTTAGGTTGGGTATTCCTTGGAAGCGGCCGTGTTCCAACATTAGCATTGTTAGGAATATGACCAGTCCCCATACTATGTGAGTGGGTGGACAACGTAGTGCCCCCAGTGGGTATAGTATGGCTAACACTTCGACTAGTGCCAGCGTGAGTACCAACCGTAGTGGAAGGTTCGACAGTACTATGACTAGGCATACCAAAAGAGAGTGAGGTGGGGTTGATTATAGGGCCAGTATCATCATGAGTCTCAGACATCCCATATCTATAATTAGGTGGAAACGAAGGAACGAAAGGCTTGTCTGATTCTTTATCCTCGGGTAAATTGGGCATTCCATAAAGATAATTATCCAAATTTGAAGGATCAAATGGATCCCGGTCAAGTGGATTAGGCCAAATAGAACCAGGTTGAGTCTCAGGTGGATCACCTCCCCAATCCTCACGAGGAGTATGCGGATTGGAAGTATGTTCAACTCTACCCGAAGGAGTCGAAGGGTCTTTCCCAATATCGGGATGTGTGGCCATGTAATCTTTAACGTAAGTCTCGTAAGAATCCAAAGATTCAAAGGGAGCCCTCCGGTGTCCTCTAGAAATACAGCGTGTAACCTCGAGTGGCTTTAAACTAGCCAAACGACGAGACTGACGGTGAGTAGGGCTCCGTGCCACGATATCTCTGGAGAGAGTCACAACGTCCCCTAAAGGCCAACTATCGATAAAAAACAGTAAATAAGAAACACACACCTAGAGAAACTACAGCCAAGGGTAGACAAACAGAGAGGCTAAATGAGCTCTCGACACTAGAGCCGGTATGTCTCGCCTAGGAGAGGCTTGAGACTCCCAAACTATAGCCGGAGGTAACAGAATCAGTTATGGAGACACCTAGGCTTCACTGTATCGACAGGGTCAAGTCCATTGCATGAACACAACTGTGCTGTCGAATTCCTATCTGACTTAGGACACAAATAGTATAACCACTGCAAGTACCCTGTGTGGTACCAATGTAAGGAAACTATGTTCACAGCAATATAACCAATGCTCAGGGGGACAGTCGCAGGTGGGATCCATCGTATGGGTAGGGTAGCTAATCCCGAAGCACAAGAGGAAGAACCTCCGGTACCCCCAGATACGAACAAATCCTGGATATATCTCCCACATTCAACCGGTATCAGAGGGATATCTCCTCAACCAACCTCCCGTGACCTCGTGCTTAAGTCTGGATTGAGTAGAGCTTCCTGAGAACATTGATCTATACCATGGATTCCTCCACTTCCTAGTCAGACACCTAATGTTTCGTCTAGTAGTCTTGGATTGTTAACTCACAATGATATATTCCAAGACTCTAAACCTATGCTAGTTGGTGTAGCCTATAAATAAAATCAATCTAATCAATATTAATGATTAAGCGTTAATTTTAGTGGCTGTGGTTACTCAAGGGATATGGTCGTGAAACTAGTGATGTGTAGACTCAATAGTATGCAAAATCGTCCAAACCTAGACTCATCTATCCAATAAAACAATGTCACTAGTATGCGAAATCAACCAACAATTCCGGAATAAAGATTCAATCTTTTATCTTTTTGATGCACAAGCAAAACCTAAAATGAAGGCAACAAGCACTCAATGCAAGATGCAGTACATGAAAGTAAAATATTTTTGTATTTTCGCTTATAAACAAGAAGGAAAATGCAAAAAACTAAATGTATATTTTTTGTATTTTTTCAATATAAATGGAATGAAAAAATGCAAGCAAAATCCTACTATTCAGTCACTGAAGTGCCAAGAAGATCACTAAGACAACCCAGCAGATCCTAAATAGCAAGACTCAGCCAAAGGAATGAGGTCAAAAGGAAAAAACCAAGAGGCTAAAACCAAAGATTGGTAAAAAACCAAGAAGGCTCAACCAAGAGAAACGAAGAGTTTTGGTCACAACCAAGGCATGAAACAATCAAGAAAGAGGCCAGCAAAGACTCAGAAACCAACCAAACTCACCCAGCAACAACCAATAGCCATAAACCAATAAAAGGCGGAGTTACACTCTATTGTCGAAGGAAAGGAAAATGGACAAATAAAGAGTCCAGAGGCTTAGAAAAAGCAAGTTTTCTATGGTGTATCTTAACGGCCAATCAGTGACACAGAGCTTCGATAAACAACAACTCTAATTAAGGACTAATGCTCAAAAAATTTCCCAAACATGGATGTTTTCCCCAGTGGAGTCACCATTTCTGTATTGGAGAAAAATCACTATGGCTTGGGAATACCACAAAAGATAGATGACTACTAGAAATCAACTCAATTCTCAAGCAATGCTATTATAAATGACAATGTTAAGATAATGGAGAAATGTAACCAACCTCGATCCAAACATTTGATGTAGATCCCCGTCCGAGCTTTCAATCCATGCACTTGACATCTGCAAATTAGTCTTGACAACCAATATAGAACAAGTACATATAATATATAAATGACATTAACATTATCAATAACCATGGTCCATATAATCATAAGCAAATGCAACCCAATGTGTAATAAATTGCATTCACACCATGAATGGACAAAAATATGAGTAGTTCTATTAATGAACACAAAGAAGTACAAAGTGATACGACCTCTTGCCGGCAACCAATCTGAACCAAGATCTAGATCAATCCACTTGCGCCTCCACCACTTCAATCCTCCATGAATGGCAAACTCAAACCAGATGGTAGTTTGGAAGGTGAACATAAATGGTTCACAACTACAAGGATCAATGAGTGGAGACTCAAGATAGGGCAAAAATCCACTAGAGTTCTCTTATGATTCTCTTCTTCCTCTTGTCCATAAGCCATATGTGCTCAATATATAGTCCTCTCAAAGGTAAGGGAAAGGACACATCGAGGCGTTACTCGGGCAGATGGAGAGCCAAACGTTACCCAATGACCGCTTTTTGGGAGTAAAAAGTAATTAATAGTGTTTTTTACCATTTGACTTGATACCCGCGGTCTATAGTGATGCCACTCGCGGGTACGCATGCTATAGTGATGCAACATGCGGGTAGGAATAAAAATAGGGCAAACTGGTATCTCTGAAGGATATAAGTGGATCTGAGTCACTGAAATGGATCCTACAAGCCAAACAATGCTGATGCTCACAGGGTGGAATATTAGAATGTAACAATGATGATGCAGATGATGGTGATGATGATGATGAAGATGATGGTGATGACGACCACAACGATGATGATGAAGATGATGAAGATGACGATGAGGATGATGATGATGATGAAGATGGAGATGACGGCGATGATGAGGATGATGATGATGATGATGAAGATGGAGATGACGACGATGATGATGATGATGTACTCTCTCTTCTATGGTTTTACACCTCTCTCTCTCCGTCTCTCTCTCTCTCTGTAAGCCCCCTTTCCCTCTCCCTAACCTCTCCCCCATCCCTAACCATCTTACTCTTTCTATCTCCCTATTACTCTCACTATCCCAAAACCCCCTCCTCTCCCTAGCCCTCACTAACCCGGGCTCTCTCAGTCTCTCTCTCTTCCCAACACCTCCACCTACCTCTAACCACACCTTCCATCTCTCTTTCGTAGTCCCTACAACCAACACCCTTTCCTCTCTCTCTCTCTCTCCCCCCTCGCTAACCCCTGTCCTATCCCCTTACCCCTAACTAACCCCCCCCTCTCTCACTCTCTCTTCCTTGCTTCTACACCTCTCTCTCTCTCCCTCTCTCTCTCTCTCTCTCCCTCCTCTCTCTCTCTCGTAATCCCTCTTCCCCTACCACTACATGATGATTATTATGATGTGATGATGATGATGATGAAGATGATGATGATGATGATGGTCATCATCGTCCTCATCATATCCATCATCATCGTCATCTCCATCATCATCTTCATCCTCATCATCATCCTCACCACCATTTGCATCATGATTGATGATTGGCCATCATCATCATCATCATCATCATCATCCTCATCACCGTCTTCAACATCATCATCGTCATCATCATCATCATCATCATCATCATCTTCATCAGCATCCTCATCATCCTCATCATCATATTCATCATCATCTTCATCATCATCCTCATCATCCTCATCATCCTCATCACCCTCATCACCAACTTCATCTTCATCATGATTGATGATTGATCATCATCATCATCATCATCGCCATTCTCTTCTTTATCATCACCATCATCATCCTCATCACCATCTTCATCATGATTGATTCATCATCATCATCATCATCATCGTCATCATCAGCAGCAATAGCAGCATCATCATCCTCTTCTTCATCATCACCATCATCATCATCATCATCATCCTCTTCATCATCTTCATCATCATCATCATCATCATCCTCATCACCATATTCATCTTCATCATGATTGATGATTGATCATCATCATCATAAGCATCATCATCATCATCATCGCCATCCTCTTCTTTATCATCACCATCATCATCCTCATCACCATCATCACCATCATCTTCATCATCCTTATCGTCATATTCATCATCATCTTCATCATCACCATCCTCTTCTCTATCATCACCATCATCATCGTCGTCGTCATCATCATCATCATCATCATCCTCATCATCGTCGTCATCGTCATTGTCATCATCTCCATCATCATCTTCATCATCATCGTCATCTCCATCATCATCTTCATCATCATCATCATCATCATCATCATCATTGTCATCTCCATCATCATCTTTGTCATCATCATCATCTTCACCACCATCTTCATCATGATTGATGATTGATAATCATCATCATCCTCTTCTTTATGATCATCATCATCATCATCATCATCGTCATCGTCGTCGTCATCATATTCATCATTATCTTCATCATCATCCTCATCATCCTCATCACCATCTTCATCTTCATCATGATTGATGATTTATCATCATCATCATCCTCTTCTTTATCATCACCACCACCACCACCATCATCATCATCATCGTCGTCGTCGTCGTCGTCATCTCCATATTCATCATCATCATCATCATCCTCATCGTCTTCATCATCTCCATCTTCATCATCGTCATCATCATCATCATCCTCATCACCGTCTTCAACATCATCATCGTCGTCATCATCATCATCATCATCATCATCATCATCTTCATCAGCATTATCATCATCCTCGTCGCCATATTCATCATCATCTTCTTCATCATCATCATCATCATCCTCATCATCCTCATCACCAACTTCATCTTCACCAACTTCATCTTCATCATCATCTTCATCATCATCATCATCATCATCGTCATCGTCATCATCGTCATCGTCATCTCCATCATCATCATCATCCTCACCACCATCTTCATCATGATTGATGATTGATAATCATCATCATCATCATCATCCTCTTCTTTATGATCACCATCATCACCGTCATCATCATCATCATCATCGCAATTCTCTTCTTTATCATGACCATCATCATCCTCATCACCATCTTCATCATGATTGGGTATTGATCATCATCATCATCATCCTGATATTCATCATCATCATCATCATCCTCATCATCATCTTCATCTTCATCATCATCATCTTTATCATCTGCTACTCCCCCTAGCCAAAACCCCCTCCTCTCTATTTCTCTCCCCTCCTCTCCGTAGCCCTTACTAACCCGGTCTCTCTCAGTCTCTCTCTCTTCCCTACACCTCCACCTACCTCTAACCACGCCTTCCATCTCTCTTTCGTAATCCCTACAACCAACACCCTCTCCTCTCGCTTTCTCTCTCCCTCCTTCCCCCCCCAACCATTACTAACCCCCTCTCTCAGTCTCTCTCTCTCTCTCTCTCCCCCTCACTAACCCCCCTCTGAGCCCCTTACCCCTAACTATCCCCACCTCCTAGCCTCTTACCCCTACCTAACTACCTCCCATATCTAATCCCTAAACCCCTAACACTAAATCCCTATTTAACTTCCTAACCCATAGAAACTATTGAATAATGTTTTTTTATTGTTTCAATAACACTAGCGCATTTATGAATATAGAAACGCGCGCATGTTTTGTGCAACCAGGTGTTATTGAGCCGTGCACCAAACATATTAAATAACTAGTTTTTTTTTTAATTTTCTAGAAACGCGGGTGCAAAAATAAATTAGCAAAATGCTTTTATCCTCCCGTGTTATGTCTGTGCAAAAATATTAGCAAAATGCTTTTATGCTCCCACGTTCTGTGTTTTCTCCCCCCTCCTTCCCTATTTTTATGGTTACCAGATATTTTACACAAACAAAATGATGAAGCAAACAAATTAATAGGAACAGTCTTCAAAATGGCTTGATGACTCGTTTCAATAGACACGTGTTATCTAAATATCATAGCCATAGACAACAACTAATTCAAACAGTCAATTCGCTACAACTAAGATAAAAATTTAGATAATATAGTTTCTATAGTTGTAAGCGGTGCTATTGCAATCTAGGTAAATATCATACAAATATTTCAAACAAATTTATGGGCATAAGCATTCCAGAAAAGATAGCAAAGTTTGAAAATGATTGGTTGTACCAATAAAACTAGCGGCACCAAACTAAGGCTCAAATTGCGTTTATGGACACTTACCGATCGAAGGATGTCTGAGTGTAAATGCAAATGCAGTAGCCCCTTCGAGAAGCCTTCTTCTTCACCGACCTTCTCTTGGACTCAAGTGGCCTCAATGCCCAACCACCAAACAGTTGCATGAGCTGTAGTTAAGAAACAATGGTCGAAATAGAGCAATTATAAATTATTTGATCAACAAAGAAAGTCGCCCAATTCATAGAGTCGCTAATTGGAAGAAACAAGCAGGCGCATAACAAGCATGGAGTTTCTTAACTGGTAGTGGTCGCTGATTGGATGAAGAAGGGGTTTGATGAATGGACAATGCATAACTCTGATTCATGATAGACTAGGCCACTGTGCAGTGGTGATAACATGTTTACTGTCTGTTGAGTCTGATACTACATCTAGGAGCCGCTCAACAAACTTTGAGATAGAAAGCTCTGTAATTTTAGGATACTGATTCAACCACTCAACAAAGGAGTGTTTTGCAGGTGACTTGGAAATCCCTTCCAATTTTCAGCAATAAAACAAAGAAGTTCAACATACAGATTTTCAGGAAAGCTTGTCAACCAATCAGACAACCGAATATAGGGAGATAACCATGCCCAAAAAATTCAAGCTATTATAAAACTCTTGTTTATCAAGATAAGGATAGACTATGTGTACATTACGAGAATATAGATGAATGAAGTCACTTTGATGAACTTGTCCTCTTGCTTTCTCCAGAATGCGTTTAAAAGCAGGGAGTATTGTTCGAGCTTCTATTGGTTTACATAAATGTTTCAATGACAGAGGTGAATTACCACTTAACAGAGCACGGAATGCTGAACAAAAGGTTAATGGAACATAATGAAGGATTCCCTGGTTCCACTTGTTATTGAAAATGATACTTTCTCTTAACAAAACCAGTAAAAAATCTACCTGTATTATAAATGGAAATCCTGTTACAATTTCCATCAGAAGAAAAGAATAGATACCTACAACTGCCATATTTCCTTTTGTAAGCCATTCACCCATCAGAAAAGCTAATGTAATAGCCCATTTCCCAACATCTTTCCTCTGCTCAACCCTACACTCGTTTTCCATGGGAAACCGCTTCCTCCACATGTAATAACTACATTGTTTTGTCGAAAATTGATCTTCTTCTGCTAACAAATGCAAAATGAAGGATTCATTGTCATTGCTATGAGAAGTTCTAAGGTCAGTTTCTCGTAAGACAGAGATTGTATAAATCCTGTTAAGATCGATATGTTCCAGCTCACGAACTAAGAGCTTCTTTATCTTAGACATAAACAAAAGAGCTTCAGGATGAATACTAGAGAGTTGTTGCTTTACAGCTTCAACCTTCTCAGGAAATAAGGGAATAGAACGAGCCATAGAATGACGACTGTGGCTCGGATTGACCAATTAAAATTTAATTGGACCCATTAAAATTCAATTGGATGGGACATGAATGATTAAAATTAAACTCTAGATGCATACGCAAGCCACTTGGACGATGGCTGAACATTCGGTACGTTGATGCTTTAAATGATGAACTCTTTCCGTTATGGCATTATAGGGATGCTTACCCTACATTTAACATCGGCATTAATTAGTTAATGGCTTCCATGTTCGGAGCATAGAGAACAACCTTGTCACATTACAAAATCCTTGCAACATCATACAAATATAGCATTTATTGCCCTCAACCTAGCTAATTTTACCTCTTTCTAGTTCAAATACGCTCATGATCCCCTCTTTAAAATCACATAAATTTTGGACCGAGATATCGATGATGTGCAAGCAGGCTCGACCAACTGGCTGGCCATGGGACTGACGGAGAGGGGCACTCCTAGCACTATCCCGATGTCAGCTTGAATCCAACGGAGTTGACAGTTTGTTGATCCAAGCCACGGTCGTCATTCTATGGTTTGTTTCGTCTGTTATTTTTTTTATATTAACCAAAATGCACGCGCGTTATGGTGATACATAACGCGCACGTGTTATGTATCGCCATAATGCTCGCGCGTTTTGTAATCCTATCCTACATGTTAAATGACATGGCAAGTTCGGATCCCACCATTCCTAGTTTTACATAACGCGCAAGCGTTATTGATTTACACAATTCTTGCGCTTTCGCATTTACCCATTGCATCTAAAAGGTCCCTCAACTTCGTGCGAGGGCCCAACTATCATCATTAATAAGAGAAATCATAAACATAAAACATAATAATCGCATATAATTATGTTCATAATGTTACACACATAGTTTACTCAGTCAGGCTAAGTCCAATAGGTAATAAGAAAATAAATACAATATGTCAAAATATTGTATATATGCCTAATAAAAATATCGGGTGTTACATGTGACACTAGGTCATGCGACAGTGTTAGATTTTTCCATTGATGCAGCAATTGTAGCAAATTGCTCATTTGGCATACCACACACTTAGGTATGGTGGAGTGAGTAGTTCATGAATTAAAATAATCTTCCCTTGCAAATTTTGTCATATTTTTTTTGTCCATATTCTATATGGTTTTGTCTTAAATGTTCTTTTGGTTGTAAATAATAGTTTCCTTCATTTAATGTTTCTACAGGTTGTGGTAAGACGTAGCAATGAACCTTGTCCACCTAGGGTTGATGCTGATATCACAACCTTCCTAGTTATTATGTGTAAAGTTAAATCTTGTTTAAATGTGAATTTTGTTATATCATTTTGGTTAACAAATTAAAATATTTTTAAATGTGTATACAGGTGGGCTCATTCCCTTTTAGGATGTTAGTATTACAACCGCACCTTTCACCATTGTCGACTTTCTGTCGATTATTTGTCCCAAGATACATGGCAAGTTTGGCCTTTGGCTATTTTTCCCCCATCTCTTGGGATACTAGTTTCATCCCCCCAGGTGCTTCCATCTCTAGTAAAACCAATGGGGGTTTATCACTGCCCATCCCCACCACCTTTTCCATTGCATGCACTTGCTCATCACCCACCACTATACCCTACTATAGCCACTGCTATCACATCTACTTAAATATCACCACGTCACCTCCATGAACACCCCACCATCACCATCTCGTGATGACACCACAATGGGTGTGAAAGGAGATGCTCCATCATAGCATCTTGTGCAAACAAGTGCTCCATCTACTGGTGAATCTCAACCATTTCCTGAGATATTCACAATGAGATCATTCATTGATGAATTTTTTTGATCATGATGAATGGAATTGATTTTAGGTATTTTTGCTTAAATTTCATGTTTGATTATTTTAACTATTGTAGGGTGGAATAATTCGGAGGCTAGGGTCATGAAGGAGGGAAACACCCTCTCAAATCACAATCCAATACGTGGTCAACTTTCTTGTCTTGAATTGTAAAGTTTCAATTTGTAAGTGTGTTAATCAATTGTATAAAAAGTCTTATCATTATGTTGTTTGTTTGTCTAGTCTTTGAAGAGAAGAACCACTCCAAGACAAATAAAGGCACAAGATCCTAGTTATAGTAAAGAGAGAAAGATCAACTTCAAGGATGTAGGCTAGAGTGGTGAGGGTGGTAAGGGTAAGTGAGTGACCAATGAGTTCCATTTTTCAACTAGGAACAATATGCCAATCTTCCACGCTTGAGGGTGAGATGTCATTTTGTATATTGTCCATGCAGTGCCATTTCATAAAAAATGTACATTTGAGGCAATTTTTAATATATATATATTCCATGGCATGTCATCTATGAGTTGAAGTGTTTGTTTATTTGTTATTGATGAATGATTGTGATGATGATGATGATGATGATGATGATGATCAGTTACCTCTATATATTTTGCAAACTATTATCATTATGATAATGACGATGATAATGATTTTCCCACTATTCGAACTTGGTCCATGGTATCAAGATGGTGTTGGTATCATGATTTATCATATATACACAATTGGAACTCTTGAAAATATAACAATTAGTATTGAGGTTTAAAATTGTAGTTAATTACTTGCTCAATATTTCATGTACAATGAAAAAATTACTTCCTTGATAGTTCATGCAATGAAGAAATTACTTGGTAATTACTAGTTACGCATATTCATGATTTTTGCATTGTATACAAAAAATACTTAAAAAAAATCCGAGAAGACCTTGCTAAAATTTATGAATACAATATTTCCCTTTCTTCATGTAGTGTATGTATTTTGCATTTAGCTCTCACACACACTTGATGTACTTGGATTATAGAACTGTGGCCTATTAATATGCAATTGAAAAACCCTTCGTTATGGTGTGTGTTTGTCAACTATTTATTCTTATAACATACTAAACCAATTCCTTGAATCCCATCAGAAGAAATCAATCAATCCCATGGAAATGTGTAGCATAACTCTTATAGTAAGGGACCAAACTACAATGACGAAGGGGAGAGTAGAGATGACATTTATATTTTGGTAGAATCCTAGAAACTATAAGAGAGGTAAATAAATAAATAAAGGAGAATGGGTTAAGCATACTAGGTTAATAATGTTTTTTGCATTATTTATATGACCCAATGATCCGGATTAATTGGAGAACAAAATGAAGGTGGTGATATACTAAACATAAATACACACAAATATTTTGAAAAAAACACAGTAGTATAGTAAGAAACAAATTCTATTAATTAATGGACTAGAAAAACACTGTAAACTATAAAGCAATACAAAATAGCTATAGATGGTGGTAGCCTATCTCTGAAAGTAGATGTGTGGGATATGGTCATCTACAAGAATTGAGTTACACCAAAGATAGAAATTCCTTTTTAACATAAAGAATAAATGAGAAAAACCTTACCCCGAGAATTGAAACAGTAAAAGGTTTGTGGGCCTCGATGTGGTTAGTTGATACTTCAACTTCCTGGGGGCACAAATTTTGCATACAATCTATGTTTGGGGTGCTCAGTATCCCGTCAGAAATCTCCGTCCATGAAGGAATCCATGTTGTTAGCTAATACAATTCCATCAATAATTGTATGGGTGCCATCGTGAAATAAAACGTCATTTAGGGCCTCAAAATAACCCCAGAAGATTAGGACCTAAAAAAACTGTAAAAAAACTACCAAGTTGGAAACTGTGTCTTTGAGTCAGTGGACTAGGTGGGTGACCATTGATGTCCATCTAGATTAGTCTCCCTCCTAGGAATCAATGGTATCCATAGCATCAATATCCCTCATACTATGGGGAAAATTTTGGAAAACTCTGCATTGTCGGCCTATAAAATTCCATCGACGATCGTTTGGGCACTAGTCTAGAAAAAGAACATCATTTTAGGGCCTTAAAAAAATGCCAGAATATTAGGACCTAAAAAAAGCATAAAAAAACTACCAAGTTCAAATACCGTGTCTTTGATTAAGTGGACTAGGTGGGTGGAAACCAATGTCCATCTGAATCATTGCTTCCCCTTTAGTAAGAAATGTTATCCATTACATCAAGATCTCTCATATGATGGGGAAACGTTTGCTGAATTTGACTCCAGGTGAGCTGCCTGCCTTGGTGAAGAAGCTACCCTGCTTTGATGACCTGATAGAGTTGAATGTTCTATTGGAGGGTGCCCTTAATCTATGTGTACCTGATCCGATCCATGGTAGCTTGTTCAATGTAGTATGGATTGAGTTATGTAGGGGCCAAATGCTCAGCCACCTCTGAGATTTCCGAGAGAGGTGGAAAATATGGTCGAAACAATCCCACATTAAATACTAGGTGCAAGCCAAGGAAGGGGGAATATTTAATTCAAAAGAATTCTCGCCCATAGTCTTCATGATGGTGTAAGTCCCATGTTAGAGTTTCCTAAGCTTTCTACAGGGGCCTGTGAGGTCCTTCTTTTGAAAATGAAACCACATCTTATCCCCAACTTGAAATTTTTTTGGAACCCGATGTTGGTCATGTTGTTGTTTGTACATAGCATTGGATTTATGCATGATATCATGAACATATTGTTGGATGTGCTGGATCCATTTCATAATTTTTTTTTCTTTATCTTCCTTGGCCTAGGCATGGTAGGACCCACCCTGTGTAGATGAAATGGGTATAGCTACATCAATGGGGTCCAATGGTTGGAACCCCAAGCACACTTGAAAGTGGATTTGGCTAATAGAATTGTGGAGGGATTTGTTGTGACTATGTTGAACTTATGGACGGATCTCATCCCATGTGCATGGATGTTTGGAGTTGTACATGCGTAGGATATGGACAATCATCAAGTTGAGCACTTCTATTTTCCCATCTTTTTGGTTGTGGAAGGAAGTTGACCTGGTCATCTTTGTGTCCATTAGAGACCATAAGGAGGACCAGAAGCCGTTGAGGAACCTATTGTCTTGATCTGAAAGAATGGTCTATAACATCCCAAAATGAACCAAAACATGCTCAAATGAGAGATTAGTAGTGGCTTCGGCTGCAATACTCTTCGTACATGGTGTTAGAATGGCCATCTTAGAGAACCGATCGAGTGCTGATCGACAACCACAAAAACACAGTTGTGACCATGCTTGGTGGAGGGAAAACCTGACATGTAATCCATTGGGATTGACTCCTAAGGATTGTCTAGGGTAGGTAGAGGAGTGTGTAAAACCCTTTCTTCTTGATGAAAGGTTTAGCAATGGATTAGGAATTGCACAATTGGAAATAACTGTCGAGGTCCTGCCGAAGTTTTTACAAGTATAAATACTTCTGAAGAACTACTACTATCTTCTCCAAGATGAAGTTTCTGACTACCCAACTATAGTGTGCCTCCCGAATTAGCTTTGCATGCTTGCTTGATGGAACACAAAGATTTTCGAGATAGAAAAAAAAGTGGATACTGGAAGTGAAAGTCTGAAAGATTTTTGACCTTGTCTTGGTAACATGCACCCCATGTTCATCCATGATCTATCTCAAATATTGAGTTCTTTGCATTCCAAGTAAGTATTTATCCAAGTTGGCATATAGCTTAAGTTTTTGTAGGGTAGTTAGGACCTATTAAAAGTGCTACAAATGCTCTTCCTTGGTTCTTCTATAGATAGGATGTCATCCAAATATACAACCACAAAGGAGTTTGTGAACAACAAGATATCATCCATCATCGTCATGATCGTGGTTGGAGCATTAGTCAAGCCAAAAGGCATGACCAACCATTCAAATAGGCCTTCCTTAGACTTGAAGGTTGTCTTCCATACATTGGTTTCTTCAATTGGAACCTAGTGGTCTCCTAACTTCAGATTAATCTTTCTTAAGAAATTATAACCCTTAAGATGATCAAGAAGATTGTCAATCTGGGGATCGCATATCAATTCTTGAAAATGGTTTTGTGTAGGGCTCTGTAATCGACATAGAGTCACCATGTCCCATCCTTTTTGTGCACAAACACAATTGGAGTTCCACAAATTGATGAGATTGGGTTAATGTGGCCCTTTTGGATGAGCTCATGAATTTGTATTTTTATTTCCTCATTCTCCAGAAGGAAGCACCTATATATTGGTCCATTGGGTAAATGAGAACTCCTTATCAAGTTGAATGGATGTTTGACCTAGTAGTGCAGAGGCACCCCCATAGGGGATGCAAAAATGTCCTTGTACCCTTCTACAATATTGTCGACCTACTTCTTCTGTTTAGAGAGACCTTGTACTAAGGCCATAGTGGTTACATTGACCTTCCATCCACCTTCTTACTTAACCATGAAGAGAACAAATTTATCAATCTCAGAGATGACCTTCTGACATTTCTTTGTAGAGATCAAAGAAACTGTAGTAGTTAGGACTTCCTTATGTATCTTGTAGAGTTGTCCCTCCAAAGTAATAATGAAACTATAGGGCCTCGACTCATAAATAACATAGCATTTCCACATAAGGGGTTGTCCTAAAATAAAATCACAAAATTCAAGTGGGGAAACATCACACAATACCTAATATTTGAATGGATTGATGGCATAGGATAAGAAGCACTATTGGCTTACAGATATCTCTCGTCCTTGGATCAACCAACCGATGGTGTATGGTTAGGGTGTGGCGTCATAAAAAAATTTAATATTTTGACAACCTCAATCAAGATGAGTTTTTTCTAGATACCATTGTAAACAATGAAATGTATCAGATTCCCCTTCACTCATAGTTGTGAATGGAAGAGGTTCTCCCCTTCCTCTGGTTCCTCTGACTCTTCTAGGTTGATATTTGTAATTGTGATGGTGGCACTAGGCTTTGCATCAATGATATGCTTTCCCCTTTATTTATCTGAATCAGAGTCCGAGCCAGACTCCAGCTCTGGGATTTTATTTTTAGCCAACAATGATTTCTTTGATTGACATTCGTCAGTGTTGTTCCAGAGTATTTTGTGGAACTCACACCACTTGCTAGTCTCCTTCTTTGATTTGCTATTACCCTTCCTTGCCTGTGGCTTGGGATGGTTATCATGACTTTGGATGTCCTTGATTTGTCCTTTTTTTTGTGAGTTAGTGAAACCTTTTCCAACCTTCTGCTAATGTTAATTTGCAAACCCAACTCCCTCTTATTCTTTTGCTTAAAGTTTTTCTCAATCTTGACAATGTACTAATAAGCATCTCCTCGTGAGGAGATGTCCAAAAAGTCCAAATCTGTTTGAATGTACATGTGCACTCAACTGTGGTACTTTAGGACCAAGTGTTGTTTAGAGTCTCTAGTACCCATACTTGAGCACAGGGTATGGAATATATTAGTGAACTTTGGCACTATCCAGTCTCTCTCATGGTGCAAAATCATCCACCTAGTAGTAGTCATCATAGTTTCTGACAGGGTAGAATTCCTCCTTGACGAAATTGATAAAATTGGCCCAAGTGGGTTATGTCCTGTATATTTTAGACTCATCTCTCGTATTCTAGTATCCATCCCACAATTCTTTGATATGGGGGAGGGAATTAAGGAGCATAGAGGTGTTCTTTTCCCTGTCAGAAAATTTTTGAACAGATAAGTAACCCTCTAATGGATTTAACCATTTCTTCAAAGAATCTACGTTTATATGGCCTTCAAATCACGTAATTTCAAAGTTAACTTATACCTTGAAGGGATTTGCACCACCGAAACGACAACTCATTGAAGGTGCATCTGTTGTCGTTAGCATTTGTTGAAGGATTCAGGTGAAATTATCCATTATCTACTTCCTCTGTTGTGCAAGGGATTTCTCTAGCAACAACTTAATAGGATCCCCTGATTCGTCATCTCTCTTTTCTTCTCCTGCCATGTGAGGCTTCTTGAGCCAATGAGGGTGGATTTACTGAAGCTCAACTAATTCGAGACCCATATTTTGATATTCATATCTTGTTGGGGACATGCACTGAGAAACAACAAGAGTATATTTCTCTTATACTACTGATTTGGATTATCTAGAGAACAAAATGAGGGCAATGATATAAAACAGAAACAAATGATAATATTTTGCATAAAACACAATAGTACAGTAAAACCCAAATTCTATTAATGAATGGACTTGAAAAAATAGTGAAAACTATACAACAATACAAAACAACTTTAGATGGTGGTAGCTTATCTCCGAAAAGAGATTTGTTGGAAACACTCATCTACAATAATTGAGTTACAATGAGGTGATAAAGGCCTTTCTGACATAAATCGTAAAAGAGAAAACCCTAAATATAAAAAACCATAACCCTAGGAGATGAAATTCCAAAAGGTTTGTGGGCCTCGATGTGGTTAGTTGATACATCAACTTCTCGAGGGTACAACTTTGCATATGATCTCCGTTTGGGGTGCTCATTATATCATCATAAATATCTAGATGAGAAGGAATCTATGTTTTCAATCCAAATAATGGCATCAATAATCGTCAAGGCACTGCCATGCAAAAAAACATTGTTTAGGGCCTCAAAATGTTCCCTGGAGATCAGGGCCTGAAAAAACTTAAAACACTGCCAAGCTGGAAAACCGTGTCTTTGATTTAGTGGACTAGGTGGGTGCCCACTGATGTCCATTTGGATCACCCAATGCAGAAAAATAAATAAGGTTAAATTACAAGTTTCATTTGGTGAGTTAATTAATATAATTGTTTCATACAAGACACACATCGATGTACCCAATTCTATTATGATGAACCCTAACATATCGAAGAAAAGTACAAAACTAGAGCACAATAATTTGTCATCTTCCATATATTATATCAAATAGGTAAGGGGAACTAAAGTAAAACAAGGAAATGGGTCCATATAAGCAACCGACAAGGGAAACTCACGTGCTCAAACTCACTAACCCATAGGCACAAGTGTTTCAAAACATCACTTATGTCTTAACTTGTGTGTGCAGGTTACATCTATGGGTTAGGTGCATTGCTTATCTTTGTGGGTATGCCAATGCATGGGTTAGGCATGGATTATCCAACTATGTTAGTTGTGTGGGAAAAATGTATGGATTAAATGAAACTCCCTTGGGTTTATATACTTATCCTCCATGGCTATGATTTGTCCTTTCCATTTGGAAACAACATTTACCCACTATCTACATTGATAATGTTTATTTACATCATGACCTACATGTAAGGATATTCTAGTTTGGAAGTTGTATTTGGGGTGCAAACCCTAAAATTGATGCCATAGAATATGTTAAGTTTTCCACTTATGTGAACGAGTGCATAGGTCTTGTGTGTCAGTTATTCAATGATTTAAGTGCATTGGTTAGGTTTGTGGGTGACATGTCTCTATTATGTGCATTATTTATCTAGTACACATATTACGTATGTGGGTTAGTTGTTGCATGGGGTAGGTACACGTTTCAATATTGATGGACTCGTTGTCCATAATAATGTTAATTTTTTTATTTCCAATTAGAAGTTGCATTATTCGAATAACCATTGACTCACTTATTCTTATGCCCCTAGTACACTAACGAATCCTCAAACACTTGCCACATTGACTCAATAACAATGTTTAACCCTACCAGGAGCTCAACAACGCAAACATGAATGGCCACTTTCCCCTACTATTCATCTATCAAGTAATAGTGAAGACTTTGTATTAACAGGTGCTAGTTTAGGTGATAGAATTTTGGTGTCGTTGCTGGGGATATAGTCCTAATATTGGACAAGTGATCAAGTCCCATGTTCCTTTTTCCAATTTTGACAACCACCTCAAATCCAAATTATTGAAAAATTAGAAACCATCCCATAGCTAATCACTAGCACATTGACTACTAAAACACTAAACCCTAAACCTTAAAGCCAAAATGTGATTTTTTAATCGAGCGTTCAAATTGAATAAACTGGATCACAATAGATTATGTATGGCATGATCGCCTTTCTTAGGACTAGACACATGTTCTCAAACTCATGAAACTCTAGTATTTTTCTCAATTACATTTTATACCCTAGGACCAATTTTCCATGTAACCCTAAATGGCTTTGGCAAGCGAGTTGTAACTCCCCATAAAACACAAACCATAAGTTTGAAATTTCCAAACTATCGATTTCATTGGATTTTGAGCATCATATTATAGCTAAGGATGCCCCTTCCTTATGAGTTCCATGTCTGAAATTGTCATCTATTTGGAAAAGCGAGAAACCAGGGTTTCGTTAGTGGGTCACAATGCGATTTTTGCATCGAGTTGTTAGATTGGATAAACTTGATCATGAGAGCCTCTATATGGAATGATCACCTTTTATAGGCCTAGCCACACATTCTCAAACTCACAGAACTATATCATGTTGCTTTGTTATGATTTTAAGCCCTAGGACCAATTTGCTATGTGTCCCTAAATGACTTTGGAAAGCAAGTTATAACTAGACACAAAACACACACTGAGTCTAATCACCAAACGATCAATTTTGTTGGATTTTGGGAATCATATTATAGCTAGGGATGCTCCCGCCTTATCAGTTCCATGGTCAAAAGTGTCTTCTACTTGGTAAGACAAGAAACTAGGGTTTTGCTCAATGGGTTACACTGCAATTTTTGCATACGAGAATTTGTATAAAAGTTTATATTGACAATAACTTATTCTCATACACTGTTAAGCATATGTGTGTTATGGAATAATCGATCACTATTTTCATTATTGAATGTTATAAGACCCACTAAACCAGTCCTACAATCAAAGGATATCAAATCGCTAAAGCTATCAACATATCTCAAACCTAAGTGGGTTATCTTCACTATACATATGTCACAACTTTGATTAAATAGGCATCTTAAAGCACTTGTTTTGAAGACGAATGGAACACTGTTGATATAATTTTATTTATTATCATAAATAAGTCCTAACAAAATCCCATTGACTATTATAAATTTGTTTTTGGAAAAAACATTGAAAAATAGCCCATGGGATAAATTTCACCCCTAAAATTTTCCAAGTGCACCCAAAATGCATTTGTAAATCTATTCCCAAGTGAACCCAAGAACTTCTTCTAATTGGGAACCATGAAGTGCACCTAGTTCCCTTGTTCCCAAATGTTCCTAGGAAGGTGGACCAAACACATTCACAATGACAACATCCATCCTGATGAAATGGGTCTAAGCACTCTTAGATGATGTGCATTCAACCAAGTGTACCCACTTAGTTTTCCATGTCAATGTGTTCCTAATCAATTTCACCCAATCCATATATAAACCAACTAGTTCCTCTCACAACTTCATCGATCACACATAGTACATGCCTAAAAATGAGGTTTCTTGGAGATACCTTAGAAATTTCCATTGGGAGGTTCCCTCCATGTTTCTCTTGGTTTTTCCAACTAGTGTGAGTTGCCAATGTCTGTTGTGCACCTTGCCTTCATACAAGGGAACCCAACATGTCTATGGTGTACCTTGCCAATGAGCCAAGGCACCCCAAAAATGAATAATATATCCATCAAGGTAATTCCATGTTCATTTGTGTTAGCCACTGACCACCAAAGTGACCATACATTATTTCATTTCATTTATCAAAATTAAGCTAAGTTAAGATAATATACATTTTGACTAAACCAAGGATCTCTCATATATAAATCAAAATCTTAAAAACAATGATTAACCAAGTCTTCCATTAAGCAATTTGTTTTGAAATTAAAAAATAAAATAAACTAATTTTGAATGACATTTAAAAAAAACAACAATTACTATTTATACAGTCTCACAACTTGATTGAAGTCATGCAAAAGTAATGGATATAGAGCATTCTAATAAAGAGTGTATGTTTCCTTGAACTTGAAAGAACTAGTTGTATGAGTATATGTTTCCTTGAATTTGAAAGAACTAGTTGTATTTATTATAGTTTCATTTAAAATTTTATTGATATTATTTTATAGTACTTTTTTAAATGTTTCTCTAAAAATGTTTTTAGCTAAATTAAATATGTTTAAAATTTAGATATTTTAGAATTGTTTTTATGACATAATATCTTTATATACAAAAAAATTAACCTTAATTGATAAGTGTGTTCAACATTATTTCCATACCAATAGAGATAAACACATAATACTCCTAATTTTTTTTACCAAAATTACATAAAAAAACCATTTTATTATAATAAATAATTATTATCAAATCATAAACAAAGTTAATTGTAAATCTACATTTCCCATTACATCATATCTCTCTATATATAATCTAAACCCCAAACATTTAGAAAACCGTGCTTATCTTTAATTTAAGGCAATCTTAAGATACTCCTGACATCTTTTAGCATTATATAAATTCTAATATGAATTTCATTTTATTCTTACAATAATATATATTAATAAATATTAATTAAAGAAAGAAAACAAATTCCATATGTGTTCAGGGAACAACATAAAATTTCAAGTGCAAATGACACTTACAAGAGTAAAGATGTAAAGTGCATGTACATAGTATATGAATAAAATTATACATGAAATATACATATCATTAGTTTTGCTTTAAAAAATAATTATCACTTCTACTCTTTCCTGTTTATTAACTGTTAACACCCTTTTAAGAAAAATTCTTGTTTATTAACTGTTAACACCCTTTTAAGAAAGATTCTTGTTTATTAACTGTTAACACCCTTTTAAGAAAAAATCATAGTAATGAACGGTTAGTTTGAAGAAAATAAGAGAAATTAATTTTTTATTTAAATTAAGCAAAATTAGTTTCATGAATTCTCTTTGTTCCAGTTAATGAGGTTTCATGAACAACTAATCCCTTCAATGAAAATAGCTTATTATCTATGTCTTTTACGTTTTTATTGCTAGGAGGAGAGGAGCACTTGTTAGTTTTTACTTTTCTTAGGAGGATGGATACAAGAATAGGGACAAGAAGTTTGGAGATTTTCTGATAAATGACATATCTAACAACAAAATGGTGTGTTCTCATAATCTCGAATTTAAGTGTATTAAAAAGTTGTCCATTTGAGGAGCACTTTGTTTGGAAGATCTTCATCAAGGTTTATCTCTGAAAATATGTATATGATCCCGTGAAATCTTTTTTAAAATCTAACTTGATATATGTGTCTATATAATTTTTTATATTCTCAAAAACTAATAAATATATATGATAATCAACATAATCAACATACTGAATAATAAAGAAAACATTTAAAATAAAACAAATTAAGAATTTTATCTAATAACAATATATTATTTTGGGGTTGAGGGTGGAAGCCAACTACGTGGCTTTATTGTTGTGCCAAGGGAAGTTTAGGTTCGACTTTCAATACCTTGTGCAATTTCGATGACAACTTACCCATTGGGTAGATCATTCCCATCCAACATTAATGTTGGCCCTAGCCCAGGTTTATTGTTCCTCCATCCATGTTTGGAAAAAAATAATGCAATCATTTCTTTCATTAGATTTTCTCACAACAATATTTCCCACAATAAGCAACCCACATTATGTACTTACATACTTATGGAAATGAGTTAGTTTATCTTATCCATATTATGTTTATTTAATTTTGGCTAGTAACAAAACAAACCCTAAAGACTTTGTTGAGAATTTATTTGGTATCTAGTTGATTAGGTTCTGCAATACTCAAGATATAATAATTTTCAATGGTCTTATGAAGTGGTAAAAAATCACAAGTTCCATTAACAAGTTCTCTATCCCAGCGTCATGTAAAAATGAAAAAAGAAGGACCAACCCTTCTATGATAGAGAGTGCAAGCATGCTAGAAAATCCATTAGGGATGCTTCTAATGAGTCGTTAAAATATGCCACAATACATATGTACAATGCCCCAATTAAAAGGGGAAAAATATTATATATATTTATAGAAAGAAAGAGATTCATTTGCACCTCTCTAAGCTAGATCCTATGAAATTATGGAGAAAAATTATAAGTCATAAAACTAAAGAAGATAATATTATTTCCTTGAGGGACTGAAATTCCTATCTTAGAAAGCTTTATGAACCCCTTGATGCCATGAAAAACATTCAACCCTTTCTCAAAGGATTAAATTTTCTCTTTAGAAGATATAGAGTTTGGAGCTAAGCAGCTCGCAAAATGGAAAGCTAAGGACATTTAAAGATACCAAGAAAAATATTAAAACTTGGTGAGCCTATCATCATCTCTCACATCCACACTCTCTTCAATTTAGAAATCAATAAGGGTTTCCCTAAACCATGGTAGAAAGCCTCATTGTCCATATTTTTAGAAGTGTAGATACAAATAATGTATCTAGTTATAGGACCATTATGGTTGGCCCTCTTTTTGGAATTATTCTAGAAATGAAGACTAGCATATGGCTAGAAAATCACATAAAAGAGCTAAAAGTTAGGTAAGATTTAAGAGTTATCATTTAGTTGTGGACCACCTTATTGCACTTAGGACCATTGCTAAGGAGTGTTGCAATAATGAAATCAATATTCTATGATGCCTTGTTTGCTTTAAACAGATATTTGACATAGTGCCCATAACTAACGTTTAGAATAGATTAGAAGTGCTAAAAATTATTTTTTATTTGAGAATTGTTATGATAATGTTGTTATTGCCAAATTTAGAAACTATAAGGGTTGGTAAAAAAATTAATTATAATATAGTAGTAAAGCAGTGTTGTCCCTTATTTGCTATCATTTTTGGTATATACATTGACAAGCTAGAGGGTTGTTTGGAATATTTCAATGTGTCAACATGAATTTGGTTGGTATAGTCATCATCTTTCTTCTGTACACCGATGATAAATTGTTCTTATGGAAATGGGTCCCCATGATATTGACAAGCAACTAAAAATTGTCAATGAATTTTACTATGGTACAAGTATGATTCTTAATGCTGAAAAAAAAGGTTATGATAATCAAATCCAAAATATCACTTATGCTAATTTCATGTATGATAGAAAAAACATGAAGAAAGTGAATTCATACAAATATCTTTGAATCGATCTAAATCACAAGCTTAACTAACACTATATTACCGAGAAAGGGATTAATGGAGAGTGGAAAGCTTATTATGGACTTGAAACTAGTTTTAAATTAATAGGCCTTCAGCTTTGGGATAAAAAGAAACTCATTTCTGAGTCTCTTATATCACTCTTTTTATATTATATGGATGTGAAGTTTGGGGATGCAGTATCTCTAGAGAATCATATAGAAGGATAGAGAAAATTCAAAAGTGCTCTATAACATATAATCTTAAAGGAAATACACCATATTCAATCTTCCTCATAGAAGTGAGTCTCTGCCCCCTTTGAGAGCATGCATGAGAACAAGGTAAACATGATGAGGGATAAGAAGATCCCTAATATTTCTACATACTCTAGCCAAAACCACATGTGGCTTAAGTGAGGTTGGCATAAATATATGTGAAGTCTTATCTAAATAATTTGGAGTTGAGGAAGAGGTCACTCTACAAAATAGTGATAATATTAAAAGTATTATTACATCTAAATTTATGAATAAGTTGTGGTGTGATAAGTAATTAGATGACAAGAGAAAAAAATATGATATTATAAGGAAATGATCTAAAACCCTTATCGAAAATATGAAAAACATCTCTCTATTTAACTAGCGTAAAGAATAAAATCAACATTGTTAAAATAAGAACAAACTCTCATGTACTCCATAATAAAAGAAGGAATTGTACAATTCGTAAACATTGTACGAAGCAAGGATTTGTCATATTTGTGACACTAAGAGGGTTGGAGATGGAAATTACTTTCTCATAGAATGTCCTATATACGCCAACATTAAAGTGCAAGTTCAAAATATTTGCTAGGATAATGAACTTCCTAACCTTTTAACTCATCACAACTATGATGAACTAGAAACACTTTTCTTAACTATTTTTGAGCACATAATTAAAATTATGAAAGAAACCAAGTAATTGGACTTATCTTTTTTAGGTTAGACATTTCAAAGTTGGTTTAAACACATTCATTATCATCATCGTTGTCATGGACGAGGGTCTTATTCCTTAATATAATATTTCATATTAAATTCATATATCATAAAATGAAAACATTTACAACACCATTTTACTCTATTTTCGACAATTCGAGAGAGGTCACTCAGGAACTGAGAATTATATTAGGCCTAAGTTATCCCACATTAGCCATATGATATCTCACTTTGTCACAAGCACCTTTATTCCTAATTTTGCCCCCCTCTCCCAAGAGAGTGTTCATATTAAAATAAAAATAAAAAGTGAAAGACTCTATTACTAACTCATCATAAGTTTTGATTACTAATCACAAAACAATTAATTATTTTTACCTTTTTACCTTTTATTCTTATTTTTAAAAACAATTTATAAAAATCACAATAAAATATGTAAAAATCATATCATCATCATCTAAAGTTGGTTTAACCACCACTCTCATATACCTATATTTCTTTCAATATTTCTATAAAAATTATATAATAAAATATGTCAAAATCGTTAAAATATGATTTTAATGAACTTCAATAAAACTTATTTATTTTAGTTTAAAAAATTAGCTAATTAATTTTAAAATTTATATTATCCATTTATTTTGTAAGTAGTTCTAAAATAAATTTAATTTATCTTAAATATTTAATTTATATTTTAAAACAATTAAATATAAATCTTCATTTTATCATGATTGGAAAAACCATTAGTGATAAAGTTTAATTCAATTTAAAATTAAACATTTATAAATAGAGTGAAATATTGTGTTTACAATTCTGAATCTCTAATAAATGAAGTCATAAAAAAACATTTAATTTTAACTATAAGATAAAACTTAATTTTACTAAATAATATATTAAGTGCAAAATAAAATTACAACCAATTAAGTATGATTAACTCATCTATTCATCTCATGTTTAAACAATTGTTATGTTCAATATTTTATACATTTCGAGCCATAACTATTTTTATTAAATACTGTTATCTCTAAAGCAGTTAGAGATAAACTTAATTAAATTAAATATTAGAAGGAAAATTATTTAAACAATTATGAAAAAGGTATGAATTCATTTATATTTTCCTTCATCAGAAATGAAAAAAAGAGGATATGTAAAGCTTAATTAATTTCAGGGATATGTAAAGCTTATTTAAATTACTTAAATGTCAGAAGGAAAATTATTTAGTGTTAGAACATTTTTCCACCTATGTACATTAATCATTTATTAATGATGATTAATTAGCCCAAGTGATTAATGATTACATCCCTAAGTTGATTAGCTACTAAATGGTCAATTATCATGAACTAGATGGCAAATGTGAACAAGTGCTGAGTCAAACCAGCTAAGTGGAGCGCTCCCCAGGGCAATTAATGCACTCAGCATGCCTAGAGCGCCCTCCTCAGGTCATTTAATGCACTCAGCATGCTTCTCTTCTACCTAGGGCGCATTTGCTCTCTTTGTGGACAATCTTGCCTTGTTTTGTCACATTTTTGACCAATTTTAGACTCCAAACCTCTAACCAACCAGTTTCTTCACATGTGTGAGGTCACATGGGCCTGTCCAGTCATTCCCAGCATTCACACTGCAGATTCGAACCAGTTTGGGATGGTTTGGGATATTTTGGTCAACCTAGGGGGGTTTGAGCTTTTTCTAAGCTAGATCAGTGTGAACACTCCAGATGGATTCAAATTCTTCCAGATTTGTATATATGGGTGTTCTTAACCTTTGTTAAGGTTGGACAGTTAATAATATTGACATTATTCACCAATTCATGTGTATTGTTCTTCATTCATTTAAATTTTTTATGCTAATTCTTGCAAATGTTGTGCAATCTTTCACCAGTGAGGAATCCACAGTAGCTAGATTCAACTGTGCTTGAGATTTTACATGGTATCAGAGCTCTTGGAGCTAGAATTCGAACCAGCAGACTGTTGTAGTGGATTGCCAGAAACAGTGGAGAAACCACATAATTCCTGAGGCCATTGCCTTGAGCTTACTGGAGAAATCTAGTGGCTCCTCTCAGGTGTGATGCTCTCCCGAATGCACCCACTATCCATACAGGGTTCGAATCTGTGAGTGTAGATCCCTCCAGAGTGATTTGAGAGTTGTTTGCAGGTATTGGAGTTCAGCATTGTCAGCAAGTGCGAATTGCAGCAGAGGAGAATGGAGCCATCTCACCCAAACGTGCTCACACCCTTCAACTATTTCGATTGGAAGGCAGAAATGGTGATTTTGCTGAGATCCAAGGGTCTCTACAGAATCACGATGGGCACTGAGGTTGAGCCAAACTCAGCTGTGGAGAAATCCAAGTTTTTTAACAGAATGGATGAGGCATTTGGCCTCCTTTGTCTCAGCATTTCGAGAGACCTCCTGTTTCATGTAGAAAGTCTAGCAACTCCAAATGAAGTGTGGCTCAAGCTTGAGACACTGTTTGGAAAGACTGATGAGATGAGAGGCCACCAGCTCGAAAATGAGCTTGTCTCACTGAGCCCAGGGAATTTCGATTCCATCCAGGACTTCTTCACCAAGTTCAAGAACTTGGTCTTGCAGATCAGACAATGTGGCATAGAGAAGAAAGAAGAACAGTTGGTGTTGTCCATTCTCTCCAAATTGGGTTCTGAATACTCAGTTTTTGTGTCTTCCTTCAACTCCACAAGGCTCACAGTCAGAGGTTGGAAGATACCATCCTTGGCTGACTTCATGGAGATGCTAACTCAAGAGCAAGACAAGCTGGTCTTGATGGGCTCCATCAAACAAAAAGATCAAGTTCTTGCAGCTGGAGATTCGAAATGTGGAAGAAGCAAGCAGAAACCCAGGGTTTCGAAACCTCAAGAGAAGAAGAGAAAGGATGAGAGGCCCAAATCCTCTGAGGGGGTTTCGAATCCTGTCAAGAACAAGGGAAAGAAGGCTGAGAAGACAAAATGTAGCTACTGTCAAAGAGGTTTTCATCCAGAGAGCTCATGCATGAAGAAAACCATAGACACCATGACACATCTCCTACAGAAAAATAATATTCCTCTTCCTGAAAGTTCCAAGAAGAAGGAGTGCGTTTCTGAAGACAAGGAGAGTTGCCATGCTTTGGTGGCTAGCTCATCTCATTCACCTTTGTTTATCATTGATTCAGGTGCCTCAAGGCACATGGCTTCCTCAAGAGACTCGTTTTCTGAACTTGCTCCCTACAGTGGCCTCTCAATTCGAATGGGAGATGACTCAGAAATCCCTGCTCATGGCATTGGGAAAATCTCTATGGAGAATGGCTTCTTCTCCAATGTGCTGTATGTACCAAATCTTGCAGCAAACTTGCTCTCTGTGTATCAAATGACACATACTTGAGCAGCAAAGAAGGTGGTATTCACTCAGGATGAAGTGGAGATATCAGAAGTTACCACCGGGAAAATTGTTGCAAAGGGTGTTGCAGACCATGACATGAAGATGTACATGTTCTCCCACTTCCTCGAATTTTCTTCACCAAGTGTGCTGCTGTCACATGGGAATGAGACCAGCAAGCTATGGAATCAAAGGTATGGGCACCTAAACTACAGATATCTTCAAGTTTTAAGCAAAGAAAATATGGTAAAAGGGCTGCCCCAAATCAGATTTTCGAGTGGAACATGCAAGGGTTGCATGATTGGGAAACATCCTGAAAGGAAGTATGACAAAGGGAAGGCTAGGAGGGCTGATCAACCTCTTGGGATAGTACATTCTGATCTCATAGGGCCACTCCCCACACCCTCCTATGGCTGCAGCAAATATGTGCTCACCTTCATCGATGACTACTCAAGGTACTGCTGGTTATTTTTCCTTAAGCAAAAATCTGAAGTCTTTGATTGTTTCAAGAATTTTAAGAGCATGGTTGAGAACTTCAGTGGGAAGGCCATGAAGATTTTGAGGACTGATAATGGTAGAGAGTATGTCAACAACAATTTGCAGCAGCTCTGTCAAGAGCATGGCATTCAGATGCAACACTCAGTGCCCTACACACCTCAGCAAAATGGTGTTGCAGAGCGCAAAAATAGAGCACTGAAAGAGATGGCAACTTGCATGTTGCAAGCAAGGGATTTGTCTCCTAAATTATGGGCTGAAGCTATGAATTGTGCAGCATATGTTCAGAACAGGGCACCACACAAAGCATTGCAAGGAATCACTCCATTTGAAGCTTGGATGGGCCACAAGCCAAATGTCTCACATTTCAGAATTTTTGGCTCAAGGGCTTGGGCCAGAATTCCACCGGAGAAGAGAAAGGCATTGCAGCCCCAAAGCAAGGAGTCAATCATGGTTGGGTATGCAGAGGATTCCAAGGGCTACAAGCTCTTTGATCCATCCACTCACAAAACTTTCATTGAAAGAAGTGTCAAATTCGAAGAGGAAGAATTTTTGCAAGCTAGTGAACAAGGTGATGGGGAATGCTCATTCCCTCGTCTTGATGATGAAGTAAGTAGTGATTCATTCTCTGATATTTCTGATTCTGATATTGCTGAAGATGATGTTGATATGGATTCTGAACATATCCCTCCCTCAAGGCCCAAGTGGGTAGAGAAAACAATTCAAAGTGCCGGAGAGCTAGTGGGAGATCCCCAAGATGCTAGGAAAACTAGATCTCAATTTCATAATTCCTTTGCATATAATAATTCTGATCTGAGTGAGGCATGTTATTTGATGGTTGGATCTGATCCAATGTCATATTCAGAAGCATGTACAGACCCAAGGTGGCAATCAGCCATGCAAGAGGAGATGAACTCACTCCATGAGAACAAAACTTGGGATTTGGTCCCTCTTCCTCCCAAGAGGAAACTAGTGCAATGCAAGTGGATTTATAGAACCAAAATTGGATCTGATTGCTCTGATCTGAAGTATAAGGCCAAGTTGGTGCCTAAGGGTTACTCTCAGGTCCAAGGAGTGGACTATACAGAGACATTTGCACCGGTGGCAAAGATGGACTCCATAAGACTAGTTTTGGCAATTGGGGCTTCCAAGCGATGGGAGATTCATCACATGGATGTAAAAAGTGCCTTTCTTCATGGGGATATGAATGAGGAGATTTATATGCAGCAGCCTGAAGGTTTTATCTCTGATCATACACTTGTTTGCAGGTTGAACAAATCACTCTACGGGCTCAAGCAAGCTCCTAGAGCATGGTATGCAAAAATGGACAATTTTCTGCTATCTTCGGGGTTTGAGAGGTGTAAGTCTGATCCAAATGTGTATATGCAGCATGTTAGTGATCTGATATTGATTATTGTACTGTATGTTGATGATCTTTTAATCACTGGTAGCTGCACCAAAGAACTTGACTCAGTTAAGAGAGCATTGCACAGTGCATTCTCCATGACCGATCTAGGATTGCTAAAACAATTTCTGGGTTTGGAGATTGATCAATCTGTGAATGGAATTTCTGTATGTCAGTCAAGGTATGCTTCAGATTTGCTGCAGAAATTTAAGATGGTTGAATGTAAGTCTGCAAAATTTCCATTTCTTTCAGGAGTTAAGCTTACAGAATGGGGTTCTTCACCACTAGTTGACAGTTCGTTGTATAGACAACTAGTTGGGAGTTTGTTGTATCTTACACACTCTCGACCAGATTTGTCTTATGCTGTTGGGGCTGTTGCAAGGCACATGCAAGAGCCTCATGAGATCCATTGGAAGGCAGCCAAGAGGATCCTTCATTATGTTCAGGGTACTAAGTCCTTTGGTATCCATTATGCTGCTGGTTCATCCCTTGAACTAGTAGGATTTACAGATTCTGATTGGGTCGGTGATTGTATTGATCGGAAGTCAACTTCCGGTTATGTCTTTATGCTTGCACATGGACCTATATGCTGGTCAAGCAAGAAACAAAGCACTATTTCCTTATCTTCAGCTGAGGCCGAGTACAGGGGAGGAGTCAATGCAGCCACACAATGTGTTTGGTTGCAAGGTATTCTTGCAGAGTTCGGGATTGTCTTTGATTCACCCACTATTCTTTGGTGTGATAATCAAAGTACAATCAAGATTTCTACCGATCCAGTACAGAGGCAGAGGACCAAGCACATAGAGATACACATGCATTACATTCGGGGTTTGGTGCATGACCGGATCATAGCATTGCAGTATTGCCCATCCAGTGAGCAAACTGCTGATATCTTCACCAAGTGTTTTACCGAGAAGACCTTCACTCACCTTAGATCTTTGCTTGGGGTGAGTGATGCATGGTGATGATTGGTGTATTTTGATATATGCCACATGTCCATTTTAGAGGGGAGGTTTTATTTCCCATGTGGTTTTCCTCCTTACCTTGGTTACATGGACAAATAAATTTTATGATGTAAAAGGTGACTTGAGCCTAGTTGCCAAGGCCTTAATTTTTGATATTTCACTAAGTCTAGCTTAAGGGGGGGTGTTAGAACATTTTTCCACCTATGTACATTAATCATTTATTAATGATGATTAATTAGCCCAAGTGATTAATGATTACATCCCTAAGTTGATTAGCTACTAAATGGTCAATTATCATGAACTAGATGGCAAATGTGAACAAGTGCTGAGTCAAACCAGCTAAGTGGAGCGCTCCCCAGGGCAATTAATGCACTCAGCATGCCTAGAGCGCCCTCCTCAGGTCATTTAATGCACTCAGCATGCTTCTCTTCTACCTAGGGCGCATTTGCTCTCTTTGTGGACAATCTTGCCTTGTTTTGTCACATTTTTGACCAATTTTAGACTCCAAACCTCTAACCAACCAGTTTCTTCACATGTGTGAGGTCACATGGGCCTGTCCAGTCATTCCCAGCATTCACACTGCAGATTCGAACCAGTTTGGGATGGTTTGGGATATTTTGGTCAACCTAGGGGGGTTTGAGCTTTTTCTAAGCTAGATCAGTGTGAACACTCCAGATGGATTCAAATTCTTCCAGATTTGTATATATGGGTGTTCTTAACCTTTGTTAAGGTTGGACAGTTAATAATATTGACATTATTTACCAATTCATGTGTATTGTTCTTCATTCATTTAAATTTTTTATGCTAATTCTTGCAAATGTTGTGCAATCTTTCACCAGTGAGGAATCCACAGTAGCTAGATTCAACTGTGCTTGAGATTTTACATTTAGGGATATGTAAAGCTTAATTAAATTAATTAAATGTGAGAAGGAAAATTATTTATACAATTATGGAAATATATGAACTCATTTTTATTTCCCCTGCTCAGAAATTAAAAAAAAACAGGGAGATGTAAAGCTTAAATTTATGAGATAATATATCGGAAAACAGTAAAAAAAAACAGGGACCTGTAAAGCTTAAATTTATGAGATAATACATGGAAAAACAGTAAGAAATAAAGCTTAATTTAAACCAGTTATTAATTTATTAAATAATTTGTACATGAAAAATGAAGCTTAAAACCTAATTTTTTAAAAGCGTACCAAGCAGAATTAATAAATCGTGATTATAAATTTCAGCCAGATTCATTTACTTGCTGGTAAGATGAAAACTAATGATAATGGTAGAATTTGATAAGATACATAATTGGATGCTGAGAAAGGAAGTATGTGAGCGCTGCATGGTTGCAGACACTACAATAACCTTCACAATTGAATTGAACTGAAGGACTTTCTGAAAGAATAGCTGCACTGAGTTTGGAGTGTTGGACAGAGAAGCTCAGGAGGGATATACTGTTCATGAAACCAAGGATAGTGCGATCCTTGTGAAGCTATTGGAGTTTCCCAAGAAGATTAGCGGCAGCACCCTCTGGGTCTTGCAAGGTCAAGATGAGGCAGCCAAGCATGTTGATAGTTGGCATCCCTCGTGACCGATTCCAATGAATAAGCTCAGTCAGGATAGCGCCGGCAGGCTGCTGCTGCAGTTATCACAGTCCACACCTCCACGCTCAATAGTCTCGTCCAATTTCCACTCCCTTGATCTCCACATCCTCTAAACCTAAGACGGTGCTCATAATCGCCGATAATAATCACATAATTACCAAGGCAGAGCTTGTCTTGCTTGGGGACTGTACTCAATGATCGTCTCTTCTGTAAATTACAGTTGCAGACTGCAAAGCTCATGGACGGATGGATTTATGCGCAGCAAGCAGAAATAACCGTGATTGTTCTCTTCTCATGGCGTGTTTGGATTGGAGAAAGTATGGTATATATAGCTGTCCCTGCCTGCTCTGCTGTCTTCTCCTCTAGTGGTTTAGGTAGGCAGTCGTTATGCTGCGTGTTTATCATGAGTCAGGATGAACCAAGAGAATAAAAGAGACATTAACAACCAAACAAACGAACAGTTTGCACGCATGCAATTTGTGGGCCGTCCCTCCATGATTCCTTCCAAGTTAACAGAGGGATTATTTCACCTGCGTATGTACATTTTCGAAGGGTTATTTTCCGAATTGTTAATTTCTAAAACTATTTCATTGGGAGGATCAGCTTTATATCCACATTCATACTCTGACCTAATAATTGACATAAATTCATACCTCGAATCGGATGAAAACTGCGAAAAATACTCTGACCTAATTGACATAAATTCATCCCTCGGATCGGATGAAAACTGCGAAAAATGAACAAAAATTGAGATGCGAGTCTCAATTTCCAGTTTAAAAAGATAGGTCGGTATGGCCAAAATTGTTTCAAATTCTTTTGAATTAGAAAAAGTGTCAAATTAAAAAGGAAGCTCAATAAAATAGCCTAGCTATTAGAAAATTTATTTTGTATATTTTTATTTTTTATTTTATATAGGGTATATGATTTTAAAATATTTCTTACGTACTTGATATTTTTTTGCAGTGTTATTTCATTTATCTATATTGTAATTTTAGTTTTGTAAAAGTATTGTAAATTCATTTATAATATTTCATTTAATCTTCTAGTATTATTTTATTTATATATACTTATTTTTATTTTGTATTAAATATTGTATTAAATTTATAATTTAGATAGATCATTGTAACATTTTTTTAACTAATGACAAAACCATATTTTTGCTATTCATATAGAATCAAAAAGTACAGTAATAGTCTTATGAACCTTTACAAGTTTTATCACCCTTTACAATTGATAAAAAAACATGCCACATCTAACGAGGAGACTACCACCCCAAATAGAAACAAAAATACAATCCAACACAAAGACCAAAAGGTCCCAAATTAGTCCAAAAAAGACCAAAAAAGTCCCATCTATATCCCAAAGATTCTAAAAGAATTGCAAAAATCAAGAGAATTCTCTAAAACTTCTTTCCAATAGAGAATTCCTTCAGCACCTTGGAGTGCCTCTTTTGAGAGCATTTCAACATGTGAATTTAATTCACAAAAAATATGTTCAAGGATGATAGTAGAGAAAGATGAAAGGAGGATGTTGATTCTCCTACACTAGTTTTGTAGCTCAATGAAGTATAATGTATAAATGTCATTATCCCAACTAATGATCACCTTAGAGTCCCCAAAGACTTTAAGAGAATCAATACCAAACATATAAGCCACTTTGGTAAGACACCATAAATCCAACAACTCCATCTTTGTATTGATACCCTTCCCATAGTTTAATTTGAGTTTGAAATAATGATCTTGATTGAGTTTGAGAACCATCCCAGCAACACACATACCATTTTGAGCAGCCGCATCAAAGAATCCAAAATCTCCAACAGTGTAGTGACGCTCCCTAGCATGTCTATAATTGAATTTGCTGGTATCGGCTTTGAAGTAGTCTTTATAAAGACCAATGCTCTAAAAGCTACTGATGCAGGAGCATCGGAGCCTAGGCAGATCCGTCGAGGTTGATTGACAGAAGGGAGCCGACCAACGGGAGTGCCGATGACCACTGGTGCGGAGAGCACGTTGACTGGTTGAAGTCAACAAGTTGGGAAGAAGCAGTCGGAGTGCGACCGACTGGAGTAGCGCAGTGAATGTTGCGATTGGTCGAGAATTGATAGGAATTAGTCGATAGACGACAAGTGAAGCGGGTAAGACGTCGGGTAGTCGACAAGTGGTCTAAATATGACACGATAGGTTTGGCGGAGCCAAGCACGGAGGAATTGGAGCACTGAAAAACTATAGAGGATAAGAAGCAAATCGATAGGAAAGTCGAGATGTGACCAACTACTGTAGCAAGGTAGGAAAGGCATAAAGTCAAGGGACTGTACCTGGTAGCCGTTCAGGGTTGCTGAGGAAGTTAATACAGTTATTGAGAGTTGGTGAAAGACATGACATGTGACGTCATGGACAAAGGCTGTGCAGCACGGCTAGGAGTTGACAGTTGCAGGTTCACAGGATTTGGAAGGATCAGCGGACAAGAGGTTGTGTGTCTCAGGGATTGCAGCAGCAGTAAGGTAAAAGAAGTGGGAAAGGAAATCAAAGGGATCTTTAGTCTTTGATCAACAGTATCAGAGAACAGAGCCGAGAAAAGTTGTGAAGAGTCATACCGGCCAAAGAAGAGAGATTTGAGATCGAGCCAGAGCTCAGAGTTTCAAGGCGAACCAGGAGAGGGTGAGGTCGACACACTGGGAGAACACACCATAGTTACTTATAAGTTGTAACTGCTGAGGTCGACTGTAGTTAGTTATTTGTTTACAGTTATTTTGCATTGTAACCAAATTGAGAGAAGTAATATAAAGCCACTTCTGGCATCTTGTTTTACACCATGTTTGTGTAAGCATTGTGGTTGGTGTCGTGTGTATTGTTAAGCAAGAAAGCACCCAGTAAGGTGACTTGCACCAGTTGGTATCAGAGCACGGATCATAGCAGATTAGAAGAGATCCGGAAGAAAGTCTGGTTGAAAAGACGCCTATACCAACCTGACTTGCGTTAGTTGGTATCAGAGCAGAAGAATCCGTCGATTTCATGATATTAAGCCTGCAAGTGGGTTGGACAACTCCAACTGCGGTTGGGTAGAGTTGTGCATGACTTGTTTTAAAGTCTGGTTCTGATTGGACGCGTGAGAGTTTCAGCAGAGATTGGAAATGGCTCATAGAGGCGTTAATGTCCAAGGAAGAAGGGCCCGTGGCGCAGTAGCCGTCACAGTGGATCATGAGATGTTCGACGAATGCGTCAGAATAGTGCGAACTTTGAAAAATGAAGTCGCAGCGATCAAAGAAAGCTAGAGGCGTGGTTGTATTCCTGAAGCACTAGACCATAGCGATAAGGAAGTCGAAGAGGTGGAAGCTCGAGATGAAGCCGCAGTGGAACCAGAGGAAAAACTGATCAAACTTCTAACGGATATGAGAGGTCGGGTGAAGATAGATGTGCGTACGTACTCAGGAAGCCTGAACCCAGAAGATTTGATCGACTGGTTTAGAGAGATGGAGAAATACTTCGACATAGAGTAGATCGAGGATCCTAAATGGGTTAAGACTGCATATTTGAGGTTGAAAGGTCATGCCTCGTTGTGGTGGAACAATGTACAGGATGATAGACTCAAGAAAGGAAAGGAGAAAATCAAGTCTTAGGACAGAATGGTTGCCAAGTTGAAGGGAAATTTCTTACCAAATGACAATATGATTTCCTTGTTCGGGAAGTTACAGAACTTTCGATAGAAAGAGATGACCGTGAAAGAGTACACGGAGGAGTTCTATTAAATAAACTATTGAATAATGTTTTTTTATTGTTTCAATAACACTAGCACATTTATGAATACTGAAACGCGTGCATGTTTTGTGCAACCAGGTGTTATTGAGCCGTGCACCAAACATATTAAATAACTAGTTTTTTTTATTATTTTCTAGAAATGCGCGTGCGTTTTTTATGTGAATAATGCTAGCGCGTTATGTCTGTGCAAAAATAAATTAGCAAAATGCTTTTATCCTCCCGTGTTATGTCTGTGCAAAAATATTAGCAAAATGCTTTTATCCTCCCACGTTCTGTGTTTTCTCCCCCCTCCTTCCCTATTTTTATGTTTACCAGATATTTTACACAAACAAAATGATGAAGCAAACAAATTAATAGGAACAGTCTTCAAAATGGCTTGATGACTCGTTTCAATAGACACGTATTATCTAAATATCATAGCCATAGACAACAACTAATTCAAACAGTCAATTCGCTACAACTAAGATCAAAATTTAGATAATATAGTTTCTATAGTGGTAAGCGGTGCTATTGCAATCTAGGTAAATATCATACAAATATTTCAAACAAATTTATGGGCATAAGCATTCCAGAAAAGATAGCAAAGTTTGAAAATGATTGGTTGTACCAATAAAACTAGCGGCACCAAACTAAGGCTCAAATTGCGTTTATGGACACTTACCGATCGAAGGATGTCTGAGTGTAAATGCAAATGCAGTAGCCCCTTCAGGAAGCCTTCTTCTTCACCGACCTTCTCTTGGACTCAAGTGGCCTCAATGCCAAACCACCGAACAGTTGCATGAGCTGTAGTTAAGAAACAATGGTTGAAATAGAGCAATTATAAATTATTTGATCAACAAAGAAAGTCACCCAATTCGTAGAGTCGTTAATTGGAAGAAACAAGCAGGCGCATAACAAGCATGGAGTTTCTTAACTGGTAGTGGTCACTGATTGGATGAAGAAGGGGTTTGATGAATGGACAATGCATAACTCCAATTCATGATAGACTAGGCCACTGTGCAGTGGTGATAACATGTTTACTATCTGTTGAGTCTGATACTACATCTAGGAGCCGCTCAACAAACTTTGAGATAGAAAGCTCTGTAATTTTAGGATACTGATTCAACCACTCAACAAAGGAGTGTTTTGCAGGTGACTTGGAAATCCCTTCCAATTTTCAGCAATAAAACAAAGAAGTTCAACATACAGATTTTCAGGAAAGCTTGTCAACCAATTGGACAACCGAATATAGGGAAATAACCATGCCCAAAAAATTCAAGCTATTATAAAACTCTTGTTTATCAAGATAAGGATAGACTATGTGTACATTACGAGAATATAGATGAATGAAGTCACTTTGATGAACTTGTCCTCTTGCTTTCTCCGGAATGCATTTAAAAGCAGGGAGTATTGTTCGAGCTTCTATTGGTTTACATAAATGTTTCGATGACAGAGGTGAATTACCACTTAACAGAGCACGGAATGCTGAACAAAAGGTTAATGGAACATAATGAAGGATTCCCTGGTTCCACTTGTTATTGAAAATGATACTTTCTCTTGACAAAACCAGTAAAAAATCTGCCTGTATTATAAATGGAAATCCTGTTACAATTTCCGTCAGAAGAAAAGCATAGATACCTACAACTGCCATATTTCCTTTTGTAAGCCATTCACCCATCGAAAAAGCTAATGTAATAGCCCATTTCCCAACATCTTTCCTCTGCTCTACACTCGTTTTCCATGGGAAATCGCTTCCTCCACAAGTAATAACTACATTGTTTTGTCGAAAATTGATCTTCTTCTGCTAACAAATGAAAAATGAAGGATTCATTGTCATTGCTATGAGAAGTTCTAAGGTCAGTTTCTCGTAAGACAGAGATTGTATAAATCCTGTTAAGATCGATATGTTCCAGCTCACGAACTGAGAGCTTCTTTATCTTAGACATAAACAAAAGAGCTTCAGGATGAATACTAGAGAGTTGTTGCTTTACAGCTTCAACCTTCTCAGGACATAAGGGAATAGAACGAGCCATAGAATGACGACTGTGGCTCGGATTGACCAATTAAAATTTAATTGGATGGGACATGAATGATTAAAATTAAACTCTAGATGCATACGCAAGCCACTTGGACGATGGCTAAACATTCGGTACATTGATGCTTTAAATGATGAACTCTTTCCGTTATGGCATTATAGGGATGCTTACCCTACATTTAACGTCGGCATTAATTAGTTAATGGCTTCCATGTTCGGAGCATAGAGAAAAACCTTGTCACATTACAAAATCCTTGCAACATCATACAAATATAGCATTTATTGCCCTCAACCTAGCTCATTTTACCTCTTCCTAGTTCAAATACGCTCATGATCCCCTCTTTAAAATCACATAAATTTTGGACCGAGATATCGATGATGTGCAAGCAGGCTCGACCAACTGGCTGGCCATGGGACTGACGGAGAGGGGCACTCCTAGCACTATCCCGATGTCAGCTTGAATCCAACGGAGTTGACAGTTTGTCGATCCAAGCCACGGTCGTCATTCTATGGTTCGTTTCGTCTGTTATTTTTTTTATATTAACCAAAACGCGCGCGCATTATGGTGATACATAACGCGCATGCATTATGTATCGCCATAATGCTCATGCATTTTGTAATCCTATCCTACATGTTAAATGACATGGCAAGTTCAGAGCCCACCATTCCTAGTTTTACATAACGCGCGAGCGTTATTAATTTACACAATTCTTGCGCTTTCACATTTACCCATTGCATCGAAAAGGTCCCTCAACTTCATGCGAGGGTCCAACTATCATCATTAATAAGAGAAATCATAAACACAAAACATAATAATCGCATAGAATTATGTTCATAATGTTACACACATAGTTTACTCAGTCAGGCTAAGTCCAATAGGTAATAAGAAAATAAATACAATATGTCAAAATATTGTATATATGCCCAATAAAAATATCGGGTGTTACATGTGACACTAGGTCATGCGACAGTGTTAGATTTTTCCATTGATGCAGCAATTGTAGCGAATTGCTCATTTGGCATACCACACAGTTAGGTATGGTGGAGTGAGTAGTTCATGAATTAAAATAATCTTCCCTTGCAAATTTTGTCATATTTTTTCAGTCCATATTCTATATGGTTTTGTCTTTAATGTTCTTTTAGTTGTAAATAATAGTTGCCTTCATTTAATGTTTCTACAGGTTGTGGTAAGATGTAGCAATGAACCTTGTCCACCTAGGGTTGATGCTGATATCACAACCTTCCTAGTTATTATGTGTAAAGTTAAATATTGTTTAAATGTGAATTTTGTTATATCATTTTGGTTAACAAATTAAAATATTTTTAAATGTGTATACAGGTGGGCTCATTCCCTTTTAGGATGGTAGTATCACAACCGCACCTTTCACCATTGTCGACTTTCTGTCGATTATTTGTCCCAAGATACATGGCAAGTTTGGCCTTTGGCTATTTTTCCCCATCTCTTGGGATACTAGTTTCATCCCCCTGGGTGCTTCCATCTCTAGTAAAACCAATGGGGGTTTATCACTGCCCATCCTCACCATCTTTTCCATTGCATGCACTTGCTCATCACCCACCACTATACCCTACTATAGCCACCGCTATCACATCTACTTAAATATCACCACCTCACCTCCATGAACACCCCACCATCACCATCTCGTGATGACACCACAATGGGTGTGAAACGAGATGCTCCATCATAGCATCTTGTGCAAACAAGTGCTCCATCTACTGGTGAATCTCAACCATTTCCTGAGATATTCACAATGAGATCATTCATTGATGAATTTTTTTGATCATGATGAATGGAATTGATTTTAGGTATTTTTGCTTAAATTTCATGTTTGGTTATTTTAACTATTGTAGGGTGGCATAATTCGGAGGCTAGGGTCATGAAGGAGGGAAACACCCTCTCAAATCACAATCCAATACGTGGTCAACTTTCTTGTCTTGAATTGTAAAGTTTCAATTTGTAAGTGTGTTAATCAATTGTATAAAAAGTCTTATCATTATGATGTTTGTTTGTCTAGTCTTTGAAGAGAAGAACCACTCCAATACAAATAAAGGCACAAGATCCTAGTTATAGTAAAGAGAGAAAGATCAACTTCAAGGATGTAGGTTAGAGTGGTGAGGGTGGTAAGGGTAAGTGAGTGACCAATGAGTTCCATTTTTCAACTAGGAACAATATGCCAATCTTCCACGCTTGAGGGTGAGATGTCATTTTGTATATTGTCCATGCGTTGCCATTTCATAAAAAATGTACATTTGAGGCAATTTTTAATATATATATATTCCATGGCATGTCATCTATGAGTTGAAGTGTTTGTTTATTTGTTATTGATGAATGATTGTGATGATGATGATGATGATGATGATGATCAGTTACCTCTATATATTTTGCAAACTATTATCATTATGATAATGACGATGATAATGATTTTCCCACTATTCAAACTTGGTCCATGGTATCAAGATGGTGTTGGTATCATGATTTATCATATATACACAATTGGAACTCTTGAAAATATAACAATTAGTATTGAGGTTTAAAATTGTAGTTAATTACTTGCTCAATATTTCATGTACAATGAAAAAATTACTTCCTTGATAGTTCATGCAATGAAGAAATTACTTGGTAATTACTAGTTATGCATATTCATGATTTTTGCATTGTATACAAAAAATACTTAAAAAAAATCCGAGAAGACCTTGCTAAAATTTATGAATACAATATTTCCCTTTCTTCATGTAGTGTATGGATTTTGCATTTAGTTCTCACACACACTTGATGTACTTGGATTATAGAAATGTGGCCTATTAATATGCAATTGAAAAACCCTTCGTTATGGTGTGTGTTTGTCAACTATTTATTCTTATAACATACTAAACCAATTCCTTGAATCCCATCAGAAGAGATCAATCAATCCCATGGAAATGTGTAGCATAACTCTTATAGTAAGGGACCAAACTACAATGACGAAGGGGAGAGTAGAGATGACATTTATATTTTGGTAGAATCCTAGAAACTATAAGAGAGGTAAATAAATAAATAAAGGAGAATGGGTTAAGCATACTAGGTTAATAATGTTTTTTGCATTTTTTATATGACCCAATGATCCGGATTAATTGGAGAACAAAATGAAGGTGGTGATATACTAAACATAAATACACACAAATATTTTGAAAAAAACACAGTAGTATAGTAAGAAACAAATTCTATTAATTAATGGACTAGAAAAACACTGTAAACTATAAAGCAATACAAAATAGCTATAGATGGTGGTAGCCTATCTCTGAAAGTAGATGTGTGGGATATGATCATCTACAAGAATTGAGTTACACCAAAGATAGAAATTCCTTTTTAACATAAAGAATAAATGAGAAAAACCTTACCCCGAGAATTGAAACAGTAAAAGGTTTGTGGGCCTCGATGTGGTTAGTTGATACTTCAACTTCCTGGGGGCACAAATTTTGCATACAATCTATGTTTGGGGTGCTCAGTATCCTGTCAGAAATCTCCGTCCATGAAGGAATCCATGTTGTTAGCTAATACAATTCCATCAATAATTGTATGGGTGCCATCGTGAAATAAAACGTCATTTAGGGCCTCAAAATAACCCCAGAAGATTAGGACCTAAAAAAACTGTAAAAAAACTACCAAGTTGGAAACTGTGTCTTTGAGTCAGTGGACCAGGTGGGTGACCATTGATGTCCATCTAGATTAGTCTCCCTCCTAGGAATCAATGGTATCCATAGCATCAATATCCCTCATATGATGGGGAAAATTTTGGAAAACTCTGCATTGTCGTCCTATAAAATTCCATCGACGATCGTTTGGGCACTAGTCTGGAAAAAGAACATCATTTTAGGGCCTTAAAAAAATGCCAGAATATTAGGACCTAAAAAAAGCATAAAAAACTGCCAAGTTCGAATACTGTGTCTTTGATTAAGTGGACTAGGTGGGTGGAAACCAATGTCCATCTGAATCATTCCTTCCCCTTTAGTAAGAAATGTTATCCATTACATCAATATCACTCATATGATGGGGAAACGTTTGCTGAATTTGACTCCAGGTGAGCTGCCTGCCTTGGTGAAGAAGCTACCCTGCTTTGACGACCTGATAGAGTTGAATGTTCTGTTGGAGGGTGCCCTTAATCTATGTGTACCTGATCCGATCCATGGTAGCTTGTTCAATGTAGTATGGATTGAGTTATGTAGGGGCCAAATGCTCAACCACCTCTGAGATTTCCGAGAGAGGTGGAAAATATGGTCGAAACAATCCCACATTAAATACTAGTTGCAAGCCAAGGAAGGGGGAATATTTAATTCAAAAGAATTCCCACCCATAGTCTTCATGATTGTGTAAGTCCCATGTTAGAGTTTCCTAAGCTTTCTACAGGGGCCTGTGAGGTGCTTCTTTTGAAAATGAAACCACATCTTATCCCAAAATTGAAAATTTTTTGGAACCCGATGTTGGTCATGTTGTTGTTTGTACATAGCATTGGATTTATGCATGATATCATGAACCTATTGTTGGATGTGCTGGATCCATTTCATTATTTTTGTTTCTTTATCTTCCTTGGCCTAGGCATGGTAGGACCCACCCTGTGTAGATGAAATGGGTATAGCTACATCAATGGGGTCCAATGGTTGGAACCCCAAGGACACTTGAAAGTGGATTCGGCTAATAGAATTGTGGAGGGCTCTGTTGTGACTATGTTGAACTTATGGACGGATCTGATCCCATGTGCATGGATGTTTGGAGTCGTACATGCGTAGGATATGGACAATCATCAAGTTGAGCACTTCTATTTTCCCATCTTTTTGGTTGTGGAAGGAAGTTGATTTGGTCATCTTTGTGTCCATTAGAGACCATAAGGAGGACCAGAAGCCGTTGAGGAACCTACTGTCTTGATCTGAAACAATGGTCTATAACATCCCAAAATGAACCAAAACATGCTCAAATGAGAGATTAGCAGTGGCTTCGGCTGCAATACTCTTCGTACATGGTGTTAGAATGGCCATCTTAGAGAACCGATCGAGTGCTGATCGACAACCACTAAAACACAGTTGTGACCATGCTTGGTGGAGGGAAAACCTGACATGTAATCCATTGGGATTGACTCCTATGGATTGTCTAGGGTAGGTAGAGGAGTGTGTAAAACCCTTTCTTCTTGATGAAAGGTTTAGCAATGGATTAGGAAGTGCACAATTGGAAATAACTGTCGAGGTCCTGCCGAAGTTTTTACAAGTATAAATACTTCTGAAGAACTACTACTATCTTCTCCAAGATGAAGTTTCTGACTACCCAACTATAGTGTGCCTCCCGAATTAGCTTTGCATGCTTGCTTGATGGAACACAAAGATTTTCGAGATAGAAAAAAAAGTGGATATTGGAAGTGAAAGTCTGAAAGATTTTTGACCTTGTCTTGGTAATATGCACCCCATGTTCATCCATGATCTATCTCAAATATTGAAGTCTCTGCATTCCAAGTAAGTATTTATCCAAGTTGGCATATAGCTTAAGTTTTCGTAGGGTAGTTAGGACCTATTAAAAGTGCTACAAATGCTCTTCCTTGGTTCTTCTATAGATAGGTTGTCATCCAAATATACAACCACAAAGGAGTTTGTGAATAACAAGATATCATCCATCATCGTCATGATCGTGGTTGGAGCATTATTCAAGCCAAAAGGCATGACCAACCATTCAAATAGGCCTTCCTTAGACTTGAAGGTTGTCTTCCATACATTGGTTTCTTCAATTGGAACCTAGTGGTCTCCTAACTTCAGATTAATCTTTCTTAAGAAATTATAACCCTTAAGATGATCAAGAAGATTGTCAATCTGGGGATCGCATATCAATTCTTGAAAATGGTTTTGTGTAGGGCTCTGTAATCGACATAGAGTCGCCATGTCCCATCCTTTTTGTTCACAAACACAATTGGAGTTCCAAAAAGTGACGAGATTGGGTTAATGTGGCCCTTTTGGATGAGCTCATGAATTTGTATTTTTATTTCCTCATTCTCTAGAAGGAAGCACCTATATATTGGTCCATTGGGTAAAGGAGAACTCCTTATCAAGTTGTATGGATGTTTGACCTAGTAGTGCAGAGGCACCCCCATAGGGGAAGCGAAAATGTCCTTGTACCCTTCTACAATATTGTCGACCTACTTCTTTTGTTTAGAGAGACCTTGTACTAAGGCCATAGTGGTTACATTGACCTTCCATCCACCTTCTTACTTAACCATGAAGAGAACAAATTTATCAGTCTCAGAGATGACCTTCTGACATTTCTTTGTAGAGATCAAAGAAACTGTTGTAGTTAGGACTTCCTTATGTATCTTGTAGAGTTGTCCCTCCAAAGTAATAATGAAACTATAGGGCCTCGACTCATAAATAACATAGCATTTCCACATAAGGGGTTCTAAAATAAAATCAGAAAATTCAAGTGGGGAAACATCACACAATACCTAATATTTGAATGGCTTGATGGCATAGAATAAGAAGCACTATTGGCTTACGTAGATCTCTCGTCCTTGGATCAACCAACCGATGGTGTATGGTTAGGGGTGTGGCGTCATAAAAAAATTTAATATTTTGACAACCTCGATCAAGATGAGTTTTTTCTAGATACCATTGTCAACAATGAAATGTATCAGATTCCCCTTCACTCATAGTTGTTAATGGAAGAGGTTCTCCCCTTCCTCTGGTTCCTTTGACTCTTCTAGGTTGATATTTGCAGTTGTGATGGTGGCACTAGGATTTGCATCAATGATATGCTTTCCCCTTTATTTATCTGAATCAGAGTCCGAGCTAGACTCCAGCTCTGGTATTTTATTTTTAGCTAACAATGATTTCTTTGATTAACATTCGTCAATGTTGTTCCAAAGTATTTTGTGGAACTCACACCACTTGCTAGTCTCCTTCTTTGATTTGCTATTACCCTTCCTTGCCTGTGGCTTGGGATGGTTATCATGACTTTGGATGTCCTTGATTTGTCCTTTTTTTTGTGAGTTAGTGAAACCTTTTCCAACCTTCTGCTAATGTTAATTTGCAAACCCAACTCCCTCTTATTCTTTTGCTTAAAGTTTTTCTCAATCTTGACAATGTACTAATAAGCATCTCCTCATGAGGAGATGTCCAAAAAGTCCAAATCTGTTTGAATGTACATGTGCACTCAACTGTGGTACTTTAGGACCAAGTGTTGTTTAGAGTCTCTAGTACCCATCTTTGAGCACAGGGTATGGAATATATTAGTGAACTTTGGCACTATCCAGTCTCTCTCATGGTGCAAAATCATCCACCTAGTACTAGTCATCATAGTTTCTGACAGGGTAGAATTCCTCCTTGATGAAATTGATAAAATTGGCCCAAGTGGGTTATGTCCTGTATATTTTAGACTCATCTCTCGTATTCTAGTATCCATCCCACAATTCTTTGATATGGGGGAGGGAATTAAGGAGCATAGAGGTGTTCTTTTCCCTGTCAGAAAATTTTTGAACAGAGAAGTAACCCTCTAATGGATTTAACCATTTCTTCAAAGAATCTACATTTATATGGCCTTCAAATGATTTAATTTCAAAGTTAACTTATACCTTGAAGGGATTTGCACCACCGAAACGACTACTCATTGAAGGTGCATCTGTTGTCGTCAGCATTTGTTGAAGGATTCGGGTGAAATTATCCATTATCTACTTCCTCTGTTGTGCAAGGGATTTCTCTAGCAACAACTTAATAGGATCCCCTGATTCGTCATCTCTCTTTTCTTCTCCTTCCATGTGAGGCTTCTTGAGCCAATGAGGGTGGATTTACTGAAGCTCAACTAATTCGAGACCCATATTTTGATATTCATATCTTGTTGGGGACATGCACTGAGAAACAACAAGAGTAGATTTCTCTTATACTACTGATCTGGATTATCTAGAGAACAAAATGAGGGCAATGATATAAAACAGAAACAAATGATAATATTTTGCATAAAACACAATAGTACAGTAAAACCCAAATTCTATTAATGAATGGACTTGAAAAAATAGTGAAAATTGTACAACAATACAAAACAACTTTAGATGGTGGTAGCTTATCTCCGAAAAGAGATTCGTTGGAAACACTCATCTACAATAATTGAGTTACAATGAGATGATAAAGGCCTTTCTGACATAAATCGTAAAAGAGAAAACCCTAAATATAAAAAACCATAACCCTAGGAGATGAAATTCCAAAAGGTTTGTGGGCCTCGATGTGGTTAGTTGATACATCAACTTCTCGGGGGTACAACTTTGCATATGATCTCTGTTTGGGGTGCTCATTATATCATCAGAAAGATCTAGATGAGAAGGAATCTATGTTTTCAATCCAAATAATGGCATCAATAATCATCAAGGCACTGCCATGCAAAAAAACATTGTTTAGGGCCTCAAAATGTTCCCTGGAGATCAGGGCCTGAAAAAACTTAAAACACTGCCAAGCTGGAAAACCGTGTCTTTGATTTAGTGGACTAGGTGGGTGCCCACTGATGTCCATTTGGATCACCCAATGCAGAAAAATAAATAAGGTTAAATTACAAGTTTCATTTGGTGAGTTAATTAATATAATTGTTTCATACAAGACACACATCGATGTACCCAATTCTATTATGATGAACCCTAACATATCGAAGAAAAGTACAAAACTAGAGCACAATAATTTGTCCTCTTCCATATATTATATCAAATAGGTAAGGGGAACTAAAGTAAAACAAGGAAATGGGTCCATATAAGCAACCAACAAGGGAAACTCATGTGCTCAAACTCACTAACCCATAGGCACAAGTGTTTCAAAACATCACTTATGTCTTAACTTGTGTGTTCAGGTTACATCTATGGGTTAGGTGCATTGCTTATCTTTGTGGGTATGCCAATGCATGGGTTAGGCATGGATTATCCAACTATGTTAGTTGTGTGGGAAAAATGTATGGATTAAATGAAACTCCCTTGGGTTTATATACTTATCCTCCATGGCTATGATTTGTCCTTTCCATTTGGAAACAACATTTACCCACTATCTACATTGATAATGTTTATTTACATCATGACCTACATGTAAGGATATTCTAGTTTGGAAGTTGTCTTTGGGGTGCAAACCCTAAAATTGATGCCATAGAATATGTTAAGTTTTCCACTTATGTGAACGAGTGCATAGGTCTTGTGTGTCAGTTATTCAATGATTTAAGTGCATTGGTTAGGTTTGTGGGTGACATGTCTCTGTTATGTGCATTATTTATCTAGTACACATATTACGTATGTGGGTTAGTTGTTGCATGGGGTAGGTACACGTTTCAATATTGATGGACTCGTTGTCCATAATAATGTTAATTTTTTTATTTCCAATTAGAAGTTGCATTATTCCAATAACCATTGACTCACTTATTCTTATGCCCCTAGTACACTAATGAATCCTCAAACACTTGCCACATTGACTCAATAACAATGTTTAACCCTACCGGGAGCTCAACAACGCAAACATGAATGGCCACTTTCCCCTACTATTCATCTATCAAGTAATAGTGAAGACTTTGTATTAACAAGTGCTAGTTTAGGTGATAGAATTTTGGTGTCGTTGTTGGGGATATAGTCCTAATATTGGACAAGTGATCAAGTCCCATGTTCCTTTTTCCAATTTTGACAACCACCTCAAATCCAAATTATTGAAAAATTAGAAACCATCCCATAGCTAATCACTACCACATTGACTACTAAAACACTAAACCCTAAACCTTAAAGCCAAAATGCGATTTTTTAATCGAGCATTCAAATTGAATAAACTGGATCACAATAGATTATGTATGGCATGATCGCCTTTCTTAGGACTAGACACATGTTCTCAAACTCATGAAACTCTAGTATTTTTCTCAATTACATTTTATACCCTAGGACCAATTTTCCATGTAACCCTAAATGGCTTTGGCAAGCGAGTTGTAACTCCCCATAAAACACAAACCATAAGTGTGAAATTTCCAAACTATCGATTTCATTGGATTTTGAGCATCATATTATAGCTAGGGATGCACTTCCTTATGAGTTCCATGTTTGAAATTGTCATTTATTTGGAAAAGTGAGAAACCAGGGTTTCGTTAGTGGATCACAATGCGATTTTTGCATCGAGTTGTTAGATTGGATAAACTCGATCATGAGAGCCTCTATATGGAATGATCACCTTTTAGAGGCCTAGCCGCACATTCTCAAACTCACAGAACTATATCATGTTGCTTTGTTATGATTTTAAGCCCTAGGACCAATTTGCTATGTGTCCCTAAATGACTTTGGAAAACAAGTTATAACTAGACACAAAACACACACTGAGTCTAATCACCAAACGATCAGTTTTGTTGGATTTTGGGAATCATATTATAGCTAGGGATGCTCCCGCCTTATCAGTTCCATGGTCAAAAGTGTCTTCTACTTGGTAAGACAAGAAACTAGGGTTTTGCTCAATGGGTCACACTGCAATTTTTGCATATGAGAATTTGTATAAAAGTTTATATTGACAATAACTTATTCTCATACACTGTTAAGCATATGTGTGTTATGGAATAATCGATCACTATTTTCATTATTGAATGTTATAAGACCCACTAAACCAGTCCTACAATCAAAGGATATCAAATCGCTAAATCTATCAACATATCTCAAACCTAAGTGGGTTATGTTCACTATACATATGTCACAACTTTGATTAAATAGGCATCTTAAAGCACTTGTTTTGAAGACGAATGGACCACTGTTGATATAATTTTATTTATTATCATAAATAAGTCCTAACCAAATCCCATTGACTATTATAAATTTGTTTTTGGAAAAAACATTGAAAAATAGCCCATGGGATAAATTTCACCCCTAAAATTTTCCAAGTGCACCCAAAATGCATTTGTAAATCTATTCCCAAGTGAACCCAAGAAGTTCTTCTAATTGGGAGCCATGAAGTGCACCTAGTTCCCTTGTTCCCAAATGTTCCTAGGAAGGTGGACCAAACACATTCACAATGACAACATCCATCCTGATGAAATGGGTCTAAGCACTCTTAGATGATGTGCATTCAACCAAGTGTACCCACTTAGTTTTCCATGTCAATGTGTTCCTAATCAATTTCAGCCAATCCATATATAAACCAACTAGTTCCTCTCACAACTTCATCGATTGCACATAGTACATGCCTACAAATGAGGTTTCTTGGAGATACCTTAGAAATTTCCATTGGGAGGTTCCCTCCATGTTTCTCTTGGTTTTTCCAACTAGTGTGAGCTGCCAATGTCTGTTGTGCACCTTGCCTTCATACAAGGGAACCCAACATGTCTATGGTGTACCTTGCCAATGAGCCAAGGCACCCCAAAAATGAATAATATATCCATCAAGGTAATTCCATGTTCATTTGTGTTAGCCACTGACCACCAAAGTGACCATACATTATTTCATTTCATTTATCAAAATTAAGCTAAGTTAAGATAATATACATTTTGACTAAACCAAGGATCTCTCATATATAAATCAAAATCTTAAAAACAATGATTAACCAAGTCTTCCATTAAGCAATTTGTTTTGAAATTAAAAAATAAAATAAAATAATTTTGAATGACATTTAAAAAAAACAACAATTACTATTTATACAGTCTCACAACTTGATTGAAGTCATGCAAAAGTAATGGATATAGAGCATTCTAATAAAGAGTGTATATTTCCTTGAACTTGAAAGAACTAGTTGTATGAGTATATGTTTCCTTGAATTTGAAAGAACTAATTATATTTATTATAGTTTCATTTAAAATTTTATTGATATTATTTTATAGTACTTTTTTAAATGTTTCTCTAAAAATGTTTTTAGCTAAATTAAATATGTTTAAAATTTAGATATTTTGGAATTGTTTTTATGACATAATATTTTTATATACAAAAAATTAACCTTAATTGATAAGTGTGTTCAACATTATTTCCATACCAATAGAGATAAACACATAATACTCCTAATTTTTTTTACCAAAATTACATAAAAAAACCATTTTATTATAATAAATAATTATTATCAAATCATAAACAAAGTTAATTGTAAATCTACATTTCCCATTACATCATCTCTCTCTCTCTATATAATCTAAACCCCAAACATTTAGAAAACCGTGCTTATCTTTAATTTAAGGCAATCTTAAGATACTCCTGACATCTTTTAGCATTATATAAATTGTAATATGAATTTCATTTTATTCTTACAATAATATATATTAATAAATATTAATTAAAGAAAGAAAACAAATTCCATATGTGTTCACGGAACAACATAAAATTTGTGCAAATGACACTTACAAGAGTAAAGATGTAAAGTGCATGTACATAGTATATGAATAAAATTATACATGAAATATACATATCATTAGTTTTGCTTTAAAAAATAATTATCACTTCTACTCTTTCTTGTTTATTAACTGTTAACACCCTTTTAAGAAAAATTCATAGTAATGAACGGTTAGTTTGAAGAAAATAAGAGAAATTAATTTTTTATTTAAATTAAGCAAAATTAGTTTGATGAATTCTCTTTGTTCCAGTTAATGAGGCTTCATGAACAACTAATCCCTTCAAGGAAAATAGCTTATTATCTATGTCTTTTACGTTGTTATTGCTAGGAGGAGAGGAGCACTTGTTAGTTTTTACTTTTCTTAGGAGGATGGACACAAGAATAGGGACAAGAAGTTTGGAGATTTTCTGATAAATGACATATCTAACAACAAAATGGTGTGTTCTCATAATCTCGAATTTAAGTGTATTAAAAAGTTGTCCATTTGAGGAGCACTTTGTTTGGAAGATCTTCATTAAGGTTTATCTCTGAAAATATGTATATGATCCCGTGAAATCTCTTTTAAAATCTAACTTGATATATGTGTCTAAATAATTTTTTATATTCTCAAAAACTAATAAATATATATGATAATCAACATAATCAACAAACTGAATAATAAAGAAAACATTTAAAATAAAAAAAATTATGTCAAGATCTAACTTGATCTAAGTGTCTAAATAATTTTCCATATTCTCACAAACTAATAAATGTATATGATAATCAACATAATCAACAATCTGAATAATAAAAAAAACATTTAAAATAAAACAAGTATCTCACATTCAAAATAAAAATAAATCAACTTATATAAAATCAAAATAAAATATTAATACCCATTAAATCACCAAATAAACGTATCTTTTTCATAGAAAAATTATTATAAATACATGCAAATAATTATCTCTAATATAAATTGAAGTGGGCATAAACTTGAGTGGTGTCCCATTTTATGGGGCTACTTTAGAAGATATAACAATAAGGATGCTTGATCATGCTTCTACAGGGAGTATAAAACGCTTTAGATGTTTACTAACGAGCGTAGATCCAAATCCTAGGCTTTATCAAGCGCTGAGAGGGATCAAATCTCCCGAGATGCAAACCTTGGCTCACGTATTGCACTCAAGGAGCTATTCAATGAGAGTTGGTAATAATAAATTACTATACCTGACATAAAAAATAGAAATTACACGATCTCCCTCATATTTACTTTTTACTTTGTATTATTATTTTTGTTTATGGATGACATAATATTTAGTACTTTTTACTTTGTATTATTCTTTTTTGTTTACTTTGTATTATTTTGTTACTTGACAATCACTATAGAGACAAACTTTACAAGATCTCCCTCATATTTACTTTTTACTTTGTATTATTCTTTTTTGTTTATTTTGTATTATTTTGTTACTCTACAAACATTCGACAAACTCGACAAACACTCCACACATGTTACAAGATCTCCCTCATATTGGGTTGTAGAGTGCCTCTCGGCGCAATAACGTTAGACACACTTGCAAATCGTTTATCTATGCCTTGTTTTTTAGTTTTCCTCATAGCTTGTTATTGAGAATCTTATTTTTTTATGTGAAATTTAGGTTTTTGTTGTTATCTCACCTCAAAATTTTCAATCATAGCAAGAGACACTGATATTTATTCTCATTAATTTATGTATTTTGGAATTATATATATATATATATATATATATATATATATTGCTTCTTAAATTACAAAACAAATTAAGAATTTTATCTAATAACAATATATTATTTTGGGGTTGAGGGTGGAAGCCAACTACGTGGCTTTATTGTTGTGCCAAGGGAAGTTTAGGTTCGACTTTCAATACCTTGTGCAATTTCGATGACAACTTACCCATTGGGTAGATCATTCCCATCCAACATTAATGTTGGCCCTAGCCCAGGTTTATTGTTCCTCCGTCCATGTTTGGAAAAAAATAATGCAATCATTTCTTTCATTAGATTTTCTCACAACAATATTTCCCACAATAAGCAACCCACATTATGTACTTACATACTTATGGAAATGAGTTAGTTTATCTTATCCATATTATGTTTATTTAATTTTGGCTAGTAACAAAACAAACCCTAAAGACTTTGTTGAGAATTTATTTGGTATCTAGTTGATTAGGTTCTGCAATACTCAAGATATAATAATTTTCAATGGTCTTATGAAGTGGTAAAAAATCACAAGTTCCATTAACAAGTTCTCTATCCCAGCGTCATGTAAAAAGGAAAAAAGAAGGACCAACCCTTCTATGATAGAGAGTGCAAGCATGCTAGAAAATCCATTAGGGATGCTTCTAATGAGTCGTTAAAATATGCCACAATACATATGTACAATGCCCCAATTAAAAGGGGAAAAATATTATATATATTTATAGAAAGAAAGAGATTCATTTGCACCTCTCTAAGCTAGATCCTATGAAATTATGGAGAAAAATTATAAGTCATAAAACTAAAGAAGATAATATTATTTCCTTGAGGGACTGAAATTCCTATCTTAGAAAGCTTTATGAACCCCTTTATGCCATGAAAAACATTCAACCCTTTCTCAAAGGATTAAATTTTCTCTTTAGAAGATATAGAGTTTGGAGCTAAGCAGCTCGCAAAATGGAAAGCTAAGGACATTTAAAGATACCAAGAAAAATATTAAAACTTGGTGAGCCTATCATCATCTCTCACATCCACACTCTCTTCAATTTAGAAATCAATAAGGGTTTCCCTAAACCATGGTAGAAAGCCTCATTGTCCATATTTTTAGAAGTGAAGATACAAATAATGTATCTAGTTATAGGACCATTATGGTTGGCCCTCTTTTTGGAATTATTCTGGAAATGAAGACTAGCATATGGCTAGAAAATCACATAAAAGAGCTAAAAGTTAGGTAAGATTTAAGAGTTATCATTTAGTTGTGGACCACCTTATTGCACTTAGGACCATTGCCAAGGAGTGTTGCAATAATGAAATCAATATTCTATGATGCCTTGTTTGCTTTAAACAGATATTTGACATAGTGCCCATAACTAATGTTTAGAATAGATTAGAAGTGCTAAAAATTATTTTTTATTTGAGAATTGTTATGATAATGTTGTTATTGCCAAATTTAGAAACTCTAAGGGTTGGTAAAAAAAATTAATTATAATATAGTAGTAAAGCAGTGTTGTCCCTTATTTGCTATCATTTTTGGTATATACATTGACAAGCTAGAGGGTTGTTTGGAATATTTCAATGTGTCAACATGAATTTGGTTGGTATAGTCATCATCTTTCTTCTGTACACCGATGATAAATTGTTCTTATGGAAATGGGTCCCATTGATATTGACAAGCAACTAAAAATTGTCAATGAATTTTACTATGGTACAAGTATGATTCTTAATGCTGAAAAAAAAGGTTATGATAATCAAATCCAAAATATCACTTATGCTAATTTCATGTATGATAGAAAAAACATGAAGAAAGTGAATTCATACAAATATCTTTGAATCGATCTTCATCACAAGCTTAACTAACACTATATTACCGAGAAAGGGATTAATGGAGGGTGGAAAGCTTATTATGGACTTGAAACTAGTTTTAAATTAATAGGCCTTCAACTTTGGGATAAAAAGAAACTCATTTCTAAGTCTCTTATATCACTCTTTTTATATTATATGGATGTGAAGTTTGGGGATGCAGTATCTCTAGAGAATCATATAGAAGGATAGAGAAAATTCAAAAGTGCTCTATAACATATAATCTTAAAGGAAATACACCATATTCAATCTTCCTCATAGAAGTGAGTCTCTCCCCCTTTGAGAGCATGCATGAGAACAAGGTAAACATGATGAGGGATAAGAAGATCCCTAATATTTCTACATACTCTAGCCAAAACCACATGTGGCTTAAGTCAGGTTGGCATAAATATATGTGAAGTCTTATCTAAATAATTTGGAGTTGAGGAAGAGGTCACTCTACAAAATAGTGATAATATTAAAAGTATTATTACATCTAAATTTATGAATAAGTTGTGGTGTGATAAGTAATTAGATGAGAAGAGAAAAAAATATGATATTATAAGGAAATGATCGAAAACCCTTATCGAAAATATGAAAAACATCTCTCTATTTAACTAACGTAAAGAATAAAATCAACATTGTTAAAATAAGAACAAACTCTCATGTACTCCATAATAAAAGAAGGAATTGTACAATTCATAAACATTGTACGAAGCAAGGATTTGTCATATTTGTGACACTAAGAGGGTTGGAGATGGAAATTACTTTCTCATAGAATGTCCTATATACGCCAACATTAAAGTGCAAGTTCAAAATATTTGCTAGGATAATGAACTTCCTAACCTTTTAACTCATCACAACTATTATGAACTAGAAACACTTTTCTTAACTATTTTTGAGCACATAATTAAAATTATGAAAGAAACCAAGTAATTGGACTTATCTTTTTTAGGTTAGACATTTCAAAGTTGGTTTAAACACATTCATTATCATCATCGTTGTCATGGACGAGGGTCTTATTCCTTAATATAATATTTCATATTAAATTCATATATCATAAAATGAAAACATTTACAACACCATTTTACTCTATTTTCGACAATTCGAGAGAGGTCACTCAGGAACTGAGAATTATATTAGACCTAAGTTATCCCACATTAGCCATATGATATCTCACTTTGTCACAAGCACCTTTATTCCTAATTTTGCCCCCCTCTCCCAAGAGAGTGTTCATATTAAAATAAAAATAAAAAGTGAAAGACTCTATTACCAACTCATCATAAGTTTTGATTACTAATCACAAAACAATTAATTATTTTTACCTTTTTACCTTTTATTCTTATTTTTAAAAACTATTTATAAAAATCACAATAAAATATGTAAAAATCATATCATCATCATCTAAGGTTGGTTTAACCACCACTCTCATATACCTATATTTCTTTCAATATTTCTATAAAAATTATATAATAAAATATGTCAAAATCGTTAAAATATGATTTTAATGAACTTCAATAAAACTTATTTATTTCAGTTTAAAAAATTAGTTAATTAATTTTAAAATTTATATTATCCATTTATTTTGTAAGTAGTTCTCAAATAAATTTAATTTATCTTAAATATTTAATTTATATTTTAAAACAATTAAATATAAATCTTCATTTTATCATGATTGGAAAAACCATTAGTGATAAAGTTTAATTCAATTTAAAATTAAACAATTATAAATAGAGTGAAATATTGTGTTTACAATTCTGAATCTCTAATAAATGAAGTCATAAAAAAACATTTAATTTTAACTATAAGATAAAACTTAATTTTACTAAATAATATATTATGTGCAAAATAAAATTACAACCAATTAAGTATGATTAACTCATCTATTCATCTCATGTTTAAACAATTGTTATGTTCAATATTTTATACATTTCGAGCCATAACTATTTTTATTAAATACTGTTATCTCTAAAGCAGTTAGAGATAAACTTAATTAAATTAAATATTAGAAGGAAAATTATTTAAACAATTATGAAAAAGGTATGAATTCATTTATATTTTCCTTCATCAGAAATGAAAAAAAATGGATATGTAAAGCTTAATTAATTTCAGGGATATGTAAAGCTTATTTAAATTACTTAAATGTGAGAAGGAAAATTATTTAGGGATATGTAAAGCTTAATTAAATTAATTAAATGTGAGAAGGAAAATTATTTATACAATTATGGAAATATATGAACTCATTTTTATTTCCCCTGCTCAGAAATTAAAAAAAACAGGGAGATGTAAAGCCTAAATTTATGAGATAATATATCGGAAAACAGTAAAAAAAAACAGGGAGCTGTAAAGCTTAAATTTATGAGATAATACATGGAAAAACAGTAAGAAATAAAGCTTAATTTAAACCAGTTATTAATTTATTAAATAATTTGTACATGAAAAATGAAGCTTAAAACCTAATTTTTTAAAAGCGTACCAAGCAGAATTAATAAATCGTGATTATAAATTTCAGCCAGATTCATTTACTTGCTGGTAAGATGAAAACTAATGATAATGGTAGAATTTGATAAGATACATAATTGGATGCTGAGAAAGGAAGTATGTAAGAGCTGCATGGTTGCAGACACTACAATAACCTTCACAATTGAATTGAACTGAAGGACTTTCTGAAAGAATAGCTGCACTGAGTTTGGAGTGTTGGACAGAGAAGCTCAGGAGGGATAGACTGTTCATGAAACCAAGGATAGTGCGATCCTTGTGAAGCTATTGGAGTCTCCCAAGAAGATTAGCGGCAGCACCCTCTGGGTCTTGCAAGGTCAAGATGAGGCAGCCAAGCATGTTGATAGTCGGCATCCCTCGTGACCGATTCCAATGAATAAGCTCAGTCAGGATAGCGCCGGCAGGCTGCTGCTGCAGTTATCACAGTCCACACCTCCACGCTCAATAGTCTCGTCCAATTTCCACTCCCTTGATCTCCACATCCTCTAAACCTAAGACGGTGCTCATAATCGCCGATAATAATCACATAATTACCAAGGCAGAGCTTGTCTTGCTTGGGGACTGTACTCAATGATCGTCTCTTCTGTAAATTACAGTTGCAGACTGCAAAGCTCATGGACGGATGGATTTATGCGCAGCAAGCAGAAATAACCGTGATTGTTCTCTTCTCATGGCGTGTTTGGATTGGAGAAAGTATGGTATATATAGCTGTCCCTGCCTGCTCTGCTGTCTTCTCCTCTAGTGGTTTAGGTAGGCAGTCGTTATGCTGCGTGTTTATCATGAGTCAGGATGAACCAAGAGAATAAAAGAGACATTAACAACCAAACAAACGAACAGTTTGCACGCATGCAATTTGTGGGCCGTCCCTCCATGATTCCTTCCAAGTTAACAGAGGGATTATTTCACCTGCGTATGTACATTTTCGAAGGGTTATTTTCCGAATTGTTAATTTCTAAAACTATTTCATTGGGAGGATCAGCTTTATATCCACATTCATACTCTGACCTAATAATTGACATAAATTCATACCTCGAATCGGATGAAAACTGCGAAAAATACTCTGACCTAATTGACATAAATTCATCCCTCGGATCGGATGAAAACTGCGAAAAATGAACAAAAATTGAGATGCGAGTCTCAATTTCCAGTTTAAAAAGATAGGTCGGTATGGCCAAAATTGTTTCAAATTCTTTTGAATTAGAAAAAGTGTCAAATTAAAAAGGAAGCTCAATAAATTAGCCTAGCTATTAGAAAATTTATTTTGTATATTTTTATTTTTTATTTTATATAGGGTATATGATTTTAAAATATTTCTTACGTACTTGATATTTTTTTGCAGTGTTATTTCATTTATCTATATTGTAATTTTAGTTTTGTAAAAGTATTGTAAATTCATTTATAATATTTGATTTAATCTTCTAGTATTATTTTATTTTTACATACTTATTTTTATTTTGTATTAAATATTGTATTAAATTTATAATTTAGATAGATCATTGTAACATTTTTTTAACTAATGACAAAACCATATTTTTGTTATTCATATAGAATCAAAAAGTACAGTAATAGTCTTATGAACCTTTACAAGTTTTATCACCCTTTACAATTGATAAAAAAACATGCCACATCTAACGAGGAGACTACCACCCCAAATAGAAACAAAAATACAATCCAACACAAAGACCAAAAGGTCCCAAATTAGTCCAAAAAAGACCAAAAAAGTCCCATCTATATCCCAAAGATTCTAAAAGAATTGCAAAAATCAAGAGAATTCTCTAAAACTTCTTTCCAATAGAGAATTCCTTCAGCACCTTGGAGTGCCTCTTTTGAGAGCATTTCAACATGTGAATTTAATTCACAAAAAATGTGTTCAAGGATGATAGTAGAGAAAGAGGAAAGGAGGATGTTGATTCTCCTACACTAGTTTTGTAGCTCAATGAAGTATAATGTATAAATGTCATGATCCCAACTAATGATCACCTTAGAGTCCCCAAAGACTTTAAGAGAATCAATACCAAACATATAAGCCACTTTGGTAAGACACCATAAATCCAACAACTCCATCTTTGTATTGGTACCCTTCCCATAGTTTAATTTGAGTTTGAAATAATGATCTTGATTGAGTTTGAGAACCATCCCAGCAACACACATACCATTTTGAGCAGCCGCATCAAAGAAGCCAAAATCTCCAACAGTGTAGTGAGGCTCCCTAGCATGTCTATAATTGAATTTGCTGGTATCGGCTTTGAAGTAGTCTTTATAAAGACCAATGCTCTAAAAGCTACTGATGCAGGAGCATCGGATCCTAGGCAGATCCGTCGAGGTTGATTGACAGAAGGGAGCCGACCAGCGGGAGTGCCGATGACCACTGGTGCAGAGAGCAGGTTGACTGGTTGAAGTCAACAAGTTGGGAATAAGCAGTCGGAGTGTGACCGACTGGAGCAGCGCAGCGAATGTTGCGATTGGTCGAGAATTGACAGGAATTAGTCGATAGACGACAAGTGAAGCGGGTAATACGTCGGGTAGTCGACAAGTGGTTTAAATATGACACGATAGGTTTGGCGGAGCCAAGCACGGAGGAAGGGGAGGACTGGAAAACTATAGAGTTTAAGAAGCAAACCGATAGGAAAGTCGAGATAAGACCAACTACTGTAGCAAGGTAGGAAAGGCATAAAGTCAAGGGACTGTACCTGGTAGCTGTTCAGGGTTGCTGAGGAAGTTAATATAGTTATTGAGAGTTGGTGAAAGACATGACATGTGACGTCATGGACAAAGGCTGTGCAGCACGGCTAGGAGTTGACAGTTGCAGGTTCACAGGATTTGGAAGGATCAGTGGACAGGAGGTTGTGTGTCTCAGGGATTGCAGCAGCAGTAAGGTAAAAGACGTGGGAAAGGAAATCAAAGGGATCTTTAGTCTTTGATCAACAGTATCAGAGAACAGAGCCGAGAAAAGTTGTGAAGAGTCATACCAGCCGAAGAAGAGAGAGTTGAGATCGAGCCAGAGCTCAGAGTTTCAAGGCGAACCAGGAGAGGGTGAGGTCGACACACTGGGAGAACACACCATAGTTACTTATAAGTTGTAACTACTGAGGTCGACTGTAGTTAGTTATTTGGTTACAGTTATTTTGCATTGTAACCAAATTCAGAGAAGTAATATAAAGCCACTTCTGGCATCTTGTTTTACACCATGTTTGTGTAAGCATTGTGGTTGGTGTCGTGTGTATTGTTAAGCAAGAAAGGACCCAATAAGGTGACTTGAACCAGTTGGTATCAGAGCACGGATCATAGCAGATTAGAAGAGATCCGAAAGAAAGTCTGGTTGAAAAGACGCCTATACCAACCTGACTTGCGTTAGTTGGTATCAGAGCGGAAGAATCCATCGATTTGATGATATTAAGCCTGCAAGTGGGTTGGACAACTCCAATTGCGGTTGGGTAGAGTTGTGCATGACTTGTTTTAAAGTCTGGTTCTGATTGGACACGTGAGAGTTTCAGCAGAGATTGGAAATGGCTCATAGAGGCGTTAATGTCCAAGGAAGAAGGGCCTGTGGCACAGTAGCCGTCACAGTGGATCATGAGATGTTCGACGAATGCGTCAGAATGATGCAAACTTTGAAAAATGAAGTCGCAGCGATCAAAGAAATCCAGAGGCGTGGTTGTATTCCTGAAGCACTAGACCATAGCGACGAGGAAGTCGAAGAGGTGGAAGCTCGAGATGAAGCCGCAGTGGAACCAGAGGAAAAATTGATCAAACTTCTAACGGATATGAGAGGTCGGGAGAAGATAGATGTGCGTACGTACTCAGGAAGCCTGAACCCAGAAGATTTGATCGACTGGTTTAGAGAGATGGAGAAATACTTCGACATAGAGTAGATTGAGGATCCTAAATGGGTTAAGACTGCATATTTGAGGTTGAAAGGTCATGCCTTGTTGTGGTGGGACAATGTACAGGCTGATAGACTCAAGAAAGGAAAGGAGAAAATCAAGTCTTAGGACAGAATGGTTGCCAAGTTGAAGGGAAATTTCTTACCAAATGACAATATGATTTCCTTGTTCGGGAAGTTACAGAACTTTCGATAGAAAGAGATGACCGTGAAAGAGTACACGGAGGAGTTCTACCGATTGTTGATTCGGTTAGGACAAAGTGATGAAGGAGAAGAAGCTGCTACCAGTTATGTGAACGGCTTGAAATATGCTATTTAGGATGAACTTAGCATGTTGAGATTCAGAGAAGTTGGCGAAGCCTACCAGTTAGCTCTGAAGGAAGAAGAGAAACTTGCAAGAAAATCTGCAGCGACCAGGGGAAAGATGACTAGTCGGGGTGTGAAAACTATCATCGCGAAAGGCCAAAGTAGCGGGTATAGGAAGGAAAGTGTCGAAGATAGCCGACACGGGGAAGCGACATTGACATGGGAGAAAGCACAAGAAAAACAACGCGATGGTCATGAGAACAGTTGTCAAGGTGCGTATAGTTGAAGTGGTCCATCCAACAAGAAAGGAGCTAATAGACTGGCCATAATCTATTACAAGTGTCGAGGAACAAGACACAAGGCATATGAATGGCTAGAGAACCTACATGCTGCAGAGGAGTTGAAACCCAGACGTCAAAAGGATGAGGAAGTCGATGAGAGGGAAGAATCGACATCCGACAGCAGTGGAGGTGAAAAGAAGAAGAACCAGAATTTGACGGTTCAGAGAGCCTTGATCCAGGAAGATCAATGTGACCCAATGGAACCAGCATAATGGAAGGCAATATTTTGAACAAAGGTGCGGATCGGGGAATGGTGTTGCAAAAGCATAGTGGATGGTGGAAGCACAGAGAATCTTGTGTCGAAATAATTCATCGACAAGATCGGGTTGAAGTGTCTAGAACACCCACACCCCTACAAGATCTCATGGTTGCAGAAAGGACACCATGTCCGGGTGCCCAGATAGTGCCTGATCAACTTTAGAGTCGAAGGATTAGAGGACAACATACTATGCGATGTAGTTCCCATGTATGCATCCCATCTATTGTTAGAAAGGCCATGGAAATGTGATCGAAAAATGATCTATGATGGTCGAGCCAACACAGTCATAGTGTGGAAGAATGGCGTGAAAAGAACTCTTAAGCTGAGGTGAGAAGAGCAAGTCGACAGTAAGCACGACGAGAGAAATCTTTGGGAGAAGCGAGTGTTGATGAGCACCGTGAAAGAATTCCTTGCAGAGGAGGAAAGACAATCAGGATGTTTTGCGATCATTCCAAAGGGACCATATGTCTAAAGAACTAGCAGAGAGGAGAATATTCTAGTCGAGATCGAGGAGTTGCTTGAAGAAGACAGGGACAGAATGGCTGGTGAGAAAGCGACAGGATCTCCGCCGAAAAGGATCATATCCCATCAGATCGACTTGATTCCAGTATCGAGTCTGCCAAACAAAGCATCATATAGGATGAGTCCAACAGAGGGACAAGAAGTAAATCGACAAGTCCAAGAGTTGTTGGACAAAGGGTTAATCAGAGAAAGTCTGAGCCCATGTGCAGTACCAACGGTATTGACACCAAAGAAGTGTGGAGAATGGAGAATGTGTACTGACTCTAGAGACATCAACAAGATCACAATCAAGTATTGATTTCCGTTGCTGAGGATGGATGACTTGATGGATTGCCTGAGTGGATCGACATACTTCACAAAAATAGACCTGAAGAGTGGATATCACCAGATTAGGGTCAGAGAAGGAGATGAATGGAAGACAACATTCAAGACAAAAGAAGGGTTGTACGAGTGGTTAGTCATGCCATTTGGGTTGACCAATGCACCCATCATGTTCATGAGATTGATGAATGAGGTGTTGAAACCATTTCTAGGAAAGTTTGTCGTAGTCTATTTAGACGACATTCTGATTTTCAGTCGAACCAAGGCAGAGCACTTGGAGCACGTTTGACAAGTATTGCAGAAATTGCAGGGAGAAAAGCTGATGGTGAACCTGCAAAAGTGTTTCTTCATGAAGAAGGAATTAGTGTTCTTGGGGTTTTAAATCTCGAGCAAAGGTTTGGTGATGGACCCATAGAAGGTGAAGGCAATAGTAGATTGGCCGGAACCAACAAGTACAACTGGAGTGAGAAGTTTCCATGGACTTGCTAGTTTCTACCAGAAGTTCATTTAGGGATTCAGTCGGATTTGTGCACCATTGATAGAATGCGTGAGAAAGGGTGAGTTCAAGTGGATAGACGAAGCCCAGAAAGATTTCGACAAGTTGAAGGAAAAGGTCACTGAGATCCCAGTTTTGGCACTCCCAGACTTTGACAAAGTTTTCTAGGTCGATTGTGATGCGAGTGGAGTGACAATTGGAGCAGTGTTAAGCCAGGAGGGCCGACCATTTGCATTCTTTAGTGAAAAGCTTAATGGAGCGAAGCAGAAGTATTTGGTCTATGACCAAGAGTTTTATACTATCATTCAAGCACTAAAGAAGTGGAGGCATTATTTGTTGCCCAAGGAATTTGTGTTATACATAGATCACCAAGCACTCAGGTATTTGAACACTCAGTCGAAATTGGATCAGAGACACATGAAGTGGGTGGAGCTACTTCAGAGATATACATTCATGTTGCGACATAGGTTGGGAAAGTTGAATAAAGTTGCCGACACATTGAGCAGGAGAGTTGCTCTATTGAGCACGACGACAGTTCAAGCAACAGGGATAGAGTCGATAAAGACGGAGTATGAGACCGATGAGGATTTTTTGAAAGCATGGAAGGCTTGTCAAGAACCTTGGAGTATCGATAGGACTCCATATTTGAGTTACTTCATCCAAGAAGGCTATCTGTTCAGGGGAAATCAGTTGTGTATTCCTAGAGGATCAGTAAGAGAGAACGTAATCCAAGAATTTCAGAATGGTGGGTTAGCAGGACACTTTGGCATCGACAAGACCAAAGCACTAGATGACAAAAAGTACTTCTGGCTAGGGATGTCGACAGACATCGGAAGGTGAGTTCGACAATGTCAAGTTTGCCAGTTGGAAAAAGGAAGAAGTCAGAACACAGGGTTGTATACACCATTGCCGGTACCAGATAACCCTTGGGAGCATCTTAGCATGGATTTTGTGTTAGGATTGCCGAAGACTCAGCAAGGAAGCGACTCAATATTTGTTGTAGTCGACAGATTTTCGAAGATGGCGCATTTCATACCATGTAAGAAGACGAGTGATGCCATAACGATTTCTGTACTATTCTTCAAGGAGACACTCAGATTGCATGAGTTGCCAAAGAGTATCACGTCAGATCAGGATACCAAGTTTATGGGGCATTTCTGGAGAACCCTATGGAAGAAACTGGACACGAAGTTTCAATTTAGTTCGGTGTACCATCCACAGAAAGATGGATAGACCGAGGTGGTCAACATAAGTCTGGGAAACCTTCTAAGATGTCTAGCAGCCGACAGACCCAAGCAGTGGGAGAATGTGTTGGCACAGGTTGAGTTTGCATATAACAATTCTGTGAATCGGTCGACGGGATTGAGCCCATTCCAGATTGTTCAGGGAGAATCCCACATGAAGTGGTGGATTTGGTCGAGTTTCCGACATAAACCAAAAAGAGCACGGATGCAGAATCGTTCGCAGAGCATATGCATGAAGTTCATGAAAATGTGTGAAAGCACATAGAAAGGAGTAACACGGCATATAAGTTGAGGGTCGAAAGGAAGAAGAGACTACAATTGTTCCACGAAGGGGACTTAGTCTATGCATATTTACGGAAGGAGTGATTTCCGATAGGAACATACAACAAGCTGAAGCTGAAGAAGATAGGGCCATGTAGAATTTTGAAGAAGATTTTGGACAACGCTTATGTGTTGGAATTGCCGGAAGACTTGAAAATTTCAGCAAAATTCAACATTTCAAATCTGTATAAGTTTAAAGGGGGGTCAAGCAGTGGAAGCAAGGAGGTGATAGGCATCGACTAGACAAACCAAATTCTAGATCGACACAAAGAAGAGATCGCAGAAGTGATCGAATAGTGTGAGGTTGGGTGAACGCGTAGCGCACGGAAGAAGGAATACTTAGTGCGATGGAAAGATGATGAGTTGCAGGAGGCAACATGGATTTCCGAGGAAGAGTTCAGGACACTGACGGAGTAGTCGAATTCCTTTTCACCTAGGAGTCTGATGCAGGAGCATCGAAGCCTAGGCAGATCCATTGAGGTTGATCGACAGGAGGGATCCAACCAGCGGGAGTTCTGATGACCACTGGTGTGGAGAGTAGGTTGACTGGTCAAACTCAACATGTCGGGCAGACACAGTCGGAGTGCGACCGGCTGGGGCAGCGCAACGAATGTTGCGATTGGTCAAGCATCAACAGGAATTAGTCGATAGACGACAAGTGAAGCGGGTAAGACGTCAGGTAGTCGACAAGTGGTCGAACTACGACACGAAAGGTTTGGCGAAGCCAAGCACGGAGGAAGGGGAGGATCGGGAGGATCGAAAAACCGCAGAGGATGAGAAGCAAGGCGACAAGAAATTCAAGATGTGACCGGCTACTGTAACAGGGCCGAAAAGGAAGAAAGTCAAGGGATTGTACCTGGTAGCCGTTCAGGGTTGCTGAGGAAGTTAATACAGTTATTGCGAGTTGGTGAAAGACATGATAGGTGACATCATGGACAGAGGCTGTGCAGCACGGCTAGGAGCTGACAGTTGCAGGTTTGCAGGATTTGGAAGGATCGATGGATAGGAGGTTGCGTGTCTCAGGGATTGCAACAGTCTCGAGAACAGCAATAGCAGGGTAAAAGACGTGGGAAAGGAAATTAGAGGGATCTTCAGTCTTTGATCAGTAGTATCAGAGAACAGAACCGAGAAAAGTTGTGAAGAGTCACACCGGACGAAGAAGAGAGAGTTGAGATCGAGCTATAGCTCATAGTTCGAAGGTGAACTTGGAGAGGGTGAGGTCGACACACAGGGAGAACACACCACAGTTACTTCTAAGTTGTAACAGCTGAGGTTGACTGTAGTTAGTTATTTTTTTACAGTTATTCCACATTGTAACCGAATTCAGAGAAGTAATATAAAGCCACTTCTGGCATCCTGTTTTACACCATGTTTGTGTAAGAATTGTGGTTGGTGTCGTGTGTATTGTTAAGCAAGAAAGTACCCAGTAAGGTGACTTGCGTCAGCTACAATCAAAGGGTTCCATCGAAAGTACCTAGTAGATTTCTATGCTCATTACCATTCTTGTACCATTCATAAAAAAATTTGTCGAAAATATGGAATCCCCAAGAATGATAAATGTTAACAAAGTTACAAGTGATCCTCCAAACCTCTCTGGAAAACTTACACTTAAAATATAAGTGTTATATCATTTCACTATCTTCCTTACAAAAGGTACAAATATTAGGACCAATCCAACCTTTATGTAATATATTATTCCAAGTCTTCAAACAATTTTAAAAAACAAGCCATAAGAAACACTTGATTTTTAAAAGGATCAACCATTTCCAGAATTTTTTGAACCACCACTTAGGAGCACTATAAGTGTATTCTTGACCAATAACAAGATAAACAACCTTAGTAGTAATATGTCCTATAGCAGAATTGAAGTACCAAAGAAGTTCATCATCACCAGAATTCAATCTAATACCTGTTATTAAGACCTGTTAGGTTTGCAATAGCAAAATCATTCAACAAAAAAAAGAATCATTCAAAAATTAATATTCCTAAACATGTTTATGTAGAATATGTATCTATAACTATTACAAAGTGTCATTCATTCTATAATTCTAAATTTGCTATATTTATTTTTCATATCAATAGAAAAATAGTTTAATGTCATTTTACATTTTTAGGAAGATTATGACAACCCCAAAGGATGAATGAGGTGATATGCAAAATGTGCTAGTAGGGATGTTCAAAAAAGTGTACAAGGAGATGATAAAGGAAATGGACACAATTTCATCACAGGAGAATCCATCTGAACAACAATGTGCTTCAAATGTGTGAAACCATTGGTTTTTAGGTTTATTTTATACATCTCATTAATCAATTCAACATTAAATATTATTTTTCAATTGTTTTGTTGTAGAAAAGAAAACAAAATGGAACCCAGTCAGTACACAAGACAGGTTGACAAGTAAAAAAGGGGTTGATATCAATGTTTGTGAGTATTGTGATTTCCTTGTAAGAAATTAAGATTTCGTAGTGGTTGTCATTTGTATATTTTTTTTTTTTGTTTTCACTGGAAATCCTTGGGTGTCTTCAAACATGTGTTAACATACAAATATGAGCCATCAAAATAATTTATTGACATTAGGTTTTAAGGAAAGGTTGTGAATATATGTTGGCGCATCAAAAATTAATTGTGGATTTTGTAATTATCTATGTTATTTTACTTCTCTCATTTTATAATTAATAAAACAACAAAAATACTTAATATTAAATCTATGATTTGTGATGGGGCATAACAATTGCAGGAAACAAAGTATAGAGTGGAGCCAACTGAATACTTGTTGATAGAAGTCATGAGAATTGGTTTTGAGAGAATGTGTATCATTCATGAGAAAATTATTTCTACGGTATGTCACTTTCAATTTACATTCATGTATACTTATCTATTTATTTTTCATTATTCCCATTGGAAATGTAGATACATTCAATACACTTTATTTTTATGTTTGCAGACAGAAGCTGAAGAAGAGGAAAACAATCGAGCCAATAAACAAAACATTCAACCCAATAACCCAATTGATGCAAGTGGATCAAGAATCGATAATAGTTCTAGCAAAGAATGATGCTCCATACTTAATTTTGATGTTAATGCGAGTTGATGTAGCTTGTTGTATATTTTGAAATAATTGTCTGTAGATCAAATTTAAGAATCCACACTTATTTAAAAGTGTATAAACCTTGGCGAATCTTACCAATTCTCAAAATGTCAACTATAAAATATTTGGCGATATGTTTCTAAAAATAATTCAATTTCAAGGGATTTTATATAGTTTATATAATAATTTGGCGATTTTTAGAGTAAAAAATATTTACCCCATCAAAATTGGGTGAGACAAGGCTTCAAAAAATGCAAATTGACGAATCTTTTTTTGGGAAAAAACATGGAAAAATAGCCCATGGGATAAATTTCGCCCCTAAAATTTTCCTTCATTGCCTATGAAAATCGGACATTTTGTATAATAATGTACTGGACAGAGTGTCTGAATTGAAAAACAATGAGTTACCAATAAGTGTAACAATAATTACATGCATGTTGACATTTCGATTATTGTTGTCTTTATGCTGTTGTATTTTGTATGAGAGAGGAACTCTTGTTGATATATAATAAAATAAACTTTTTTATTCTATTGCATTTTTTAATATTATTGTCAAATGTTACATGTGAAATGGTACATTGGTAATTAAATGTACATGGATGATTAAATATTACAATAGATCCTTGCATCTATGATATAAGCAATTAATCCAAACAAACACAATAATTAAAATTGAAATGAATTTTACTATAGACAAATGATTTCAATTTCAGGTGAATAATGTAATTAAAAAAATAAAAAATATAGTGTGTGTGTGTATTTGACTGAAATGTCAGTATCCATTGTTAAAAAAATCATATGCGGTGTTTTTAATAATAAATGTTGCACTGGTGTGCCTATACTAACAGTACACACCAGTGCGTATATATGAACATTATGCACTAGTGCACCTATACTGACAATATTAGCCAATGCGTATATAGAACAATATGGACTGGTGCATTTTCTTCTTTAAATCCCACCACTTCATCTAGATGGCTTATGCGCACCGAGAATGATAAAACTTATGCCCATCATTTTTTTGTTTTGTTTTTAAGCATGACGGTGCATTTGATGTGTTAAAATGCACTGGGTCATTTTAATAGTTTGTAAGCACTGGAGAGTTTGAATATTTAATGCATCGGTGCGCTCTGGTAAATGGACAACATTGGTAAAATTAAAAAATATTAAAAAATGTACGGTGCGTATGATTTAAAATATCGCACTGGTGCATTTATGTTGTAAGCAAGCACTAGTGCATATATTATATACGCAAGCACTAGTGCGGCATTGAAATTTGATTCTTTCTAGTGCTTGTTCTATTTGAGTGGACTGGTGCAACTATTTTAATCGTACAACACCAATGCATCCTATTAAGACACGCACTAGGGGGGCATAATTTCAATTAAGCACACCGATGAACAAACATTCGCTAAAACCTCCAACTGTCGAGTATTTTTAAGTTATAAAATGTATTCGTTATGAGATCCGTAAAAACATCCACTACCATTGGCGAGGTCGTAGCGGAGGTTTTTTTGACAATTTTTTCCCATCTTGTAAAACTAAAAAGCTCCGCTATGACCTCCACGATAAGGCCTTTTCCTTGTAGTGGATCCTCCACCTACCCATAACTCCTACCCCTCTCTCTCCCCCAAGACCTTAACACCCCCCTCCCTACTCTCTCTCTCTCTCTCACCCCTGCTCCTCCCCCTACCTCCCACCCCCCTCCTACACTCTCTAACTTCCCTACTTATCCCTGAACAAATATACCCCCCCACCTTTATATACATATCTTTCTCTCCCCAAATTCCGCTCCTCCCCCCTACAACTAATCACCCACACCCTCCTCCTTGTGCCCCACAACTTACTCTCACTCTCTCTAACTACCCTACTCCTCCTCGAAACCCCTAGCCCCCTCAATCTCTATCTCTTTCTCTTCCTAAAATACACTCCTTCCCATACCCCTAATCACTCCCATATCCATCTCTCTTCCCTCAAACCCCTGAAAGGACCTTGCCCCCTCTCTCCCCACTACTCTCGCTACCTATTACCCCCCCTCCTCTATCTTTGTCTCTCGTAATCCCCCTCCTCACTACCACTAACAACCCCCATCTCTCTCTCCCTCTAACCGAACCCTCCACTCCTCACCCATACTTCCCCTTATCTCTAACCACCCTACTCCTCCCCAAATCTCTAAGCCTCTCAGTTTCTATCTCTTTCTCTTCCCCAAACCCCCTCCCCACTACCATGAAATCACACCCCTAACTCTCTCTCTCTCTCCATTACAACTAAACCCTTCCTCCTATCTCTCCCTCTCTCCTCTTCCCCCTAACCCTTTCTAACCCCCCCCTCTCTCCCTCCCACACACCTCCACCTACTCCTAACTCTTACTGCCCCCTCTCTCTCACCCAAGCCCCTAACACACCTCTCTCTTCTCTCTCTCTCTATATATCACCACCCTACTGCTCTCCATACCTCTCACCCCTCTCCTCTCCTCTCCTCTCTCTCTCTCTCTCTCACATAATCTTCTACCCACCTTTATCTCCTAACTCCCTCTACCTCCCCCAATCTCTTAACACCCGCTGCACTCTCTCTCTCTCACCCCCTACCTCTAACCCCCCCTCCTCATCCTCCTCTCTCTCTCTCCCATCTACCTCTTAACCCTTACAAAACCCCCTCTCTCAATCTCTCTCACTCCCCTACTCCTCCACCTACACCTAAACCCCACCCCTCTCTCTCTCCCCCAACCCCCCAACACCCAACTTCCCCACTTGTTCTCTCTCTCTCTCTCTCTCTCTCTCTCTCTCACACACACACACACACACACACACACACACATGTACACATCCATATATGAAATATCCCCCCTTTTTTTTCCTATGCTATTGTAAAGAAAATGTAACTATGTAAGGGTTGTTGGTGAGGGCTCAAGGCTAAGGCCCCACTAGAGAACCTTGTGTTATGATTATTTATCTCCTAGTTGTAATGAATGGTTAAAAGGCTAAAGTAACTGAAGGTCATGATGCAACTAAACGACAAGCAAGAGAATCCACTAGGGGGAGAGAGGCCGACCAGTTAGGAAGCCATGAGATTATGGGTTATTGATGATTGAATGTCATTTTGGTGACGTAGGCACTTGAAGGAAAGTAAGGGGTACTTTCCCTAGACATAAAAACACCTTAATTATTCGTCTTAAGACAAGTGAGTCCTAATTTGCCTAAATTAACTAACTAGAATCTGGAAATTCGAATTGGATTTAAACATCCAAATTTCATTAGTATCCTTGGCTCGACAAGGAGGTAAGGGACTTTTATTATTATGACTCCAAGATATGGAAAGAGAGGGGGTTTTCCTAAGGAAAGTTATAACCTTGATTATAATTAATCTCTATATAGAGAGAGAGAGAGACAAAGATCTATAAAAGATTAGTTTATGCATATATAGATATAGATCTATAAAAAATTATTTGGTATGTATATATCCTTTTAGCTCCCATTTTATGAAGGAAGGCTTAGTACCTTCCCTTATATGATAAATAGGGAGAGTGAAATGCGTAGGTGGGCATGCATGTTATGTAATATAATATACTATATAAAAGGTTTATTTTATAGACACACACAATGGAAACTCTCTCTCTCTCTATATATAGGGATGTGGTTCAACTCAGCGAAGGAGATTAAGTTAATCATAACAATGTGTTATTCCATCCAGAGTAGCATCAAGCACTTGGACTAAAACTGAGTGGGTAGCTTAGTGTTAGTAATCTTAAAAAAGAGGAGTCAAACTTAATTTGAGGAGACATCTTTTCACCTTCCAGGTTTCTCCTCGAAGTGTTTCCTCGAGCGGTGTTACCACGTGGAAGGGATCACGGTCTCTCTGTCATTTGGGGATAAATGAATTGTTATTATATTTATACCGGTGGAGTAGTGGATAAGGGGGGGTGTGAAGTATCTGCTCTTCACCAATGAGCCGACGATAGAAGGAGATAGGAATTGATAGTCTATAGGAGAGTAAGGGATTTTGGGGAATAGATTTTCTATTTAGAATTTGGATCTACACACAGCGTGAAGAGGATGCATTTTTCTGTAAGTCTTCTCGGTCCAGGATGTGATTGTTGCTTCATTGTATGGTTTATTTATTTCATTAATATTGCAGAGACGCGATGCCTCTGATTTTATTGCTTTGAAGCTTAATCTCAGCTTTCCTCATTTTGGCACCGTAAGAAAACTTATTTAATTGCAGATATGAATGCATTCTGAGTTTTAATGGTTAGGTTTGTATATTCTACTTTTGCGAGCAACACAACACATAGTTGACCTCTGTTCTAGATCGAGTTCTTCGATCCTCATTTGATTATTTGAAGGCATTATGTTTTTAGTTTTTCTTTGGTTAGTTTAGTTTTAAGGTGCCTTCAGAGACAATATTGGTTTTTGATCTATCAAATTTTGCTTCTATTGGATCCGCTATGCTAATTAGGTGATAGTTATAGCTTTATCTGTAAACCCTTTGGAGCCACGTACAGCATTGATGTGTTATTTTTGGGGTTAGCTTTGGCTTGTTTTCTGTTTTGTAACCCTGGGACATGTGTACATCGATTGATATGCTAACTCAGCATTAGTCCCAATTTCGTTCCCTCTCTGTGTTAACCTCTGTACCGAATTCAACATAGAGTGAAATTGGTATGCTATGTGCTGGATCGATCCTCTGGGGTTAGTATATAAAGGTTATATTCTGTCGAGCTGTGTAGATAATATATATGCTGAGATGTGTAGTTAGAATATATAGATATACATGGTTGTTTTCGGTAAAGACTATACATATATATATATGCCCAGATTGATTGCTGCGAAATTTTATATTTTTATAAACTGCGTCGTTAATATACATGTATACTCTGTTGAGCTGCATGAATAGCACATATGGTATTATTCTATTGTTTCTACATAATTGGTATATACGTATGTCCAGTTAATTGCTACGAAATTTAATTCCAAATTATGCCTCTGTATATTTTACCATGGAATGATATAGACCAAGTGGATCTCAGTTATCACATGTGACCACGGACTTACTGGATCCAGGTTTAGACCTCCCGCAATATGTGTTATATATATACTTGCGACGAAATCTCTAATCCTTGTGATCTTTGCTGTAGTAGTAAATTTTTTATTGTATGACGTCTATTTTAATAGAGGGTTTTGAGTTGCTCTCAGTGTTTAAGTGTAAATCCCATCCTAATGGGTGAACCTGATTTCCGGTAAAACAATGAGGTCAGTCGGTGAATGCAGGGTAGCAAACTCTGAATGTCATCTACCTGATCTCTGTAGATTTTGTTGTTTACTTCAAATGCTTGGAAATGAATTGTTAAGTTATAAGTTCTTTTAAAAGAAAAATAGATCTACGAAATAGTTTTGGATTCAAGAATGAATGCCTGAAATAACTCGTTGGAGTTATTAAAGATTCTTGCCTTATTTTTGTGGTTAATAATTAAATGTCTTGGAAATAACCTCGATAAGAGAGGTTGTGCAAAAGAGGAAAGAAAGTATGGCAAGAACGATCTTGCGGAATGTAAACTTTTACTTTTGATAAATAGTACAAGTGGTGGCATTCTTTGTGGACGTAGCCCAGATTTTTGGGTGAACCACGTGTACATGATGTCTCATGTGTGATCGTTTTGTTGATCTCTCATGTGTGATGGTTTTGTTGTTTAATTTAGATGTATTTAAAGTTCCTTGAAATAAGAATTGGAGAAAGAGGGAAGTGCAAAGCCAAAGGCTCGCACACACACACGGGAGGAGAAACACTCCACACCATTATATTACTGAATAAACATTACATTTATAGGTAAACCCAAACCAAACTAGATCCAAGAATAATGGATCAGATCCTATGAACTAGGAACTAACAAACCACTCATGCTATCAATAGACGATGCATTTCTACATCATCTCTAACATCCTTCCTTAATGTAGAAATGGATCAAAATACTAAATATGCCTGTAGTTTCAGGCTTACAAATCAGCAAAGCAATTTCACGATCTAGGGTTCCAGGCCTTGAACTCTACAGTCCTCCTTCTTCTTCATTTTGACCTTAGTTGCTGTAAGATAATATTTGTTTATGTTTTCCCGTTTCCTGCTTTTCCAGTTTGAGAGCTTGAAGTCTTCACTGTTCATTATGGAATTTGATTGAGCATTTGCTGTCCTGAATATTCCTTGTGCTTCTGCAAATTCTGCGAACTTTTCACTGATAATTGTCCTCCATGCTAGGTTACAATCAGCTATGTGCAGTGTAGTGGAAATCTGCAACATAATCTCTTCAGCATCTGCAAACCTGATACATTCTGCATCACAAACACATTCAACATTCTTTGGCTTTTCAAGCCAGTCTTCAAGAAAGTTTAGTTCTGCATCAAAGTCAATTTGATTTGCTTCAGCTAATGTAATAGTGGAGACCAATGGAACTAAATCGATGAGCATCTCATCAAATGCATTTACGTTCTCCATATCTTCAATAACCTGCTGTTGCTCCAGCGGAATCTCCTCATCTCCTTCTTCATCTAATTCCATATCAATAGCTACAGGGTTATCATGCAAAGGTGGATCTGATTCCAGCGAGATCTCTTTGTCTCCTTCATCATTTACAGAAGCTTGACTGAAGTAATCATATTCCTCTTCGTCTTCAAAGATGCTTTCAAAAGCAAGTCTCATGAGGATGTCCATTTTGAATGGAATAATTACCTTCAATGCTGAAGATCGCAGCAATCTGCAGTACCACGCCCTAGCAGTGAATCTGCACGCGGTAGTGTGAGTTCACAGGGCAAAAAAAATTGTTTTTCATGGACATAGGAAAAACGCATCGGCAGTTTCACGTCGGGGCCTCAGTGTACAGCAATTCACGTCGGAGGCTTCAACGCACAGGTTCGCGATTCACGGCTGTCACAAAAAAAAAAAAAAAAATTACTTCTGCGATCTCAGGGCCTCCACTCCAGCAATATTTCTACACACCACAATGGGCTTTCTCAGTAGTAGAGATCAACGCCCAGGTCACATGCTTTTACCAAAAAAAAATAACAGCAATCCACATCGGAGTGGCTTCAATAGCAGCGCCTTCAAGGAATGGTTCTTCACACAGGCAATGATCTGACAACATCAATGTTTCAGGAATTATCCACGTCCTCCACAGCCTTTCTTCTCACTGATGTCTTTAACGTGTTGCAATTGACAGCAATTGCTACTTTCCAACAGCAGCGGCTCCTTAAATGTCAATCAACACAGGTGGGCGACCACTTTCAGCAGCAGTGATCGTGGATCCTCCTTCAACGCAGCTTCTTCACAATTGGGCGTGGCTCCTCCACACACGCTCTCATGCAGCGATTGCAGGTTCCCTCTCCTCAACGCAGCAAACTTCAACATCTCTCGACGCAGTCACCAAATGGAGGAAAGAAAATTAGTGGCAATCTTCCGAACAACAAGATGAAAGATGGAGATTCACGCTCAAACACTGGAGGTCGCAGTTGCTTTCAACATAGGAGTTCGCAGCACTTCACGTTGGCTCTCTGATGGTCGCAGTCTTCACAATCAACACTTCACTAAGACAGGCCACCAGGCTCTCATAATGGGCTCCCAGAATAGGCCACGAAAGGGATCTTCTCATAGCCTCCAGGGGCTTCTCAGCATCCACAGCTGTTCTCACAGCCCAGCTCGCACGGCTTATTACAATAGCTGCAAAAATTTTTTTTTGCACAGCCTCTCAGGCTCTCACAACGATCAACACACAGGAATCAATCCTCACAAGCAGCCTCTTCATGCCCACGGCACCCAACCAAGTACTACCTCAGCTCTAATACCAAAATAAGAATTGGAGAAAGAGGGAAGTGCAGAGCCAAAGGCTCGCACACACACATGAGAGGAGAAACACTCCACACCATTATATTACTGAATAAACATTACATTTATAGGTAAACTCAAACCAAACTAGATCCAAGAATAATGGATCAGATCCTATGAACTAGGAACTAACAAACCACTCATGCTATCAATAGACGATGCATTTCAACATTATCTCTAACACCTTGAAATATGTGAAGTTATTTAAATTGAGTAAGCATTTCATGAAGAGTCAATCGAATATGAGCTTAATAAAATAGATGAGTGGATCAATATTCGTAATTATCTATTTGTTTCCTATTGTTAACCTGGTGTTTAGATGTGATGTTTCATTGCTTACAATTGTTCCAAATAAGATAAACTAGACATATGTTATCCATGCTCAAATATTCTTTTAACTAATCGTCATATTGGTTGTTGCAAGGGTGGCTGACCCTTGGTACTTAACACAACCAAGTTTTCTTAAATGTTATGGAGATCTAGTGGCATATTCATATGGAAATTATGTTTCATATATAAACATGAGTTGTATCAAGTAGGAGTGAATAAATTCCAATGATACTTATAGAGTAATGAATAGTCTCTGGTTACAGTTTATTACCTTTCTCTTAGAGACTTCTTCATAAGGAGAACCTCCTAAGTTTTATAATTCTAATTTAAGCATTCGTTCTGAAAAAGTTTGAAAAACCCACCAAAATACTAACTCGGAAACTTGGGTTTCTTACACCTCAAAATTTTGGGTATGTTATATATGGTATCAGAGCTTCAGGTTACAATAATCGGGCTATAATAATCCAAATGTTTTACTAACTATTTCTGTTATTATATTGGGCCACAACCCCATCACATATGTTTTATTTTGAGTATTGGGCATGAGCCCTAGCACCTATGATTTATTCTTTTATATATTGACATACTAGGCATGGACCCTGACTGACTTATTTATTTGAGTGTATACTAGGTGAGGAGGCCCTAATGTTTTGATGACGTTCTTCATCTTTGATATGGGTACAAACCCTAATATACTGAGATGATCTTTTGTTACTTACTGTGCAGAGCTATGATTTTACATGAGTGTGTTGAGCATGGACTCAGAAACACACATATAACCTACGTACTGGGCATAAGCCCCGATGTACCTAGAAGAATGTTTATGTAATGGGAGTAAGCCCTGAGGTACATTGAGCGTTGGGCATCATCCCTGGAGAACTCCAAGCTTGATAAATGAATACCGGATACGAGGCCACTTGAATATTGTAGATGTGCCTCACAACCACATTCTAGCACTAGTGTCGAGAAGGAAGCTTTGGAATTGCACTAGCGTAACGCCGATGTGAAAGTGTTGAGTTAAAAGGCTCTGAAGAGCACTCGGGGTTACTAAATATCAAAGTGTTGAGTCAGAAAGACTCTGAATAGCACTTCTACTTTCATCACATTTATTTAATTTGGTTAAATGATTCATCTTCTATCCATCATCAAATACTACGGGAACTACCATGTTAAAACGAGGTAATCCGACATGCCAGAGAGAGACTAAAGGTGCCTATCCAAGCTTACCGAAAGACCGTCCAAATAATTGGACCATATCCTTAATGTTTAAAAGAAGTATCATGTCAAGATACATAATTAAATAAAAGATAATTGCCATAACCTAAATTATGGATTGACTAAGAATAGTATTGTGTGAACAAAATGCTTAAAGGCCTCAAGGCTAAATATTATTATTAAGAGCTTTAATAATAATATTGTTATTATTTATTTATAAAATATATTCTTTTATATATAGTTATGCATAAGTGGGCTGCCACAATATTAAATATTATTAATAATGTATAATTATTGTTATTATTATTATTATGAAAAGGTTGAAGTTAAAATCACTCATAGTTAAAACAAGTGAGAAGTCCTATTTCAAGAGGACTAAATATTTTAGTAAATAATATCTTTTAAATATTAAATTATTTAATTTAAAGAAACTAATTATTCCAATAGCCATAATTCAAGACTCCTCTACATAAAGAAGGCAGATCCTAAGATTGGGCATCTTTTCTTTTTCATTATCATTCTCTTATGGTAAATTGAGAGAATTCTTTGCTCCAAGAACTGAAGCAGCCCCATACAATATTTCCAGATCTGAACCAGCAGTGAACCTAGGGCCTCTATCTCTTATTGCATGTTGGAACTAGGTTGGGGGGATCCAGTTAAAACCAGGAACGGTATAAGGGTCATGGTTGGGAGGAACATGGTAGCCCCAAAGTGATCTAGTTAAGAAATCATCCTAACAGGTCAGCTAAGCTCAAAAGTTTCTGCATTAACTATTGTTTGAGTGCACAGGCTTCTACAGGAGAGGATCAAATTCCAAATCAAATAGGTATGTACTGTTAACTTTCCCATTTCTAGTTATAGTAGATGTTAAGATTTTAGACTATAATTAATGGTGCAGCATTGTTTTAATTCTTAACACAAATATTATCAACTTAGAGGTTTTTCCCAGAAACCAGTGGAGGGTCTAGTAGGTCTAGCCTAGCTAGCTTGTGCTAGACAACCATGTGACTCAAACACCTAGATGTCTTTTCTTTATAAATTTAGATAACAGAGTTATTTTCTCCTCATCATTGTTATGAATTCAGATTTGCTTCCAGACTTATAATTATGTTTTGTTTTTAATTTCGTTACCCATCTAAAAATCTAGGAAGATAAACATAGTCATGTTAGAGATCTTTGTTTTTAAATAGAAATTTTAACTTCATATTATTCTTCCCAAAAACCTATTGAATACATTACAGTAGTGAGAATGTATTATATAGGATTTTCAATCTTTTTCAAACATCAACGAAACCCCTCAAATCCATAGTTACGAATTCAACCAAATAGTCAACCCATTACAAAGAAAACGTGCCAGGCATTTCAAGGAAGTTACGATTGCAAAGCATAGACTCATACATTTCATATTACATCTTACATTATAATCTTTTAAACCCCAAACCCTGACGGGCTTCACTACCATTTCAAGGATCGAATCCCACAGTAAACGTAGCATTCACTTATCATTTCTTTTAGCACATCGACACACAAGTCAAGAGATCAAACCCCACAAATGACTTCACGAATCACCCTCCTATCATACAAATTGCCCACAGCGTAGTATTAACATACAGACCCTTGTTCTTTAAAAATAAAAAACAATAACAACTAGGGTCACACCGTCATTCAAAACATAGGAACATTTCTTTAAGAGCAAAATTTCTACCAAGAAGCCGGACGAGTATCAATTTCCACATATAACCAAAAACCACATCTAAACCAAGCACTATGTTATCATTTAGCAATAGCATACAGTCATTCATTAAATACAAACACAGGACTTGGGATCGAATCCCTTTACTATTTCTTTATTAAAGCCCTTTCTATCTATTGCACACGGTAGAAATGCAGCAGTAAGAACCAGAAATTAAACTTCTCAGGCTAATAGATAAACTAGTATAAGGGTTACGATTTCTCCTATCAACACATTCTTTATTAAACAACTAAACCATACGAAGATAGCAAAACTATGATTGTTCATTTAAATACTTAACCAAAGATCTTCAAAACAAGAGCAGCGATAACCAAACACAGAGGACAGATAATTTTTAAACAATTTAAGATCCATAAAGAAAATGAAGAAGATCTACATTCTTTTACACTTCACTAAATACATGTTCAGGGTTCAAATAGAAAATGCAGGTCACTGTATCGCTTTCCAAAAAAATCCAATGTAATAAATGTGGGTAGAATCCCCATTTGCACAATGTAGAAACCCCATGAGAACCAGTGACCCAAACACCACATTAAAACGAAAAACCCTCCAGGGTTATCCACAAACATTACAATAGGCTCATTCATTAACTGGTCCAGCCAAAGGCAACCCCCCTCAGGATTTCCAAATAAAATGCGGTGATCCATAAGGCTACGAAATCCCAAATAACAAAACATCACACCCTACAGAGATGCGAGAGGCAAGAGTAAGGGTTTGGGAAACCTAAACTTACCATCCAACGCTAAGGGTGCTGGCCACCTGGTAGCAACCCACATAGAATAGAAACGTATCTAACCTACTGCAAAAATCATCACCATGAGGTTAAACATAGAGATAAGAGATTCGTGCTGGTTAAAAGCAATGGAGAAAGAAATTCATTAACACATGAACATTACATGCAGCATTCGCATTCCTCGACATCTTGAAACAATCAAACAACAGGTGCTATGACCACGAGTGAAGCTCAGGTCAGGGCATAGACTCCTAAAACACATCAAGCAGTAACCAAAGCCAAATGAACCACGAAACGATAGTAACTGGTGTAAAATCCCTTTGCATAGCTGGCAGCAAAGAGCCATGTGACAAATTGTATACTGCATTTAATGTTTCACCAACCCCACAAATATTTCGATATTCAACCCTGTCCCCTATAGTGGGAAGTCATTATTTGAAAGGGTGTAGTTCAACAAGTATTTCAAAGTGCCATCAAGTATTTCCAAGTGCCAACCCTCCAAACATTACAATCCTTAGGATTACGTAATTGTTAAGAATATAAAGTAGACCCCTAGGTAGATGCCTTCATAGGTTCACCTGTGGATGGAGTTACAAGTAACAATGCATTAGCGAAACTCCCTATGTAAGTCCAAAGTCCCAAAACTTACACCTTACTTCTTGGCAGCTCTGTCGGGGGTACTTTTCCCTTTTTGAAAACACCAGTGTCCCATCATGGGCCTCAAACTTTCATCAATAGGGTCCATCTCGCCCAAGGATATGAATTTGACTTTTATAAGTATGCACATGACTTCTTAAAATAGTAAGTAGGAGATGCTCTTTATAATTACCCTAGAATTTGTACACTTGCAACAAAATTACATTTTATACCCAATACATCGCTTCCGCAAAGCTGTAAAAATAAAAACCAGTAAGATCATGTTATTTAGGAAATTGAAACTCTTCAAATGTCGCAAACAAGTACCGATGTAGTATTTTTGTTATCAAGGCTGAAGTTAATTTACAAATCATCACCTCTTAAATAGTTTTATTGTAGTAACGGAAAATTTTAAATTTTTACTATTTTTAGGGACATTACACGGGCCTATTGGGCTCAACATGAGATAAATAATTATGAAGGATAATGAAGTTGTTCTTGTTTTTTTTTTACGCATGGACTGGACTGAATGAGGGAGAATTGTTAACGGAGTTAAATTTCAAGATCTCTAAATGAATAAAGATAAGTATTTCTTGTCATTGTTTTCCTTACAAAAATTGTGAGTCAAGTATGGTTTTAGTTTATCGTGAGTTGTCCCTTGCTAGATACAAGATAAAGATACTCATATTATCGCATGGTATTGTTAAGGGAATTGGTATTTTGATGTGCAAAAGGTATGCGATTTACATAAGGTAGAAATTACTCATATTTTTAGTATGTGGGTGATGTACTTCAGTTTGAAATCAATGATATTTAACTCTAGTTGATGTTATAACATTCTAGGACATATCATCAAAAGATCAAACTAATTGATGCTTGTACATTTGTTAAAATGACGGTTAGCTTGGTTAAGATATGCACGAAAAATACACGAAAGATTTTTGAAAGATACACTAGGGTGTAGTTTATTTCATATGAAGGACAAATCGAAATAGATGATTGTTTTTATGTCTTTCTGAGGTCGATGTGAAATATAATGATTTTTGTTTTATAATTGATTAACTTCATTTAAACATCATGTTCTTTTATGTTAGACTAATATTTTCATTATTTGTACATGAAGAGAAATAAAACAATAAAAAGGAGAACAAGACATAGTAGGTTCATTACATATAGTGAAGTCACATGATTTTTGATAATGCATAGTTGATACGACGGTTTCATAGAATGCTTTATCAGAAAATATTGCTTCGTAGATGTTATAGAATACGAATGACATTATAACTACATATTAATAGGCGTTTTTCTCGAAAATAAAAAGTGAATTCTCAAGTATCAAGTTAGAGTGTACATCGTTTTTGCTTAAGTCTTGGTAGTATGCTTATTGCAAAAATAATTGTTCACTTTCTTTCATTTTCTTCCATAGATCCAATAGTATGGAATTATTACTCTTACTTAATTGATAACAAAATGAAATTGACATACCTTTAGTTCATGGGATTACAAGTTATGTTTAGAGATATGAACAAACTCACTTGATAAGGTGACTCATGCATTTGAAAAATTGTTTTGTTTTGTTAAAAAGTTAAGATTGTATTATATGGCATCTCATTATAGAAGTATAAAGATTCTTATTAGAACTCTTTAAGATACATGTAAGGTTGCGTCACGGTAAGGACTTGCATGTATTAATTCCTAGGAGTTTAAACGATATTATTTTTTAATACCTTATTTCTTCTTAGATAGACCCATGGTAGGTGTAATATCCCGAATTTTGACTAACTATTTCTGATGTTATATATTGGGCTCGAAAGCCCCAACACATATGATTTGTTTTGATTATTGGGCATAATCCTAGTGCACATGATTTATTTCTTTTAAAGATATACATATTGGGCATGGACCCTGAATGACGCACTATTGTTATGTCTTGGGAAAGAAAGCCCTAATGGATTGATTATGTTTTATCATATGATTGGGTACAAACCCTAATATATTGAGATGACCCTTTTATTACATACTGTGCAGAGTTATGATTTACTTGATTAACTTATGTGGTGTGTTGAGCGTGGACTCAGGAACACATGGATGACCTACATACTGGGCATAATCCCCGATGTACCTAGATGAATTATTATGTACTGGGTGTAGGCCCCGATGTACCTAGAGGAATTATTATGTACTGGGTGTAAGCCCCGATGTACCTAGAGGAATTATTATGTACTGGGTGTAAGCCCCGATGTACATCGAGTGTTGGGCATAAGACCTAGAGCACTCCAAGCTTGATAAATGAATACCGGATCTGAGGCCACTTGAATATTCTAGATGTGCTTCACAACCACATTCTAGTACTAGTGTTGACCATGAAGCTCTGGAATTGCACTAGCGTAACGCCCATGTGAGAGTGTTGAGTTAAAATCTTTGAAGAGCACTCGGGGTTACTAGATCTCAAAAGTGTTGAGTCAAGAAGACTCTGAATAGCACTTCTATTCATCACATTTATTTAAATTGGTTAAATGAATCATTTTCTATCTATCATAAAGTACCGCGGGAACTGCCATGTTAAACGAGGGAATTCAACATGCAAGAGAGAGACTTAGAGGCACCTAACCTAGACAACTATCCAAGCTTACCCAAAAGACCTGTCCAAAGAGTTGGACCTTGTCCTTAATATTTAAAAGAAGTATTATGAGATATACATAAATAAATCAAAGGAAAATCACCATAACTATTATTGAATAATTAAATATTCATATGTCAAATAACATGCATAAAGGCTATGCATAAGTTACCTCTCAAAGTTAATATTATTATTAATAGTATTGATAATAATAATAATAATAATAATAATTTCTAAAAGAAAAAAAAATGTTTCTCAAATATACATATACACATATTGCATAAAGGTTATGCATAGAATTACTCTCACATTATAATACTATTAATGTTATGAATAGTATTATTATTAATTGTATTGTTAATAGTAGTAATAATATATATGATTATTATTATCAATATTTATGATTGATTTAAGTACATCCACTTAAAACAAACAAAACTCCTAGATAAACTAGGAGTAAGATATTTAGTAAAATATCTTTTAAAGTTAATATATTTACAATTTAATTAAAAAAAAAAGAAACTAAATATATTATTATTCAAATCGTCATGTTCCAAACGGAACTCACCTATAAAAGAGGGCAGATGCCAAGAGAGGGGATATCTTTCAATTAACATTCTCTTATGGTAACAGAAGGGAAACTCTCTCCAATACTACAACAGCCTATCATAATTTTCCAGATCTGACCAGCAAGCTACCTTAGAACCTCTACTTCTCTTTGCATGTTGGAACCAGCTTGGGGGGATCGAGATAGGACCAGGAATGGTCAAAGGGTCATGGTTGGGAGGAATATGGCAGTCCCAAAGTTATCCAGTTAGAAGATCATTTTACAGGTCAGCTAAGTCCATAAGTTTTTTGCATTAATTATTGTTAGAGTGTGTAGATCCTGTAAAGGAAGATCAAGGTTCAAGTAACTAGGTATGAACTACAAATTCTCCATTTCAATTCACAATAGAAACTAGGAACATTAAAATAGGATTTATTATACAACACTGTTTTTTTTCCCAAAACTTCATAATGTTATTTCTTTCATAGAGAAAGGGCCATTTAGGCATGGGATCAGGGGGTTACATCGTAGGATCAAAGGTTCCTCTAGAAAATATTAATGTTTATGCTTAAGTTAGGTGTCTGAACTAAAACCAGCTAAAGGTATAGCAGGGCTAGCCTAGCTAGCTTGTGCTAGACACCAATGTCAGCTTAAACCTTTGATACCAAATCGCTATTTAATTAATGACTGATTTCTTGGAAGCCTTACACTTTCAAATTCGCATTTTATTTATGAAAAACCTCTTACTGTAGCTTGGAATTAATTCATAAATAGGATTTAAATCTTCTTATAGCTATTACGATTATGTTCCAAAACACAGTTTCTTTTTCCAATTAAAAATAAACCAGATGAAATCAAAAAGTAGTCGACCCTGTAGCTTTAATGCACGTTGAAACTTCAAAACTAAACAAGCATTCAAACATTCGGAAAATCACAATAGGAATCGATTATTGTAGAGTTCCTTTCCTTCCAAAGTAAACCAAACCCGAGTCTTTATTCATGATCTTTTTTCTAGGGTTAGAATATGCTCAATGACATTATTAACTACCTACGTACACGATGGATTCAAGAAACAAAACATAAGACAACCAAACGCAGGTCTAGACTGCTCATATAACCATCAACGTAGCCATTGGAGTACTAAGTGATTTTAAACCCAAACCAAGTAAAGAAACTAGTATGCATACAAACCCCAAGTCTGCATTTACTTACATCTTCAGTCAAACTTTGGCAAGCATTACTGTTCAACAAGAAATCGAACCCACATCTAGTTAGACCGATACATAACATTTCCTTCGGAGACTGAAAACATTCATTCTTTAAATTTAAAATACAGTATGAATAGTTCTTGTAGACTAAAAATCGAAGACGTAGGTCAAGGAGTTGAATCCCACTACCAACACTAGAATCGTAGCATGAAGACTAGCATAGAATTTCTAAAACAAGCTTTTAAAACCAGCATAGCTCCCATCAAAGGGTCACGATATCCAAACTGAGCTTTAATTGAAAATGAAAATGCAGAGGCCTGGACACACCAAGCCTTTCCCAAGTTAAATACATTGGAGTAGCTATCATTCCGTAGTGCGAAACTTTCCCAAAAGAAAGCGTATAAAGAAACTAACAGAACAACAATAAAAAACGCAGAGACCAAATAAGAATACCATCCTTACATATTTCAAAACGTAGAGGCCCAGTATTTAAAAATAATATCCATACATGTTCAATAGAAAATGCAGGGGACTTATTCCCATGTGATAGTACTTCTTTCGAAACCCCAAAATAACAGTGTGGGTATTATTCTTTTCCATTAAAAATCCCTTAAAATTCCACAGATCCAAAATGACCAACTACTACATCACACATGGAAACCCTCAACATTTTTATCCACCGATTAATAATTACATCAACCACTCTAGATATTGGTCCAGCCAAAAGGTGACCCCATAGGAACTCTGAAAAGATTTTACTGAGCCAAGGGCATCATGAGTTCCATTTGCTAACATTTATTACTCTTCCCCATAAACTGCGACAGGGAGGGGCGAATATGGATGTAAGACTTTAACTTACACTTTAAAATGCCAAAGCCACAAGTTTTGGTCACCTGCTAGCATCCATTGCTACAAGCACCAGTCCTCAACCTGTCAACAAAACCAAATGAAAACTAGAAGTCAAACCTAAGGCAAAACGAAGACTTAGAGATGAATGAAGGAGATTTTCAAGTTAAGGGTAAAATTACCTGGTAGCAATCTCGTGATATCTTTCCCGTAGAAAACAAGAGTGCATTGACCATGAGCGTAGCTCAAGTTAGGGCACAACCCATTCCAGACGCAGTAGGGGAACCACTTTCAATAAGAAAACTACGAGACAAATGACCAAGAAAGAAGTGAAGGCCAAGACAAGAGCTCTTGTTGCCCAGCTGGCTACCAAGCCACATGAAGGTCCTTTTTAGCATTTAATACTTCAACAAACACTTTAATATTTCGAAATGTTCCACCCCATTGCTATAGTTAGAAGCGCGTTGGGGTCATGCCCTTTATTTTCATACCATGACTTTTAACAAGTGTTAGTCTTTAGCACTATGTAGCACATAGTACTAGGTTCTGTTTTAGAGTTTTGATATAGGTAGCCCAGGTAGAAAAACATGGATGTACACCTGCAAACATATGGAATTAGTGCATTAGAAAAGGTTTCTAAGTAAGACAGTCAATTCCATTACTCACCCCTTACCTCTCGGCAGCTCTGCTGATGGCAGGTCGATCAACATCAAGTTTCCCAAGTATTTCAACCTTCCCTCAACAAGGTCCATCATACCTAAAGGTACCAGTGTAAACATTGTAAATGATTTCAACATACATCTGAACCTCAAAAGTGAAAGAAGGACCTTAAGGTTTTATTCAAGCATCCATAAACTTACTATAAGGATACATATGCCTTGCTTCACCACTTCCGCAGAAAACATACTTGACAAAACTAATTTGCTTAGATTCTAATTCATTATGTCAAACAAAGTACCGACATAACTTCCCAGTATTGAAGTTAATTTACAATACATTAGCTATGTAGGTATTATCAGTAGCAAGAGAAAAATTTTGAATTTTTTCTATTTTTAGGGACATTACAAGTGGTATCAAAGCCCAACTACAATACTAAGTGACCTATTGGGCTCATTACAAACATCCGCTGCAGATACATAGAATTTTAAAATATATATTTCTAATTTTTATGCACATATGAACTAACAAATTTTATGTTCTTAACATTGTTATGACAACCAAGTACAATCACTGTCTGAAAATGAATGCAAAAAAAGGAAGCAGCATACATGGGAATCTGAACTCTCCACTAGGAGAGCAAGAAATCGTGGCAGAATTAAACTCAAATGTAATGAAATCTACAGGAAGAATTCCTAAGTTTCAGAGATGACAACATGCAAGAAAGACGAGAACAACAAGCTATCAATGAGGATCTACTTTAGAGTTTAACAGGGGCAAAGCCCCACGGACAACCCTCACTCTCAACCAATACATTTAAAATGATGAAACTATCACACAAGCAAATCTACCAATCTTAAGGAAGAGGAGCAGGAGGAGCACATACTTGAGTCAATGGAAGGTGACTATAAGAGCTCTTCTAACGACGACGGGTCACCACCTCCTTGCAAGAAAATGAGGAAAAGTGACGACAGTTCACAAGGGGAATTTTGAAAGATAAAAGCCCCAACATATGACGGTGAGATAAATACCAGGGAAAAGGCTGAGGGGTGGTTGTTAGGAATGAACAAGTATTTCAAAGTCCACAACTATTCTAGTGAAATTCAAGCCCGATTGGCCATTTACAATCTAAATGGTAAAGTAGCCAGATGGTGGAGAGATTTGAAACACACCAAAGGGCAAGAGTTGAGGGACATAACATGGGATGCTTTCAACAAAATATTCCAAGAAAAATACATGTCTGCAAGATTCTTTGACAAGAAGATCAAACAATTCCATGAATTGAAAATGGGCTCCCTAACCATGGAGGCTTTCATAAACATATTTTTAGATATGATGCATTATGTTTCATACATCAAAGAAGAAAAAGTCAAGATACAACAATTCTTGGGATGTCTACAACCAAATTTCAGAGAAAAGATTTAATTTGACATGCCCAAAACCTTAGATGTGACTTTACACAAAGCAAGACTCTATTATGAACATGGGCAGCCAAGGAATGATAACATAAACAGAAACAGGGAGGGGTTTAGAAACTTTTTGGACATTTGCAGACCAGGTTTTAGACGACCACCTTACCAGAATCAAAATAATAGTTTTCCACCCAACCGAGGCTTCAATAGACCTCATGTACGACCGAATGCATCCCCACCACATGCTAACAGACCAACTTTCAACAAAGGGGCAAAGGATTCTTCATCAATTGTTACTTGTTGGAAATTTCAAGGGCCCCACTACTTCAGAGATTGCCCCAGCAAATCAGATGGAGTGTTACACAATGTCCAAGCAAACCCTACAGTAGGATACATGGATGGAACACCCAGAATTTATGCTACACTTGATGGCCGGCAAGGAGACCATCAAGCCACTATGGTTGAAATTGAGGGTAAGATCCTAAACACAGTAATTTCAGTTCGGATAGACCCTGGTGCATGCCAAAGTTACATCTCCCCTAAGGTTGTTGATACTTGTAAGTTAAACCAAGTGAGCCACGAGAAACCATGGCTAGTACAACTAGCCACTGGTACCAAATGAAAAGTCTCCGAACTAGTTAAAACTTGTGAGATAGATTTGAACGGTTTCCCAACCAGGGTGGACATAAATATCTTACCACTAGGGTCTTATGATGTGCTTATAAGCATGGATTGGATAGAAGAACATCATGACTTACTTGACTGCTTGAACAAGTCAATACTATGCACAGATAACCAAGGAGACCAGAAAACCATTCAAGGAATTCCTAAGAATGTTTCCGTAAGATAGATATCTTCCTCACAAGCAAAGAAATGCGTAAGGAAGGGTTGAAAATGCTTTGCAGTCAACATCTGAATGATAGAAGCTGATAGGGAATAGAAGATCGAAGACTTCCCAGTCCTTGTAGAATTCAAGGATTTATTTCCCGAGGAAATACCTGGGCTACCGCTTAAACGAGACCTAGATTTCTCCATAGAGTTAACACCCGGTTCCGTACCAGTGTCCAAATCCCCATGCCGCATGAGTCCGCCTAAATTGGTGGAACTCAAGCTTCAGTTACAGGAATTGATCGAAAAAGCTTATATCTGACCTAGTGTGTCTCCCTGGGGAGCACCAATACTCTTTGTCAAAAAGAAGGATGGGACGATGCGGATGTGCATCGATTACCGCCAACTCAACAAATTGACCATCAAGAACCAATACCCACTCCCTAGAATCGACGAATTGTTTGACCAAGTCGGAGGAGCGAAGATCTTCTCAAAGATCGACTTACGATCTGGATATCATTAGGTAAGAATCCGTGGTGAAGATATCAACAAAACCGCGTTTCGGACCCAATACGGCCGAGTTTGTAGTCATGCCTTTCGGACTGACTAACGCACCTAGCAACTTTATGTGCATGATGAACAACATTTTTAGTAAATACCTAGACAAGTTCGTTCTAGTCTTCATCGACAACATTCTGATCTACTCCAAGAATGAAGAAGAACACGAAGAATGCCTCCGGATTGTATTACGAATACTACGAGAACACCAACTGCACGCTAAGTTTAGCAAGTGTGATTTCTACAATCCCTAGATACAGTACCTAGGGCACATCATCTCGTAGAAGGGGATAGCAGTTGACCCCGAGAAGATTAAAGCCATCGAAGAATGGCCTACCCCCACTTGTGTAACCGACATAAGATAATTCTTAGGGCTAGTCGGATACTACTGAAAGTTCATTGAGAAATTCTCTCGAATTTCTTGTCCTATGACAACCTTGCGAAAGAAAACAACCAAATTTCTTTGGACGGAAAAATGCAAAGAAAGTTTCCAAAAGTTAAAACAACTTTTGACTAGTGCACCCATTCTACGGATTGTCGACCCCGATGGGGACTTCGTAGTTTGCACAGATGCAAGCAAGGAAGGGCTCGGTGGAGTCCTCATGAAAAATGACTTCGCTATCTATTACGAGTCAAGTAAGTTAGAGGAACACGAACAGAACTACCCCACACACGATCTTGAACTAGTCACCATTATCCATGCCTTAAAGATGTGGAGGAACTATCTTATGGGAAAGAGGTTCCTATTAAAGATGGACAACATGAGCCTAAAGTATGTATTTGACCAACCAGACCTAAATGCCAGACAAACCAAGTGGCTAGCTTTACTTAGTGAGTACCATTTCGAACTAAAACACATAAAGGGAAAGGAGAACAAGATCGCCGATGCTTTAAGTCAACGGGTCCATATGATATATGAAGTAACCGTGAGTCAAACCGACTCAGATTTACACCACCGAATTAGAACGACATGTCAACATGACCGGTTTTGTGTTGAGATCCTTAAGAATATCCAAGAGGATAGGTTATTCCAATAAAAGGAGTATAAGGTAGATGAGTCGGGACTACTATGGTCAAAAGAGAGACTTTATATTCCAGAAGGCGGAGACATTAGACCTAACATTCTCACAGAGTTCCATCAAAAACCTTACTCAGGACATCCGGGATATCAAAAAATGATATCGGCAGTGAAGAAACACTTATTTTGGCCTAAACAGAAAGCCGACATAGCTTTATTCATTGCTAAGTGCCAAGAGTGTCATCTAGTTAAAGCAGAACACCAGCACCCTTCAGGACTAGTACAATTGTTACCCATACCAGAGTGGAAGTGGGAGGTCATCAATATGGATTTCATAACCGGGTTGCCAAAAATTAAGCGACAAAATGACTCCATCTTTGTAGTGGTAGACAAGTTATCGAAGGAAGAACACTTTATACCAGTAAAGTCTACTTACAAAGCCGTTCACATCAGGGAAATCTTCCTGAAGGAGATTTTCAGACTGCATGGGATACACAAGGAAATCATTTCTGATCGAGATACAAAGTTCACTAGCAACTTCTGGAGGGAATTGTTCTCCGGTTTAGAGACACAGCTATAGTTAAGTACCATGTATGATCCCCAAACCGACGGACAAACAAAACAAGTAAACCAAATCCTTGAGGATATGCTAAGGATGTATGTCATGAACAACCCCATCAAGTGGGAAGATTATTTAAACCTCGCAGAGTTTGCTTACAACAACGGGTAACAAACCTTTGCAAAGATGAGCCCTTTCAAGGTACTCTATGGCAATAAGTGTCATACACCTGTGACTTGGGACAGTCTAGTAGATAGACTTATGCTAGGCCCCGACTTACTAAAATACTTGGAGCAACTAGTCTCCAAGGTACAACAAAACTTCAAGGAGGCACAAGACCTCCAAAAGATTTATGTGGATAAGAAAAGAAAATACAAAGACTACCAAATCGGCGAACATGTGTTCCTTAAAGTAAAGGAAAAATGAAGCTCTTTGAGATTAGGACGATGCGGGAAACTAGCCCCCAGGTTTTGTGGACCTTTCGAGATACTGGCCAAGAAGGGCCCAGTAGCATATGAGTTAGCCTTACTAGCTCATGTAAAAGTTCATAATGTTTTCATGCATCTCTTCTAAAGAAATATGTATACGATACTAAACATGTAATTGATTGGTCCTTCTTACAGGTGGAGCCCGAAGGGGAGTTCATGTCGAAACCACTCCACATTCTGGACAAGAGAGACATGCAGCTTAAAAGAAGGACCATTACCCAGCTAAAAGTGCAATGGAGACACTTCGCTCCAAAGGAGGCTACTTGGGAAAATGAGGCCACCATGAAAAAGGCATACCTCGCCGTATTTTGTGACTTTATTTCTAGCCACTAGAACACCGGGACAGTGTTGTTCTATGCAGGGAGGGATGTAATATCCTGAATTTTGATTAATTATTTTTGATGTTATATATTGGGATTAAAAGCACCAACACATATGATTTTTTTTTATTATTGGGCATAAGCCTAGTGCACATGATTTATTTCTTTTATAGATATACATATTGGGCATGGACGTTGACTGATGCACTATTGTTATGTATTGTGCAAGAAATCCCTAATGGATTGATTATGTTTTATCATATGATTGGGTACAAACCCGAATATATTGAGATGACACTTTTGTTACATACTGTGCAGAGTTATGATTTACTTGATTGAATTATGTGGTGTTTTGACCGTGGACTTAGGAACACACAGATGACCTACATATTGGGCATAAGCCTCGATGTACCTAGAGGAATTATTATGTACTGGGTGTAAGCCCCGATATACATCGAGTGTTGGGCATAGGCCCTGGAGCACTCCAAGCTTGATAAATGAATACCGGATCTGAGGCCACTTGAATATTCTAGATGTTCTTCACAACCACATTCTAGTACTATTGTTGAGCAGGAAGCTCTGGAATTGCACTAGCATCACGGCCATGTGAGAGTGTTGAGTTAAAATCTCGGAAGAGCACTCGGGGTTACTAGATCTCAAAAGTGTTGAGTCAGGAAGACTCTAAATAGCACTTCTATTCATCACATTTATTTAAATTGGTTAAATGAATCATTTTCTATCTATCATCAAGTACTGCGGGAACTACCATGTTAAACGAGGAAATTCAACATACAAGAGAGAGACCTAGAGGCACCTAACCTAGCCAACTATCCAAGCTTACCCAAAAGTCTCGTCCAAAGAGTTGGACCTTGTCCTTAATATTTAAAAGAAGTATTATGAGATATACATAAATAAATCAAAGGAAAATTACCATAACTATTATTGAATAATTAAATATTCATATGTCGAATGACATGCATAAAGGCTATGCATAAGTTAGCTCTCAAAGTTAATATTATTATTAATAGTATTGATATTATTATTACTATTATTATTTTCTAAAAGAAAAAAAAACGTTTCTCGAATATACATATACACATATTGCATAAAGGTTGTGCATAGAATGACTCTCACATTATAATACTATTGATGTTATGAATAGTATTATTATTAATTGTATTGTTCATAGTAGTAATAATATATATGATTATTATTATCAATATTTATGATTGATTTAAGTACATCCACTTAAAACAAACAAAACTCTTAGATAAACTAGGAGTAACATATTTAGTAAAATATCTTTTAAAGTTAATATATTTCAAATTTAATTAAAAAGAAAAGAAACTAAATATATTATTATTCAAACAGTCATGTTCCAAACAGAACTCACCTATAAAAGAGGGCAGATCCCAAGAGAGGGGATATCTTTCAATTATCATTGTCTCATGGTAACAGAAGGGAAACTCTCTGCAATACTACAACAGCCTATCATAATTTTCAAGATCTGACCAACAAGCTACCTTAGGACCTGTACTTCTCTTTGCATGTTGGACCAACTCGAGGGGATCGAGATAGGATCAGGAATGGTCTAAGGGTCATGGTTGGGAGGAATATGGTAGTCCCAAAGTTATCCAGTTAGAAGATCATTCTACAAGTCAGCTAAGTCCATAAGTTTTCTGCATTAATTATTGTTTGAGTGTGCAGGTCCTATAGAGGAAGATCAAGCTTCAAGTAACTAGGTATGAACTGCAAATTCTCCATTTCAATTCACAATAGAAACTAGGAACATTAAAATGGGATTTATTATATAGCATTGTTTTTTTTTCCCAAAACTTCATAATGTTATTTCTTTGATAGAGAAAGGGTCATTTAGGCATGGGCTCACAGGGTTACATTGTAGGATCAAAGGTTCCTCTAGACAAAATTAATGTTTATGATTAAGTTAGGTGTCTGAACTAAAACCAAGTAAAGGTCCAGCAGGGCTAGCGTAGCTAGCCTGTGCTAGACACCCATGTCAGCTTAAACCTTAGAGACCAAATCCTTATTTAATTAATGATTGATTTCTTGGAATCCTTACACTTTTAAATTCACATTTTATTTCTGAAAACCCTCTTACTGTAGCTTGGAATTAATTCATAACTAGGATTTAAATCTTCTTATAGCTATTACGATTATGTTCCAAAACTCAATTTCTTTTTCCAATTAAATATAAAACCAGATGAAATCAAAAAGTAGTCAACCCTATAGCTTTAACGCACATTGAAACTTCAAAACTAAACAAGCATTCAAACATTCAGAAAATCACAATAGGAATCGATTACTGTAGAGTTCCTTTCCTTCCAAAGTCAAGTAAACCAAACATGAGTCTATATTCATGATTTTTTTTCTAGGGTTAGAATCTACTCAATGACATTATCAACAACCTACGTACATGATGGATTCAAGAAACAAAACATAAGATAACCAAACGCAAGTCCAGACTGCTCATATAACCATCAACGTAGCCATTGGTGTACTAAGTGATTTTAAACCCCATCCTAGTAAAGAAACTAGTATGCATACAAACCCCAAGTTTGCATTTACTTATGTCTTCAATCAAACTTTGGCGAGCATTACTCTTCAACAAGAAATCGAACCCACATCTAGTTAGACCGATACATAAAATTTCCTTTGGAGACTGAAAACATTCATTCTTTAAATTTAAAATACAATATGAATAGTTCCTATAGACTAAAAATGGAAGACGCAGGTCAAGGAGTTGAATCCCACTACCAACACTAGAATCGTAGTAGGAAGACCAGCATAGAATTTCTAAAACAAGCTTTTAAAACCAACATAGCTCCCATCAAAGGGTCACGACATCCAACCTAAGCTTTAATTGAAAACGAAAATGCAGAGGTATGGACACACCCAGCCTTTCCCAAGTTAAATACATTGGACTAGCTATCATTCAGTAGTGCGAAACTTTCCCAAAACAAAGCGTATAAACAAACTAACAGAACAACAATAGAAAACGCAGAGACCAAATAAGAATACCATCTTTACATATTTCAAAACGTAGAGTCCCAGCATTTAAAATTAATATCCATACATGTGTTGGTTGTGGAGCTAGATCTTCCAGTCTCATAGATGATGATTCAGTCGTGTCTGTACGCTAGGTTTGGTTATGATCCCGGCCCGATGCTCAGGGGGGTTGGGGGGCGCGGGGGCTAGTGGGACCCCGAAAAAGGTGGTTTGGGGGCGTAGTCCTCGAGGAAAATTTTTGGGGCTGTTTTCGCCACCAGTTTTCGGGCCCATGGTTTTGGGTAACCCGTGGTATTTTCCCATTGTATTTACCTTATAAAAGAAAGACATTGTAACATGGCTAGGGTTAATGATGTATTAGGTTTTATGCATTGTAAAGATCTCTAAGATCAGGAGAGAGACTATGAGAAAGTGAAGAGGAAGTGTAGCGGCTGTGCTGCAGGTTGTATCCCTTCACTTTGCTCGACGGAATAATAATAAGGACTGGCAACTTCAGTGTGGACGTAGCCCAAGTTGGAGTGAACCATGATATATCTGTGTCTCTCTTGTAATGTGTGTGTGATTATATTTGCATTTCTATTTATTGTTATTGCTCTGTGATCCTGTTTTTCTAACAATTGGTATCTATTTGGCAGATAAACCCGCAGGAAGCTAGGGTTTCTGGTTTGAGTGGGAGCAATGGCAGAAGAAGGAAAGTTTAAGGTCGAGAAGTTTAACGGCCAAAACTTCCAGTTATGGAATATGCAAATGGAGGACTATCTGTACCAGAAGGATCTATTCCTACCGTTGGGAGGAAGAGCAAAGCAGTCGGCGGCCATGAAGGACGAAGAATGGGAGGTTCTTGATAGAAAGGCTCTGGGAACAATATGGCTGAGCCTTGCTTTGTCGGTGGCTTTCAATATCTCAAAAGAAACGACAACGGAGGGTTTGATGAGCACACTAGGTAAGCTGTATGAAAAAGCCTCGGCCTCCAACAAGGTATTTCTAATGAAGTGTTTATTTAATATGAAGATGTCTGAAGGTGGATCTGTTATTGATCATTTAAATGAGTTTAATATGGTTACAAATCAGCTAAGTTATGTACGTGTGAACTTTGATGATGAGGTTAGGGCTCTTCTAATCTTGTGTTCATTGCCAGAAAGATGGAATAGCTTGGTCATGCTTGTAAGTAACTCTATCTCTGGTTCAAACACCTTGAAATTTGATGATGTTATTGGTGTTATTCTTCACGAGGAAATGCGAAGAAAAAGCACATATGAGACAGCAGGTAATGTGTTGACCATGGAGAGCAGGGGAAGACAAAAGGAGAGAGGAAAGAGCTAAGGTAATCATGACAAGTCTAAAATGGGCAGATCCAAGTCCATACTGGGAAAAATAGAGTGCTAGAACTGTGGAAAGAAACGACATCTGAAGAAAGACTGCAAATCTCTAAAGAAGAAAGGAGATGCACAGAAGGAAACTACACAGGAAGCAAATGTAGCAGGTGATGTGTTACAAGATGATTTTATTCTTGCATTAGATAATACTAGTGATTATTGGGTAGTAGATTCAGGAGCTTCATGTCATGCTACACCCCATAGGAAATACTTTCATGAGTATGTTCCTAGTGATTTTGGACATGTTTTATTTGGTGATGATAAACCATGTAAAATTGTTGGAATGGGTAAGGTATGGATAAAAGTTAAGAATGGAACTGACTGTGTGTTAAAAGATGTTAGGCATATTGTTGCTATGAAAAGAAATCTGATCTCAACAAGGCAATTGGGAGATGGCGCCTATCTATATACATTTGGATAAAAGTGGTGGAAGATCACTAAAGGATCAATGGTGATAGCAAAAGGAGACAGGATAGGTACGTTGTATTTATGTCCTCATAATACTGACCATTCTATCTCTTTAGATTCCACAGGAACAGATATAGCATTGTGGCATCATAGGCTTGGCCACATGAGTGAGAAGGGGATGCAGATTCTCCACTCAAGGAAGTTGTTGCCATATTTGAAGCAGGTAAGTTTGGAATTATGTGAAAACTGTGTTTATGGAAAACAGAAGAGAGTCATATTTCTTAGAGTTGGGAAATAGAAGAAGAATGAAAAGTTAGAGCTAGTGCATACAGATGTATGGGACCAGCTCAGGTACAATCTCTTGGTGGCTCTCATTATCATGTTACATTTATTGATGATGCAACTAGGAAAACTTGGGTTTATTGCATTAGACAGAAATCTGATGTGTTTGCTACTTTTAAGAAGTGGAAAGCTTTGGTTGAGAATGAGACAAGAAAAAGGTTGAAGTGTCTCAGATCTGATAATGGAGGTGAGTACTGCGGCAAGGAGTTTGATAGTTATTGTTCATACCATGGGATTCGTAGAGAGAAGACAGTCCCAGGAACACCACAAGAAAATGGTGTGTCAGAAACGATGAATAGAATGATCATGGAGCGTGCAAGGTGTATGAGACTGCATACAGGGTTTCCCTTACAGTTGCGGGCGGATCCTGTAAATACTGTTGTTTATTTAATAAACAGAGGACCTTCAAGCCCTTTGGATGGTGGTATTCCAGAGGAGGCATGGACAGATAAAAAGGTAAACTACTCATTTCTGAGAACGTTTGGTTGTGAAGCATTTGTCCATATTGATAAAGAAAATAGAACAAAGCTTGAAGCTAAATCCAAGAAATGTACCTTTATTGGATATGAGGTTGATGAATTTGGTTATCGCTTATGGGATTATGAAAATAACAAAATCATAAGCAGTAGAGATGTGATATTCAATGAAAAGGTCATGTATAAAAATCAGTTGCAGGGAAAGAAACAGGAAAATGAAACCATAGAGTACACAGTACTTGATGAAATTCAAGAAAATGAAGTTCCAAAGGTGCCAGAAAATCAAGAACAACAGCAATTACTTGAAACTACTGCAACTACAAGAAGATCTACCAGGTTAAGTAGACTCCCTGAACGATACTCTCCTTCAATGTATTATTTGTTGACGATTGATGCTGGTGAACCAAAATGTTATGAAGAAGCAATGCAGGTGGAAACTAGAAAGAAGTGGGAGCAAGACATGAATGAGGAGATGGACTCATTGGTAGGAAACTAGACTTGGGATCTGGTTCAGTTTCCTGCTGGTAAAAGAGCATTGCAGAACAAATGGATTTACAGGTTGAAGGAAGAAGAAGGAGGCAAGAAATGGTACAAGGCCAGACTTGTTGTAAAGGGGTTTGCACAGAAGAAAGGTATTGATGTTGATGAAATATTTTCTCCTCTTGTTAAGATGACTTCACTTAGGACTATCTTAAGTCTAGTGGTGGTAGAAGATTTGCATCTTGAACAGTTAGATGTAAAAACAACCTTTCTCCATGGGGATTTGGAGGAAGAGATATATATGCAGCAGCCACAAGGGTATGAAGTCAAAGGTAAGGAGAACTTGGTATGCAAGTTGAAAAAGAGTTTGTATGGCGCGAAGCAAGTTCCAAGGCAGTGGTATTTAAAATTTGACATGTTTATGACAGAACAAGGTTATAGTAGATGTCATTCTGACCACTGTGTTTATTTCAAGAAGCTAGACAATGGAAGATATATTATCTTGTTATTGTATGTGAATGACATGCTTGTTGCAGGGTCTGACATGCAGGATATAAATGTACTCAAAAGGAAGCTAGCTAATTCATTTGCGATGAAGGATTTGGGTGCTGCAAATCAAATCCTTGGTATGAGAATAACAAGAGATAGGAAAAATTGCAAATTGGCATTGTCTCAGAGTGAGTACATACAAAAGGTGTTGGAGAGGTTCAGAATACAGAATGCAAAACCAGTTAGTACACCTTTGGCCAGTCATTTCAGTCTAAGTAAGGAAATGTGTCCCAAGACACAGGAAGAGACAGATTACATGTCCAAGATTCCCTATCAATCAGCAGTTGGCAGCTTGATGTATGCCATGGTGTGCACAAGACCAGATATTGCACATGCAGTGGGAGTTGTGAGTAGATATATGAACAATCCAGGTAAAGAACATTGGAGGGCAGTACAGTGGATTCTCAAGTATTTGAGAGGTACCACTACTCAGGCATTATGTTTTGGAGGTTCATACACTTTTCTACAGGGATATGTTGATGCAGATATGGCAGGTGATAAGGATAGAAGGAGGAGCACCATAGGGTATGTGTTTACTATAGGTGGAACAACAGTAAGTTGGATTTCGAGACTACAGAAGGTTGTTGCACTTTCAACAACAAAAGCAGAGTATGTTTCTATTACAGAGGCTAGTAAATAGATGATTTGGTTGCAGAGGTTTATGGAGGAAGTGGTTAAGAAGCAGAAGGATAGCAGGTTGTATAGTGACAGCCAGAGTGCCATTCATCTTGCAAAGAACTCAGCATTCCATTTCAGGACTAAACATATACAGCAAAAGTACCATTTCATACGCTCTGTTCTGGAGGATGAACTATTGAAGCTGGAAAAGATACATACTAGCCAAAAATCTTGCAGACATGTTCACAAAGGTAGTGACCAGAGAGAAACTGAGTTCCTGCTCGGTTTCAGTTGGCCTTCTAGCATGAAGGTAAAGATGAGAAAGTTTCCAAGTCCAAGGTCCAGCAAGTACAACAGCGGTGGATTTGTTGTGACCAGTCTCCAAGTGGGAGATTGTTGGTTGTGGAGCCAGATCTTCCAGTCTCATAGATAATGATTCAGCCGTGTCTGTACCCTAGGTTTTCTTATGATCTCGGCTCGATGCTTAGGGGATCCGGGGGGGGCGCGAGGGCCAGCGCCCATGAAAAAGGGGGTTCAGGGGCATAGCCCTTGGGGAAAATTTTTTGGGCTGTTTTTGCCACCAATTTTCGGGCCCATGGTTTTGGGTAACCCATGGTATTTTCCCATTGTATTTCCCTTATAAAAGAAATACATTGTAACACGACTAGGTTTAATGATGTATTAGGTTTTATGCATTGCAAAGAGCTCTAAGATCATGAGAAAGACTGTGAGACAGTGAAGAGGAAGTGCAACGGCTTTACTGCAGGTTGTATCCCTTCACTTTGCTGGACGAAATAATAATAAGGACTGGCAACTTCAATGTGGATGTAGCCCAAGTTGGAGTGAACCACGATATATCTGTGTCTCTCTTGTAGTTTGTGTGTGATTATATTTGCATTTCTGTTTATTGTTATTGCTCTGCGATCCTGTTTTTCTAACAACATGTTCAATAGAAAATGCAGGGGACTTATTCCCATGTGATAGTATTCCTTTCAAAACACTAAAATTACAATGTGGGTATTATTCGTTTCCATTAAAAAGCCCTTAAAATTCCACAGAGCCAAAATGACCAACTACTACATCACACATGGAAACCCTCAAGAGTTTTATCCACCGATTAATAATTACATCAACCACTCCAAATATCGGTTTAGCCAAAAGGCAACCCCATAGGAACTCTGAAAAGATTTCAGTGAGCCAAGGGCATCACGAGTTCCATTTGCTAACATTTATTACTCTTCCCCATAAATTGCAACAGGGAGGGGTGAATATGGAAGTAATACTTGAACTTACCCTTTAAAATGCACAATCCAGGAGTTTCGGTCAACTGCTAGCATCCATTGCTACGAGCACCAGTCCTCAGCCTGTCAACAAAACCAAATGAAAACCAGACATCAAACCTAAGGAAAAATGAAGACTTACAGATGAATGAAGGATATTTTCAAGTTAAGGGTAGAATTACCTGGCAGCAAGCTCATGATATCCTTCCCATAGAAAACAAGAGTGCACTGACCATGAGCGTATCTCAAGTCAGGTCACAACCCCTTCCAGATGTAGTAGGGGAACCACTTTCAACCAGAGAACTACAAGACATATGACCAAGATAGAAGCGAAGGCCAAGACAAGAACCCTTGTTGCCCAGCTGGCTACCAAGCCACATGAAGGTCCTTTTTAGCATTTAATACTTCAACCAACACTTTAATATTTCGAAATGTTCCACCCCGTTGCTATAGTTAGAAGCGCATTAGGGTCATGCCCTTTATTTTCAAACAATGACTTTTAACAAGTGTTAGTCTTTAGCACTATGTAGCACATAGTACTAGGTTCTGTTTTAGAGTTTCGATATAGGTAGCCCAGGTAGAAAAACAAGGATGTACACCTGCAAACACATGGAATTAGTGCGTTAGCAAAGGTTTCTAAGTAAGATAGTCAATTCCATTACTCACCCCTTACCTCTCGGCAGCTCTGCCGATGGCAGGTCGATCAACATCAAGTTTCCCAAGTATTTCAACCTTCCCTCAACAAGGTCCATCATACCTGAAGGTACCAGTGTAAACATTGTAAATGATTTCAATATACATCTAAACCTCAAGAGTGAAAGAAGGACCTTAAGGTTTTATTCAAGCATCCATAAACTTACTATAAGGATACATATGTCTTGCTTCACCACTTCTATAGAAAACATACTTGACAAAACTAATTTGCTTAGATTCTAATTCATTATGTCAAACAAAGTATCGACATAACTTCCCAGTACTGAAGTTAATTTACAATACATTAGCTATGCAAGCATTATCAGTAGCAAGAGAAATTTTTTGAATTTTTGCTATTTTTATGGACATTACAATAGGGTTATTGAATCTTCTAAATAAAGGTTGATGGGTATCATGAAAAGAGATTTTGTTAAAAGTATAAGTATGATTATAATAGAAGAATCTTAATCTGGTTAGGATTGAACTGAATCATGGTATCTTTTGAAAGAGTATGGAAAGATTAAAGAGAAAAGAGTCTTTAGGTAATGAATCCTAGATGGAAATGAATCTATATGCTACTGACATATTGGTTTGTAAGAAGATTTGACCTTAGACTCACATTAAGGATATTGGAGAGTTTACATTAGGATAAAGTAAAGAAGAATGCACAAGTTAATTGAATGAGCATGCATATAATGCTATGGAAATAATGAGTTCAATGGTTGAGCAGTTGAAGCAAACAAATATTTCTTTATACTAACAAGTGAATTTGGCAGATGGTCACATCCTGTGGAAGTTGTGGAAAGACAAGGACACAGTATTGTATACCTAGTAAGCATATGGTAAGATCAAGGACTCATGAAAGGATATGATAAAATCATGAGTTTGAATTGACGAGTAAATAGATGAACGTATTTGATGTTGATATTATGTTGCTATTATGTTGCATGTCGTGGTTAACCAAAACTACAAGAAATAATAAATGATTGTTATTTCCTAGACTCAAACGGGAAGGTTTGAGGGGAAAAGAATATTCCGGGACTCAAGCAGGAGGCTTGAGGTGGCAAAAATTGACCCAACTCTGCTTTGCTAAGCAAATTTTGCTGGACTCATGCAGGAGGCTGGGTGGAAAATAAATTCTTGGACTCAAGCAAGAAGGCTTGAGGGGAATTGTGAAAGAGTTTTTTGGTATCAATGGCAAAGACCTAGGCACAAAGATTGACATCTGGAGATAGGACGTTGTTTGATGTCTTGAGGAGGAAATTTTTTTGACTAGCAATAAAAAAGGAGAGTAACCTCAAAAGTGTAGCCCATAAGTCCACATGAATTGGTGACATAGTTCGAGGAATAATTCTGTGTTCAGCAGAGGGTTGATGAAGTTCCAAACTCATGGGAGAGTTTGATGATCAACACAGTGTTGTTGAAATATTTGTTTTATGATATAACAAATGTTAATGATTTGTCTTGTAAACTAGACTATTAGATATCTTTATGTGTGAATGTTATGAATGCTTGAGTAAGAAAAAATTTCCTCCAGGATGTGGACGAATGATATATGTTAAAAGTTTATTGTTTGAAATATTATGAAGTACATGATGCTAAACTGTGAATAAAAGGGATGTCTACCTCAAGTTGAGGACTAGTTTAAAGTCGACATGTTAGTGGTCAAAGACACCCTACAAAAGGAGAAGTTAATCTACATTACTTATGAATTCCTTGGAGGATACTGAAAATGCTGGGTTGTAGAAAAGGCCCATGATTTATATTATGAATTCGATTATGAAATTGATGATGTGTTTTACTGAATAAATTTTGGGGATTCCCGATTTTGTTGCGTAAAAATGAAGATTATGAGAAATAGTGACTTGCAGAAATGAGGAAAGTTCGAAGAAGGTAAAATAGGAAATGACGAAGTGAGGAAAGGGGGACACAAGAATAGAAGACTAATTATTAAACCCCAAGGAAGGTGTTATTCTTAAGGGGAGGAGGATGTAATATCCCCCCTTTTTTCCCTACGCTATTGCAATGAAAATGTAACTATGTAACGGTTGTTGGTGAGCGCTCAAGGCCAAGGCCCCACTAGAGAACCTTTTGTTATGATTATTTATTTCCTAGTTGTAATGAATGGTTAAAAGGCTAAAGTGACTGAAGGTCATGACGCAACTAAATGACAAGCAAAAGAATCCACTAGGGGGAGAGAGGTTGGCTAGTTAGGAAGCCATGAGATTATGGGTTATTGATGATTGAATGTCATTTTGATGTCGTAGGCACTTGAAGGAAAGTAAGGGGTACTTTTCCTTAGACATAAAAACACATTAAGTATTCATCTTAAGATAGGTGAGTCCTAATTTGTCTAAATTAACTAACTAGAATCTGGAAATTCTAATTAGATTTAATAATCCAAATTTCATTAGTATCATTAGCTCGACAAGGAGGTAAGGGACTTTTATTATTATAACTCCAAGATACTGAAAGAGAGGGGGTTTTCCTAAGGAAGTTATAACCTTGATTATAATTAATCTATATATATATATATATAGAAAGAGAGAGAGAGATATCCATAAAAGATCAGTTTATGCATATATAGATATAGATCTATAAAACATTATTTGGTATGTATATATCCTTTTAGCTCCCATTTTATGAAGGAAGGCTTAGTAACTTCCCTTATATGATAAATAGGGAGAGTGAAATGCATAGGTGGGCATGCATGTTATGTAATATAATATATTATATAGAAGGTTTATTTTATAGCAATACAGACACACACACAATGGAAATGCTATATATATATATAGAGAGAGAGAGAGGGGGAGAGAGGGATGTGGTTCAACTCAACGAAGGAGATTAAGTTAATCATAACAATGTGTTATTCCATGAAGAGTAGCATCAAGCGCTTGGAGTAACACTGAGTGGGTAGCTTAGTGTTAGTAATCCTAAAAAAGAGGAGTGAAACTTAATTTGAGGAGACATCTTTTCACCTGCCAAGTTTCTCCTCAAAGTGTTTCCTCGAGCAGTGTTACCACGTGGAAGGGATCATTGTCTCTCTGTCATTTGGGGCTAAACGAATTGTTATTATATTTATACCCGTGGAGTAGTGGAGAAGGGGGGGTGTGAAGTATCTGCTCTTCGCCAATGAGCCAGCGATAGAAGGAGATTGGAATTGATAGTATATAGGAGAGCAAGGGATTTTGGAGAATAGATTTTCTATTCAGAATTTGGATCTACACACAACGTGAAGAGGATGTGTTTTTCTGTAAGTCTTCTCGGTCTAGGATGTGATCGGTGTTTCATTGTATGGTTTATTTATTTCATTAATATTGTAGAGATGCGATGCCTGTAAGTTTATTGCTTTGAAGGTTAATCTTTGGTTTCCTCATTTTGTTACCGTAGGAAAACTGATTTAATTGCATATATGAATGTGTTCTGATTTTTCACAGTTAGGTTTGTATATTCTACTTTTGCGAGCGAGTAACACAACACAGAGTTGACCTCTGTTCCAGATCGAGTTTTCCGATCCTCATTTGATTATTTGAAGGAGTTATGTTTTTAGTTTTTCTTTGGTTAGTTTGGTTTTAAGGTACCTTCAGAGACAATCTCGGTTTCTGATCTATCAAATTTTGCATCTATTGGATCCACTATGCTAGTTAGGTGATAGTTATGGCTTTATCTATAAACCCTTTGGAGCCACGTACAACATTTATGTGCTATTTTTGGGGTTAGCTCTGGCTTGTTTTCTATTCTGTAAACCCTGGGACATGTGTACAACGATTGATATGCTAACTTAGCGTTAGTCCCAATTTTGTTCCCTCTTTGTTAACCTCTGTACCGAATTCAACATAGAGTGAAATTGGTATGCTGCGTGCTGCGTGTGCTGGATCGATCCTCTGGGGTTAGTATATAAAGGTGATACTCTGTCAACCTGCGTAGATAATATATATGTTGAGATGTGTATTTAGAATATATAGATATACATGGTTGTTTTCGGTAAATACTATACATATATATATGCCCAGATTGATTGCTGTGAAATTTTATATTTTGACAAGCTGCGTGGTTAATATACATGTATACTCTGTTGAGCTGCATGAATAGCATATATGGTATTATTCTATTGTTTCTACATAGATCATATATACGTATGTCCAGTTGATTGCTGCAAAATTTAATTCCAAATTATACCTCTGTATATTTTACCACGTAATGATATAGACCCGGTGGATCTCAGTAATAACATGTTACCGCGGAGTTACTGGATCCAGGTTTAGACCTCCCTCTATATGTGTTATATATATACTTGCAATGAAATCTACCTTATCTCTATAGATTTTGTTGTTTACTTCGAATGCTTGGAAACAAATTGTTAAGTTATAAGTTCTTTTAAAAGAAAAATAGATCTAGGAAATAGTTCTGGATTCAAGAATCAATGCCTAAAATAACTTGTTGGAGTTATTAAATATTCCTGACTTAGTTTTGTGGTTAATAGTTAAATGTCTTGGAAATAACCTCGATAAGAGAGGTTGTGCAAAAGAGGAAAGAATGTATGGCAAGAACAATCTTGCAGAATGCAAACTTTTACTTTTGATAAATAGTACAAGTGGTGGCATTCTTTGTGGACGCAACCCATATTTTTGGGTGAACCATGTGTATATGATCTCTCATGTGTGATGGTTTTTTTGTTTAATTTAGATGCGTTTAAAGTTCCTTGAAATATGTGAAGGTATTTAAATTAAGTAAGCATTTCATGAAGACTCAATCGAATATGAGCTTAATGTAATAGATGAGTGGATTAATATTCGTAATTATGTATTTGATTCCTATTGTTAACCTAGTATTTACATGTGATGTTTCATTGCTTACAATTGTTCCAAATAATATAGACTAGACATATGTTATTGTTAGGATATCTCATCATTCAGTTTTGTATTTTGCATGCATCCTCGCTATTTGCATGCATCTCAATCACCAGTTTGATGCCTCTAGCACCTTATCCCCAGTTTGCTAGCACCTGGGAGCTTCTTACCTTACATTTTTATCCCTCCTAGTCAGGAAGGTGCCCACTTCTCACCTACCACTTGAAGGGTGAACTTCTTCACCTACCACTCAGTTCACTTCAGTTAGTTAGTTGTCTTTCCTTGATTTAAGGCTATATTGACTCCTAACTGATTGTATCACTGCGTTGGACCTTCAGTTAGACTAGATTGCCTATTCTGACTTTAGTTAGCTCCTCATGGACCCTCCACTGAGCCTGTCGCACACCCAAAATTTCAAGATAATTTAAATTTTTTCTAAGTGTCCAATCTTCATTAAATATTGTGCGAAAGATAAAATGTATGTATAAATTCTATAACATTTCATAACTTTTATCATTTTACCAGCAAGCCCTAACCATGAACATACAACTCTTTATAACATATCTTGTTCTAAAAGCATAATTTTAATAATGTTCTATCACTTCATGTACACAAGAAACAAATGTATAAGTAAAGGTCATCATATTAGTGAAATGCCTAAGGTATACAAAAGTAAACATCACAGAAACAATAACTAAGACACAATGTCAAGGGAATATGCCAAGAGACACACAAGTACAACCACAATTAACCAGAGATATACACACATAAGGAATACATACCACAAGAACATTTTCACATGGTTCACCCGCATCTTGGGCTACGTCCACCAAAGGTTTGTGTTATATTAAAATAAGGTGATGGGTTACATTCTACTATGACACAATTGTCGCAAGGCTTATTTTCTTCAAGCCCTCCTTACATGAGATATTTTTCCCAAATAACAAATTCTTCGTTGGAAATATGAAGTTCTTCATATAAGAATACAATGATTGATGTAATGAATATCTTTCTACATAATTCTAAAAGATTAACTCCCTTCTATTCTATAACTTTTATTTCCAATTGTAATTATTCTATACATACCATATGTCACGTGGTAAAATTATCTATGTATAAATACATAACCTAAATATTTTATAATATTACAACATATTATAATATACTCTTTTAACACATATCTCTTATCCATATTCGACTTATTTATCCATGTAATAATACCAAAATATAAGTTCATAACCAAATATATTATGATATTAATATCATATTACACATATTATAATAAACTCCTTTGTCACATATCTCTTAATATATATCATGTAAATACTTAAATTTTATAATATTCTAACAAGAGACAACTTCCTTTTCGTCACACTACAATGTATTAACATACTTATGCCTCAAATTTTAAATGGTTAAGTAAAGTATCAACCAGTATTGGAAACAAGGCTAATATTATTTTCATACATTAAAGTTCCCTTTTTCAAAGTATCATAATTTGTTAGTTACATGATCCAAGGTGACCTACCTTATTCTTTAACATAATAATCCCTACATACATCATCAAACTTCAACGCCCATAATTCCTTTTTATATGAGCACCTTAGATATATACGAATTTTATGTAAAAAGTTCTTCAAACTTTAACTTGTAACCATGCAATTGCCAAAACGATAGAAATGGAACGCAAAGCTACGAGGGCAGCACCATTTGTCACAAAATTTGAAAGGAGTTTATGTAGTTAAATTTCCTGGCAGCTATTGTAACAAAAAGGAAATCCCTCAACAAATCATTAGAAGACGCAAGGATCGATGTCAGATTTCTGATAAAGCAAACGGAGAGAGAAGAATGAAATACAATCTACTGCAACTACAAGAGAAACATTGGCTAAATATTAATGCAGTAGCAGATTTCTAAGCAGGCTTCTCTTAGCAGCATCGTAAGCGTTAAACTAGTGTCTACAACTCACTTAAATCTAATAACTTCATTCAAGCATGCACTCATGGTAATTACATAATCTCTGTTAGAATTAGTAATTACTTCTGCTAACATTAGTTTCTATTCCTGAAGTTCAGTCAATAAATGCAATAGCATGCTTTGCATGCATGTAAAAGCTAGGTTAAAGCTTTTAGGGTTTTCCATAAGTGTTTAAATACACATTACGTTCTTGATTGTATTACATCAGTTGATCTCCGTTTATGAATAAAATTGAAGAGCTGTAGCTCATTCTGCATTATCTTTGTTTATTTCTGCCTCCAACCTTTAGTTTGGTATCAGAGCATAGGAGAAGATCAAATTGGTAGCATCAATTTCCAGAGAAGCCAAAGCCGTAGCTTTGAAGAATTTGTAAGTTTTTTGAAGAATTTTTTTTTTTTTGAGAAATTATATTAAAAAAAAAAATTTGAGTACCGCGCCCTCCCTATAATCCACAGAGCGGTACTTTAGGAACTATCGGCCCACAGTATAGTGTAAAGCATGGTAGTTTGGGGAGATACGAAGTAAAAAATCAAGATTTCACCGCGACCTCTCCCTAGGACAAAGAGCGGTAATTGGAACAAGGCGGCATTTTTGGACAAGTGCAAAAAGGTTTTTACTTTATGTGATTGTTTTTTTACTTTCATGCAGTTATTGAGTAAGAATTTTTTCTTTTTACAAAAGAAGAAGATATTTGAAGATATTTTTCAAATCTTGTTTAAGAGGGAGAATTATTATTTGTTTAAAAAAAAAAAAAAAAAAGAGGAAGGGAGATTATTTTGAATAGAGCAAGTGAAAGACACCGCAGCGTCTATGGCTTCTAGCAGCAATCAATCTCAGATTTCTCCTCTTACAGGGAAAAATGACTATGATGTCTGGGCCACGAGGATGGCGGTTTATCTTAGGTCAGAAGATGCATGGGAATATGTCGTGTATGGCTTTTCCGAACCTGCAGATGATGCAGCTTTTCAAGCCCTTTCAAACGCAGAGAAGGATGTCCTATGAGCGCACAAGAAGAAGGATGGAAAGGCACTGCATCTCATAATGAACGCTTTGGATAGTAGCATATTTCCAAAGATATCAGTATCTTTACATGCCAAAGCACCATGGTATACCTTAGCGACCAGTTATCAAGGTGCTGGTAAGTTTCAAACAGCAACACTCCAAAACATAAGAAGAGACTTTGAAGATCTGAAGATGAAAGAATCAAACTCTGTAGACTCTTTCATGACCAAAGTCATGGGGATTGTTAATCAGCTAAATATCTATGGTGAAAAGATTGGAGATCAAAGGGTGTTTGAAAGAGTTCTGAGATCCCTATCCTACAAATTTGAGTGGAAAGTTTCAGCGATTGAAGAAGCAAAAGATCTAACTACTCTCTCTATAGACGAGTTGACCGGATCTTTACTTTCATTCGAATCCAGACTCAACAGGAATGAAGAATCTTCTCAAGAGAATACTTTCAAAGCACATGTCTCATTCTCAAGAGGCAGAGGAGGATCAAGAGGACGAGGCAGAAGTGGCCAAAGTAATGGCAATGGAGATCAAGATCACCATCATAACCATGAAGGCGAAAACAATGACAAAGAAAAGTAAGATAAATCTAATATTCAGTGTTATTATTGTAGTAAATTTGGGCATTATGCTCATGAATGCAAAAAGAAAAAGGTTGATCAAGCAAATCATAATGCTAATGTGACTAATACCTCTAAGGATAAAGATGATATGTTATTTCTTACATGTCATGCTGTACACGAAAGTCCAAAGGGACTTTGGCTTTTAGATAATGGCTGCAGTAACCATATGATAGGTGACAGAGGTCTAATTGCAGACGTAGATGAATGAGTGAAGACATAGGTCAAAGTTGGAACGGATGAGGTAGTTCCAGTTCTTGGAAAAGGAGTGGTCAACATTCTGACCAAATAAGGCCAACAAAAGACAATCTCAGATGTCTATTATGCTCCAAGAATGAAGCATAATTTGTTTAGCATTGGGCAACTCATTGAAAAGAAGTACAAACTTGTCTTTGATGGATCATACTGTGAAATTTATGACCCAAATCGACATTTGATCATCAAAATACAAGTGACTAGGAACAGGATGTATCCACTAGTCATGAATTGCAGCAGCAAGGTAACCTCTTTTGCTCAAAAAGCCACTTGCATGGATGATTATTGGTTATGGAATTTTAGATATGGACATCTTCACTTTGGTGGTCTCAAGTTTTTGCAGAAGAAAGAGATGGTAAAGGGATTGCCCCCTATGAAGGATCCAGAAAGCAGTTGTGAGTGTTGCATCATTGCAAAGCAGCACAGGGATAGCTTTCCTAAAGGTATGTCTCGAAGGGCACATGCACCTTTATAACTTATTCATGTTGATCTAGTTGGACCAATGCAAACTCAATCGATTGGTGGAAGCTATTATTTCCTTACATTTATTGATGATTTCAGTAGAAAAACATGGGTATATTTCCTTCGTCAGAAGTCTGAAACTTTTGGCAAGTCTAAGGTATTTAGGGCTTTGGTTGAAAAATAGAGTGGTTATCAACTCAAAGTATTGAGATCTGATAGAGGGGGAGAGTATGAATTAAAGGAATTTCATGATTACTGCAAGCATCATGGAATCAAGAGGCAATTCACTACAAGATATACTCCTCAGCAGAATGGTATTGCGGAACGCAAGAACAGAACCATCATGAATATGGCAAGGAGCATGCTGAAAGGAAGAAATGTCTCCCATGAATTTTGGGGAGACGCAGTGGCTTGTGCTGTTCATGTGATCAATAGATCTCCCACCAAAATTATGAAGAACAGAGTACCAGAGAAAGCATGGTCAGGTATGACTTGTAATGTTTCTCATTTCAGAGTATTTGGTTGTGTTGCTTATGCTCATATTCGTAAACAGCTAAGAAAAAAGCTAGACGATAGGAGTGAGAAATGTATATTTCTTAGATATGGTGAACAAACTAAATCCTACAAGCTGTATAACCCTATTACCAAAAAGGTTATTCTCAGCAGACATGTTTTGTTCAAGGAGGAAGAGTCATGGAATGGAACCATAGATAAGGGTATGGGAGCTGCAATACCCCGACCAGAAGATGGAGAAGACGAGGAGCTGATTGGACAACAAGATCCAGTAGCATCTTCACCAGTAGCAAATACTCCAGAAAGAACACCTAGAAACTCAGTTCGAGGTGAAGCATCAAGTCTGCAGTCAGGTAATGAATCTGATCACAGTAATAAAAAGACTAGAACATTGACAGATATTTATGATGAATTGAATGCAAATACCAATTATGTTTTTATTGCTAGTGAACCTATGTTTTATGAAGAGGCTGTAAAACAAGAGTATTGGGTAAATGCTATGGATAAAGAGATAGATTCCATTGAGAGAAATGATATATGGGATCTAGTTGACTTGCAAAAGAATAAGAAACCCATTGGTGTGAAGTGGGTTTATAAAACCAAACTCAATGAAAAATGTGAGATTGATAGGTACAAGGCAAGGTTAGTAGCAAAGGGTTTCTCGCAACAACCAGGAATTGATTTTGGAGAAACGTTTGCACCAGTGGCAAGATTGGATATAGCAAGAGCAGTCCTAGCAATTGCAGCACAAAAAAAGTGGAAAGTGTATCAGATGGATGCCAAGTCGGCATTCTTGATTGGAATTCTTGAAGAAGAAATTTATGTGGAGCAGCCACATGGGTATGAAATAAAAGAACATGAAGAGAAAGTTTACAAGTTGAAGAAAGCTCTATATGGGCTCAAGCAAGCTCCAAGAGCTTGGTACAACATAATTGATTCTTATTTGATCAAAAATGGTTTTAGCAGAAGCAGCAGCGAACCAACACTTTACACAAAGGTAAATAAAAAAGGACAGATTTTAATAGTTTGTTTGTATGTTAATGATATGATTTTTACAGGTGACCTCTCAATAGATGAGTTCAAGGCAATTATGAAAAAAGAGTTCGAGATGACAGACCTTGAATTGATGAGGTTCTTTCTTGGCCTAGAAGTAGAACAGTCAGAAAATGGTATATTTATCTCTCAAAATAAATATGCTAATGAAGTTCTTAAGCGATTCAGAATGCTTAATTGCAAAACAACACCTACACCAGTGGCAACAGGTACTAAGTTGAGCAAAGAAGATTGCAGTCCCAATGTAGATCCAACATTGTATAAGAGACTTGTAGGAAATCTCATATACCTCACAGCTACGAGACTTGATATTATGTTTGCTGTCAGCTTGATTTCAAGGTTCATGGAGTCTCCCAAAGACTCGCATTGGCAAGTTGGAAAAAGGATCTTACGATATGTTGCAGGGACTTCAAGCTATGCAATTTTATACTCAAGCACTGAGTATGATGTTCTGACAAGTTTAACTGACAGTGATTTTGTAGGAAGTTTGGATGACAGGAAGAGCACTTCCGGTCATGTTTTTCATCTTGGATCAGGGGTGATTTCATGGGCATCCAAGAAACAGCCCATTGTGACACTTTCATCGGCAAAAGCAGAGTATGTAGCAGTGACATTAGCAGCACGTCAAGCAGTCTGGTTACGCAGCGTTTTAGAAGGTCTTCAACAGAAACAAGAAGGACCAACCATAGTTTATTGTGACAACAATTCAGCAATCGCTCTATCTAAGAACCATGTTTTTCACCAGAAAAAAAAGCACATTGATACCAGATATCACTTCATAAGAGAACTTGTGAACAATGATGAAGTTTGTGTTGAACATTGTAAATCGATTGACCAATTGGCTGACATCTTCACAAAGCCATTGGCAAAAGATATTTTTGAAATTCATAGAAATAATTTAGGCATTGTAAAAGCTGTAGTAGTCAGCAGTAGTAATTAAGAGGGAGTGTTAGAATTAGTAATTACTTCTGCTAACATTAGTTTCTATTCCTAATGTTCAGTCAATAAATGCAACAGCATGCTTTGCATGCATGCAAAAGCTAGGCTAAAGCTTTTAAAGTTTTCTATAAGTGTTTAAATACACATTACTTTTTTATTGTATTACATCAATTGATCTCCGTTTATGAATAAAGATTGAAGAGTCGTAGCTCATTCCGCATTATCTTTGTTTATTTCTGCCTCCAACCTTCAATCTCTAACCACATATACAAAGATAACGTAAATTAACCAAGGTTGGTTCGTCTTCCTTCAGGGTGTTTTATCTCCCACATTAAGTTCCCGTCATCAACGTTATAATCAAGGATTAAGAAAAGGTCTGACTAGGGTCGTAAGATGATAAAATAGCAAATACAAAATGAAACAATTAATCAATAGAGATAAAACTCTGCCCAACTACGAAGGAATAATATTTATACATATCAAGATAAAAGAATTAATACAAACTTACCATGGTGACAGCCGCCGAATTACTTACCAGCTATCTCATTATAAAGATCAAAATGGGGATTAACTATCCAGCTAAAGATAATCACTGAAAAGGTTTTCGGGAAGCACTCTTCTAAATGCCATACTTCAGGCACTAAATTCTTTCTGATAGGTTTTCAACCTAAACTAGGTAAGACCCAAAAACGTATTAAATCCCTTCTTTGCTTTCTACTAAAATCTTCTACCTCTAGTTAATTTTCAAAAGCATATAAGTATATCATGTATGTATTAGCTTCCTACAGAGATTTCATTTACATGCTTCATCGAATAGCCAGTTACTGGGGTCGTTTGCGCATTCTCATAGGATAATAAACTGTTATAAGACAAAGCCGTCACAGAGATCTCTCAAACGCTACAGAGTCTGAGATATGGATGGATTACAATTTCCGACACAAAACAAAAACGCTAGGGTTCGACCTGTGTTAGTAGAGATGTGATGAAATTACAACTGTGCTTTCCAGATGAATCTAGACCGTAATCGACAGATTAATTATCAACTCTGTAAATCAGAAAGTGAAAGTTTTTAAACTAAGAACAGCGGACTATATCCTTCGAACTAGGCAGAAAATCACTGTAAACAACCAAAGGAAATGTATCCACATGCGCATAAGGAGAAAACAAAATGTGATGTTGTCAAAGCTATATGCGTATTTACAAAAATAAAGCAGTTCTATCAAACAAGGCAATTCAATCATATTTGGAGATTACCGATGCTCTCTTCTCAGGCATATGCAGAAGAATTAACACAATAGATAAGTTTACCAGGATAGATGAAACCAGCGATTTCATCTCCAGGACCAAAATCGCATCCTTATAGCATAGATAGCCTCCTAAACTCTCCTGTTGGCTACCGTCCTCCCTGCACTACCGATTCCGATCTACCATTCCAAAATTCACATAAAAAGAAAAACTTCTCCAAAACGGTGTTCTCCTTCCTATTAATAGTTCAGGATCTTACCCCCAGTGTTAGTAGTGGTTCTACTACAGACCTCATCAAGTGCCAAATGGCAATTTGGCGGATCTCTGCTTGAGGCATAGTGCGCCTACATGGATAAGTAAGGTCATTAACCAAATTCAAACCATCGATTCAACGCTCAAAAACCTAGGGAGACAATATCCCTAAAAGTTCTCCTCCACTGCGACAGTTGTCAAATTTATAAAGTTTTTTTAAGGGAAAAACGGATGCTCTAGTCTCTCAGGATTAAATGCCACGATGGTGGTGTCAGCTAGAAAAAAATTGGTAGTGATGATACCATACAGCGATGGTTAGCGCATTATACGATGGCGGTTGAGAGCCCACTAATGAGACATTATCCTTAAGAAAAATGGAGTTGTCAGCCTTCTTCCCTCCGTTATCTTAGTGGTAGTAGGGTGAGAATTAGTTCATGCACTATCTCTAGATATTTATTCAATTCTACTATAATACATCCTCACATTAAATAAGCTGCGTCATACCTTTTTATTTCACCAAGTTCATCTTTAATAGGATTTGCATTGCTAAAGTATTGGGTAAATTCCAATGGAACCCTTTGGACCTCATAAAAATAATATAGTATTTTATAAAAAAGTATATAACGTTTATAAAATCTCAAACAAAACTAAACACATTTTTTTAAATTGATTTAACCACTCAGCCTTTCATTTGTGAGCTGTCATACAACAAAATACCTTGATTTGGCTTTTTAAGTTATTAATGCATAAGCATATAACCATGTTCATATTCTCCAATGTACTTTATATAATTAAGATATGTATATAATACTCATAGTATTTTTAAATATGAAATCGAATTTCTTCTTTGATATAAATAAATATATTACTTCCATCACAAATACCTTCCATTTGTATTAAAAGAATATAATCACTTTACACACATATATATATGACATTATTCTCATAAGTGAGAAATGATACTTCACTAATTATTTATGTATATATATATGTATTATTATTTGTATATATATTTAGGTGACATTCATTAGTATTCATATTCTTTAGTTTCTTCACCTAGATAAATGCTTTATCTCTAAGGCTCTAGTTACGTTAATTTACCTTTGTTCTTGTGCTAGTAGCATTAGAATGGTCCAATATCATTGTCATCTTGTAGATGCGTCATTCTGAAGTCTTCTAAGTGTAACATAACACTTACAAACAAAATAGTAGTTTTCTCGTCCCTTGGTGGGGCCTTGGCCTTGAGCTCCTCACCATGGCCAATTACAAAATTCATAATTTTTTTTTTTTACAATTATAATAACAAATAGGCGTTGAAATTAAGGGATGTTACACACTCCACCCCTTAAAGATAGCACTGTCCTCGGTGTTCAACAGTTTGTCTTTTGCATCATTTCCCATCATTCGCTTACTTTTGTTCTCATGCCTTGTTCGTCTTCACATTTTTGCGATTTTCAACAAGCTCTCTTTATTCATAACCTATGCATTGTACCACTTGTACAAGATTTTTCAGTATTCTTCAGTATAACATAGGTATATGAAATTTCAAAACACTAAATATTCACCATTCTTCATCTTCCTTGAGGAATTATTTTGCTTATTCCAGCATTCATAACATTCACACATAAATACATGTGATAGTCTAGCTACAAGTCAATCATCATCATTAGCTCATATCATAAAACAATTCTTCAATCGAGCTTTGTAATCACCAAACCTCTTTGTACTTCATCAATCATGGAGACTTGCATACAAAACTCTTATGTATTTCCTGCAATCATGAAGACTTGCATATATCAGCAATCATAGAGACTTGCATACAAACATAAGCCCTCTAGAAACTCATCATATTTTAACATTTGCATACTTCCAGCAAGAACATGACAGTCAACTCATAAAATAGCATGTTTTCAGAAAAGTAAACATCCTAACAAGATCAACACATTTAACAACTATAGAAAAGATAATTAACTTTGTATACAAATAATTAACCTAGATCATTTCAGAAAGATAATATTACTAGAAAGAAAACATATAGAACTTGCAGTTGTAAGTAGGTTGGACAAACACCCAAGGAAGCCTGTTTACTAAACCAATAAGTGGGTGGAATCTGTGTAGAAGAAAGGAACTCAAAAATGCCTTCTCCACTCAACATCAACCTCCTAAAATAACATGCCTTCTCCACTCAGCATCAACCTCCTGAACTCAATAAGAGTTTGGCAGACTCACAACATGATCAACAACATAGCATATCCCTTCATCAAATCTCTTGGGTGCAAACACAGGAAAACCCCAAGGTAAATTTCCTCGTCAGGAAAAGTGATGAACCTCAGTTCAAAATTTGATGGCTATCATATAGACTGCCTAGGTCTTTAGTGGTCAGTTTGGAATAAATGAGCCTCAAGCTCTAGTCCCATCTTTCAGAGCACTATGACCACATTTCAAGGGAGTTGTCCCATACCAACAGCTAGTTAGTTGCATCATGATGCTGCCACATGTCCATTGCCTTCTACCCCAGATTTCATTCCACCCAGTGGGTCAATAAACATTCTTTCAATAGTATATAAAATCATAAACAGATCAGAAATTCAAACTTTTTCTTCTGCATTATCAATATTCAACTAAAGGACACTAACTCAACATTATGTGTTCAATCAATCATAACAAGATTAGAATTCTTCTTTTCTAATAATCAAACTCCTATTATTAACAAGACCTTTTTAACTTGATGCATTTCCATCTTTAAAAGATATAATAATTCCTACCAATAGTCTATCTATGAGGAAATAACTGAATTTCAATTGCATTATACAAGAGATTCACTCAAACTTCTAAGAAATACTGCTATAAAATACTTTTAATAAGGGCAAGAAATTCTATAATGAAATATAAATGATGATTTTTCATAAACAAGAATAATATTCCAACACATCGGTCATTTAATCACATGAATTTCATACATGTATTTTATACTTAATCATGTAACCTAGTATGTTACATCCTTTCTAGCTATCAATACTTTGGATAATTAAATATTTCCTTAGGCTATATTCTACATGAACTTGATTCTATTGGATCTATGAAAATAACGAAAGAATGACCGTATACATCTTTGTGAAATAAACATTCTATCACAATCCTAAATACAAAGATGCACCTTCTAACTTTTGACGTTTGAGTACTAACTTTTATTTCAAAGAAAGTAGCTAAATAATTATAACTTCTACCAACAATCGATCTATCTGATCATCTTCTAAACATTACATGAATCTTGTCATAACAACAATGCATAGATAATGAAGGTGTTCAAGTAACTTTGGCTAAACCAAACAATTTCACTTCTTCATAGTGTTATTAATGAAACTATATTTTTAACTTAATGACGTCCATAGGTAATAAAATTTGGACATCAAAAATGCGGAATTTAAATGATGTTTCTATGGAATTTTACACAACTACAGATCATTTCAACTAGTTACCACTTTTTATATGAAAACATACCCCATTCAAAATTTTGTACGAAATACAGAATATACTTATCTTTACACCTTTGGAGAAACTTGAAGCGGTACGTTGAATAATATTACTCCTCGTCCATTCCAGTCCATGCATCCAAAAGAAAAACAACTCAGTGATTAGTTCATCAACTTCCATGTTTTTCTCAATCCATATTGAGCCCAATAGGTCCTAGTGTTTTAACCTGGTGCTCTGATACCATTTGTCACATACCCAAAATTTCAAGATAATTTAAAAATTTTCTAAGTGTCCAATCTTCATTAAATACTGTGCAGAAGATAAAATGTACGTATAACATCTATAACATCTATAACATTTCATAACTTTTATCATTTTACTAGCAAGCCCTAACCATGAACATACAACTCTTTATAACATATCTTGTTCTAAAAGCATAATTTTAATAATGTTCTATCACTTCATGTACACAAGCAACAAATGTATAAGTAAAGGTTATCATATTAGTGAAATGCCTAAGGTATACAAGAGTAAACATCACTGAAACAATAACTAAGACACAATGTCAAGGGAATATACCAAGAGACTCACAAGTACAACCACAATTAACTAGAGAGATATACACATAAGGAATACATACCACAAGAACATTTTCACGTGGTTCACCCGCAACTTGGGCTACGTCCACCAAAGGTTTGTGCTATATTAAAACAAGGTGATGGGTTACGTTCTACTATGACACAATTGTCGCAAGGCTTATTTTCTTCAAGCCCTCCTTACATGAGACATTTTTCCCAAATAAAAAATTCTTCATTGGAAATATGAAGTTCTTCATATAAGAATACAAAGATTGATGTAATGAATATATTTCTACATAATTCTAAGAGATTAACTCCCTTCTATTCTATAAATTTTATTTCCAATTGTAATTATTCTATACATACCATATGTCACGTGGTAAAATTATCTATGTATAAATTCATAACCTAAATATTTTATAATATTACAACATATTATAATATAGTCTTTTAACATATATCTCTTATCCATATTCGACTTATTTATCCATGTAATAATACCAAAATATAAGTTCATAACCAAATATAATATAATATTAATATCATATTACCCATATTATAATAAACTCCTTTGTCACATATCTCTTAAGCTATATCATGTAAATACTTAAATTTTTTAATATTCTAACAAGGGACAACTTCCTTTTCGTCACACTACAATGTATTAACATACTTATGCCTCAAATTTTAAATGGTTAAGTAAAGTATCAACCAGTATTGGAAACAAGGGTAATATTATTTTCATATATTAAAGTTCCCTTTTTCAAAGTATCCTAATTTGTTAGTTACATGATCCAAGGTAACCTACCTTATTCCTTAACATAATAATCCCTACATACATCATCAAACTTCAATGCCCATAATTCCTTTTTATATGAGCACCTTAGATATATATGAATTTTATGTAAAAAGTTCTTCAAACTTTAACTTGTAACCATGCAATTACCAAAACGATAGAAATGCAACGCAAAGCTACGAGGGCACAACCATTCGTAACAAAATTCGAAAGGAGTTTATGTCGTTAAATTTCTTGGCAGCTATTGTAACCAAAAGGAAATCCCTCAACAAATCATTGGAAGACGCAAGGATCGATCTCAGGTTTCTGATAAAGCAAACGGACAGAGAAGAATGAAATACAATCTACTGCAACTACAAGAGAAACTTTGGCTAAATATTAATGCAGTAGCAGATTTCTAAGAAGGCTTCTCTTAGCAGCATCATAAGCGTTAAACTAGCGTCTACAACCCACTTAAATCTAATTACTTCATTCAAGCATGCAGTCATGGTAATCACACAATCTCTAACCACATATACTGAGATAACGTAAATTAACCAAGGTTGGTTCACAACGTCTTCCTTCAGGGTGTTTTATCTCCCACATTAAGTTCCCGTCATCAACGTTATAATCAAGGATTAAGCAAAGGTCTGACTAGGGTCGTAAGATGATAAAATAGCAAATACAAAATTAAACAATTAATCAATAGAGATAAAACTCTGCCCAACTACAGAGGAATAATATTTATACATATCAAGATAAAAGAATTAAGACAAACTTACCACGGTGACAGCCGCCAAATTACTTACCAGCTATCTCATTATAAAGATCAAAATGGGGATTAACTATCCAGCTAAAGATAATCACTGAAAAGGTTTTCGGGAAGCACTCTTCTAAATGCCATACTTCAGGCACTAAATTCTTTCTGATAGGTTTTCAACCTAAACTAGGTAAGTCCCAAAAACGTATTAAATCCCTTCTTTGTTCTCTACTAAAATCTTCTACCTCTAGTTAATTTTCAAAAACATATAAGTATATCATGTATGTATTAGCTTCCTACAGAGATTTCATTTACATGCTTCGTCGAATAGCCAGTTATTGGGGTCGTTTGCGCATTCTCATAGGATAATAAACTGTTATAAGACAAAGCCGTCACAGAGATCTCTCAAACACTACAGAGTCTGAGATATGGATGGATTACAATTTCCGACACAAAACAAAAACGCTAGGGTTCGACGTGTGTCAGTAGAGATGTGATGAAATTACAACTGTGCTTTCTAGATGTATTTAGACCGTAATCGACAGATTAATTATCAACTCTGTAAATCAGAAAGTGAATGTTTTTAAACTAAGAACAGTGGACTATATCCTTCGAACTAGGCAGAAAATCACTGTAAACAACCAAAGGAAATGTATCCACATGTGCATAAGGAGAAAACAAAATGCGATGTTGTCAAAGCTATATGCGTATTTACAAAAACAAGGAAGTTCTATCAAACAAGGCAATTCAATCATACTTGGAGATTACCTATGCTCTCTTCTCAGGCATATGCAGAAGAATTAACACAATAGATAAGTTTACCACGATAGATGAAACCAGCGATTTCATCTCCAGGACCAAAATCACATCCTTATAGCAGAGATAGCCTCCTAAAATCTCCTGTTGGCTACCGTCCTCCCTGCACTACCGATTCCGATCTACCATTCCAAAATTCACATAAAAAGAAAAACTTCCCCAAAACGGTGTTCTCCTCCCTATCAATAGTTCAGGATCTTACCCGCAGTGGTAGTCGTGGTTCTACTACAGACCTCATCAAGTGCCAAATGGCAATTTGGCGGATCTCTGCTTGAGGCGTAGTGCGCCTACATGGATAAGTAAGGCCATTAACCAAATTCAAACTATCCATTCAACGCTCAAAACCCTAGCGAGACAATATCCCTAAAAGTTCTCCTCCACTGCGACAGTTGTCAAATTTATAAAGTTTTTTAAGGGAAAAACGGATGCTCTAGTCTCTCAGGATTAAATGCCACGATGGTGGTGTCAGCTAGAAAAAAAAAAAAAGGTAGTGATGATACCATACAGCGATGGTTAGTGCATTATACGATGGCGGTTGAGAGCCCACTAATGAGACATTATCCTTAAAAAAAAATGGAGTTGTCAGCCTTCTTCCCTCCGTTATCTTAGTGGTAGTAGGGTGAGAATTAGTTCATGCACTATCTCTAGATATTTATTCAATTCTACTATAATACATCCTCACATTAGATAAGCTGCGTCATACCTTTTTATTTCACCAAGTTCATCTTTAATAGGATTTGCATTGCTAAAGTATTGGGTAAATTCCAATGGAACCCTTTGGCCCCCATAATAATAATATAGTATTTTATTAAAAAAGTATATAACGTTTATAAAATCTCAAACAAAATTTAACACATTTTTTTAAATTGATTTAACCACTCATCCTTTCATTTTTGAGCTGTCATACAACAAAATACCTTGATTTGGATTTTTAAGTTATTAATGCATAAGCATATAACCATGTTCATATTCTCCAATGCACTTTATATAATTAAGATATTTATATAATACCGATACTATTTTTAAATATGAAATCGAATTTCTTCTTTTATATAAATAAATATATTACTTCCATCACAAATACCTTCCATTTGTATTATTGAAAGAATATAATCACTTTATACATATATATATATATATTTATGATATTATTTTCATAAGTGAGAAATGATACTTCATTAATTATTTATGTATATATATATGTGTATTATTATCTATATATATATTTAGGTGACATTCATTTGTATTCATATTTTTTAGTTTCTTCACTTAGATAAAGGCTTTATCCTTAAGGCTCTAGTTACGTTAATTTACCTTTGCTCTTATGCTAGTAGCATTAGAATGGTCCAATATCGTTGTCGTATTGTAGATGCGTCATTCTGAAGTCTTCTAAGTGTAACATAACACTTACAAACAAAATAGTAGTTTTCTCGTCCCTTGGTGGGGCCTTGGCCTTGAGCTCCTCACCATGGCCAATTACAAAATTCATAATTTTTTTTTTTTTACAATTATAATAACAAATAGGCATCGAAATTGAGGGATGTTACAGAGCCTCCTTCATTCAGTTAGTGCCTACATGTGCCAGTTACACCTACCACACTAAGTTAGACTTAGTTTAATACCTGGTTGACCATTACTTGTGCATTGATGACTCCACTGATCTAATGATGAGGACTCCTAGTTGGAGCCAAGCTATTCCATGCAATATATTCGAATGACCTCCTTGGTTAATTCGAATTGCTCAGTCATGTTACTATATTGTATTGTATTCTACCATTATTAGTTGAATAGAGCACTGCTACAATCCTTTTGCACAGTTTTACACATATTTTTTGATTTTCATCTATTGTAATTGATTTACTTGCTCATTAGATCTGCTATGCTTAATTTCACATGGTATCAGAGCCATGGCAGGTTCAAGACTTCTTTTCTGCAGGGATTATTCATGAAGATTGAGCAATTTTTTGCTCACTTTGCAGCATTTTTCTGCAGTTGCAGCACCTTCTGTAGTTGCAGCTATTGCTCCATAATGGTTCTTGTATTCTTGTGATTTGCAGGTTTCTTACTTCCTCCATTTGCATTCGCTATTGCAGAGATGGAATATTACTCTTCACAAAATCTTCTTACTCCATTCAACTATGATGAATGGAAACCAAAGATGATTGCATGTTTGAAGAGACAATGTCTTTTTCATTTGTGCATTGGTATTACAAGAGATTTTGATTCCGATGAAGAGGAGAATGATTGGCTTAATGATTGTGACAAAGCTTTTTGGACAATGTGTCTTTCTATGTCTCTTTGTATGTGCTACCTCAGTACTACTGCTAAAAATCCAAGAGATCTATGGGCCCAACTCAATAGAGAAATTGGAAAGCAAGAAGAAGAGGATCATGCTAGCCTTTTGGAGAACAAGCCCGGTGAGATCTCCTTATGTGTTCTCTCTGATTATGTCTCGGCCTAAACAATTGTTCAAGATGAAGAAGAAACTGTAGATTCAAGACTCATTTTCTCACTATCTTCTATTTTGAATTCTGAGCAAGAAAAACCAGCTCATACTCTAGATTCCGAAGAGGTTCTTGAATCCTCTCTTTCACATGAGTTTTCTGGTATGCAAAATAATGATCTACTTGATGTTTTGGAGGTAAAATCTGATTTTGGAGGTGAAGCATTCGCCCTCCTTGATTGCATGCCCCCTATATACGTATGTTCTATCCTTTGCACAGTTTCTCAGAGGTTTACTCAAGATGAAGAGCACTACCATTCACTTGAGTTCAATTCTCATGCAATTTTTGTTGATTTTGGTTTTGATCTCACCCTTGTTGATTCAAAGGAGATCTCAAGAAACCATTTGTCAAATATTGGAGCTGATTTAACTTCCACTAATAAGAAGTTCAAGTTTCAAGATCTATTTGATCCGATTGGAGCTATTCCTACCTCACTTGGTTCGAATCACAGGTTCCAGGATCATCCTCATATTTTTTGATTTGTTCCAACCATTTTCGGTATGAAGAGCATGTTCATAAAGTGTCCACATTCGCTTGCATCCACTGATGGAGAATTCAAGCACATGTTTTTGGAGCATGTTCCATTTACTCCCAAGAGTAAGATACCTCCAGACATATCTACCTGGGTTTGGAGAAGTTAAATCTTTTTGTGTGTTACAGTCCATTTTGAAGGGGGGGTTTTCCCATGAGGTTTTCTCCATTTCCTCGGTTCATGGACTGTTATTTATTTGGATTATTATTGTATCGGGGTGACCTGTGGTCTCAGTAACCAAGGCCCTGTTCAGTTATTATTTTTTACATCATAGTATAGCTTGAGTGGGGGTGTTAGGATATCTCATCATTCAGTTTTGTACTTTGCATGCATCCCTGTAACATACCCTTTTTGCTGAAAAACATTTTATGGTGGAAACATTATCTTAACTTTTATTGTAAATTTTTGTATTGCACAAGTGTCCAAGGATGACTGTAATTTGCACAATATTTTATTATTAAATAAATTAAATAGGAGACAAACACCTAAGGGGACTGTTGAAAGAGTGTTTACTGACCCACTAGGTGGAATGGAATTTGGGGTAGAAGGAAATGGACAAATGGTAGCTTCATGAGGCAAGTAACTAGCTGTTGGTATGGGACAACTCCCTTGAATTGTGGTCTTAGTGCCCTAAAAGATGGGACTGGAGCTTGAGGCTCATTTATTGAAAACTGACCACTAAAGACCTAGGCAATCTTTTTAAGAGCCATCGAATTTTGGACTGAGGTTCATCACTTTTCCTGAGGAGGAAATTTACCTTGGGGTTTTGTTGCTTGGACCCAAGAGTTTCGATGAGGGGATATGCTAGTTTTTTATCATGGTATAAGTCTGCATATTATACTGTTGAGTCCAGAGTTATACTGCTGAGTGCAGAGTCCTAAAAGCTAAGGGGCAAGTCTTAATAGTTTGCTGCCTGTACAATTTCTGAGTGCCTTGCTTCTACACAGATTCCATCTACCTAGTGGTTCAGTAAACTGGCTCGGGGGTCCAAAGGAGGCAAGTAGTTTGGCTGCTTCTTCTGGAGAAGGTTGGGAGGAAAAAGCCTCCTTGGGTGTTTTTCCACCCTATCATCTGTTATAGTTTCTACATGTCTTTTATGTTTCTAAGTAGTTAAAATATTTTCTACAATTGTTGATTTAGTATTCATAAGCCATCATCATACAGAAGCATTTGTTTTGAATCTTGATCTAGTCATGATTTTTGTGTAATGATGATTAAGTAAATGAAATGATTGAACAAATAACTTCTCTGTATTTTTCCTCATACCGTTTTCTGTATAGTACTCTATAGAGAAGGAGAATTAAGATAGATGAATGATAGGCATATTGCCAAATGAATGAATAGACTAATGCTTCTGTATTTCATTAATATTTCTTATCAGTTATATTCTGTAATATAAAATATATGTCTAGACTCAAGATAAATAATAGCATTTCATATTACAGGTATTCTATTATCTTCTTTTACTTAGTGACATAAATAAATATTTCATCTCTGTACAAAAACCTAGGGTTTACACTTTAGGTCATTTACTTCCTCTCAGAATACACATGCTACACATTCTCTTATTTTTCTCTTTCAAAACAGTATAGTATTATATATTCATTTTATTTCTGTTATCAACCTTCATGAAATTATAACAACTACAAAAATAAACTTAACAGTATTTACAACATTTTATTTCTACTTCTGACAGAAATAGACTAATCTAGGGTTTTATGTTTTCCATGTTATTCTAAACCTTGCAAAGACTTCTATTCATTCATGTATTATATTTTATTTTTCAATGTCAAAACAAATTACTCGCTTCCACACTCGAAGTCACTAACAAGTCAAATGGAGTAACCAGAATCGGTTAACTCATATCACCTTTATCAAAACTTCTTAAAACATAGAATAAGACTATTTGGACGAATATCCATTTATCATCAGAATTCTTAACTCCTTTACTTTGACATTTTAGAAATCATTTCAACATCGTAAAATATAGTCACAAAAACATTTCACATGCATTGCTTAAAACTAAGACGAAGGAATATCTCAACATCAACATCAGACATTGGCATTACTTTCCTATCATAAACATTATCTGCAACAAACCATATAAATACACAAAGCTAGATTTCTATTTCCAAAGTCACCTACTGAACCGAATAGGTTAGAGTTTCAAAGTTTCAAAATAAACATTGAGTTTTGGCTCTTGGCCATCACCAAATCGACGAATATTGACAACCATTAACACAGAACATTGTTTCCAGACATGATGCAAAACCAAGGGCCGAACCCTTCATCTTTATCAAAAAGTTGAGGGATAAAAACCCTAGAAAATAAGTATTACATTTCAAATAGACAGTCAATTGTAGAATACATTATAAAAGTAGGTTGAGGATCTTCTATCCTCCCTATGTTATCTTGACAGAATGTAAGCTTTGCAACAGCAACCACATCTCCAGAAAACTGAAGGCTTTGACCATTTCAACACAACAAACAGTTGCCAGGAGAACCCACAAGGGAACCAGCGAGACTTACCACTTACACGCAGTAGTTCCCACTCAAATGGAGCTTAGAACCTTATAGATGACAGAACTTGCCACGAAAATGAGGAGGGTTAAACATTATCCCAAAACTAAAGAAAATAATGACGAATGTAGCCATACGAAATTTACAAGTAAAACATTACCTAGATAATTAAAATTGAAGGCTACAAAGGATAGCTTCTGCAACTAGTTGAATCTCGAGACACTTGCACTTCTTTGGAGTGAATACAGTTCCCATTTTTATAGAAGTTACTCGGCTTCTTAACCTTGAAGACTATTAACGTTCTCTGCAAATCATGGTAACAAACCGAAGGAAGCGGTTCCTCATGAACTAGCTTCGAAGATGAATACCACTATACTAGTGTAAGATTCCATAGACATTCAAATACCAAACAATGCAGTAAAATTCCACACAGAGCTCGGCTCTTAATCTATCAACCTGTAACAGTAACCACTCTCAGGTCACAGGTTTGATTCATTGGAAGAGCTCTCAAAAAATACCAATAAACCCTAATCCTTCGCAGTGTTGATGTATATGTAACTTCAGAATGTATTTCATATATATTTATTGTACTCCTATAGAGATGTATTATACCTCTATACGGAAGTATTTGTATTCCTATAGAGATGTTATTATTCCTCTATACGGAAGTGTCATCATTTATATTTTAAGTGTCGTAACTTATACTTCATGGGTTATTAGACCACAATGTTGGGGTCAGCCCTATATAAGTCATGTGGGTCGAAGGTTTATTAGACCACCATGTTGGGGTCGGCCCTGTATAAGTCATGTGGGTCGAAGGGTTATTAGACCATCCTATTGGGTGTCGGCCCAGTCAGCATTGTATGATGTGGTTAAGTTGAGGCCGACCTAGTAAAGGTTATTAGGCAAGTCAAGTCAAGTATAAATAGAGTGCGGGAGGCACTCTATTTCATCATTCTATTCTCACACACACTCTTTGGAGAGTGGCGCACTTGTGGAGGAGGAGAAGCTGATGCTAGGAGATGTCTATCTCTTATGCTTGGGTTGTATCATTGCTTTATCTATCTCTAAGGAAGTTATTGGAGTTCTTCACCTTTATGGTTTTCCCCTAGTAAACTCTGTGTCTCTTGTGTGCTTGCATTATTGTGTCCATGATTGATATGCTGTAGATATGTTGTACATGTTGTTCTCTTAGTTAATATCCTAGATCATATTGAAGTAAATTCTGAAAAACGAACATGGTATCAGAGCTAGCCTGAAAGAAGGCATGGTATGGCATGTACGACACTTATTGCACTTGCGATGCTAGGGCTTAATATAGAAAAAACTAGTCATTGTAGCACTTTCACTATAAATCCATTTTGGTGAATTTTTCGGATATGAAACTTTTACAAGTTGAATATTAGATCCCCATGTACCTTGTGTCCAAAGGAAAACTTCTAATTCATTGTACTTTTTGTTTTATGATTTGTACAATCTAGGGTTTCCGCCTCTTCCAGATCTGAGTCATAAACAGGTGACCTGGGAAAAAAGGTCATAACTTGGGCTAGGAAGATCCAAATGAAATTTCGTAAAACATGACAGGTATTACACAGACTTTAATTTCTCAAGCAGCTTTTTCAGAGGCTGAAAATGAAACAGTGACACATGGCATGCCGTACAAGTTCGCTCTCCTGTTTTATCCCATAAACAGGTCACGTTGCGACACTTGGCATAATGCTCTCTCAGAGAATCCAATTGAGGTCAGAAATGTGGGGTTGGAAATATGACAGTTTGGGCTACCATAGGTAGATGTTTCAGACCCTGTGGATCAGAAAGTTTGGAGTTACACAAGAAACAATCAGGTACATATTTCTGTCAAAACAGAATTATTTTTTAGCACCTTCATTCATGGGTTCGGGAATTTAGGGTTTCGGAGAAAGTTGGAATTTTTGTAATTCGAAACCATGGTTGAATGATACTCATCAAAATCAAAATTTGGAGACCAAGATCAAAATTTTTGGTTGGCCAGAACGTCGGGCTTGATCATACCCTAGTTCAGGACTTTGATCGAAAAAGTGGAAAATTAGGGCTTCTGCAAAAATGGGAATTTTTGAAATCTGTGACCATGGCTAGAAGCTCCTCAGAAAAATAGAAGCTTAGAGCTTTGGATCAAACTTTTTGATTGGAAAGAAGGGTGGGCTTTCTCTAACCCTAGTTTGGGGTCATGTCTAATGAATCTGGAAGTTTCAAAGGAAAATTTGAGGGGTGAAACTTTACAGTTTTCAAATTCTGAATATACCGGCTTGATCATCTCATCAAGGCGCATCTTTCTATCCTTTTAGAAGTTTGAAATTCAAAGCTTGAATTTTTTAGGGTTTCTCTGACAAACCCTAATCCATCTCCAGATCCAGTTCCTGCAAATCAAGTGGATTGGGTTAATCCTAGAAGAGAATGGATTGGTCACCTGCATAAGTGAAGAAGTTCTTGTTTCAGAGGAAGATGAGGTTGAGGCCTTACATAAAAAGATTACAATCAATCTCGATAGGTATGACTCATACAGGTATTGTAATGTCCCCATTTTTACCCCCTTTTTCATTAAATCGTAAATGATGTAAATATTGTTATTTAATCATGGTGAGGAGCTCAAGGCCAAGGCCCCACCATTGATTTAGCATTTTATGTATCAGCAATTAAAAATAGATGCCTATGGTTCTTGTGCTAGATAGGCACCATGTAAATTAAGACATCATGTAAATATGAATTTTAATGAAAAAACCACAACTGGCTATGCAATGCAACAAAGAGATGGGGGCATGATTCTACAAGGAATAGGGAGGGAAATTATTCAAACCCTTGAGCCAATGGTGTTAATCCATGTGTCAATGAGAAAACCCATAAACCACCAACTACCCATTTTGGGTTATGCACCCAATCATTTAATTCTTCCAAGAGTTGGTTGAGGCAGTTAAGGCCTTGGGAATGAAGAGGTATGGCATCCAATTTCGTGCATGGGCAAGCCATCAACCTGGAAAAACGTACTTTTGCTTCTGGTGCAAGAAAACACCCACGAAATTGTGCCCAAATCCATTCTGAACCCGTAGTCTTTCCTCTATCACGCAGTCTGAACTACTGGGTCTTTCCTTCATCACGCTTTTCACCAATTTCCTGCATTTTCCATAGCTGGGAGCTCGTTTTTTTGTTGCACAGTGGCTAGGAGAAAGGGATTCACGTTTTGGGGGTTTATAGAGGTCGTTCTTGCCCCTGAAATGCAAAAAAATGTTTTCCGAAAACGAATTTGCTTTCCCAAGGTTTATTCCCCATCTACCAGTTCATTTTGGGTTGCCCACATTTTTCAACACTGGTATTTTGTTGTTGGGTGCATCCCTGCATTGGTTTGAACTGTGAGAAATAAATTAGGAGTAAAAGTGGACTTGAATTGGCTTGATAAACCTAGTCAGGGGGATAACCTCTCAAGAAGATCAAAGGGCTAGTTGCTCTTCTATGCACACCTTGAAGAACACTAGAATGGAAGGTATGGCCTAAGGGACTGTGTATTAGTGAAGGGAATACTTCCTTGTGCCAGGTGTGTAGGTATTGTGGGGACCAAGCTAGATAGATCTTGCAAAGGGTGCCCATATCTCTACGGATGATCCCACTAGCTTGGCAATTCTTCCTTCCATTGCCTAACAGCTTGATAAACCCAACTGTAGCTTGGCTTAGCTGATTTGGTGTATCTTTGGGCTATGTGTGAGTCTACTGTTCCCTGATTCCTTGTAGAGATCATGCCCAGCTCGGGGGTGGCAGTGTGTGGAGATATTGATGATCACAAATGGCCTATGGTAGGGTGGAACGTTGCAGTTGCATAGCCAGTTGCTTGGGACTACTTTGTTATAAGATAAGTACTCTCTTGTGTTAACTTTGCATTTATTTATTTGATGAATATCGTGAATGTATGATGGATGTGTTATTGAAATTAGTTCCACTGTGTTTTCTTATAATTATACATTTCCATATGTTCTTTTATATTATGTGAATGCTTATTTAAAACTTGATGGGGCTAGATGCCCAGTTTTAGCATCACGTTCTCTCTATCATGATGGTATGATGGGAGGGGACATTACAGGTATGTTTCGAATTTTGTTCATGATTAAGTTTATGGTATATTTGTCTTCATATTATTACGGTTACTACAATCTTGATTAAATTTAGACTTGTCGTATCACCTTAAATAAAATTATGAATGCATGATAGAAGATATTCATTGATTAGGGTGTTGACATTTATGATTATACTAATGCATTATGGTGTTGTATGAGGTTTATGTTGTCCACTATCATGAAAGGTACACCAAGAAAGACAAATCATGTTCTATTTCAAGAACCTATGATCATGGTGACATGAAGACAAAGATTCATCCATTGTCATGGATCACATAGAAAATCTATTTACGAGGTATGCATAACTTGGTTCTATAATGGTTAACTTATGAGATATGCAGGTTACTAGCACAAGTCATTGAAAAGAACAAGAAGACATCATGTGGGTATGTTAGACATAACTAGCTAACATACTAATCCAAGTATGTTTTTCCTATATAAATTTAGAATCCTACCTTCTGATAGGATCTCTTATATAAGTATACATGGCATGATTGATAATCATTATTCATAGGTTTGAATAATCATGGGTGTATGCATATTATGTTTCTTACCTTAACTGATGATATGACTAACCAGAAGAGTCATGAAAGTATAGGTTTGAATAATCACGGGTTTAGGCATATTATGTTTCTTACTTTAATTTATGATATGACTAAGCATAAGAGTTCTTGAATACTAATTCTTATTATTTATGTTTGAAATGATCATGACTATACATGCTTAAGATTATTGTGTTTTGATAGTATTGAGAATATATTAATAAATGTATGATTATGTATGAGATCTCGAGGATATCACAATAATGATACTTGTAAGCATGCATAGTGATCGAGGATGGATATAAGTTCAAGGACAGGTAATCCAGGAAGCAAAGATCAAGAGGGAGTCCACCCAACAACCAAACAAAGATAAATATTTGAATTGTCATTTCTTACAGATTTGTTTGTTTAAATAATGTTGTTCAATGATGTATATGCTTATGTTCCTAGACTTAGGTTGTGTATTATGCATATTAGAATAATTGCAGTATACTACTAATATGCATGTGATGGGTAAGTGGCCTATGGCAATGTACAACATTCCATTGCTACTTATCTAGAATGAAACCTCTTTGGTGACATGTTGGGAGTAGTGAAAAATCTTAACAATGTTCTGGTAGAGATTGGAAGGCATCTAGAAATTTAAAGGATATGGATGAATGTTGTACTGAAGCATTGGATAAAATAATTGCATGATTGTATGACATATTTCTTTATGTGTAAGAATTTGTTCTAAAAACTATGAGATGTTTATAATCATGCAATTTAACTTGTTTTGTAGGAAAGATCATATACCATCGCCTACAAAAAAAGGACTACAACATTTGTTCCAGCAACAAAGATATCTATTGAAGATATTGAAGTTTCGAGGATCTGGGATGAAGTAATGGAAGAATGCCATGATCAGTCGATCATGAAGAATGATGTTTGGGATGTAGTCCCAAGACTTGAAGGGAAGTCTGTTGTGACTTCCAAATGGATCTATAATATCAACCATGCTGCATATGGTAGCATGTGTTGGTCACTCTATATGTCAGTTAATTAAAGCTAACACACATAATGGTCAATATAAATTGTCAAACCCAGGAAGGTCTTTTATTTCAAAGGCAATAAGAAAAAGCTATGCATAAACAGATCAAGCAGTTGATTTGCTGAATGTAAATAATGATCCTACCTATGTGTCCACCCAACTCGTTCCCTAAGAACACTAATCTAATTCATACATCTACGAATACAAAAGAAAGCAACTTCCCTACAGAAATCAACCCAGCAAGTCAATGATCTAATGATGAAATGAAACTAGATTACTTTTGCAAGAAGTTAAATCCTATAATTATCAAACTACAGCATTCAATCTTTACCAAAATGATCTATCCAGTAGCTACTGTAACTCTACCATTATCTGTCTAATCTATAATGTAATTGAAAATACGACAACAACCAGAATTAAAACACAAGCTTGAACTCTAATTGATAATTAATGGAAATCCTAGAAAGCATAAACAACTAGAAGATAATTGGAATTGAGCTTGGCTGTCACAGCTGATTAAAACACACATGCAAATTAAGTAAATTATCCTACACAGTCGACTGTCACACCACTCTATTACAGCTATTCAAGATGCAATTACAACTACTAGAAAGGAAAGCTAAACTCTGTTATAGCTATCAGTAATCTCTGCAATCATTCCACACCACACAATAGAAGTAAAACTAAACTACTCTACCTACTTAAATTGGTTATCTCTGTGAGAAGGCAGGCCCTGGCCTTCTAACAGAGACGCCGAGAGTCATAGCAAATGAAGACACAGAAATGAATAACTCTGCTCTCATATTATTGATGGAAGATCATGAGTCTTAGTGGTCTGTTACAGCTTACACAAGTAAAGATTATCCAACCACAGGATACAAAAGCCTTCTGGAATTTATACAAAGGAAATGCAGTTTCAAATCCACTAAAATCACGCAGTAATGAAGATCTATGATCTTCATGTTGCGGAGTTACAGCTAACTGATACAGCATATTAAACAGGGTCGTTAATTATGAAGGAGGATGTTGCTTTGATCATTAATGGGTCAACAGACTCAACAGCTGGAATGCCACCTGTCTGTCGCAGCTAGGCGCTACTTCAGTGGAATCTATTACAGTGGGGATCTGATATAGCTTGCGTGGAGGATGTGCTGTCCCTTGGAGTTATGACGAGATGGTGCCTTGAAGAGTCATAGCTGGTGCTACTGAGCTGATACACCTGCGCTTTAGATTTTGGCTAAATGAAATCACACAGATTAGTATAAACCAAGGACTAATATCCATAATCTTTTTAACAATCTTAGGCATAAAAATAAATAAGGCAATAACAAATTATACCTGTCAATATCATTGATTGATCTGGAAAGGACATGGATATAGCTCATGAAAGTAGGATGGAATCAGGGCAAAATGATGTAATAAAGGTGGCCAAAAAGGGACATTTCCTGGACCCAACATCTCCCCCGAACTATCCAATTGTATGTCCTCATGCAACAACCTCCCTTAATCTGAATATGAGTCTGAGTGAAATCTGTGGAGATTTGTAGGGTTGTAAGCGAGTTTTGGTGCTTCCCCTCGAGGAACAAACCCATAGCAGGATACCCAATGCCCCCACCACAGCTCTTCTTATTCTAATGTTAGAGCATAGCTGGTTCTGTAAGAATTGCTTATAGGCAACCAAATGAGAGGGAATTTGAATCTCAAACCCAGCCACCAATATCCACACCTTTCCATGCACCGCACATATCTAGGAATCCTTGTCAAAGCTTGCCTAAAATTTTTGAAGCCATATGGATCCATTTCCTTAAGAGATGAGGAAGAGTATAGCCATCTGTATTCACTACCTTCCAGGGCACTCTGCTGCATATTGAGGATCATTGGGACACATGTGGTAAGGAGTCTATCTCGTAGTCTCTCAAAATATCAGGCAATTGAGGGAACCCTGAGAGTTTTAGTATGATTTTCCATGAATGTTGATGGATTCTGAGGTCCCCCCTAATCCAAAGAGTAGAATTCTCCTCATTCCTAAGGATGGTTTGGAAAGCATCTCGCCATCTTACATGATTAATGACAAAGGAAGCAAATGCCCTCAGCTGAATATCCCCTAGAATAGGTAAAGGATTAGATGGAAAGTTAAAGTAGCAAGCCCTGTCATGTAAATATAATTCACATAACAAATGCTGATCCTCAAAGTCACTCTTTAGAAAAGTCTCCAGAAACTGAGTGGCTGTTGCCAAATCAAATGATCTTCCATCCTTGAGAGCTCTTAATTGGAATAAGGTTGTCTTCTCATGGAGAAAAACAGGGTAAGAGGGGTATGGAGCCCTGCAACTCAACAATTCTATGGAGAGAGTGTACATTTTATCTTTTTCTTGCTGCAGGGACTTAAGTTTCTTCAATCCTTCCAATTTTTCTTGAAGTTTCTCCCACCGGAGTTTCTGGAAGAATAACTCCTCAGCTCACTTTTCTCTCAACCCCTTAATGACATTCCTATGTTCCTGGAGAGAGATCATACCTGTTCTAAACTGTTCACTCCACTTGATCCATTTATCCAACTCGATATTTAACCAAAGAACCTTCTTTTGCAGCCACTGAATCTTTTTGTCTTCTACCTCCTTCTCATCATCAGAATCCAGATAAATGACTTCCTTACCTTGCCTTGGCACTGTGACAGTTTCATCCTCTAGTGGGGTTGCAGTGGTCTGTGCATGTAGTGCAGTCTCAGCCATGGGTTTTAGAGATGTTGGTTCTTGTGTAACAACATTCTTTATTTCCATATCCACCTCAATTTCCTGAGTCTGTTTTATAGTCTCAGTCAATATTCTTAGGGCTGCTGGTTCTTGTGTGACAGCACCCTCATTCTCTATTTCAATCTTAGACAGCTCAGTCTGTGTTTCCACTGTAGCAAATGATTTTGGAAGAACTGGTTCTTGTGTAACAGTGTTTTCCTCTTGATCCTTGATATCGAATGTTGCTGTCTGAATTGCAGCTTCACTAAACATTTTCAAGGGTACTGGTTCTTGTGTAACAATCCCATGTTCCTCTTTAAACTACTGAGATTGTTTCTTTTCTTTGTTGCAGTAGGTGTCTGGCTCATGTTTCCTGATCTTACTCCTCGTTTCTTTGACACAGGGGTCCCTACCTTAGTCGTTTCTTCTTCAATAATAGTACCCCTTGTTTCTGAAGAGGATTCAACTTCCCAAACTTCCACAATCCCTTCTTCTACTGTATGTTGTCCTTCCCTTTGAATTTCTGTTTCTGCAATTGCAGCTTCAACTATTGCAGCTTCAACAACTACTCCAGTTTTAGCTTCTTTTAATTGAATATCTTCTTCTGCAGTTACAGATTCTACTCTTTCTTCCTCCTGTTCCAGTGTTTCCATCACAATTTTCCCTACTATAGGGTTTTTTGTTACTGCTGCTTCTCCTTTATTTACTTCCCCTTCATCATTGGCCTAGTTTTCTGTTGCTCCAGCCTCCCCCCCAACTGGGTTTGAGGAACTCCGGTCCTCACTATCTTCACTAGCACCCCCCACTTCTAATATGGGTTGTATGATTGGCACATCTCCATCCAAAAATTGCTCCCAAGTTAAATTACGAATTGCAATGGCTCTTAGGACCAGTAATTTAATTAAACCATGATTAGTAAGGGAGGAAACTAGGTGCTGGGTGGTTCTTTCATATCCATCCATGGTTTGTAAGGATTTAAGCAGATAGAATGGTATATTTACTAAATGACCATGGCGCAAATGAGACAGTAAGGGAAGTTTAGAAAAGGAAACGACTTGGTACCTACCTCCACAAGAAATATATCTTTTCACAAAGATTGCTACTTGATTCCAGGGTGGTGGTAAGGAAGCCAGTTCCATCCCACGACGCTTTGGAATGACCTGCTCTCCCACTGACAAAAACTCCCTCACCGTATTTGCATTATGTACCTTCCGTCCAAATAGCCTCTTCCCAACCATGGGTAAACCAGTAAATTCAGCTATGATTTCCTCTGTAGCATCCATGCGCAATCCTCTCACCTCAGAGTGAGTATCATTCAGGTTGAGGGCAAATTGCAATGCGGTTTCTGTGTGAAATCCATTCAACCGTTCAAAATATGCCATCCAACCTGCTGCTATGAAAATATTAAGAACCTCTTCATTGGCGCGTACAGTGTTTGTATTTACTGGTTCATGTCTGACTGGGTTTCCCATTTTAATCTCTCCTCAAGGTTCAGAATTCAACAATTTCCAGTTTAGAAGTGGAAAGTTGCATCTTACAAACATGCAAAGGGTCGTTGGGGTTCAAAAATAGGGTTTTAGGCCAGTCTGCGCCAGTATGAACGTTCTATTGAAGAAATGAAGTTGGCCGATAGGAGTAACAAGTGCAAAATTGGGTAAGGTGACGGAGAGTAATTACAATTATGACCTTAACATAATTCTTAAAGTGTGATTCACATGGGTTCATTAATTGAGGGTTGTGACAGGACATAATCGTTATTACCGTATTAATTTTCTACCAAATCATGTAAAAGATAGGATCTGTACCTTGCGTTTATGATTTTGAGTCATGTATTAATCATTGCAGCCGGCTGTCGTCCTTGCGGGTATAAATGCACATTTGCCGAAGTGATGTGGCCACTGCCACCCGGGTTGACAACTACTCAAGGCATCCGAAATTTCCTTCGTGGTGGATCGTAATTGGACCTTATGGAGCAAGTGCCAAAACTGACGCCTAATTCACATCATTATTGGCATCATTAATAGGAGAGAAGGCAAACTGGCGGAGTATCAGCTGTGAAATTTAGCAAAATAAGTGAAAATGGTGGAGTCACAATTGTACGGAAGGAGCGAGAATGAAGTTGAAAGAGCGTAATAACGGCTGCTAAGTTTAGCATAATTAAACAAGGATAGCAGAGTCGCAGATGCTATGTTTAGCAGAATGGACAAAGGTAGCGGAGTCTCAGCTGCTGGATTTAGTGGAATGGACAAAGGTAGCAGAGTCTCAGCTGCTCGGAAGGAGAAAAAATGAAGTGAAAATGGCGGAGTAGCATCTGCCAACTTAGAAAGATAACCAAAAATAGCGGAGTCGTAGCTGTGGAACTTGGATGAATGAGCAAAAGTGGCAGAGTCGTAGATATGAAATTTGGCAGAATGGGAAAATGTCTCAGAGTCGCAGCTATGAAATTTGGCAGAATGGGAAAATGTGGCAGAGTCGCAGTTACGAAATTGGCAGAATGGCAAATTTAGCGGAGTCGCAGCTGCGTCAGACTGTAGTATAAGCACTTTTTATCTATGGAAGACCACGAATTATCCATCTTCGTCAAAGAGATTTATTAGATCAAGAACAGATATGGGGTGTCTGCAGTCGTCTGGCCTAGTCATGGCTGCTACTCCTCCAATAAGTCCCTACACACAGTTCTTCAAAACAAGTCGATCAAGTTCAAGGAAAATTTAAAATAGATAAAATACAGAATGAAAGAAAAACCAATTATTTATGTACAAAAATATGTGTGGAAACTGCAACTTTTAAGAATTCACAGGGTTTAAAAATCCCTGTCCTGATGTTAACTGATACTTTGGATCAACTGCAACTTGTGAAATAAAATCCTCCCTTGAGATCGGCCTGTGATACAGTCGTAGCCGATGACCATTTGCAAATAATGGTACCTTGTTCTCGTCAATGGTGATCAATCGGACTGTTCCATTATCAAATACTTGATCTATCTAATAGGGCCCCAACCAACGGGTGTGTAATTTGCCTTTAAAATCCCTCTTAAATCGTGAATCATACAACAGGGCCCAGTCTCCTTCCTGGAAAACCCTTTTTTTATAAGTCTGTCATGCCATCTAGAGCGTTGATGTTGAATTAAGGCTATATTATGCACTGCAGCTGTGCGCTTCTCATCCAATTCATTGAGCTGATTCAGTTGATTCCTCTGTGCCTCTGATAAATCTAGGTTTGCTTCAACAACTATTTTTAAAGTTCTGATTTCAAATTCAATTGGAAAAACAACATTCTTGCCATACACTAGCTCATATGGGGAAAAACTAGTGGTGTTACGCCAAGTGGTACAATAGGCCCACAGTGCCTCTGGAAGTCTTTCAGCCCAATATTTATGATGGCTCTTCACTATTTTTGTCAGAATAGCCTCAATGACCTTGTTCATGCTCTCCACCTGCCCATTGGCCTATGCATGATATGGTGAGGTTGTTATGTGCTGAATGTGAAATTTCTGCAACAGTGCTTCTAGCTTGTGAGATACAAACTGTGGTCCATCGTATGTAATGATCTCCTTAGGTACTCCAAACCGAGTAAAAATATCTCCGTACAGGAAATCAATCACAGCCTAATCATTGGCCTTGACCAAGGCTATAGCTTCTACCCATTTAGTCATGTAGTCTGTGCAAACCAAGATATGAACTTTCTTCTTTGAGGGAGGGTTGATAGGCCCTACAAAATATAGAGCCCACCTATCAAACGGTTCAACCACAAGCTGTGGCTGTAAAGGCATCTCATCTAATCTGTTGGGTTGGCCCATCCTTTGGCAGCTATCACATTCCTAGACATACTTCTTCCCATCTCTAAACAATGTAGGCCAGAAATAGCCCATTCTCAAAACTTTATGACATGTCCTCTTGTCAGTAAAATGTCCCCCACAGGGCTCATCATGGCAAGCTTTAAGAGTGCTGAAGATTTCATCTTATCTAACACATGTTCTGATTTCTAAATCAAGCCCTGTGTAGAAAAGATGGCCATCAATCTAACAGTACCTAGCACTCTGTTGTATGATTTTCCTTCTTTCTCTCTTTGACAGATGTGTTGGAAGCTTACCTGCAGCCAAAAAATTAGCAATATCTGCATACCATGGGGAATGAGCTGATACTGCAAACAAATGTTCGCCATGGAAGGAATCTTCAACTGATAAATTATCATCACTATTAGTAAGTCGAGATAAGAAATCTGCAACAACATTTTCCTTTCCTAGTCTATCAATAATTGTAATATCAAATTCCTGTAACAGTAACAACCATCTAGTAACTCTAGCATTCGTGATTGGTTTATTCATTAAATACTTGATAGCAGAATGATCAGTGTGCACAAAAGTAGAATATCCAGTAATATAATGTCTAAACTTATTGATGGAATAAACAATGGCAAGAAATTATTTTTCTGTGACAGTATAATTTAGTTCAGCAGGAGACAAATTTTTACTAATATAGTAAATGGCATAAGGAGCATTACCTTCCTGTTGTCCCAAGACTGCTCCAATGGCAGTGTCTGAAGCATCTGAAGAAATGTGAAAAGGCAGAGCCCAATTGGGTCCTCGTAAGATGGGTGCTATAGACAGCCTCTTCTTTAGCTCATTAAATGTTGTTTGGCATGCATCATTCCAGACAAACTGTGCATCCTTCATCAGCAAAGTGAACAAAGGAGAAGCTATCTTGGAAAAAATTTCTATAAATATTCTATAATAGCCAGCATGACCCAAGAAGCTACGTACATCCTTCTGTGTCCTAGGAGTTGGTATGTTTTCAATTACCTTGATTTTGGATGGATCTACCTAGATACCATCAGAAGAGATGAAGTGCCCCAGCACTATGCCTTCAATCATCATCATGTGGCACTTTTCAGTGCTCAAAGAGAGCTGGCTTTGTTCATAGTGTTTCAGGACCTTTTCTAAGTTCTTTAGTGCTTCTTCATAACTGTCACCATATGGAGTAAACTCATCCATAAAAATTTCCATGCAATCATTCACCATTTCTGAAAGAATTCCAATCACTACTCTCTGAAATGTAGCTGGTGTGTTGCACAACCCAAAAGGAAGTACTCGGTATGCAAAAGTCCCCCAAGGATAGGTGAAAGTGGTTTTGTCTTGATCTTCTGGAGAAATCTGAATCTGGTTATAGCCACTAAAGCCATCCAGAAAAGAGAAATACTTCTTCCCAGACAAGGTATCAAGGACCTGATCAATGAAAGGTAAGGGGAAATGGTCCTTCTGTGTTGCCTTGTTCACTTCTCTGTAATCCATGCAGACCCTCCATTTCCCATTATTCTTTTGACATGATCACAAGTGGAGAAATCCACTCACTATCTGAAATTGGATATATAAATCCAGCTTCCAATAGTTTCTGGATTTCCTCTTTCACTTTGTCTCTCAGGTTCGGGTTCATCCTTCGTTGGGGTTGGCATACAGGCCTAGAGTCGCTCACTCTTAATATGGATGTGATGAGTGCATAGATGAGAAGGAATTCCTTTCATGTCTGTGTACTCCCAAGCAAAAGCTCCCCTACGCTATTTCAGCAAAGTGACTAGCTGTTCTAGCTCGCTAGATGCTAGATTAGGATTGATATTCAATGTTTTTCCTGGTTAAATTTCCATTGGAACACTCTTCGAATTCTTAAGTACTGGAATTACATTATCATCACCGATCAGAGTCTCTTCTGTAATATTTTCTTGTTCTGTTGCAGCTAAAGTACTGTCCAAGATCTGATAGACATTCTTATTGACTGACGTGGGCTCACTGATGAAACTATTAATGGCATCATCCTCTGTTTCATCTTTAAATGTCAAGGCTCTCCCTATGGTTAATAGTGGCTGCACACCCTCTTCCTCCTCCAAATCTTCCCACAATGGAGTTTCATCTTCTATGCTTGGTCGAGCTGGAGGGTACAGGGTTAGATTTTTTTATCTCAGTTCCGTATGAAATAGTCATAGAACCTGACCGGCAGATGATATAGGCATCAGCTGTGGCCAACCACGATCTTCCTAGGATCAGTGGGTGTCCCACCAACTAAGATTTTGGTTGTAATACCAAAAAATCCACAGGGTATTCCCAGGAGTCGACTGAAATTATGAGGTCATCTAGGATTCCTTCCGGTTTGATTGTTGATCTATCAGCAAGTTCCAAAACAGTACGGGTTGGCCGAAGATTAGTGAGTCCCAATTTCTTCACAGTCTCTATGGTCATAACTTTAATAGCTGCGCCCAAATCCACCAAGACATTTGGAATTTGTGTGTTCCCTATGTGCACTGTAACAGTCGGGTTCCCAAGGTCATCTTACTTTGCCACAGGTGCCTTTCCCATTATCAATTCTGAAAGCTTTCCCAGCACGTGGACAGTGGGAGGATCCCTGGGCCTTCTTCCTGGTTTCTTAACACACAAATATTTAACTGTCTTAGCATAAATGGGCACATCACGGAGGGCCTGTAATAGTGGAATTTTAACATACAAAATTTTCAACTCTCCCACAAGATCAAATCGGGTCTTTCCATTGTTTTCTGCAGTTGCAATCGTTTAGGGTACAGTTGTTCTCTATTCAACTATGTAGGCCATGACAGATCGTGTGTTGCTTCCTGAGTTTCAGCTGCTACTTCAGTAGGAGTATCAGCATCCTCAATAAAAGGGATTGCTGAATTAACCATGTTTTCATAATGCTGATTTACTCCAGTTGCAATCAATGGGGGTGAAACATCCTCAGTGATAATAGGCTCCACCACCCTTCCTGATCGTAATTGTATATCATTGCAGGGAATCTGAGTGATGGAATATGCAGGTATGTTGGCAGTCTCAAATTGATGGATTGCTTTATTGTTTAGGTTCAGGTTAGGTTGTGCAGGTAGCTGTGGTCGAAGTGGTGCATTCATGGGTGCGACATTGTTCTGGAAAGGGAGTTGTGCTTGCCGATACTGCTGATGCTGATACTGTTGAGGAGGGTACTGTTGATACTGAGTCTAGTGATGGGGAAAGTTATTTCCTTGATAAGAGTTTCTCCAATTGAAATTCCAAGGAGCTTGGTTTGACTGTTGTGGCCATGGTGTCCATGAATTAGGATTTTGCATTGGGTTCTTGTCACGTCCCCTCCCATCATATCAGCTAGATGGAGAGGATCGTGATGTTAAACCAGGACATCTAGTCCCATACATAGTAGACAAACATTCAATTTAAAATAAACTTATACATATGAAAGTGCATAACGAACGTGGTACTAAACTGGGCATCTAGCCCCATGAAACTTTTAACCATAAGCATTCAAATAATATAACAGAGACATATGGAAATGTATGATTTTTAAGAAAATCACAGCGGAATATTAAGAATTGCACCTCCATCATACATTTAAGATGTTCATCAAATAAGTAATTGCAAGTTAATACAAGAGAATACTTATCTCAATAAGGTAGTCCCAAGCAACTGGCTATGCAACTGCAACGTTCCACCCAACCATAGGCCAGTTGTGCTTATCAACCTCTTGATACAACTGCCACCCCCGAGCTGGGCATGATCCCTACAAGGAACTAGGGAACATCAGACTCACACATAGCCAAGCATACACCAAGATGATCCAAGCCAATGTGCAATTGGGTTTATTAGGCTGCTAGGACATGGAAGGGAAGAATTGCTAAGCTAGTGAGCTCAACCACAGAGCTATGGGTACCCCTCCCAGATCTATTCAGCTTGTCACTCACAATGCCTACACACCCAACACAAGGAAGTATTCTCTTCACTGCCACACAGTCCCTCAAGCCATACCTTCCTTTCTAGTGCTCTCAGGGTGTGCATAGAAAAGTAGCCAGCCCTCTTGATCTTCTTGAGAGGTTACTCCCTACACTAGGTTTATCAAGCTAATTCTGTCCACTACCACTCCAGTTTCTTACTTACAGGTTCAAATCAAACAAGGATGCTCATAACAGCAAAACTACACTTGCTGAGCATGAGAAAAACGTTTCAACAGTGGAATGCATGAGGTGGGGTTTCCTAAGCTTCAGAAAAACGTGGGTAGACTCAAAACGAATTGGCAACTAGAAAAATTCGACTAGGAGAGCAACCCATTCCAGAAAAATGCCCCAAGGGAAAAAAACGACCTCTCCCTCAGTCCAAAATCGCGTCCCTCCTTCCCCAGCTGCTGTAAAATACCAAAAACGAGTTCCTGGGCATGGAAAAACGCAGGGTTATGGTGAAAAACGTGAGGATAACTTCCAGTGAGCTCAGTCTGCATGAGAGGAAGAACATAATGGATGAGGAATTGCCTTAGGTAGCATTTCGTGGGGGTTTTCTTGCCCAACAAGCCAAAAATACGATTTTCAGGTTGGTGGCTTGCCCATGCATGAAAATCTGACTGCCATACTTCTCCAATCCCAAGACATTAACTGCCCCAACCAATCTTAGGAAGAATTAAATGATTGGGTGCATGAGACAAAATGGGTAGTTAAGAGTTCATGGGTTTTCTCATTGACACATGGGCTGACCCTAGTGGCTCAAGGGTTTGGTTATTTCCCCTCCCCATTCCTTGTAGAATCATGCCCCATCTCTTTGTTGCATAACATAGCCAGTTGTGGGTCTTTTTCCATTAAAATTCGTATTTACATGATGTCTTACTTACATTGTGCCCATCTCGCACAAGAACCATAGGCATCTATTTTAATTTCCGATACATAAACGTTAAATCAATGGTGGGGCCTTGGCCTTGAGCTCCTCACCATGATTAAATATCAGTATTTACATCATTTACGATTTAATACAAAGGGGGTCAAAATGGGGACGTGACATTCCCCTCCCCTTACATTAGCACTGTCCTCAGTGCTCATCAAAATTGAACAAAAATGGATATGCCACCCTCATGGCATCCTCCAGCTCCCATGTAGCCTCACCAGGACCGTAGTGCCTCCATTGCACCTTTACCTATCCGATGGCTCAGTTCCGGAGCAATGTTACCTTCTTGTCTAGGATGCACAATGGATCGGTTTGGAATTCTCCCTCGGGTTCCACCTCGATCACATCCCAATTAATCACATGGTTAGGATCATGTACATATTTCTTAAGTAAAGAGACATGAAAAACATTATGAGCTTTAGTGCAAGCAAGCAATGCAAGTCTATATGCAACTGGCCCTATTCTTTCAAGCACTTCAAATGGCCCACAATATCTAGGGGATAGCTTGGCACAACTCCCAAGCTTCAAGGAACTCTTCCTTGACCTCACTCTAAGATACACATGATCCCCAACATTGAATTCCCTATGCATCCTATGTTTATCTTCATAGCTTTTGTGTCTATCCTGGGCTGCTTTTAAATTTTATCGGATCTTTGCAACCTCTTGTTCCATTTCCTTAAGCAATTCTGGCCCAAGTACAATTCTATTCACTGGATTGTCCCAAGTCACTGGTGTCCTACACCTTCTTCCGTACAAAGCCTCATATGGACTCATTCCCAGTGATTCTTGCTGCCCATTATTATATGCAAACTCTACCAGTTGTAGATAATCCTCCCACTTGGATGGCTTGTCCATTACAAATATGCGAAGCATGTCTTCAAGCACCTGATTTACTCTTTCTGTTTGCCCGTCTATTTGAGGATGGTACGCGGTGCTAAAGTTCAACTATGTACCCAAATCTGCAAAGAGACGTTTCCAAAAATTTGAAGTGAACTTGGTATCCCTGTCTGAAATTATTGCCTTAGGCAACCCATGTAATCTGAAAATTTCCTTCATGAAAATAGTTGCAATGGCATCGGCTTTATGTGTGGACTTAATCGGTATGAAATGTGCTACCTTTGTTAACTTGTCCACCACAACCATGATGGAATCATGTTGTCTCCTAGTCATTGGCAATCCTGTAATAAAATCCATGGAAATTATTTCCCATTTCCATTCTAGGATTGGCACTAGATGCATTAAACCTGTGGGGTGTTGGTGTTCAACCTTCACCTGCTGACATTTCATGCACTTAGAAATGTATTTAGCAACATCTTTCTTCATGTCTGGCCAGAAATAATATTTTCTTGCTGTAGCAATTGTTTTCTGATATCCTGGGTGACCAGAGTATGGAGCTTTATGGATCTCATCCATAACCATTCTCCTTAAATCTGCCGCATTTGGAATATAGACTCTATTATTATAAGTAAGAAGTCCGCCTTCTTCCAAGTGATAGCCTTCATTCTTCTTGCCAAGGTCTTGCTGCCGCAATTTTCCCTTTATCTGCTCATACACTTCATCCTCAACCATATGGTTAACAATCTGCTGCTTCAAATCTGGTTGGCAAGTACTAAGCGCTGCCACATACATTTCATGTACCTTCCTACTGAGTGCATCAGCCACCTTGTTTTCTTTCCCTTTTATGTGTTTGATCTCAAAATCAAATTCACACAAAAATTCCAACCATCTAGCTTGCCTAGTATTTAAAGTTGGCTGATCAAATAAGTATTTCAAACCACAATGGTCTGTCCTTAATTCAAATTTTCTTCCCATTAAGTAATGCCTCCACATCTTCAAGGCATGTACTATGGCTGCAAGTTCTATATCATGAGTAGCATAGTTCTTCTCATGCTCCTTCAACTTTCTTGACTCATAGCATATCATGTGGTTGTCTTGCATAAGAACTCCTCCAAGTCCTTGATTGCATGCATCGGTACACACCACAAAGTCTTTTTCTGGATCTGCAATTTTCAAAATTGGTGCACTTGTAAGAAGATTCTTCAACCGTTGAAAACTTTCCTCACATCTTGGTGACCATTCAAACTTTATCCCCTTCTTTTGCAAAGAAGTGATCGGGTTTGCAACCTTGGAGAATCCTTCGATAAACCTCCTATAGTAACCAGCAAGGCCCATAAAAGATCTCACATCAGTCACATTCCTTGGAGTTGGCCAATTCATAATGGTTTCAATCTTCTCAACGTCTACAAATATCCCTTCGTCGGAGATGATGTGACCCAAATAATGAATTCTATCTTTATAAAATTCACATTTACTCAACTTTGCATATAGCTTATTCTCCCTTAGTAATTGCATTGTCATTCTCAAATGTTCTTCATGCTCTTCTTCATTCTTAGAATAGATGAGAATGTCGTCTAGGAATACAAGAACAAACTTGTCCAAATATTTGCTAAAAACATTATTCATGAGACACATGAATGTAGCTGGTGCATTTGTTAGACCGAATGGTACCACTACAAACTCATAGTGTCCATACCTTATTCTAAAAGTTGTCTTATGAATATCTTCTTCTTTGATTCTTACTTGATGGTAACCAGACCTCAAGTCAATCTTTGAAAATACCTTTGCTCCTCTCATTTGGTCAAAAAGGTCATCAATTTGGGGCAATGGGTATTTGTTCTTCACCGTGACTTTGTTCAACTGCCTGTAGTTGATACATAACCTGAGTGTTCCATCTTTCTTTTTCACAAATAGAACAGGTGCTCCCCACGGGGACACACTTGGCCTAATATATTTCTTTTCCAGCAACTCTTGTAATTGCATTTTCAACTCTAGCAATTCCGGTGTACTCATCCTGTAGGGTGTCTTAGACACTGGTGCCACTGCTGGCACAAGTTCAATTGTAAAGTCAATGTCTCTCTTTGGAGGGAGTCCTGGAATCTCATCAGGAAAAACATCCCTGAATTCTTGCAATACACGATAGTCCTCCAATTTCAAAGTTTCATTCTCTGTTGCCTCTAAAATGTGGGCTGCATACAATTGACGTCCCTTCCTACAGAACTTCTTCAGCTGCATGGCTGAAATCTGTCTAACAGAAGTCACCTTTGGAATGCCTTTTACACCCTCGGGTATTCTTCTTCATCCATGCATTCAAATGTTTTATTGTAGCAGTCAAGTTTAACCCTGTGTGCTTCTAACCAATCCATTCCAATGAGAATATCATAGGAACCAAGTGGCAAAATATTCAGATCTGCATAAGTGAATAGCCCATCCATCTCTAATGGACATTTCTCTACTATTTTGCTAACTTTTCTCTTGGTTCCAATGGCTAGTTGAACTAACCATGATTTACTATGCTTTAATTTTTTTAAGGCACAAACCTCAAGAATTCTAGGGGTGACATAACTATGAGTAGATCCAGGATCAATCAAAATAGAAACAGATTGCTTAGCAATCTTACCTTCAACTTCAACCATAGTTGACTGATGATCTGCCTGGCGGTCTTCTACTACTGCATAGATTCTAGGGATTGCTCTCACCACTTGACCCATAGTTCCAGCACCTTGGATGTTGTGAACTTGATTTGCATTCCCATTCCGATGTGGACAGTTCCTAAGCATGTGCTCTCCTCCACAACCCCAACATTGAAGTGGTTCTCTTGGCTCCTTTGGATCTCTTAGCTTGTCTCCCATCATCCTAGTTGGCCTAGTCACAACCTGTGATGGTTTCCTTTGCTGATTCCAGAATTGAGGAGGCTTGAACCCCTTCTTCCTTTGATCAAACTTTTCATTTTTCCTATCCTTCCATGCCTTATGGAATTCTAGTTTGCTTCTATCTTGATCAAAGCAATACTTGGCCTTTCTTATGGCCTCTTCTAGAGTTCGAGGTTCATCGAACTCAATTCTATCTTTATATGACTGGGGCAGTCCACTTAGGAAACGCTGAATTTTCACCTTATCATCTCGAATGTACTTGACATACTTCAGCAGCTCCAAGAACTTGTTTGCATATTCTTCCATGGTCAATTGTCCCAATCTTAGCTCATGGAACTCTTTGATCTTATCATCATAGTATCTATCAGAGAGGTACTTCTGCTTGAAGTATTTCTTGAACTGCTTCCACACAATCTTCCTTTCATTGATCCTCTTCACTTGCCTGGTGTGTTCCCACCATATAGATGCTCTTCCATTCAAGTTGAAGATGGCTACCCTTGCCTTCATATTTCCCGAGTAATCTTGGACTTGGAAATATTTTCTCATCCCAAGAAGCCAAGCTTCAGCTTCTTGACCAGACTTTACCTCTCCATCAAATGTAGGAGGTTTTTCCTTCTTAAATTCCCCATGTGAATTGTTCTTGTAGTGCTTCTTCCTCTTGCTCCTGTGAGATGAAGAGCTTGACCCCTCAATGGATTCTTCGGAGTCAGATGATTCATTAGAAGAGATTTCTGGACTATATGTTCTGTCTGTAGAAACTCTTCTTGGGTTACTGGCCCTCTTGCGGGAATTCCTTCTAGAGCTACTCCCACCCCTTTCTATATTTGATGTCTGATGCCCAGAGTTTATCTGCCTTTGGATGTCTGTCAAACTCTGTAGCATGGCTGCATTCAACTGATTTTGTTCTTCTTGAGCTTTAATCATCCTTTCATTGTCTTCCCTACAGCTTTGCAACTCCACTCTTAGGCTTCTCATGGTGGCTGCAACATCTGGAGGGGTCTCTTGATTTCTTCTCCCATTAGATTTTGTTTCAGCATTCTCAACCTGTATGTTCTCCCCCATGGCATCTGTCTCAAGCTCGTAGGGATCCTGTGCATCATCCATAATGTTGATTTTCTTGGCCCAACCAAGATCCAAAACTCTCTGACTGTATTATCTAGAGTGTTACCCTGCTGTAACTGTGACTCTCTGAAATGTGTTCATCAACACAATTGTTAGCTGCATTACATTCTCAAAATTCACAAATTACTTCATGCACGTGGGAAAACATTACGTTGACAATTTGCCAAATCATAGAATTCTCTTACAACCAATGACATACGAGGGGAAAAACAAAAAAGGGGGTCAAGGGGGCTTGCCCCCTTGTGGCTTCCCTGCGCCACTGTAGGGCGGGTCAAGGGCAGCGCCCTCATTTTTATTTTTTTTTACGGATCCTGCCGCCGTTGCGTGGCGATTTGCCAAACACTCCCGCAATTGCGGGGTGATCCGCCGAACGCTCCCGCAGTTGTGGAGCCATTCGGCGAAGGCTCCCGCAGTTGCAGAGCCATTCGGTGAAGGCTCCCGCAATTGCGGAGCCATTCGGCGAAGGCTTCCGCTGCTTCAAAGCCGTTCGCGGAATGCTTCCGTCGTTGCGTGGAATGCTTCCGGGGGTTTCAGGCGGTTTTGGGGAATGCTCTTCGGAATGACTTGCGGAATGCTTCCGCAATTGCGGAATGATTCACCGAAGTCTTCCGCAGTTGCGGAACGATTCACCGAAGTCTTCCGCAGTTTCAGAACGACTCGCCGAACTCTTCCGTGTTGTGGAACGATTCGCGGAATCCTACCGAAACTTTGGGGCGATTTGCAGAACTCTTCCGCAAATTTCGGAAGAGAATTCCTTCTGAAAACTTCCTTTCGATGCCGAACACTTAGAAAAATTTTCACTTAAAAAATTTTCTCCACTATTTCGGAGCAGTTCACTGAATTCTTCCGCAATTGCAGGAAGGTTCGCGGAGCTCTTCCGCAAACGGGAAGATTCGCCGAACTCTTCCGCAATTGCGGGAAGGTTCGCGGAACTCTTCCGCAACTACGGGAAGTTTCACCGAACTCTTCCGCAATTGCGGGAAGGTTCGCGAAACCTTTCCGCAGTTTCAGAACGACTTCCCGAAACTGACTTAAAACAAAAATTTCCAGAAACAGACTTAAAACAAAAATATCCAAAAACAGACTTAAGAAAAATTTTGAAATCTTCCATTGTAATTGCTATCAGATTTGGAGCATAGAGGTCCAATGCTGCAACCAGTAGCTCTGATACCATTCTGTCACATCCCCTCCCATCATATCAGCTAGATGGAGAGGATCGTGATGTTAAACCAGGACATCTAGTCCCATACATAGTAGACAAACATTCAATTTAAAATAAACTTATACATATGAAAGTGCATAACGGACGTGGTACTAAACTGGGCATCTAGCCCCATGAAAATTTTAACCATAAGCATTCACATAATATAACAGAGACATATGGAAATGTATGATTTTTAAGAAAATCACAGCGGAATATTAAGAATTGCACCTCCATCATACATTTAAGATGTTCATCAAATAAGTAATTGCAAGTTAATACAAGAGAATACGTATCTCAATAAAGTAGTCCCAAGCAACTGGCTATGCAACTACAACGTTCCACCCAACCATAGGCCAGTTGTACTTATCAACCTCTTGATACAACTGCCACCCCCGAGCTGGGCATGATCTCTACAAGGAACTAGGGAACAGCAGACTCACACATAGCCAAGCATACACCAAGATGAGCCAAGCCAATGTGCAATTGGGTTTATTAGGCTGCTAGGACATGGAAGGGAAGAATTGCTAAGCTAGTGAGCTCAACCACAAAGCTATGGGTACCCCTCCCAGATCTATTCAGCTTGGAACTCACAATGCCTACACACCCAACACAAGGAAGTATTCTCTTCATTGCCACACAGTCCCTCAAGCCATACCTTCCTTTCTAGTGCTCTCAGGGTGTGCATAGAAAAGTAGCCAGCCCTCTTGATCTTCTTGAGAGGTTACTCCCTACACTAGGTTTATCAAGCTAATTCTGTCCACTACCACTCCAGTTTCTTACTTACAGGTTCAAATCAAACAAGGATGCTCATAACAGCAAAACTACACTTGCTGAGCATGAGAAAAATGTTTCAACAGTGGAATGCATGAGGTGGGATTTCCTGAGCTTCAGAAAAATGTGGGTAGACTCAAAACGAATTGGCAACTAGAAAAAATCGACTAGGAGAGAAACCCATTCCAGAAAAATGCCCCAAGGGAAAAGAAATGGCCTCTCCCTCAGTCCAAAATCGCGTCCCTCCTTCCCCAGCTGCTACAAAATACCAAAAACGACTTCCTGGGCATGGAAAAATGCAGGGTTATGGTGAAAAATGTGAGGATAACTTCTAGTGAGCTCAGTCTGCGTGAGAGGAAGAACGTAATGGATGAGGAATTGCCTTAGGCAACATTTCGTGGGGGTTTTCTTGCCCAGCAAGCCAAAAATATCATTTTCATGTTGGTGGCTTGCCCATGCATGAAAATCTGACTGCCATACTTCTCCAATCCCAAGACATTAACTGCCCCAACCAATCTTTGGAAGAATTAAATGATTGGGTGTATGAGACAAAATGGGTAGTTAAGAGTTCATGGGTTTTCTCATTGACACATGGGATGACCCTAGTGGCTCAAGGGTTTGGTTATTTCCCCTCCCCATTCCTTGTAGAATCATGCCCCATCTCTTTGTTGCATAGCATAGCCAGTTGTGGGTCTTTTTCCATTAAAATTCGTATTTACATGATGTCTTACTTACATTGTGCCCATCTCGCACAAGAACCATAGGCATCTATTTTAATTGCCGATACATAAATGCTAAATCAATGGTGGGGCCTTGGCCTTGAGCTCCTCACCATGATTAAATATCAATATTTACATCATTTACGATTTAATACAAAGGGGGTCAAAATGGGGACGTGACAGTTCTGAGATGGAGGCCACTGGTTGTTGGAATAATGTGAAGGAAATTGTGTATTCATACTATCCATGTTGTTCATTCCATTCATATTATGTAGGAAAAATGCTAGATATGGATTCATAACTTGGTTTCTAGGCTGCCATGGTTTCTTCTGTGCCATAAAGTATGCTTGCTCTACATCTGGAATGGATGCCTGCAAGATTGCTTTAACCTTAGGTAATGATGGACACTCATTAGTATCATGCTCAAGTTCACATATCCTACATACCTCTACTTTGTCCAGTGGGCACTCCTTCAATGGATGCTTCTTCCTACATTTAGGACAAAATACCCCAAGTGTAATATTTTCTACTACTTGTTTCTATTTTTCCTTCATGGCATCCAACTCTGAGGACAGAGAGCTCATCATGTGTGTTTTAAAGTTCTCCAGTAGGTTGCCTATTTCTACTTGAGTGGCAACTCCACTAGCTGACTTCTGAGTCCTAGTAAAGACATCCTGGTCTCATTCTTTGTCTCATTTGCTGGTTCTAGAAGATTCCTTGGAGTACCTTCAACATAATTCAATAATCTTTTCAAAACGTTCCTTCGAGATATCCCCTTTCCCCAATAGATTCAACATATCAAGGCAATATTCTCTAATTCCTCTTAGCAAGATAATCTTGAGCACATCCTTGCCAATCTCAGCATGACCAGATCTTTGCAAATTGTACAGCAATCTCTCCACAAAGTCTTCCAAACTCTCTTCATCCTTCTAAACCATTTTAAACAACTCCTCCTTTTAATCTCTAGTTCTACAATATTCTTGATATTTAGAAAGGAAGGTGTTCTTCATTTGGTACCAAGTAGTAATGGTCTCATAACCCAAAATCATGAACCAACACAGAGCATTTCCTTTCAAGGTGGCTGGGAATAGCTTCAGCTTCTGAGCACTAGAGCTGTAATCATAGCTGCGATAGAGGATATCAAACTCAAAAAGAAACTCATCAGGATCCTCAGAGGACTTACCATGAAAATTAGGGAGCACTGATGGTGAGATATTCTTCATAGGAGCTGCTCCAGGTGTCTGTAGGATAGGAAATTCTAATGTAGTCACCATATTAATAGGCTGATTATTTTCTCCTTCTTCCTCCCAATGATCCTCATGTTCATTCTCACCCCCCTGTTCTCTACCAGCCATGGTTCTAGTCCAAAATTCAACAGCTTCCTTTATGCATTCTTCCTCTGCTTTAGCTTCTTCTTTTTTTCTCCTCTCTTCTCTTTGCCTTCTTTCTTCCTCTACTATTCTACGGGTCTCCAACCACACCTCTTTAGTAACTCTGGTTCCGTCAATATGATAAATCTCCTCTCTATCTGGTACTCCTACAGCACTTCCCTTATCTTCAAGAGATTTAATTTATGCAACGAGAATTGAAGGTCCCATTGTGTTCTCCACTGTGGATGCTGAATGTTCAAGATTGGGAGGAATAGAATTTCCCTTGCCTGTAGAGTTCCGCGATGGTCTAGTGGAAGAATCAGCTCTAGCAAATATCTCATCAATATATGTGTGTCTTCCCTGACCTGCATTACGACCTCAACCTCTTCCACCTGCAATGTTAGTATTCAAAGGGGGTTCCCGATTTGTTTTTCTTGTATTCATGCATGCTGTAAAAATTGAACTAAAATAAAATCAAATGAAACCAACTACTAACATTGTCTATCTATTACCATCCCTGGCAATGGCGCCAAAATGTTGGTCGCTCTATATGTCAGTTAATTAAACCTAACACACATAATGGTCAATATAAATTTTCAAACCCAAGAAGGTCTTTTATTTCAAAGGCAATAAGCACAATCTATGCATAAACAGATCAAGCAGTTGATTTGCTGAATGTAAATAATGATCCTACCTATGTGTCCACCCAACTCGTTCCCTAAGAACACTAATCTAATTCATACATCTAAGAATCCAAAAGAAAGCAACTTCCCTACAGAAATCAACCCAAGAAGTCAATGATCTAATGATGAAATGAAACTACATTACTTTTGCAAGAAGTTAAATCCTATAATTATCAAACGACAGCATTCAATCTTTACCAAAATGATCTATCCAGTAGCTACTGTAACTCTACCATTATCTGTCTAATCTATTAATGTAATTGAAGATACAACAGCAACCAGAATTAAAACACAAGCTTGAACTCTAATTGATAATTAATGGAAATCCTAGAAAGCACAAACAACTAGAAGATAATTGGAATTGAGCTTGGCTATCAAAACTGATTAAAACACACATGCAAATTAAGTAAATTATCCTACACAATCGACTGTCACACCACTCTGTTACAGCTATTCAAGATGTAATTACAACTACTAGAAAGTAAAGCTAAACTCTGTTATAGCTACCAGTAATGTCTGCAATCATTCCACACCACACAACAGAAGCTAAACTAAACTACTCTACGTACTTAAACTGGCTATCTCTGTAAGAAGGCGGGCCCTAGCCTTCTAACAGAGACGCTGAGAGTCACAGCAAATTAAGACATATAAATGAAGAACTCTGCTCTCATATTATTGATGGAAGATTGTGAGTCTTAGTGCTTTGTTACAACTTACACAAGTAATGATTTTCCAACCCCGGGCTACGAAAGCCTTCTGGAATTTATACAAAGGAAATGCAGTTTTAGATCCACTAGAATCGCGCAGCAATGAAGATCTATGATCTTCATGCTATGGAGTTACAGCTAATTGATACAGCGTATTAAACAAGGTTGTTAATTGTGAAGGAGGTTGTTGCTTTGATCATTAATGGGTCAACAGACTCAACAGTTGGAATGCTACCTGTCTGTCGCAGCTAGGCCCTACTTCAGTGGAATCTGTTACAGTGGGGATGTAATACAGCTTGCATGGAGGATGTGTTGTCCCTTGGAGTTATGACAAGCTAGTTCCTTGAAGAGTCATAGCTAGTGCTACTGATACACCTGCGCTTGAGATTTTGGCTAAATGAAATCACATACATCAGTATAAACCAAGGAATAAAATCCATAATCTTTAACAATCTTAGGCATAAAAATAAATAAGGCAATAACAAATTATACCTGTCAATATCATTGATTGATCTGGAAAGGACATGGATATAACGCATGAAAGTAGGATGGAATCAGGGCAAAATGATGTAATAAAGGTGGCCAAAAGGGACATTAGCTAGACCCAACAGCATGGAGAAATACAAAACAAGGTTTGTAGCTCGTGGCTTCTCCCAGAAAAAGGGATTGAGTATGAAGAGACTTCTACACCTATAGCCAAGAACACTTTCATCAGATCAGTACTTGCTCTGGCTACAGTAATGAAATGGAAGATACACCAGATGGATGTGGAGACAAATTTCTTGAATGGTGTAGTCAAAGAGGAAGTGTATGTGGAGCAGCCACTTAGTTTTGAGACACATGACAGGAAGTCATATATGTGCAGAACTTGGTATGGTAGGATAGATAGCTTTCTATCCAATTTGGGATTTACCAAGAGTAAAGCGGATTCCAACCTTTACTACAAGGTTGAGGAAGGAAATCCAGTGATACTACTTTTGAATGCGGATAACCTGTTTGTTACAGGTGAAGATAGATTGATTGCTGACACGCAGCGGAAGCTTGCTGCCAAGTTCGAGATGAAGAACTTGTGGATGCTGCACTACTTTCTAGGCATGGAGGTGTGGCAGAGTGCAAATGGAATCTTCCTTGGACGAGGGAAGTTTGTAGTAGAGATCCTAAAGAGATTCGGGATGATGGACTGCAAGGACATGGCCATACCTATGGCATCAAACCTGAAGCTTCTGTGTGATGCTTCATCTGATCCAGTTGATGTAACTGTGTATCATTAGATGCATTAGAGATATTTTGAGGTCAAAAAATGGCCTCCTAAGAGATGTACTACAAAAATATGAGATATATTAAAATATTATGAATTTGGGGTTTTATGGGATAGGTATATATGACAAGTCACCTCCCACACTATTTTCTATGCACAATATAAATAACCATGGTTGAGTTGCTTTTCAAAATTCACTAGAAATAAAATTAATAAAATAAGTCTTTATTGATGTGACTAAAATTCATTGTAAATTCCCAAAAATTTATTGTCCTTTAGCATTTATTTGTCTTGAACTTGCAAATGAAATTAAATAATAAAAAATATTTTTAAGAGCTATTTTTTTAATTTTATGTTGACTTTTTATATTTAGTACTTTTCTCATGAATTTAATATAATGTAATTTAATTGAAAATTTATTTACATGTAAAATGTTAATAATATTATTATAATCTACATTGCATTATTATTATTATTATTATTTATTAAATCTATTATTATTCTTTATTAGTTTGACATTATGTTATTAAATAGAATGGAGTGAATATATAATTTAAAATTAAAAACATAAAAATGATAATATATTATTTTATAAAAAAATGTGAAAGGACTTTCTTTATGAATTAAGAGTATTTCACTTGAAAATGACAATAATATTATTTTATGAGAAAGTGTGAAAAGACATTCATTATGAGTACTTTACTTGAAAATGACAATAATATTATTTTATGAAAAGACTATCATTATGAGTACTTTACTTTATGACTTAAAAGTACTTACACCACTACCTTGGTTAACTATGTGTTTTCATCCACCATAGAAAATTTGACAAATAAGCATTCTTAACTCATGCAATGCCACCTCACCAAGGGGGATGATGTCATCTACTAGAATGTGATTGGTTGTTTTTTATAGTACATTTTATTTGTTTTAAGGCCATTTTTTGACCTCAAAATTTCTCTAATGATTGTGTCCTTGATGTACCTGACGAACACGAGACTAGATATTTGCTTTGCGGTGAACACATTGATCTAGTTCCTGACGGATCTGAGGAGTGTTCACCTAGTTGCTGTAAAGCATATTCTGAGGTACCTGAAGCGTATAGTTGATTATGGTCTCAAGTATGATATGAATCACAAGTTTAACGCACAAGGTTATGTTGATTCAGATTGAGCAGGAAATGCTGCAGATAGGAAGAGCACTTTTGGGTGTTGCTTCAATATGGGATCAGGTGTGATCTCTTGGTTTAGTAGGAAGCAGTCCTACATAGCACTGAGTACAGCCGAGGCATAGTATGTTGCAGCCTGTTTGGCTAGTTGTGAGACAGTATGGATCCGGCAGCTACTGTCTGAGTTATTTGATCTACCACGTGAGGCTACTGGTATCTTTTGTGACAACCAGATTTGTGTGAAGCTATTTGAGAACCCGGTGTTCCACAACAGGTCGAAACACATAGAGATAAAATACCACTATATCAGGGATATAGTGCAGAGAGGAGCAGTGAAGCTCCTGTATGTTGTGACGGATGAGCAGATTGCAGATGTGCTAACGAAGCCACTAGCCAGAGTGAAGTTTGAGTACTTCAGAGAGAGGCTTGGTGTTCTTCAGATCGACGACACTTTGAGGAGGAAGTGATGGAGACATTTTGCTAAATCCATTCCAAGCATGGTGGAAGGAGGATCCTTCACATGGATATGGATGTAAGCATTGGATGATGAACATCAAGATGATGTTCTAGTTTCTGCTAGATATGATCAGTTGGATCATTTATGTATGCATCATGTTGGATGTTGGATATGATCAGTTGGATCATTTATATATGTATGCATCATGTTGGATGCTGGATATGATCAATTGGATCATTTATGTATGTATGCATCATGTTGGATGCTGGATATGATTAGTTGGATCATTTGTATGTATTTGTATATGCATCATGTTGGATGCTTGGACCATGTATCTGTATATGTATCAGGTGGATACGTTGTGTGATCAAGTAGATCATGTATGTTGATATATATCAGGTAGATACATTGTGTGATCAGGTGGATCATGTATCTATGTATGTATCAGGTGGATACATTGTATGATCAGGTGGATCATGTATGATGATATGTATCAGGTAGATACTTGGTATGAATCAAGTAGATGCATTGTATGATCAGGATGGTCATGGATGACGAGCTTCAGGATGTTGCTCTAGATGACATGCATAAGGATGATGTAGTGATGATGATCAGGATAATCATGTGTACATCAGGATGATGTATGGTGAGTATCAGGATGATACTCTATGGCTGTGGCACAGGTTGTATAGATGAGCATGTCTGGGAGATCCTATAGGTCAGAATTGTGTACCCATAATAGCCTGGGATGCTCTTTCGAGACATTGCTCTGCGGGGACATATAATAGCACCCTAGAAGATCCTACAAGTCGGAGTTGTGTACCTGTAATATTTAGGATGCTCTTTCGAGGTTTTTCCCTATGGCATATAATAGCGCCCTGTGATATCCTATAGTTCAGAGTTGTGTACCTGTAACAACCTGGGATGCTCTTTTGAGGTTTTGCCTTGACCACATATAATAGTGCCCTGGGAGATCCTACAGGTCGGAGTTGTGTACCCATAACATATTGGGATGCTCTTGCGAGGTTTTGTGGTGGCCACATATAATAACACTCTAGGAGATCCTACAGGTCAGATTTGTGTATTCGTAACATCCTGGGATGCTCTTGCGAGGTTTTGTGGTGACCACATGTAATAGTGCCCTGGGAGATCCTACAGGTCAGAGTTGTGTACCCGTAACATCTTGGGATGCTCTTTCGAGGTTTTGTGGTGGGGTCACATGTAATAGCGCCCTGGGAGATCCTACAGGTTAGAGTTGTGTACCCGTAACATCCTGGGATGCTCTTTCGAGGTTTTGTGATGCACGTAATAAGTCCTGAGGATTCCACAGTATGGCCAGTGATGATGAAGACTTGCAGGTGGTGGGCCTACATCTAGTATGAAAAAGGACTGGCTCTGTAGAAATTCCTATGATTAGTAGATTCAGAGATTGATTGAGATAGTAGTAGCAGTGATGATGATGATGATTGGAGGATGATGCATCGATGATGATGATCTAGAGAAGAAGACTTGTGCTAAATGATCTGTGTCGAGAAATACCTTCCTAGTTAAGAGGGAGTGTTGATGTATATGTAACTTTGGAATATATTTCATATATATTTATTGTACTCCTATAGAGATGTATTATTCCTCTATACATAAGTGTTTGTATTCCTATAGAGATGTTATTATTCCTCTATACGGAAGTGTCATCATTTATATTGTAAGTGTCGTAACTTATACTTGATGGGTTATTAGACCACCATGTTGGGGTTGGCCCTGTATAAGTCATGTGGGTCAAAGGGTTATTAGACCACCCTATTGGGGGTCGACCATGTGGGTCAAAGGGTTATTAGACCAGCCTATTGGGTGTTGGCCTAGTCAGCATTGTGTTATGTGGTTAAGTTGAGGACGACCTAGTAAAGGTTATTAGGCAAGTCAAGTCAAGTATAAATAGAGTGTGAGAGGCACTCTATTTCATCATTCTATTCTCACACACACTCTTTGGAGAGTGGCACACTTGTGGAGGAGGAGAATCTACTGCTAGGAGATGTCTATCTCTTATGCTTGGGTTGTATCATTGCTCTATCTATCTCTAAGGAAGTTATTGGGTTTTTTCACCCTTATGGTTTTCCCCAAGTAAAATCTGTGTCTCTTGTGTGCTTGCATTATTGTGTCCATGATTGATATGCTGTAGATATGTTGTACATGTTGTTCTCTCAGTTAAGATCCTAGATCAGATTGAAGTAAATTCTGAAAAAACTAACACAATGAATGCCCCAAGGAAAACCACAATGAAAAAACTTAGTGGAGATTAGGGTTACTTCCCAAATGTCGAAAGCATCTCTAGATCTATGGTGGAGATCTTGCATCAAAATCCTAATCAACTATTGCATTGAAAACACTTTAATGCACTTTCCATCATACATTCCAGCTCAGAAAGACACTAGGGCAAGGATTGGTACAACTCGACCACATCTGTGTTGACCTCACAACTCTTCACATGACAATCAACACGTAATCTGCCACCAAGATCTCCCACGGAAGTGGTAGATATGAATGTTTAATGCTAATATTGGTTTACAAACACCTACCAGCACACATCCACTATAACATTATTACCCTGTCCACATCACGTGTTGGTTCAATAGTTATGTTGCAAGCCTGTCAATATATATATATAGATTAAGGTAAGTCATAATTACATTATGATATTAAATCATCGAGACATCATTCCTATGTTTAAAAGGGTCCACGATGGGATTATAATTTCATAGTATTTTGTATATAGGACTTCATGATATTGAATATAGTTTACAATATAGGAATTAGATTGTAAAGTGACATATAGTTTATACTATAGGATATGCATAGGACTTTGCATATAGTTCACAACCTTGGTGTGGTAGCTTTGTAAGCATCGAGCTTATGTTTAAAGTTCAAATTATACTCAAATTTCGTAGGATCTCATATCTATAATTTGCATATAGTTCTAGCACAATAGAAAATGCACAATAGTTGCATATAGTCGATACATTAAAGAAGTGGTATGACATTTTGCACATCTTAGAGAAAGCATGGTAATTACATAAAGTTTGCTAACCATAGGAAGGAGCATGAAGTACTTAACTCACAATGTTTAGACTAAGTCAAGACATCATAATAATATTAATATATAAAGTATGTATGAGTGAGACCATAATTCAGTCATAAGAATTACGATAATGTCTTATGGGATTATAATACAATCCCACTATGTTAGATTCTAATTTACTTATCGTGTTCCTAGAAGAAGAAAATCCAATTACCTTGACAATCATTTCAAGAAGGTCAAAACCTATATATATAATGTGCAAAGTATGAAATAAATAGTATGAAAAATGAGAATAAGTGTAGCATACATGTAATTTAATATCAAAACTAGATTATAATTGAAGAGATCTCACCCGGATACATTTCAATATAAAACCATTAAGACATTGGGAGATTACTGAAACTAGTTAGGAACTCTTCTGTCACACTTCGTAAACATTAACGCTCTTACATGTAATTTGTGAAAGGAACGGTTCAAATGCTTTAGCATGAATGCTAAGTAAGCCTTGGGGTACCCTTAGGATCCCTTTCATCATCAACATAAGAACAATAGTGAGCACTTATAAATGTTATATCGATTGAACATTGACATAAGTAATATAAAAATATAGCTGAGCTGAGAAGAACATTCAATAGAAATGAAATATAGATATTAATTATCATGTCGCAAAACAATACATTTATTATCATTACAAACATTTATTACAGCATGACAACATAGAAGCATTTATTATAATTCCGCACAGTTAATATATGAATTAAAAGCTACGTTGAAAATTTTTAAATTTTTGTGAATGTTTGGGATGTTACATGTGGTAGTAGAGTGCGAGTTCAAACTCTAGGCCTGAACTAGGCTCATGCACGCAAAACAAAAAATTAAACAGAAAACTTAGTTACTGACTTTATTTAAATTTTGTTTCTGTACAAAACAGTTTGATGTTTAATTTTCAGGTATGGATATACTGAAGGAATCAGCAGAGGACAAATCTCCTCATCATAATGAACATAATAACAATGCACATAATAATGGTAATGAAGGAATTTACATAGAGTTAAATAATCAATCCTCTGAATTGCTACATACTGTAAAAGATTTCAAATATGAAATAAGGACTGTTAAAGAAAAGAATGAACGAATTATGAAGGCACAGGATGAGTTAAATCATATTTTAATGGAGAAATACCATAGCGAGGAAAGAGGAAGGAAATCAGAAGTAAATTATGATTCTTGTACAATGTCTCACAAACATAAGAGTAAGAAAGCTAAGAATGGTAAAAATAATAATTACTCTTCATCTGAATCTGATCAAAGTAATTATACTTCTGTTCATGACAGCAGTGATAATGATTGTTGTTCTAACAAGAGGAAGCATAAGCATCATGAATAAATCACAGGAGAGTTTAAAAAGATTAAGCCACCAACCTTTAATGGCGAAAATGAAAAGGATGAGACAGCTGAAGCATGGCTATCTCGCATGAAGAAATACTTTCATATTTACAATTACTCTTCTCAGTTAAAAGCCAAGATGGCTATTTACAATCTGACTGGAAAGGCAGATATTTGGTGGCAGGATCTTAAAAGAATTAAGAGCATAAAGGAAAGAAATATAATCTGGAGTATGTTTAAAAATTTATTTAAGAAAAAGTTTTTGTCAAAATAGTACTATGAAGATAAATCGAAAGAATTTTATGATTTAAAATTGGGTAATATGAGTATGAAGGAGTTGTGCAGCAAGTTCCTTAGCTTGCTGAGGTATGTACCTTACATGGTCGAAGAGAAGCCTAAGGTACATAGGTTTTTAATTTATCTACCTTTCAACATAAAATACAAGATCGAGTATGATAACCCTTCAACTTTGGAAGAGGCTATGAGGAAAGCTAATTTTTGTTTTGATCAAAACGAAAAAAGAGAAGGAATTTCTGGCTGGAAGAGTAATAAGTCTAATCATTATGATCATAAAAAGAAGAATTTTAATCATAATTGTAGAAATTTTAAGAAAATTTTTAATAACAGAAATTTTCCAAATAATAATTACAGAGGTAATGCACCACAGAATTTTACTGCTGGAAAGAATGTGCCTAATAATAACAACAACAATAATAATAACAACACCAGATATGTTGAACAGAAAGCACCTTTGAAGTGTTATGATTGCGGTGGACCCCATACTAGAGCTCAATGCCCACGCAATAGAAAGGTAGACAATAACATTCATACCATACAAGCAAAGCCTACACCTAGAGACATAGCAAGAGAATTGCCCAGGATAAATGCAGCGCTGGAAAATCGTCAAGCAGATCATGAAACGTCTATGGTCGAAATTGAAGGTATGATACACAACAAATCTATTTCCATTATAATAGATCCAGGTGCAAGTTTGAGCTATATTTCACATGATTTAGTGAAAACCTGCAAGTTAAAGGTAGAGAAATTTGATAATTCATGGTTAGTTCAGCTAGCAACAGGCATTAAAAGAAAGGTTATAGACTTTTTTAAAAATTGTGATGTATTTATGAGTCAACTGAAAACGCAAGTTAATCTAAATGTTTTACCATTAGGGTCATATGACTTGTTGATTGGCATGGACTGGCTTGAACAACATCGAGTAGTACTTAATTGTTATGAGAAATCTTTTACTTGTTTAAATAATGAAGGTAAAACTGAAAGAGTAAAAGGAATTCATAGGAAGATTTATGTAAGACAAATTTCTGCTTTACAAGTTAAGAGAGCTGCAAGAAAGGGCTATAAAAGGTTTGCTGTTAATGTTATTAATGATGAATGTTCATCTAAAAAGGATAAGTTAAAACTAGAGGATATACCAATCCTTAGGGACTTTTCTGATGTATTCCTAGAAGAGATTCCAGGACTACCTCCGAAAACGGAATTTGATTTCACCATTGAGTTAGTACCAAGTGCGGTACCAAACTCAAAGGCTCCCTACAGAATGAATATTCTGGAATTGATTGAACTAAAATCTCAGCCGAAGGAATTAATAGATAAAAACTACATAAGGCCAAGTGTGACTCCTTGGAGAGCACTAGTTATTTTTGTTAAAAAGAAGGATGGAACCATGCAACTGTGCATAGATTACCGTCAACTTAATAAAATGGAAATTAAAAATCGATATCCCTTGCCCCGCATTGACGATCTATTTGATCAAGTACGTGGAGCAGAGATATTCACTAAAATTGATTTAAGGTCTGGATATCATCAAGTTAGAATAAAAGACGAAGACATATTCAAAACTATTTTTCAGAACACGATATAGGCACTACGAGTTCGTAGTTATGCCTTTTGGGCTAACTAACGCATCGGAAGTGTTCATGTGTTTAATGAACAACATTCTGCATAAGTACTTGGATATGTTTGTAGTTGTGTTCATTGATGATATTCTAATCTACTCAAAACCTAAAGAAGAGCATGGCGAACATTTAAGAATAATTCTGCAAGTGTTAATAGAACATCAGCTTTATGCTAAGTTAAGCAAGTGTGACTTTTATAAAGATAAAATATAGTACCTAGGTCACATAATCTCTAAAGATGGAATTTTCGTCGACCCTAATAAGATAAAAGAAATTAACGAGTGGCCTGTTCATAAATATGTAACTGACGTTCGGTCATTAATGGGGATAACAGGTTACTACATAAATTTTATTGAAGGGTTCTCACAAATTGCAAATCCCATCACTTCTTTGCATAAAAAGGGGAAGAAATTCATATGGGATCAAAAATTTCAAGAAAGTTTTAATAAGTTGAAAGAATTGTTAACAATCGCACCCATTTTAAAAGTTGCTGATCCTAATAAGGATTTCATTGTATGCACTGATGCATGTAACGAAAGACTTGGAGGGGTCTTAACTCAAGAGGGTCATGTTATTGCTTTTGAGTCTAGAAAGCTAAAAATCCATGAAAAGAATTATGCAACTTACGATATTGAGTTGGAAGCCATGATACATGCACTAAAGATTTGGCGCCATCACTTGATTGGAAGAAAGTTTGTACTAATGACAGATAATAAGGGTTTAAAATACTTGTTGGATCAAACAAATCTAAAAGCAAGGCAAGCTAGATGGCTAGCTTTCCTTAGCGAATATGATTTCGAAATTCAACACATTAAGGGTAAATAAAACAAAGTTGTTGATGCCTTGAGCAAAAATGCCAGATTAAGTTTTGTGGCAGCAATCAGCACGTTTAAGACAGATCTAGAAAATCAAATCAAAGAAGGAATTAAGCAAGGCGAAAATTATCAAAAATTGCATGATAAGGTTGCTGCAAATTTATCTGAAAATTTAATAACATATTATAACAAATTAATGAAAAAGGATTAATGACTTATAAAAACAAAATTTATGTACCTAATGTGTCAAAAGTTAAGCTGTTGATTTTGGATGAAGTTCATAAGAGTCCTTATTCGGGACATCCAAGTTATGAGAAAATGGTAACTATGTTAAGGAAGGATTATTTTTGGCCCAACATGAAGAATGAAGTGGCTGAATACATAGCTAGATGTTTTGAATATCAGACCTTTAAGGTTGAACATTAACATCCAGCTGGCCTATTGCAGCCATTGCCAATTCCAGAATGGAAGTGGGAGATTATAAGTATTGATTTTATTACAGGTTTATCTAAGAATCAGAAACATAATGATTTAATAATGGTTGTTGTGGATAAAATTAGTAAATATGGTCATTTTATTCATTTTAAGACTACTTTCAAAGCTGCTAGCATTGTAGATGTGTTTATGAAGCAAATCTTTCACTTGCACAGAATTCCAAAGGTAATTATTTCGGATTGAGACTCCAAGTTTAATGGAAATTTATGGACAACATTGTTTAAAGGTTTGAATACTAAATTAAATTTCAGTACTGCTTTCCATACACAAACTGACGAACACAATGAAAGGGTTAATTAGATTTTAGAAGACATGTTACGAATGTATGTTAAAGATTAGCTAACTAAGTGGAAAGACTATTTGCATTTAGCTGAATTTGAATACAATAATCGTTATCAAGCATCTGCTAGACTTAGTCCATTTGAGATTTTATATGAAGAAAATGTTGTACTTCCATTTCTTGGGATAACCTTGTGGACAGATTAATGTTAGGACCATATTTGTTAAAAGAAATGGAGCTAATCGTGAAACAGGTTCAAGGCAACTTAAAAGTTGCACAAGATCAGAAAAAAAGTTATGCAGATCTGAAACGCACTGAAAGAGAATTTCAGGTTGGAGATCATGTCTTTGTAAAGGTAAAACCCAAGAAAAGTTCTTTAAAGCTTGGGATTTGTGCTAAACTAGCACCAAGGTACTGTGGACCATTTGAAGTCCTATCAAGGATCGGTCCTGTTGCATACCAGTTGGATTTTCCATGTAATTTAAGAATCCATAATGTCTTTCACATTTCTATTTTAAAGAAGTATGTGCACAATGCTACTCATGTGCTGAATTGGAATGACATATAGGTGGAACCTGAAGGAGCTTTTAAGGTGGAACCGGACTGTATTCTCGACAAGAGGGAAATTATGCTCCAGAATCGTACTATAGTGCAGGGAAAGGTGCAATGGAAGCACCTTAGGCTTGATGAAGCTACCTAGGAATTGGAAAGTAAAATGTGGGCAGCATACCTAATTCTGTTCCAGGGAGGATCTGACGAAGAGTAAGCAACATTGAGGACGATGTTGAGCTTAAGTGGGGGTGTTTGTAACATACCCTTTTTGCTGAAAAACATTTTATGTTGAAAACATTATCTTAAATTTTATTGTAAAGTTTTGTATTGCACAAGTGTCCAAGGATGACTGTAATTTCCATAATATTTTATTAGTAAATAAATAAAATAGGAGACAAACACCTAAGGGGACTGTTGGAAGAGTGTTTATTGACCCACTAGGTGGAATGGAATCTGGGGTAGAAGGCAATGGACAAATAGCAGCTTCATAAGGCAAGTAAAGAGCTATTGGTATGGGACAACTCCCTTGAATTGTGGTCTTTGTTCCCTGAAAGATGGGACTGGAGCTTGAGGCTCATTTATTGAAAACTGGCCACTGAAGACCTAGGCAATCTTTTTAAGAGCCATCGAATTTTGGACTAAGGTTCATCACTTTTCCTGACGAGGAAATTTACCATGGAGTTTTGCTACTTGCACCTAAGAGATTCGATGAGGGGATATGATAGTTTTTTATCATGGTGTAAGTCAGCATATTATACTGCTGAGTGCAAAGTCCTAAAAGATGAGGAGAAAGTCTTAATAGTTTGTTTCCTCTACAATTTCTGAGTGCCTTACTTCTACACAAAGTCCATCTACCTAGTGGTTCAGTAAAAAGGCTCGAGGGTCCAAAGGAGGCAAGTAGTTTGGCTTCTTCTTCTGGAGAAGGTTGGGAGGAACAGGCCTCCTTGTGTTTTTGTCCACCCTATCATCTGTTACAGGTTCTACTTGTCTTTTCTGTAATCTAGTCATGATTTTTATATAATGATGATTAAGTAAATGAAATGATTGAACAAATAACTTCTCTGTATTTTTCCCCATACTGTTTTCTGTATAGTACTCTAGTGCAAAGAAGGAGAATTAAGATAGATGAATGATAGGCAGATTGCCAAATGAATGAATAGACTAGCGCTGCTGTATTTCATTAATATTTCTTATCAGTTATATTCTGTAATATAAAATATATGTCTAGACTCGAGATAAATAATAGCATTTCATATTACAGGTATTCTATTATCTTCTTTCATTTAGTGACAGAAATAAATATTTCATCTCTGTACAAAAACCTAGGGTTTACACTTTAGGTCATTTACTTCCTCTCAGAATACACATGCTACGCATTCTCTTATCTTTCTCTTTCAAAACAGTATAGTATTATACTTTCAATTTATTTCTGTTATCAACCTTCATGAAATTATAACAGCTGCAAAAATAAACTTAACATTATTTACAAAATTTTATTTCTACTTCTGACAAAAATAGAATAATCTAGGGTTTTATGTTTTCCATGTTATTCTAAACCTTGCGAAGACTTCTATTCATTCCTCTATTATATTTTATTTTTCAATTTCAAAAGAAATTATTGGCTTCCACATTCGAAGTCAGTAACAAGTCAAATGGAGTAACTAGAACCGGTTAACTCATATCACCTTTATCAAAACTTCTTAACACATAGAATAAGACTATTTGGACGAATATCCATTTATCATTAGAATCCTTAACTCCTTTACTTCGACATTTTAGAAATCATTTCAACATCGTAAAATATAGTCACAAAAACATTTATCACATGCATTGCTTAAAACTAAGATGAAGGAATATCTCAACATCAACATCAAAGAGTGGCATTACTTTCCTATCATAAACATTATCTGCAACAAACCATATACATATATAGAGCTAGATTTCTATTTCCAAAGTCACCTCTTGAACCAAATAGGTTAGGGTTTCAAAGTTTCAAAATAAACATTGATTTTTAGCTCTCGGCCATCACCAAATCGATGAATATTGACAACCATTAACACAGAACATCGTTTCCAGACACGGTGTAAAACCAAGGGCCGAACCCTTCATCTTTATCAAGAAGTTGAGGGATAAAAACCCTAGAAAATAAGTATTACATTTCAAATAGACAGTCAACTGTAGAATACATTATAAGAGTAGGTTTAGGATTATATCCTCCCTATGTTAGCTTAACAGAATATAAGCTTTGCAACATCAACCACATCTCCAGAAAACCAAAGGTTTCAACCATTTCAACACAACAAACAGTTGCCAGGAGAATCGACAAGGGAACCACTGAGACTTACCACTTACACGCAGTAGTTCCCACTCAACTGGAGCTTAGAAACTTGTAGATGACAGAACCTGCTAGGAAAACGAAGAACGTTAAACATTATCCCAAAACTAAACAAAATAATGACAAATGCAACCATACGAAATTTACAAGTAAAACATTACCTGGATAATTAAAACCGAAGGCTACAAAGGATAGCTTCTGCAACTAGTCGAATACTGAGATACTCGCAATTCTTTGGAGTGAATACAGTTCCCATTTTTACAGAAGTGACTCGGCTTCTTAACCTTGAAGACTATTAACGTTCTCTACAAATCGTGGTAACGAACTGGAGGAAGGAGTTCCTCATGAACTAGCTTCGAAGATGAATACCACTATACTAGCATAAGTTTCCCTAGACATTCAAATACCAAACAATGTAGTAAACTTCCACACAGAGCTTGGATCTTAAGCTATCAACCTGTAACAGTAACCACTCTCAGGTCACCGGTTCAATTCATGGGAAAATCTCTCAAAAACTACCAACAAAACCTAAGCCTTCGCTGGCCGTTTGGCCTCTCCCCAGAACCACTCTCTAACGCAATGAATTCCCCAAGGAAAACCACAATGAAAAAACTTAGTGGAGATTAGGGTTACTTCCAAAATTTCGAGAGCATCTCCAGATCTACGGTGGAGATCTTGCATCGAAATCCTAATCAACTATTGTATTGAAAACACTTTAATGCACTTTCCATCATGCATTCCAGCTCAGAAAGACACTAGGGTGAGGATTGGTACAGCTCGACCACATTGGTGTTGACCTTATAACTCTTCACATGACAATCAACACGTAATCTGCCACTAAGATCTCCCACAAAAGTGGTAGATAGGAATGTTTAATGCCAAGATTGGTTTACAAACACCTGCCAGCACATATCCACTATATCATTATTACCCTATCCACATCACGCGTAGGTTCAATAGTTATGTTGCAAGCCTATCAAAATATATATATACATTAAGGTAAGTCATAATTACATTATGATATTAAATCATCGAGACATCATTCCTATGTTTAAAAGTGTTCACGATGGGATTATAATTTCATAGTATTTTGTATATAGGACTTCATGATATTGCATATAGTTTACAATATAGGAATTAGATTGTAAAGTGACATATAGTGTATATTATAGGATATGCATAGGACTTTGCATATAGTTCACAACCTTGGTGTGGTAGCTTTGTAAGCATCGAGCTTATGTTTAAAGTTCAAATTATACTCAAATTTCATAGGATCTCATATCTATAATTTGCATATAGTTCTAGCACAATAGTTGCATATAGTCGATACATTAAAGAAGTGGTATGACATTTTGCACATCTTAGAGAAAGCATGGTAATTACATAAAGTTTTCTAACCATAGGAAGGAGCATGAAGTACTTAACTGACAATGTTTAGACTGAGTCAAGACATCATAATAATATTAATATATAAAGTATGTATGAGTGAGACCATAAGTCAGTCATAAGAATTACAATAAAGTCTTATGGGATTATAATACAATCCCACTATGTTGGATCCTAATCTACTTATCGTGTTCCTAGAAGAAGAAAATCCAATTACCTTGACAATCATTTCAAGAAGGTCAAAACCTATATATATAATGTACAAAGTCTGAAATAAATAGTATGAAAAATGAGAATAAGTGTAGCAGACATGTAATTTAATATCAAAACTAGATTATAACTGAAGAGATCTCACCCAGATACATTTCAATATTATTCTCTAAAACAATTAAGAGATTGGGAGATTACTGAAACTAGTTAGGAACTCTTCTGTCACACTTCGTAAACATTAATGCTCTTACCTATAATCTGTGAAAGGAACGGCTCAACTGCTTTAGCATGAATGCTAAGTAAGCCTCGGGGTACCCATAGGACCCCTTTCATCATCAATAGAAGAACAACAGTTAGTACTTATAGACATTATATCGATTGAATATTGACATAAGTAATATAAAAATATAGCTGAGCTGAGAAGAACATTCAATAGCATCGAAATATAGATATTAATTATCATGTCGCAAAACAATACATTTATGATCATTACAAACATTTATTACATCATGACATCATAGAATCATTTATTATAATTCCGCATAGTTAATGCATGCATTAAAAGCTACGTTGAAAATTTGTAATTTTTTGTGATTTTTTGGGATGTTACAATCCCAGCTATTTGCATGCATCCCAATCACCATTTTGATGCCTCCAGTACCTTATCCCCAGTTTTCTAGCACCCAGGAGCTTCTTACCTTGCAGTTTTAGCCCTCCTAGTCAGGAAGATGCCACTTCTCACCTACCACTTGAGAAAAGCACACTTCTTCCCCTACCACTGAGTTCACTTAAGTTAGTTAGCCGTCTTTTCTTGATTTAAGGCTAGATTGACTCCTAACTTATTGTATCACTCCATTGGACCTCTAGTGAGACTAGATTGCCTATTCTGACTCTAGTTAGCTCCTCATGCACCCTTCGTTGAACCTCCTTCATTCAGTTAGTGCCTACATGTGCCAGTTACACCTACCACACTCAGTTAGACTTAGTTTGACCCCTGGTTGACCGTTACTTGTGCATTGATGACTCCACTGATATGATGATGAGGACTCCTACTTGGAGCCAAGCTATTCCATGCATTATATTCAAATGACCTCCTTGGTTAATTCAAATTGCTCAGTCATTGTTATTGTATTGTATTGTATTATACCATTCTGAGTTCAATAGAGCACCATTGCAAGCCTTTTGCACATTTTTACAGATATTTTGTGAGTTTCATCTATTGTAATTGATTTAGTTGTTCATTAGATTTGATGTGCTTAATTTCACAGTTATCCATGCTCGAATATTCTTTTAACCAATCGTGATATTGGTTACTACAAGGGTGGCGGACCCTTGGTACTTAACACAACCGAGTTTTCTTAAACGTTATGGAGATCTAGTGGCATATTCATATGGAAATTATGTTCTATATATAAGCATGAGTTGTATGAAGTAGGAGTGAATAAATGCCAATGATACTTATAGAGTAATGAATAGTCTATGGTTATGGTTTATTACCTTTCTCCTAGAGACTTCTTCATAAGGAGAACCTCCTAAGTTTTATAATTCTAATTTAAGTATTCGTTGTGAAAATTTTTGAAAAACCCACCATAATACTAACTCGGAAACTTGGGTTTGTTACACCTCGAATATTTGGGTATGTTACAATATACCTCGCCCTTCCACTAACCACCCTCCTCTCTCTTTCTCTCCCTCTATCTCTCTAACCCTTACTAACCCCCTCTCTCACTCTCTCTCTTCCCGATTCCACCTACCCTCAACCTCCTAACACCCCCCCTTTCTCTATAAAACCCTAAAACCCCCCTCTGTCTAACTCTAACCACCTAATACCCCCCTCTCTATCTATCTCTTCCCTACTCTCCCTACCCCTAATTCCCCCTATAGTTTGTCTCTCCTAATCCCCCTCCCTTTTCCACTAACCACCCCCCCATCTCTCTCCCTCTCTCTCTCTCTCTAACCCCAACACCCCCTCTCTCTAACCACCCTACACGTCCCCAAACCCAAAGCCCCTTGATCTCTATGCATTTCTCTCTCTTTCTCTCACCTCCATACTCCTGTCTTTCTCTATCTGCCTCCTCGCCCCTAACCCTTATTAATCCTTAGTTTCATATATATCATATATTTGTAGTGATACATATTGCCGATGCATTTTAGTTGCTAAAATCACACGCACATTTTGTAAGTATATATTGCACACATGTTTTGCAACTGTATATCGTGTGCACGTTTTTTTTGCCACCGAATTTTTTGGGCGGGAAAGATAAGTTTGAATTTAAAATTAACGTGCTTACATTTCTTAGCACTAAGACCGAGGCTCGTCACATGTTTGGATGTCATACCTCTTCCTACGTGTCTACTTCAGAGTTAGCTTTGGGTTAACCAAACCTATGCTATGGAATATGTTAAACTATAGCTAATTGGGCATCTCACCAATTTTCTCAAGATGCCTATGTTTTACCACTCGTTACAATATGCTGCATACAATCATTTTTTATGATGTTGTAGACCCAAATAGCATTTTTCTACATATTCCAAATATGTTTAATTTGTTTTTAGGTTTGATCACCTAGATAATTAATTTTTTTTATGAATAATTAAATTTATTTTGGAAAAATAGTGGTGCAGTAGTACTATTTTTTCTCTATATGTCTACTAGTTTTTGCAGGTTGATTCCATCATTTTCCCAAAAAATACAAATTACATATTAGAGAACATTAGACTTGAGATATGAACTTTTTCAATAGATAAAATTTATATATTCATAAACTTAATTCAATGTCCTACATTTCATCTTTTATACTCAAAGCAAGATTTGTTGTCTAAGTATCTCAAAATATCCATCTAAGTTGAGTGATGTTTATTTTTTCAGTTTTCTATTGCATTTAACACCTCAAAATAGACCCTCATTAGATTGCACTAATCCTATTGTATATATTTTTTAAAAATGAAGTACAAGTACAAGTGCAAAGACTTATCTCGGGTAAAGCTTAGCTTGAATTCTTGAGAGATCACTAAGAGAATCTACCTTACTCATAGTGCAACCACAAGAATATGCCTTGCTCAATAACCCTTTACTTTACATCAAAATATCTGGTTATTACAAAAGCATAAAATAACTAGTTATTTTTAACTTTTTACATTTTATTTTTATTCTCAAAAACTCCTATTTTATCTATTACATGAGCCATAATGAACTTAAAAATAATTAATTGGTTTAACCATGACCGTTATCTACCTAGATATTTCTTCTTCAAATATTTCTATATAATATGTGTAAATCACGATAAAATATGTCTAAGTCATTAAAACATGATGTTAAGTATTAACAATAAAAATTTAGTTAATTAATTTTAAAATATATATTATCTTGTTATTTAAACAATAATTATAAAATAACTTTAACTTATTTTATATGTTTTTAAAGTATTTAAATGTCAATCTTAACTTTATCAGAAAACCATTATTGATAAAGTTTTAAATTAAATTAAATTAAATTAAACATTTAAGTATTTAAATGTCAATCTTAACTTTATCATGATTAGAAAACCATTATTCATAAAGTTTAAAATTAAATTAAATTAAATTAAACATTTATGAAAAATTGAATGAAATATTTTGATACCTTTTACAAAGTATTTCATTCAATAATTTTGAATCTCTAATATATACGAAGCCATTGAAAAACATGTAGATGTACGACTTAATTTTATAAAATTATTTTAATTACAAAATTAAGTTTAATTTTATTAAATAATTTTAAATCTCTAATAGGTATGAAGTCATAAGAAACATTTTATTTAGATGTACAACTTAATTTTATTAAATGATATTAACTATAATATAACATTTTAGTTACTTATCTTTATTTTAATTTTAGATTGAAATAGTTAGTATGTGGATGGATATTTTAGATTATGTATTATTAAGTTAATAATAAAACAATAAGTTAGATATTAGTTTTATGATAATTGCAACTTCATAATTAATTAATTAATAAAATTTTTGCATATTTATATGATTTTATCATAATAGCATAATTCGTCCATATTGCTACTTCATGTACAGAATTCGGCACAAATTCCAATTCCTCTAATATTCGATGTAGGTAAAATACGAATACAGATTCTAATTAAATTTTGAAAACCAATTTTCAAAAAAACTTTATTCATTTAAACATTGTAGAATAGAAATACCATTCAATTTCATATTTTCTTGTTAATATAACTATTAATAACTATTTGTTGTCTCTCACACTTCCATATTTAGGTTGGTGAGATTTTATATTTTTATTTTATAAATATATATTAAATATAAATGTCTATGTTTATTTATGGTATATTTGTGTTTGGGTACTTGGATGATTAAATTTGGGTAAATAACTATTTTACTTCATATCCAATAAATGAATGCAATTTTTCCATGTTTGTAGTATTTATGTGTTATACCATGTCAACATGTAATAGTTGGCACTTTGAAGAGTAAATTTGGGTAAATAAATATTTTGCTTCATAATTAATTAATTAATTAATGCAACTTTGGCCTATTTGTAAGATCTCAAATTGGAATACTTGGTACTTGAATGATTATAAGGTAAAATATATTAAATTATGTAATTTTAAGTTAATAATAAAAAAATGAGTTAGATATTAGTTTTGTAATAATTACATATCAATAAACCAGTATAGAACCATTTTAACTCAGGCTGATAGAATCATCAAATTGCCATAGGTATCAAATCCCTTGAGGTGCAAATCTCCTTTTAAATTCCTAAAGTTATTTAAGGGATTTAATCCCTCTTGGCTCTTGATAGAGCTAGAATTAAAATGGATATATGCTAGTACACATGATAGATTCTTAAAGAAAACCTTTAAACTCAAAGTTTAGAGATCAACTTAATCAAATTAAATGTTAAAAAAAGAAAATTATTAAACCATTATCAAAATGCATGAATTAATTTTTATTTTCCTTGCTCATAAATGCAAAAATAGGGATGTGTAAATTATTTAAACAATTATGAAAATTTGTATAAATTTATTTTTATTTCCATTGCTAAGAAGAAAAGAAAAAAGGAGATGTAAAGCTTAAGTTTATGAGATAATATATGGAAAAACAGTTAAAAATAAACGAGTTATTAATTTATTAAATAATTTGTCACATGAAAAATGAAGCATAAAAACTAATGTTTTAAATTCGCGCCAAGCAGAATCAAGAAATCCTGATTATAAAGTTCATCCAGATTCAATTAGTTGCTGGTAAGATAAGCAAACTAATGATAATGCTAGAACATAAAAATTGCTCACGAATTTGATAATATACATAATGGGATGCTGAGAAAGAAAATATGTGAGAGCTGCATGGTTGCAGACATTACAATACCCTTCACAATTGACTTGAACTGAAGGCGTTTGTGAAAGAGCAGCTGCACTGAGTTTGGAGTATTGGACAGAGAAGCTCAGGAGGGATAGACTATTTATGAGACCAAGGATAGTGCGATCCTTGTGAAGCCATTGGAGTCTCCCACGCAGATTAGCGGCAGCACCCTCTGGGTCTTGCAAGGTCAAGATGAGGCAGCCAAGCATGTTGATAATTGGCATCCCTCATCACCAATTCCAATGAATAAGCTCAGTCAGGATAGCGCCGGCAGGCTGTGGCTGCGGTTATCACAGTCCACGCCTCCACGCTCAATATTCTCGCCCAATTTCCCCTGCCTTCATTCTCACCATTTTCAACTCCACATCCTCTAACCCTAAGACGGTGCCCATAATTATCGATGATAATCACATAATAAGCACCAGAGAGCTTGTCTTGCTTAGGGACTATGTATGATCGTCTCTTTTGTAAATTACAGTTGCAGACTGCAAAACTCATGGACGGATGGATTTATGCCCAGCAAACCAAAATCACTGTGACTACTATTTTCTCATGCCGTGTCTGGATTGGAGAGAGTATATAAGTATATATAGCTGTCCCTGCCTGTTATGATGTCTTCTCCTTTAGTGGTTTAGGTAGGCAGTCGTTATGCTGAGTGTTTATGATGACTCATGATGAACCAAGAGAATATAAGAGCCATTAACAACCAAACAAACGAACAGTATGCACGCATGCAGCTTGTGGGCCGTCGGTCCATTGAACTTAACACAGCGATTATTTCACCTGGTATACATTTTCGAGTTATTTTTTAAAACTATTTCAGTGGGATGGTCAGCTATATATCCACATTTAGATTCAGATAAATTTAGATCTTAATTTGTGGTTTGTTAACATTGATAGGCCACAAGTTAAGTGTCATGAACAAGTTATCAGTTACTTGATACTATGGTGATACTATGGATAATTGTAATTGTTGTTATCTAAGTCTCTATACGCAAAAAAGTTGTCACCTTGCCCATTATCTATGCATTAGTTACCAGTTATCCATAAATTATCCAATGGTTATTTACAAAAAACATACTTGCTACTCTACCCTAAATCCTAAAATATACACCTATCCAATATAATAACTAATTTGACAAAAAATTTAAAATATCAAATTAAAAAGAAATTTCAATAAATTAATCTAATTATCTAAAAATGATTTCAAATTCATTTTCTTTCTTTAGTTTATATATATATATATATATATATATTCTACTTTTTCAATTTATTATAACATATTTTCTATTTTATTTTGTTCGATTGGAAATTTTTCAAAAATCTTATTTTAGAATCATATATATTAGCTATGAAAATTGTATAATTTGGATGCCATAGAGATATTCAAAAGATGCTAGATATATTTATGAATTTAAAACTCAATTTATAAATTAATTAATAACCATTGATTTGATTATTTAGTATTATTTTATTATCCCTATTTTATTTTTTATTTTGTATAGAATATTATATTAAATTTAGAATTTAGATAGATCATTATAATATTCATTTAAATATTAAATTATAATTGTGTTTAGAAACAAAAGTTTTATAGCTGGGTGGAAAATTATTTATACTAATAAGATAAGTATTTTTATTTGAGTTATGGAGTTTTTGTTGTTGTTGTTGTTGTTTTTATTTAAATTATATAAAGAAATTTGAAATTCAATTAATCTTGACACATATGTATATATCATAATTGGTTAGACAAAATTATGGTTTTTTTGAATATATATTAATAATATTATTAAATAAATATATTAGTCTTTTTTTATGATAGGGTGTATTATTAAGACATTTTTAGTTAAGTCTTAGGTTCAAATCTTTGATCATCCCTTTGTGTTGAGATCTCAAAAGAGTAAAAATAGATACCAAGATTTAGGAAATGGATAATTCAAAAAGGGACACGAAGAATGTGTGTTTCATGAGTTTCAATGCACAACAAGGAATTATTGTTTACATTTCAAAAGACACAATTATCTCACTTTGGGATGTATCCAAACATAGTAAAGGTGTCCAAACCAAATTTGTTATGGATGGTTTTTTCAAGTTAAGAAATCCATTTTCGTTCACTACAAGAAAAATGGCATTTTAGCCTCACATTAGCACAACTATTTGTAAAGGATTTGAGAAATCCTCAATTTTCAAATAGTGGTGCAAAAGTGGTGATAATGTGGCGATATGCAAGTGGTGCTAAGATTTATGGTGCAAAAATGGTATTTGTAAAAAAGGTGATTTTGGTGTTAAATGAATATGTGGCATTAAATGGTGTATGGTGCAAAACACCGAAACCAATCCTAGGTGAATTGAGATTTTGTGGTGCAAAACTCCAAAACCAATCCAACATGGATTAAGACTTTTTTGTACAAAACACCAAAATTATTATTATTATTTAATATACACAAACTTATATATGATGCAAAGCACCATAAAATAACTCAAGTGATGCAAAACACCATAAAACAATAAATTATTGTAAAAATATATAAATAACATATTTATATAAAATATGTTATTTATAATTATATATATATATAATATTTTATTTATATTTTTTAATAGAAAATAATATTTAATATAAACCATAACTTTTTCTTTTAATTTAGTTAAACATGATTCCCATTAGTCTTACTTGTTACTAGTTGATAACCAATCCCTAAGCCATAAGAGTAAAAGTGAGGAAAGACAATAAAATGGAACGGTGGGAGCTAAGAAGGCCAGAACAAAAGGGATGGGAAGTGAGACAAAAGAATAGGACGAGAGACTTTTTTTATAAGCCAAGAGAACCCGAGATTTTTGGTAGTTCTGCTAATTATTTCCCACCAGCCAGATAGGAGGTATATTTATTGGGCTTTGCCAAAGCCATTCCTTGAATATTCATCACCAACCAGATGTTTGGGAGTTTTGCTAATTATTTACCCAGTGCTTGAATTGGTGCTGCAATCTTATGGCCTCTAGAAGGTGACCTGGAACACATCATACGATACACTATTTACAGAACTACTGTTATCTTTTCGAGCGGACTACAAAAAACAGGGCAATTAGCAGCCAAATTAACCTTGCAATGGAACTTTTGAAGACCCAAACGAAGATCCTTGGAAAATATCAAATCCAATCCATGAAGAAGTAGAACTCCTTCCTTGTTCACCTGCCACAGATAGATCATGCTCAACTTTCAATTAAAATTGGTAAATTCTAAATGCACAATATTCACTATATGAAATTATGAAAATTTTAATAAATTAAGCTCTCACCCGCTTGAGGTAGCGAGATTGAATACAGCTAGGTCTAACAACAACTGTTGGTGCCATCTTGGATCGATTCGAATACTTCGAACGGATCGATAAATTCTTCAAGCATCGCATGGAGAAATATAAGAGCACGATCTTCAAAGTGAATATGCCCCCTGGTCCGCCTTTCTTCTCTTAGAATCGAGTCACAATACTCCTCGATGGGAAGAGCTTCCGCATGATCTACGATTTAAGTGGGGAAGATAAGAGTTATCTGGAAAGTACTTACATTCCCAACAAGAAATTTCATTTTTGGGTAATGAAATATTCTTTTTTGTCAAAGGAGTTGAAGGATGCTTAAGAGAATTTGATGACATAACCATTTGAGAGCTACCAATGCCTAACCGAGGAAAACTCCTTCCTTTCTGAGTTGTAGAAAGAGTCATTTGTCCTCTTGAACTTCTATATCATCAAAATAGAGACCCAAGGATTTGATACCCTGCATTCACATAAACCAGAAGTCATACATAAAAATCCAACAAAAGCAGTTCCAAGCAATGAGACATCTTACAAGCAAAATGAATATCACAGCAGACTCTCACAAAGGTCAATATTAGATATGGGTTTCTCATGACCGCGGAGCAATGTGCTGACTTGGCAATCGATGTTCCTCTTGCCCCAAAATATATTGGACAACTCTTTGGAAAATATGCGTTTAAGGGAACAATATATGACATGCTTCTACTTATGTGAATATAGGAGGCTATTCCCTCGCCTACCATCCTTTCCCTCGCCTGTATATAGGTAGCCTTTACCTCGCCTTAGCCTGTTCAATCAATCTCTTCCTTTAATTATCTTACAGACGCTACACTTTTGATACCTTGCTTGTTTAATCAATGCCCGTCGTTCATGGTTAGAGGAAGTCCTTCCCACGTTTTTCTCGCTACGCTTCTGAACTCTATCATCGTTAGGCATGGGGAGGGAAGGACTGGGCCAATTAAAGAATATATCTTCCTTTCTGAACTCTACGCTACGGGTCTAAAACCCTTTGCAAAGACACACAAGTAGCTAGCATTTGCGGGAAGAAAGGACGGGCATAAATCTCTATCTTGATGTGTTTCCGGTAACCTTATTAGATAGCCCCCAATCGATCTGACACTATTATATGATGTCCTCACAAAAATGGAAGATACCGAAATTAGAAAGAAGATATTAGATATGGCTCTTACCATAATAAAACCAGATATAAGAGGAAAGATGCTTCCCTCTCCCTCGCTCTTTGAGATTTTTCCTCGCTGGGAAAAAATAGCAGGAGATGACCATGGGAGATAAGCTTATATTGCTTCTCTCTCCCTCAGTCTTTGAGATGTTTCCTCACTAGGAAAAAATAGTGGGAATTTTTGGTGGGACTCAAATTGCTTTTTAAAATGAAAAAGTCAGATCTAAAATTCAAACGAATGAATGAATGCACTCTCCCTCCATTCCGAAAATATGATTTTTAATTTTTATTCACATTGTCTTGATATTATCTTTATCGAGTATGTTTCTATCGAGAAGAAACCAAAATTACAAGGGAAACCTTGTCATTTGAGCGCTTTCCCTACTTATTTGAAAGCTCATGAAGTGCCTTTATGCTTAAAAATGAATCTAATGATTATGATTTAAGGTAACTTCAAGATCATCAATGTGTAAAGTAAATACAATTTAAATCATTATACATGGTTTTAAAGAAAAGTTATTGATAATATTAAGCAATATAACATTACAAATTATAATAATAAAACATTATTTTAGATACAAGTTTCACATATTAAGGATTATTTTTCCTATGGGGTATAGGAAGATTAGTTTGAAGTAGTCTCGTCCCCTTCAATTCATGGGGAATAAATGGAAGTCTAGTTAGATAGTATTTCTCACTCCTTTATATTCAATTTATGGAGCTATGTTCAAACATTGGTGACATCACTTTCAAACATTATTATTTTTCCATCATATCATGGGGAGTCAAGACCCATAAAAATTATGTATCTAGGTAAAAAAGGGTGGTGGAAGGACCCCTATGTCAAAGAAAAGTGCCACTTGTGAATGAAATATATATCCATTTAGCATGTCCACAAGGATCTAAAGAAGCTCCCATTGGGAAATTTGGATGGGGTTTAGCATCCATGGAACAAGTTCATTTGACCTTATAAGTGTAATTTCCCTAGAATAAAATTTGTCTCATTTCTCGAGCTCTTCTATTCAAAATGTAAATCTCTTAAATGATAGGTTTGAGAGGTTCTTTAACCTTCTCAACTTGGAAATAGCCATGGGAATGACAATAACTAGGACAATAGTTACCCCTTCAAATAATTGATGGAGCATACCCCAAATCCTATGGTGCCTCTTATCTCAATTTCTCCCCATGTCTAAAAAATGACATTGCAACTCTAAATCTAGATCAAGAAACGAGGAAGAATGAGTTGAAGATTGTCTCCCCTTCTATGACAACTGAGAGTCAGTTTGAATCCCTTAAACCTTATCGATATTTATTGAGATCATCAAGCAAACTAACATATACCCTTGGATTTGAGATATTGAACGAGTTGTAGGGCTTGACATTGTTCACACTTCAAATTTCCACACATTATGAAGGAAATCTTATCTTAATAAGGATAAAAATGGGGTGTTTATCTAGGAAGCAACAAACCATTGAAGGGGACCTTAGGGTAGGGATGATGACAAAAGATGATAAAGTAAAAGGAATTCTAGCAAGGTTCTTTAAAAAAAGGGACTTCATGAGGAGTGGCAACTAGGTGGAACAAATCACTATAGTTACTAAACTCTTCATTGATTCTTGCAAGCATTTAGATAGAACTAAACTAGTCGGAGATAGGGAATCCATACTCCATGGTAGATATGTATGGTCGTCACAATCATATAAATGAATTTTTGGGTGTTAATTTCAATTGGGGATTTATGAAGAATGAAAATGTAATTTTCAAGGGGGGGGGGATGAATTTTGTCACCCATAAAGCAAAGGCATGGATATTCTACGTGGATATATTTTCCATGAGATAGAGAAATCATGGTTATATTATATAGAACCTATTTAAGTGGTGCATGCTTAGAGAAACTTCAAGGCCAAAAAGGAAGACATTTCAAAATAGGTTAGATAGATTTATAATATTTAATAAAGTGATCATTGAATCTAACATGTTAATAACATGGATAGGATCTAGAGGATCTTATGATTACTTACCCATTATGCGTCAGATCAATAACGATGATGTTAAACCCATTGACCCCTTCAAGTTTAATCCACATTTTTTAAAGCATGTTGACTTTGTGAATTTGGTTAATAATGAACAAAGATTTTTCAAAGCTAACTCATAAGAATTTTCTATGTATTTGTTTGCTTAAATAGATAACCTCAAAAGGGTTAAAACTGCAATGATGGCTTGGGGAAAATAGGTATCTCAAATCCTAACATGATTTGCAATCAATGGAAGTAGAAATTATCTAGATCTATGAACATAGTGGATTGGGGATTTTCCCAAAAGATGAGAAAGTAAGGGTGAAGGAACTAGAAGGGAATCTGAGGAAGTTGTTTGGAATATTTAAATTGGAGAATGAAGAGTAGGACCATTTTGTTGGCCCAAGAGTACATGAATACTAAATTTTTCCGTGACCATCCTACACAAAGAAGGAAAATGAATTCCATTTGAAAGATGGAGAGGTCATATGGAAGTAGGGTACAAAGAAATAAGGAAATATCAGAGCTGTCGGTTACACATTTCAAGGGACTCTACTGGAAACCTATAAGATAACAAAGGAATAATTAAAGGTAGTTGTGGAATCTTTTGAAAGATATAAAAGTTAAATCCCTAATGACTGTGCAATTGAATTTTACATTGGATTTTGTGATTTCCTTGAAGAGGATTTGCTCAGGATATCATAATTTTCAAGAAGGTTTTTCCATATCCCAATCTCTTTCAACTCAACTTTCATTGACCTCATTCTCAAGAAATATGCCCACCCATTGTTTGATGAATTGGGCATATCTCCTTATGCAACTTATGTTAGAAAAAATATAAAAATGGAAGATAGAACGCGAGATTTACATGGAAACAATATTGTACACAAGCAAAAACTATGGGGCAATGGTAGCTTCGATCTTTTATTATTACTTGGCAAAAAAATTATAATGCTTTCTTATCTTTTGTGATATTATGGTAGGGGTCACTTCCCTTTTATACAATACATATGACAATTCCATAAGGAACCAAACTATACTATAATTGTATATAAATTTTTTCCTTGGAGGCTCCAAATCTACACCCTTAGAAAGGGGGCCTAGCACTCCCCCTCCCCTCAATGACCCCTTTTTCGTCCTTTGTATATGTATCACTAGTTCATAGCCACAAAATCTAGAGGAAGAATCATGGATATTTGGATATTGACTTCATCTCCTAACAACTTAGTCTATAAAATAATTGCTATAAGGTTGAATATTACTTGTCTAAAAAATTTTGGTTGAACGTTTGGTTTTGTGCATGATGTTGGCTCAAATTTAGATCCATGGTTCTAAAATAGTTTATCAGTAATAACATTGCAAGCATTGACATTTTCAATACCCATAAAGGGTAAAGTCTCACTTGAGACACTCACAATGATTGCAAAGAGAGTATATAGGTTAGGGAATGCCATAATTGATCATAATCATTCATAGTCACACATTTACAGCTTCACAAATGTTCATAATATCATGTGCAATAAATAACTCATACACGTAAATGATATAACAACCGGCTAAACACTTCCATTCATATTCAGGATAGATTACCTCAATAAAGAGACATATACTCAAATTTGGAATTCTCATCAACCCAAAACAATCCATCATTTTCTTCTTTATACAAAACACAGCTAGCTATACCCTTTTCCAACTACCTTTTAACTAATCTACTTGATTACATGTTAACTAAGTGATTTTTCTACAATGCACATCACTCTCAATACATACAACATTGTCTTATTAAATACAAAACTTAGGAATACATTTAATATAACGCAACAATCCCCCAACATTATGTTTGCCTCATCCTCAAACCAATGCTTACAAATCAGTAACAATAATTTCATCTTTCCACACAATATTGTCAACATCCATCTTAGGACAAATTGATGTTGATACTCTTATCTTCAATTTAACCAATTGTTGAGAAGAACTCATCTAGAAATCCTGTTGCAAGTGTAAATTGGCCCTAATGGAGCCAATTTTCTGTTGTAACTCTATCAATTCCATTGCTTCTGTACTTTTTTTTACTGAAACCACTGCATTTTAAATTGCTTATGTTTCCTCGACTCCCCCTTTTCCTTTGTTTCTAAATGTACTTTTGCTTCTTCTTATTTTATAATTACTGACAACAATAAGGAACTCCTCTTCTTTTTTCACAACTCTAGTAACTCCTTGGATTATTCTGAACCTTTCTTCTTCTGTGCACTCAACCTTGGCGAACCACACACCTTAGAGCTAGTTGATTCACGTGCTTCATATTTCTTCTGTGGTTTACCCTTTGGAGTATTTACTATCTCTATGTCTAAATTAGGCTTCAACAGGAACTTGGTAGGCCAATCTTCCATAATTTATTCATTATCCTCCTCATACCAACAAAATGATAGAACATATGTTCTGCTCGAGGGATACATGCATGGTGAAATAAAAAAAATTATGAGTATCAACCAAAAAACACATAGCATATTCATACTTGTCAATCAAGTAGGGTGGAATCCAATACGATTCAACACTAGATCGCTTTAATCATATCAATGTACCGACACTAAAATGTGAGATTGCTTGCTTGCTACACATCTCTATATATACTAAACTTCCATACACTAAACTTGGGAGTGGGAAATGTTCATGTTGCATGTATATGATATTCCCTCCCCTACAACACCTTCCATTCAATCATTGAAATACTTTATAATATTGAGATACCTTATCTCATTAATTCAATTTGCTTACCAAACTAGCAATGGCACCTACAATCCTTCCCCACATAATTCCTCTTCCCCCTAATTTGAAGAACACGAAATATAAGTGCTTTCCTGCATTGGGAAAGGAGATTTATAGGTTGAGAAATAAATTAGGAATATGAGAGATAATAGGGTTGGGAGAGAGGATGGCATGTTCTCCCTATATACTCGATATGGCCCATTCTCCTTAGTTGTTGTATATGTGTTCTCTCCTAGTATAGGTCAGGCTAGCAAGTGCAAATGTAAGCATAAAATATTTAAAAAATAAGTTGGACCATGGTGCTCAAGAGGACATTTAAGTACTCGTAGATATGCATAACCGAAAGGTGGATGGTATCGGCACATTGAGGGTTCTTGAATTTTATCTGACTCACATCATGATTCTTAGTTTGTAGATGTGCATCCAAATCATGGAGGTTATTCAAGTCTCAAAGACAAATCTTGTTTAGATAGACTGGAAATTCCTACTATAGATGCTACTGTAGAGGGTCAGGGAATAGGTAACTATCCCAAACTTTCATGATAGAATGCTAATGTGAATCTTCTCAAAAAGGATGAGGGAAATGAGGAGCGAATTACTAGTTTTGTTGAATGGAGATGCCAAACATACCTGAAGTCCATCATGTTGATAGACATTTTGGTGTGCTTGATGTTGATAAATGCATCCCAAGGACACATGAAGATGTTGGTAGTATTCACATATCTTTTAAAACAGGATCCCATGGAGGAATATGTCTAACCACTGTAATTTCTATAGGCAATGAAATCAATGTGGCTAATGGAGATACTTTAAAGTTTGCAAATGAAGCAATGGTGGATGCCTTCCCAACTACTCAGTATGTTCCTAGTTTAGATCACACTGTTGGGAAGAAGTCAATGTAAAAGACATGTCATAATGAAATTAATTCAATGCCAATCGTTCTCCCACATAATGCAATGAACTCTATCAATTGTCTCGTGAAAAACCTATTAAAACAATTGATAATTAATAATATAGGAACAAAAAGAAATGGTTAAATCCCGATAGAAATTATTTCATATGGGAATCATATTTACCTAAGAGAAAAATCCAACTGTGCATGGATTCAGTGAATTCAAGTTTTGAAACCCCCTACAAAAAGAAAAAACCCTCTAGCATTGCCATGGTAGAAATCTCAGAGGGAAAAGAAGAAAAATCTAGATGATTTAAGCTGACAAGAAAGCTTTTAAAGTTCATCTCCAGCTCCAAGCCACTCTAGCTACCATTGTATTAATTTGCTAGGTGGAGCAATGAGTATAAAAAATTGTCATACCAATTGCTGAACTATTAAATTTCAATTGGAGTACTTCATCTACTAGGTAAATCCATCAACAAGTTTTTGAATGAAAGTCATAGATGCTCTATGTGTTGATGTATTTGTAACTTTGGAAGATATTCACTTGTATATTACAATTGTACTTTATTGTATATCCAACAGAGATGTATTATTCCTCTGATTGGAAGTGTCCTCATTTATATTTACAAGTGTCGCAAGTTACATTGTAAGTGTCGTTGTTTGTATTGATGGGTTATTAGACCACCAGTGTGGGGTCGGAGCTAGTTAGGTCATGTGCTTGGGTTATTAGACTTCATTAGAAAGTCATCCCTGTTGGATTATTGGCAGCTCAAGTCTGTGTATAAATAGAGAGGTTGTGTCTCTCATTCTATTCATTAACTCACTTCTCAAGCTCATATAGTTAAGAGAGAAAGTGGCACACAAGTGGAGGAGGAGGAGTATCTGCTAGAGACATCTCTTTGGGTTTGATCATTGTGATCTTGGTTTGTGGCTTATTCTATCTCTGAGGAAGTTGCGGGGTTTTTCACCTTCTTGGTTTTCCCTGAGGAAACTCTATGTCTATTGTCTCTTATGTTTATGATTGTTATGCTGCACATGTTATTCTCTTAGTGATCCTAGATAATATTGAATGAAATTATCGAAACATTAACATGGTATCAGAGATGACCTAAGAAGAAGGCACTGTGTAGCTGCGGAAGCTAGGGATTCTTAATTTTTGTGGTTATATCCATAGATCATCAAAGGCAGGAGGCTAGATTGACTCTCCTAGCAAGGGCGCATATTTCTGTCGAGATAGAATTCAATTATGAGCATTTTCAGTTTCTTCCCATCACTGCTGCGGGAAATTAGGGTTTCAAAAAAAGTTGGAATTTTTGGAATCTAAATCCACGGCTGGATACTCCTCAAGAAAATCAAAGTTTAGAGCTTTGGATCGAACTTTTTGGTTGGGCAGAAGGCCGGGCTTTATCAAAACCTAGTTTAGGGTCCTCTGTAGTGAATCTGGAAGTTTCAAAGGCATTTTTTAGGGGTCAAATTTTGCAGATGTCAAAATCAAAGTATACCAGCTTGACCAGCTCATCAAGGTGCATCTTTCTATCGTTTCATAATTCTAAAATTCAAAGTTTGAATTTTTAGGGTTTCTCTGACAAACCCTAATCCAACTCTAGATCTAGTTTTCATCAAATCAAGTGGTAATACCTAAAAATTTCTATTTCCATTTGAAGTACTCTTTAAGATGTCTCACCACACCAAGCTTGAGGATAAGCTTGAAGGAGCTGATAACTTGCGATCCTGGAAATATAGGATTGGGTTAATCCTAGAAGAGAATGAGTTGGACACTTACATAAGTGAAGAGGTTCCAGTTATAGAGGGAGAAGAGGCTAAGGCCTTACACAAGAAGAACTTGGTTAAAGCCAAGAGAATCAATGCTGATTCTATCAAGGACCATCTCATTCTCCATGTGTCTTCCCTAAAGACACCTAAATAAATGTTTGACTCTTTCACCAAGTTGTTTGAAGGAAAGAACATAAATCGGAAGATGACCCTACAGAACCAATTGAAAGGGGTAAAAATCCAGAATGGAGAGACCATCCAATCCTTCTTCACTAAGGTCTCTCAAATCAAGGAACAACTTGAAGTTGTAGATGAAGTAGTGGAGAATGGAGAAATTTTCATGACCGCATTGAATGGCCTACCTAGGTCACGGGAATCCTTCATCCAAGGAATCTGTGCAAGAAGAAAATTGATCTCTTTCAGTAGACTTTGGGAAGAATGTTCACAAGAGGAATCTAGGATTGTGGCTGAGAAGAAAAGATGGGAAGTGAAGATCAAGCCCTCACAACACACACTAAAGAAAGTAAGTTTAAGAGGGAGAAATCTCACAACAAGAAACATTCTCATTTTCATCATAAGAAGAAATATCTCTCTCATGTTCGATGCTTCACTTGTGATGAGATAGGACACTTTGCTTCAGATTGTCCCAAGAAAAAAAGGAACAATCACAACAACAACAACAAGATCAAGATGCTCATGCTGCCGAGGATGATGAACCTCCCAATAAGAAGAAAAGGGTAGAAAGTGAAGACTCTTCAAGGGAGGAAGAATATGTGCTGATATCTGCTCTCACAGGCACTATCTCACATGGATGTGATTATTGGATTATTGATAGTGGGGCTTCTAAACACATGAAGGGATTTAAAGAATCCTTTGTAGGCCTATCTGAACATGAGTCACCCCATAAGGTGAAACTTGGGAATGACTATCAAGATCCCATAAAAGGAAGTGGTGAAGCCTCCTACAAGCTAGACTTTGGGAAGTATTTTAAGATGCAATATGTTCTATATGTACCTGGACTCAAGAAGAACCTTCTCTCCATATCATATTTGGATGCAAAGGGAATGAGAGTTGCATTTATAGATGGCCAAGTACTCATGTGGCCAAACGGTAAGACACTAGATGATGCAGTGGTGATTGGAGAGCAAGAGGGAGGATTGTACAAATTGAAGGGACAACCTGAACATGCCATGGTACATGAGTCCATGGAGCCAAGTTACCTTTGGCATAGAAGGCTTGCTCATGTGAACTATAGAGCACTACCAATCTCAAGCAAAGGAGTAGAAGGTATTCCTAAAATCCAGTCAAAGCATGAACTTATTTACAAAGGATGTGCAAAAGGAAAGAACACACTGAAGGCATTTCCAAGCAGTGAAAGCAAAGCAAAAGGAATCTTGGAAAGTATCCACTACGATGTATGCGGTCCAATGTCATCCAGTTCTCTGAGTGGGTATGTATACTATGTTTCCTTCAGTGATGATTTCTCTATGAAGACTTGGGTTTATTTCTTGAAGAATAAAGATGAAGTATTTGATAAGCTCAAGGAATTGAAAGCCTTGATAGAAAATCAAACTGATAAGAAGATCACTACCTTTAGATTTGATAATGGTGGAGAATTCACTTCAGGTGACTTCAAGAAGTTATGCAGTGATTCAGGGATTAAGAGGGAGTTGACTACTCCTTACAATCCACAACAAAATGGAGTTGCAAAAAGGAAGAATAGAACTATCATCGAAGCAGCACGGGCAATGCTTCATGACCAAGATCTTCCTATGCACCTATGGGCAGAAGCAGCAAGGACAACTATATATGTGCAAAACAGAACACCACACAACATACTTGACAACAAGACACCAAAAGAAGTGTTCTCTGGTAAGAAACCTGAAGTTATCCATCTCAAAATATTTGGCTATCCAATATACACGCACATTCCAAAGGAAAATAGGACAAAGCTAGATCCTTCAGGAAAGAAGGGAATCTTTGTGGGTTACAGTGAAAGCTCGAAGGCTTATAGAATCTACTTTCCAGGGTTCAAGAAGATTGACATCAGCAGGGATGTAACATTTGATGAAGACTTGGAATACATCAAATCAAGGAAGACAGCTGTTGAAGACAATGAAGAGCCAAGGATAACCAAAATTCAAGACACCACTATGAATGAAGCAATTCCAGAAGAAGATCGTGAAATTGAAGATCCACAAGAACCTGTATATCCACCTCGTGAGAAGAACTCTCACAAGAGGAAGCCTACATGTGCTAGAGAGCTAATCCAAGATGAAGAAAGGTATGGTATTCCAGAAGAGGAACACAGAGAAAGGAAAAGGACAAGGTCACACACTAGCTATGTTGCCTTGCTCTGTGACATTATGAACAAAGAACCTTCCAGTTATGAAGAGGTAGCAGAAAAGAAAGAATGAAAGGATACCATGGTAGAGGAATACCAATCGATCATGAAGAATGAAGTTTGGGATGTGGTCCCAAGACTAGAAGGAAAGTCTGTTGTGAAATCCAAGTGGATCTATAAAATCAAGCATGCTGCAGATGGTAGCATAGAGAAATACAAGGAGAGGTTTGTAGCTCATGGCTTCTCCCAAAAAGAGGGAATAGATTATGAAGAGACTTTTGCACGTGTAGCTAGATACACTTCCATTAGAACAATACTTGCTCTGGATGCAGTGATGAAGTGGAAGATACACCAGATGGATGTCAAGACAGCTTTCTTGAATGGTGTAGTCAAAGAGGAAGTGTATGTGGAGCAGCCACTTGGTTTTGAGACACATGATAGGGAGTCATATGTGTGCAGGTTGAAGAAATCCTTGTATGGCTTGAAGCAAGCTCCTAGGACTTGGTATGGTAGGATAGACAACTTTCTATCCAGTTTGGGCTTTACTACGAGTAAAGCAGATTCCAATCTTTACTACAAGGTTGAGGAAGAAAATCCAGTGAAACTACAACTGTATGTGGATGACCTATTTGTTACAGGTGAGGATGGGTTGATTGCTGACACCAAGAGAAAGCTTGCTTCCGAGTTCGAGGTGAAGGACTTGGGGATGATGCATTACTTTCTAGGCATGGAGGTGTGGTAGAGTGCAGATGGGATATTCCTTGGACAAGGGAAGTATGCAACAGAGATCCTGAAGCGTTTGGAGATGTTGGAATGCAAAGCCAGGGCCACACCGATGGCATCGAACCTAAAGCTATTGTGTGATGCTTCATCTGAGTCGGTTGATTTCATGGTGTATCGTCAGATGATTGGGTCCTTGATGTACCTAACGAACACGAGACCAAATATTTTCTTTGCGGTGAACACCTTGAGTGATTTCCTGACAGATCCTAGACATGTTCACCTAATTACTGTAATGCATATTTTGAGGTAATTGAAGGGTACAGTTGAGTATGGGAAAAAGTATGATGCGAATCAAAATTTTAACCTGGAGGGTTATGTTGATTTAGATTAGGTAGGCAGTGCTGCAGATAGAAAGAGCACTTCAGGGTGCTGCGTTAGTATGGGATCAGGTGTGATCTCTTGGTTTAGTAGGAAGCAATCCTGCGTATCACTAAGTATAGCCAGAGCAGAGTATGTCGCAGCTTGTTCGGCCAATTGTGAAGCAGTTTGGCTTAGGAAGCTACTATCTGAGTTATTTGATCTCCCGTTGGATGCTACCTGTATCTATTGTGACAACTAGAGTTGTATGAAGTTGTCAGGGAACCCAGTGTTCCATGACAGGTCGAACCACATCGAGATCAAATATCACTATATCAAGGATATGGTGGAGAGAGGAGCAGTGAAGCTCCTATATGTTGCGACGGATGAGCAGATTGTAGATGTGTTGACTAAACCACTAGCCAGAGTGAATTTTGAGTACTTCAGAGAGAGGCTTGGTGTTCTTCAGATAGAAGATACTTTGAGGAAGAAGTGATGGGACACATTTACAGGAGCCATTCCAAGCATGGTGATAGGAGGAGCCTTCCAATGGCTGTGGATGTAGGCGCTGTGTGATGAGCATCAAGATGATGCCTAGGATGATATTCTGCATGATGTTGATCAGGATGATCACATGTGATGATATGCATCATGTGGATGCTTTGTATGACCAGTTTGATTATACGATGATGACGAGTATTAGGACAATGCTTCAGATGACATGCATTAGGACGACGCTATCATGATGATTCGGATGATCATATGTGATGAGTATCAGGATGATGCTTCAGATGACATGCATCAGGATGATGCTATGATGATGATCAGGATGATCATATCTGACGAGTATCAGGACGATGTGTTAGGAACCTATGTCAACCCTTCTCTTTACTATGTTAGTATATTGTTGTTGGATGCATATGCTTTGTAGGTCGTCCCATAGTATTTGTTGATCCGTAGTTTATATTAGCCTATAGTATTGACCCATACTATTGGACGCATATGCTTTGTAAGTCATCCCATAGTATTATATGTCCCATGGTTTTGTCTCATAGTATTGGGCATAGACTTAGTATATAAGTGTGTGTTGAGGTCATTGAAGGCACCATGAAGTTAATTGTATTGAGCTTGCTCAAAGGAGGTTACCCACTCGAAGTGGCCCGTGATCAATATAAAAGTGATTCTGTTCTATTATTTTTTATATCTCATGTATTTGCATTAATTAATTATTGCAGGTTCATCACATCTGGTATCAGAGCACTTTCTTGGGCTCGCTGGGTGAAATTTTTGCGAAAAAAAAATTTGCATCTGTTGTAGGTTCGGATTTGGGAATAATCCCTATCCGCTTAACTGTGGGAAGTACTTGGGAATAAGCCCTAAAACTCATTGTGAGGAGTACCACAGGAACCCCGAAGTAGCTGGCCCATTGAGAGGACTTGCTAGCGAAAAGGGCAATGGCCCCTACCTGATCGACTAGTTCCCACCCGTGAGGTAAACCAAGAGCTATCATTTGTGGCAAAGCGGTTATCAGTTTTACCTGAGACGTGGAGTGAGGGGTTCTGCCCCAATACGCAAGCCGTCAGACAGCATCGGTGGCCGAGTGAAACCCCTTAACTGTTAAGAAGCCGCACATACCTGGGGTCCATATCTATTTTCAGTTGAACTGTTGTCGATCACTTCTGCTCCAGATCCAGCCATTTCAGATCTATTCTGAAAGTCGTTCAAGATCCAGTCGCCGTTTCAGATCCACCCATTTTCGATCCCTTCCGCGCCATTGTAGATCCATCTATTGCGGATCCCTTCCACTCCGTTGTTGCCGATCCATTTCTGAACAAAAAAAAAAAAGAAAAAAAAAAGGAGTATAAAATTCAGTTTTTTCTCCATATCTCCCTTGTTTTCACTCTGTTTCCCTTGAAATTTTCAGGGAACCCCTGTCATTCCATTCTGCATCTTTCATTCCTGAGGACCCTATCCCCAATTCCCCTTCCCAAAGCCTGAAATCCCACATTTGTCTATTTTTAGGGTTTGCCATAACTTCCTCAGATTTCACCCAATCACCTTCAAATTTTACCACAAAATTCCTTTCTGAATTCTGCTTCTTTGTCCCTCTCTGCCAAATTTTCTCATTCTATCACCCTGCTTCTGAAATCCCCCTTTTTGCTTTCTTGTCCTTTCGACAGTGTCCAAAATCTAGTCAAACCTCAATTAGCCATCAGATTGTTTCCCCAATCCAAATTTCCCTTTACTAAATCAGCTTTTGTTTGTGTTTTTCTACCCATTCTACCTAAAAAAAAAAAACCCTGGTTATGGTTGTCACCCGTGTAGGAGCAAACACCATGGAGGAAGCACTTGCAGCCATCCAAACCAAACTCCAAGATCTGGATGAAAAATTTCTCAACCTCCATCTTCCAGCAATTTTCGTGGGCCGAAGATTGATTTTCCTCACTTCAATGGTACTGATCCGACTGGATGGATAAACCGAGAAGAACAATATTTCAGTTTGCATAATACTTTTGATGTCCAGAATATTCCACTTGCATCTTTTCATTTGGAACAGGAAGCCCTTCAATGGTACCATTGGTACATCAAAGCTCATCCCGAGCCAAACTAGACAGATTTTTGCCAACTCATTTTGCCATGATTTGGTCCTAGTGCTTTTGATGATTTCACAGGAGCGCTCACTAAACTTCACCAAATTGGCAGAGTGAGAGAGTATCAGACAGAATTTGAAAAATTGGCCAATCACACAGAAGGATTGTCTAATGAATTCTACAGGAGTTGTTTTATCAGTGGTCTCAAGGATGAAATCCGCTCAGAGGTCCAAATGTTTTGTCCCAACACAATGATGGAGTCCTCAGGTTGGCTAAGCTGGCCAACGACAAGATCAGAGCTCAACAACGCTCCAAACCCACCTTTGTTCCCTTCAGAAATATGGGTTCCCAATGACCTACCATCACGCCTTCTCCTCAACCAACTCCTATCAAGCATTTGTCTGAAATAGAAATGCAGGCACGCCGAGAAAAAGGGCTTTGCTATAATTGTGATGAGAAATTCACTCGGGGACATAGATGTGTTCAACAAAAGCTCTATCTCTTGGATGTGGATTCTCTGCCTGCCTTAGAACTTGGTGAAGAAGCTACAGATACAATAGATGATCAGGTCGACATTCAACCCCCGCCTGTTGACACCCCATCTCAGGACGACCCACCCGAGATCTCTCTCCATGCTGTAACTGGTGTCACCACCCCACAAACAATGCAGGTTAGGGGATACTTCAAGAAGCTCCCTCTTACCATACTCATTGATTCTGGCAGCACTCATAACTTCATTGACCCTCGGATTGCCAAACAGGCTGATTGTTTTGTCCATCCTTGCTCCAACTTTGAAGTCATGGTTTTCAATGGGGGCACCTTACCTTGCAAGGGGAAGTTTCACAATGTGCGTATCTCTATGGAAGATTATAACCTACGCTCTGACATGTTTGCCTTGTCCTTAGGCGGATGTGATGTGGTTTTGGGCGTTCAATGGTTACGCACACTTGGCCCCATCTTATGGGATTTTGCTGAACTTTGGATGCAGTTTAAAGTCAACGGGGCACAACACAAATTTATGGGCTTACAACCAGGGTCTCTCTACATCATCAGTTCACATCGCCTGGAAAAAATCCTTAAGAAGAATTCACATGGTGTCATCGCTCAGCTCAATTCCATTCAGATGCACCCATCAACAGTCTCCACTACTTCCTTGGATAGATATGCAGGTATCTTTGTTGAACCAATGCGCTTGCTAACTTCAAGAGACCTTTCCGGTAAGAATTTAGCCACATCTACCTCTCAACAGGAAACGATGGCTATTTTGCATGCAGTACAGAAGTGGCAGCCATACCTCTTAGGGAATTATTTCTGCATCAAGACTGATCTCCCGAGTTTGGAAAATTTTCTAGAACAATGGGTCTCCTCCCCAACACACCTGAAATGGGTTATCCAACTCATGGGTTATCCCTATGTGATCACTTACAAGAAGGGTAAGGACAATATGGTGGAAGATGCTCCTTCTTGCACAATTGATGGCCTAGTTTCTCTTACAACTCTTTCTCTGCTTGTTCCAAATTGGTTGCAATATGTTCAACAGGGCTCTCTCTTCTATGAACTCCATGCTTCTTCATCAACAGGGCACTCTGGGTTCTGCAAAATGTATGACCGGGAACAATGTAACTTCTTTTGGCAGGGACTAAAAATGACAATTCAACAGATGGTGGCTGACGATGATACTTTCAAAGTCAACAAGGGTGAAATGACACTCCTTTTGGGATTTCTCAAATCCTTGCCATCCCTACGCAGCTTGGCCAACTATTTCTATGGATTTCCTAGCAGCACTCTGGTGGTACAATACCACATCTCAAAGGACACCATATGAAGCAGTCTATGGAAAAACACTACCAGTTATTCTTCCATACACACTTAGCAACTCCCCAGTTTAGGAAATTGACTCAGTTCTTTGAAACTGCGATCAGATTCTTCTCATTCTGCAGGACAATCTTCACATGGCCTGAATTCACCTAAAACAAGAAGCCTATCAACACCGTTCTGAGCACATTTTCCATGCAGCTGACAGGGTTCTTCTTCATCTACAGCCTTCCAAGCAATCCTCCTTGACACTCCAAATGCGTTAGTGGCCTGAAATGCAACCAAGGATGCTACCAGGGAACCACTCCTTTAGATTCTGCAGTAATTTCTCCAACCAAATCTTTGAGGACAAAGCTTTTTCTAAGGGAGAGGGGATGTTAGGAACCTATGTCAACCCTTCTCTTTACTATGTTAGTATATTGTTGTTGGACGCATATGCTTTGTAAGTCGTCCCGTAGTATTTGTTGATCCATATTTTATATTAGCCCATAGTATTGGACGCATATGCTTTGTAAGTCGTCCTGTAGTATTATATGTCCCATGGTTTTGACTCATAGTATTGGGCATAGACTTAGTATATAAGTGTGTGTTGAGGTCATTGAAGGCACCGTGAAGTTAATTGTATTGAGCTTGATCAAAGGAGTTTTCCCCCTCGAAGTGGCCCATGATCAATATAAAAGTGATTCTATTCTATTATTTATGATATCTCATGTATTTGCATTAATTAATTATTGCAGGTTCATCACACGATGCTCCAGATGATATGCATTATGACGATGCTGTGACAATGATCAGGATGATCATGCGATGATGATGTGCATCAAGATGATGTACTATATGATGATGATCAGTATGATCATGAGTATTAGGTTAATACTCCGTGGTCCTAGATAGGTTGTGCATGTAGCATAGAAAAGATCTTGGGAGATCCTATAGTGTAATGTCCCTAAAATTTTTAAAAATTAAATTTTTTTCTCTTACTACTAACATGCCCAAAAATAGATAATGTGTTTTATAAATTAACTTCATTACTGGGAACATGCACCAATACGTTGCTTGAGACAAAACAGTTTATATTTTATAAGCAAGATAATATTACTTGTTATAATTCTTGTTTTTCCGCGGAAGCGATGCGTAAGGTAGATAATGTAACCCTATGGCAAGTTTACAAATGCTAGAGTAATATTTTAAAATCCTCCTATTTACTTTTAAGAAGCAAATGCATATTGAGTTTATAAACTGTCTAATTGGTCTCTTCAGGAATGATGGACCTTTGTTGATGGAAGTTTTGAGCTCCATGAGAGAAACCTGGTGTTCCAAAAAGAAACGTAACCCCGACAGAGCTGCCGAGAGGTAAGGGTAAGCTTTGGGATTCCTGTCTTACTTAGAAAATTGCTAATGTATCACTCCATGTGTGTGCAGGTGCCACTATAAGGGATTTCTCCATTTATAATCTCATCGCCATGTTCTAGAAAGTTTAAAAGACTAAAGTGTAAAGGCTAAGGTTTTAAAAAAGAAACCTTGGGATAAATACTTGATACCACCATGTCGTTGATACCAATACGCCTCCCACTATAGCGCTTGGATGAGTGTTAACTAAATAAATGGATTTTGGTGGAGTATTAACTACCCCATGTGATGTCAATGTGTTTTGGTGACCAACTGGTAGAGAGGGTTTCTATTTGGTGGTTTTACACTTGCATTTGTTGCTCTACGTGTAATTTGGCTTTAGACAAACCCATATTGCGTTTTGGAGGGGGTTCGTGCCCTAACCTGAGCTACACTCATGGTCAGTGCACCTGGTGGTTACCTAGATGAAAAGATGAAGTATGAGGCGACCTTGTTCTAGTAATATTACTCATTCCTATGCTATTTCTTTTACTCACCTTCTACGTTTATCCAATACTTTTATTTTGGAATGTTAACTTCGTGGGATTGTCATAGTGGCAGGTGAATGGTTACGATACTCTTCTGCCTGGGTGGTCATTAGATATCCAGCATTGTGGGCGATGTTAACTTGAGATTGGTAAGCCAGGTGTTACCAACCCTTTCCCTTCCTCTCGCATCTATGGAGGGTGTGTTGTTTGTTATGAGAGACTTCGTGAGGCCCTTTGGGCTCACTATAACTTATTTGAAGTCTCGTAGGGGTCACCTTTGGCTGGACCGGTCAATGGATGTGTATTTTTAATGGGGATAACCCTGGAGGGTTTCTGGTTTTAATGTATAAGTTTTGGCCATTCTGCTCTGTGAAGACTCTTAAGGTTTTGTGACGGGATATAATACCCACATTGTAGAACTTGGTTTTTGAAAAGAAGTGCAGGTCTGCATTTTCCATTGAGCATTGAACATGCATTGATGATATGTAAAAATTATGGGCCTCTGTTTTTTTCTATGTATGATTCGTATTCTTGTTTGACCTCTACGTTTTTTCCTATGGAGTATGTATGTCTAGTGTTTATTTGCTCTCTGTCTTTGGATATTGTTTCTCTTGTCCTGAAGGCATTCGGTTGGGTATTTGAAATGGGCAATCGTAGCTCTGCTATAACCTGTGTTGGTTTTAATCTGGTGATGCCTCTGTCTAATGTCTAGTTAGTTTGTTAGCCTGGGAGATTTAGGTTTCTCTTGAGTTTCAAAAACCCGACCCGCGTCTATCAATTCGTTTTGTATGGGAATGCCATTCATTTTTTGGGTGATAGTTGAAACTTTGACTTTATAACGGCTTCTGCATTTTATTTAAAAGAATGTTAATCGTAACCGCTAGATGTTGGTACTCGTTTTCTTGAGATAATAAGTTGGTGACTTAATGTTGTGATTCAGGCGATTTCAATGTTAGCCAAGGTTGGTTATCTATAGTGGGTATCGATCTCTTGACCTGCGTCTTACTGTGGTAGAAAGGATACATTTAAATGTTGATGTAATGATTTCATTTGATGTGGTTTCGGTCCTTGTATTGTAAAAGATGCCTGTCAGGGTGTTGGATGAAATGTGTAACGTTTTGATGAACTGTCTAAACTTATGGAATCTAATGCTAGTGGAATCGTGTTGTATGCATGCACTTGTGTTTTTGCTTTGGTGGGAAGAGTTTAAATTAAAGGCCATGTACAGTTAAAATCGTAGTCAATAGATTGATATGGAATCGTTGGTGATGAAAGGCTTGATTACAGTGTAATAACATTTTTCGCTACTGTGGGTTGCATTCCAGGAGACCTGGGGATTTACAGTAATGTGATAACAATGTCCAATCATGTCTGCGATTTTCTTTCTAATGTTTAAAAGAATGGTATAAATTGTAAGAAGAATTTTATCTTATATAAATATGTCTTGAAAAATACAGTATAACTTTTCAGAAATAAAATGCAATTTAAATATAGATCATGCAAGAACCTAGTATCACTTTACGTATTGATTTGCATTTTAAGGTTTACTGTTGTCCTTGGTTTCTAGCACAGGCTATCTAGGATAGCCCTGCTAGACCTCTAGTCGGTTCTAGTTCAAACTCGTAGTTATAGTGCAGATAATAATTCTATTTAAGGGAACCAAAATAATCCTACCGTGTCACCCTATGATCCCATGCCCTAAGGCCCTTGCTCTATGGAAGAGATAACATTAAAAATATTTAGGGAAAATACAGTACTATAAATTAAATCCTAAGGTATTAAACCTAGCTTCTATTGTAAACTGAAATGGAGAATTGTAGTTCATACCTGGTTATATTGGAGATAAATCCTCCTCTGCAAGACCTACACACTCAGACAATAATTAATGCAGAAAGCTTATGGACTTGGCTGACCTGTAGAGTGATCTTTTAACTTGATAACTTTGGGACTACCATGTTCCTCCAAACCATGACCCTTAGACTATTCTTGGTCTTAACTGGATACCCCCGAGCTGGTTCCAACATGCAATGAGAGAAGTAGAGGCCCTAGGTTCAGTTGCTGGATTAGATCTGGTTAATGATGTGGGACTGCTTCAGTTCTTGCAGCAAAATTCTCCTCTATTCTCCTCAGAGAATGATAATGAAAAGATGATCCCCTTTCTTGGGATCTGTCCTCTTTTATATAGGGGAGTCTTGGAATATAGCTGTTAGAATAATTATTTAGTTTCTTTAATTAAATTAATATTTTTAAAAGATATTTTTACTAAATATCTAGTCCTCGATAAACTAGGACTTTTATTTGTCTTAATTAGAAGTGACTTTAAATTACTTCTTTCATAATTGGTAATAATAATAGTTATATATTTTATTACTTAGATTTAACAATAAATAATAATAATACTATTAATAACATTAATAATATATTTATGTGAGAGCCCTTTCATGCATAACTCTATGCAATAATTAAATACATATATAAGAAATGTTTTTCTCTAGGAGAATAATAATAGTAATAATAATAATAATAATAATATTTAATAATAATATCCACTTTGGAGAATTATTCTATGCATGGACCTTAGGCATTCTTTTCTCATAAGAATACTTAAGTTTAATTATTCAATGGTTTAGTTATGGTAAGCTTGGATAGTTGGCTTGGTTAGGTACCTCTAGACCTCCCTCTTGCATGTCGGATTCCCTCGTTTCACATGGTAGTTCCCGTAGTACTTGATGATAGATAGAAAATGATTCATTTAACCAAATTAAATAAATGTGATGAAATAGAAGTACTATTCAGAGTCTTCCCGACTCAACACTTTTAAGATCAAGTAACCTCGAGTGCTCTTCAGAGCTTTAACTCAACACTCTTCACATGGGCATTACACTAGTGCAATGCCAGAGCATCCTACTCAACACTAGTACTATAATGTGGTTGTGAAGCACATCTAGAATATTCAAGTGGCCTCGGATCTGGTATTCGTTTATCAAGCTTGGAGTGCTCCAGGCCTTATGCCCAACACTCAATGTACATTGGGGTTTACACCCAGTGCATAATAATAATCCTTCTAGGTACATCAGGGCTTATTCCCAGTACGTAGGTCATCCGTGTGTTTCTGAGTCCATGCTCAACACACCACATAAGTCAATCAAGCAAGTCATAACTCTGCACAGTAAGTGATAAAAAGTTCATCTCAGTATATTAGGGTTTGTACCCAAATCATATGATAAAAGATAAATCAAATCATTAGGGATTCCTTTCCCAGTATATAATCAATAATGTAAAGCAGTCAGGTTCCATGCCCAATATGTTAGTCTACAAAAGAATAAATCACGTGTGCTAGGGCTTATGCCCAATAATCAAAATAAACCATATGTGTTGGGGCTATGGGCCCAATATAACATTAGAAATAGTTAGTCCAAAATTTTGGATATTACATATAGTTTGAGCTAGGATGCTCTTTCGAGGTTTCGCTACTAGAGGCATGTAATCATCCCTGGAGATCCGATAGGTTGAGCAGTAAGATCGTAATCAGTCCTAGGATGCTCTTTAGATTTCTTGCTGGTTGCAAGACACTCTTTAAAGGTTTTGCCTAACCACATATAATCATCCCTGGAGATCCGATAGATTGAACAGTAAGCTCGTAATCAGTCCTGGGATGCTCTTTAGAGTTCTTACAGGATGCCAGACACTCTTTCAAGGTTTTGTGGTGGGGGTCACATGTAATCAACCTGGGAGATCCGATAGGCTGAGCAGTAAGCTCGTGATCAGTCCTAGGATGCTCGTTAGAGTTCTTGCAGGTTGCAAGACACTCTTTTATGTTTTTGTGACAGTCAACATGTAAAAGATCCTAGGATATCCTATAGGTTGAGCAGTAAGCTCGTAATCAGTCCTGGGATGCTCTTTCGAGGTTTTGTTGTCACACATAATAAGTCCTGAGGATTCCATAGTATGTCCATTGATGATGAAGACCTGCAGGAGGCTAGGATTATAACTAGCATGAAAAAGGGTTGGCTCTGTAGAACTTCCTATGACGAGAATAATTCAGAGATAGCCCAGTGATTGAGATGTCGAGTACAGCAGTAGTGATGATGATGATGCTCCGTGATCTAGTGATGATGATCTATCTTCAGAATAGACTTGTGCCAATATGTATTGATGACCTATGTTTAGAGAATACCTTCCTAGTTAAGAGGGAGTGTTGATGTATTTGTAACTTCAGAAGATATTCACTTGTATATTACATTTGTACTTTATTGTATATCCAACAAAGATGTATTATTCCTCTGATTGGAAGTGTCATCATTTGTATTTGCAAGTGTCGCAAGTTACATTCTAAGTGTCGTCATTTGTATTGATGGGTTATTAGACCACTTGTGTGGGGTCAGCCCTAGTTAGGTCATGTGGTTGGGTTATTAGACTCCATTAGGAAGTCTGCCCTGTTGGATTATTGGCAGCTCAAGTCTGTGTATAAATAGAGAGGTTGTGTCTCTCATTCTATTCATTTACTCACTTCTCAAGCTCGCATAGCTAAGAGAGAAAATGGTGCACAAGTGGAGGAGGAGGAGTATCTGCTAGAGACATCTCTTTGGGTTTGATCATTGTGATCTTTGTTTGTGGTTTATTCTATCTCTGAGGAAGTTGCGGGGTTTTTCTCCTTCATGGTTTTCCACGAGGAAACACTGTGTCTATTGTCTCTTGTGTTTATGATTGTTATGCTTCACATGTTATTCTCTTAGTGATCCTAGATAATATTGAATGAAATTATCGAAACATTAACATGGTATCAGAGATGACCTAAGAAGAAGGCACTGTGCAGTAGCAGAAGCTAGGGATTCTTAATTTTTGGGGTTATATCCACAGATCATCAAAGGAAGGAGGCTAGATTGACTCTCCTAGCAAGGGTGCATATTTCTGTTAAGACAGAATTCAATTCTGAGCATTTTCAGTTTTTGCCCATCACTGCTGTGGGAAATTAACACTATGAAGAGTAAATTTATTCCATTAACGCTATAAAATGGTTTTATATGCCTTGGATCGAATCCCAAAATGAATAACCTTAACAACAACAAAACATATGGGCCACACAAATGACATGTGATGCTACCCCATGATAGGTGTTGGATGGCACTAAGGGTTAATCACATCAAAAAATCTATAGACCCGAATTTGGTTAGGTGCAAAAAATATCAAGGTATGGAGAGACTAATAGATCCCCACAGGCACTATATGTCTCTGTAGGGACATAAAAATAGTTACTTGGATTAAGAAGAAATACATGGGTAGAAAATAATATGAGCATTTTTTATTAGAAAGTTTGTTTTTATTCTCTTTTAGAAGGAATATATGTTAAATATAAAATATTATGAGGATTTTTTTTTCATGAAGTGTTTTTATATTTGTTTGTTTTTTCTATATTTTTTTCTTTTGTTTTTTTCTCTCTCTTTTACAAGACATGTATCTTAAATATAATCTTTGTAGGTTTTTTTTTTTGAGGTGCATGTAGAGTTATGCATGGTAGATGAAATATTATGATGTTTTTTTATATTTGTTTGCTTTTTCTATGTTTTTTCTTTTGTTGCTTTTCCTCTTTTTCTTCTCTCTTTCCCCCTAAATCACGTCTAAGTATTGACACCTATAATTAGTCATAAAATTCTCTATTTGCTACAAAAAATCCTAGTTAGAGGTGAAAGTTATCGTGAAAAAGTATATTGTAGTTGTTCAAAATTTCATTCTTGGCTATAGATACCTAGAAGCTTCCTTTAGCTCCTAAGCCTCGATTTCCATTCCTTAACCATGTCTAGGGCCCCAAGGCCCATACCTAATACTCAAAAAAAAATTAATGATTCCCATATTCTGATTATAAGGACAAATATCCTCTCGAGAGGTTAGCTTTAGTGGTTGGAGACGTCAATGTTATCCCTTTAGGCCAAAAAGTTTCATATATATCCCTATGAATAAGCTTCCTACACCAACCATGGTTAATACCTCAACAACTAAACCTAGCTCTCAAAAAAACCTAATGGTGCCCATATCTCCACTTGGTGGCCATATATACGCTCACGAGATCATATGTGATGTTTGAGCATGATGTTGTCGGCCCTACCTACCCATATTCCAAGTTGGAGGAATGTGATTCTCTTAGGAGATCGAGTGTGGTGGTTCAATCTGTTGTTCTTGAAGTAGGCTACCTACAATATTGTTTTAGATCCTGAGGATTAGGTTCCTCTCTTTTCCATATATATGGTCCCATGACCCATCCTTGGAATGGTGCCATATAACAACTTAGAGGCAAAATATCATACATAGATGCCATGTTTGGTAGGTAAAGGGTTTATTCATGGCCCTTGAGTTTCAAAGGCTACATTTTAGGACTAAGGCTAATGTTTCATCACGCTTTCTTCATTAGGCTTCAATACTTACACATAGTTCTAAAAATGTAATCATAATGGTTCAAATATTCTTTATTGAAGGTAAAGGGTCCCCTTGAAATTTTATTTGTGTTTGTTCAAGCCATTGTTATTGGCATTGGAAGCAAAAAAATCCCTTTAGGGACTAAGGATTAGGTTTCCTCCATACACCATGTTGAAGGCCTTGTGAACAATACCTTGTGATAAAAAATTCATAATGGTGTCCACATCCACATTTTAAGGTCAAATATCCCCTTGAGAGGTCACATGTGTTTTAGTTCAAGGAATCATTCTTGGGATTATATTCCATTAATATGCATTTAGTTCATTAGGATCAGGCATTTTCTACCAACCATGTCCAATGCCCCAAGACACACACTTGGGCCAAGGTTATGCTCAACATGTTGATGTGTGGTTGATCAAGGAATTGTTCTTTATCCTAAATGCATAGAAATTTACTTTACGAAATAATTCCTAGCTTTCCTTCCTCAACCATGTTCAAGGCATAGAGACTCATACCTAGTATCCAAAATCTTCTAATGGAACTTGTATCCCCACTTGAAGGAGAGGATAAACTTGATAGGTATTAGGTGGCGGTTTGAGGTATTGTTGATGGCTATGAGTACTTATAATATTTATTTGGAGACATATCCCTACATTTCCTTTCCAAACCATATCAAATTCCTTGAAATCCATACCTACTACTCAAAATAATTCAACGGCTCCTTAGTACCACTCAAAAGAAAAGGATACCCTTGTGAGGTGCTATGTTGTAGCTTGAGTTGTTTCTCTAAGCCATATATACCTAGAAGCTTCCTTTATGGCCTAACTTTTAGGTTTTATCCACCAACCTTGCTCCTAGCTCCAAGACCCATACATAGTGTTGAACAAATTCTGAATGTCATCAACCTCCCACTATTAGGTGAAGGGTATCTTTCAAAGGTCATTTATGGTGGACTGAGGTGTTGTTCTTCGCTCTCTATGCATAAAATTTTCTTTTAGGGCAAAAAGGCAATATTTTCTTTGTAGACCATGTTCATAATCCTAAGAACCATACATATTGTTCAAATATTTCTAATGCAATTAATATCCCCACTAAGAGGTGACAAATTCCCTCGATAGGTCATGTGTGGTGATTCAAACCATTGATATGGGCGTTGGATGTATGGAATTTTCCTTTAGGGCCTAAGGACTAAATTTTCTCCATTGACCATGTCAAAGGCATTGAGACTCATATCTAATGCTCAATTCCTCCTAATGGAATTGGTATCTCAACTCGTACGTCAATGATACCCTCAAATGGTCTTGTATGGTCATTTGAAGTGTATTTCTTAACCATAGATTCCTATATAGTTCGTTTAGGATCTAAAGTTCAAGTTTCCTCCCTTGTCCATATCTAGGCCCCAAGACCAATACCTAGTCCTTAAAACCTTGCAAATTCCACCCATATCCCTATTCTAAGGCCAAGGATCCCCTTGAGAAGTCATGCCTTATGGATGGAGGTGTCTACATCTCTATTAGCCTTAAATACCTAAAAGCATCCTTTAGTGCCCAAGGCTTGGTTTCCTCCCTTAACCATGTAAATGACTCATAGTCTCATATGTATTGATCAAGATTTCATAATAGTTTTGATATCCACACACATAGGCTAAGAATACCCTCACAAGTCCATGTATAGTGGTTTGAGGTGCGTTTATTGGCCATATTATTTAGAATATTCCTATAAGACTTAAGGCAGAAGTTTCCTCCCTTGATAATATCTAGGGCCACGAGACCCTACCTAGTGCTCAAATCTTCCTAATGGAACTAAAACCCATCAAACAATTTGATAATTAATTATAAAGATTAATACAAAAGTTATCATTCCAACAATTAAATTTCAATTCTAAACATTTTATCACCATCTTTATAATATTAATAAATTAAACTTGATCATCTTTGATCACCTTTCAATAATAATTTGGTATTTCAATTGAAAACATTTAATCACCATCTTTATAATAATAATAAATTAAACTTGGTAATCTTTGATTGCCTTTCAATAATAATTTTGTAAAATACACTTATTTATTTATGCATTTGAAGTGACAATAATTTATAAAAAATAAACAATTGAATCAATTATTTACAAAATAATATTTTTTTTAAATTTGTTATATATATCGTGCAAAGCATGATATTAAAAACATTTATTTGCTTGAATAAAATAAAAGATAATTAATTGAAGTGGGTTATTTATAAAAGAGTTACTTGTGAAGTTGTTTTATGGTTGGTGCAAACCCTCATAATTAAAATGTATTTGTAAGTGTCAATGTGGAAAAGGACTTATCATCACCTTATTGTACTTGTCAAAGTATCATACATCACTTCTCTAATTAACATATATGATGTGGCATGTCATTTCCAATAAGATTAACAAATACTATCACCACTTTAACACCATATAATATAAGTGGCCCTAACATCCCCATATTAACACCACATAATATAAGTTGGGCTAACTTGTGGCACTAAAGATGAACTTAAGCTAGTGATTAAAACCTAATAATGATACTAATGTCCAACAATTTAATAAGATCAACATAAATCATTTTAATTGAATAATCAAATTTCTATTTAAATAATTTGTATTGCTACTTTATAAATTTAATAATTAAAAAATAGTTTTTTTAATTGTTTGCCAATATTAAGAATCCTAAGTATTATTTTTTAAATAGTATTAAATATAAATTATTTAATATTTGATTTGTTTACAAAATATTTATTTGATTTGTTTAAATATTGTAAAAATGAGAAATTGAATTTGTTGTTATTGTGGTGCAAAAACTCATATGCTAATGTTGATCATTTATTTGAATGATTTTTTTATTAATAATTAAGTTAAATTATTTACAAAATAATTATTTGTGAAATGGTTGTGTTTATGGTGAAAATCCTCATAAGTAAATTCTACATGTAAATGTCCATGTGACAAATCATTATTAGCACCACTTTATGGTACTTGCCAACATGGCATTTCTCTTAATATACATGAGAAAATACATATTTTCCAATAAACATTAACACCTACCATAACACCACAAAATATATGTGGTGCTAATACCACCATCTTAACACCACAAAATGTAAGTGGTGCTAATACCACCACTTTAACACCACAAAATTGTAATTGGTGCTAATAGCACCACCTTAACACCATAAACCATAAGTAGTGCTAAATTATGGTGCTAAAATATGGATTTTCTTGTTGTGGTTGTTGTTTATGAGGATACCCTATACTATGTGGAAGACCATTTTTTATAGACTTATGAATTTGCATCTCAAAAAAACTAACTGATTTAAATAAGATGGTATGGATCCATCCAACTAATCAAGAACCAAGATTATTGTCATATATGTTGTTAGGTAACGAATCAAGAACAAAGATTATTGTCACATATGCTGTTGGGTAATGTTTATTTAGTAACTTTTGATTTTGATGGTGAGGATGTTTATGTAGAGAATTTTGATTTTGATGGTGGGTTATATGAATTTTTATCATATTCCAAAGGATAGTCTTGCGAGAAGTGTTGCAATGTAGTAAGGAAATATAAGACTTAGAGGACACTTTGCTTTTTTAACTTGTAATCAATTTTTAATCATTGGTTATATGTCAAAACCAACTCGCGATTAAAAATAATTCTGAGAAATGAGGCCATTAATGTAATCATCAAGTAACTATAAATGAAATCGTTATTGCATTAACAAATTTTCTTTGATCTACAATAGAGGATTGTACTTGGGGACCTCCATTCCCCATTTGTCAAATACATTGTCTACTCAAATAGCATAGAAAATGTATCCCTTATGAAAAATCATGCAATCATCATTGCAAGCAAGAAACCTCTACATAGGAGCACTTTACATAAGACTATTTGTGTTAAGAGTGGTGCTTGGAATGGCAATTTTATTCTTATCTAGAGAACTTTGAATCACATTAATTGTTTCCTTCCATGTGGAGAGAGTGGCTTAGTAAAATAATTGAAGTTCCCGATAACCAAGGTACGTGGGTGATTGTTTTAATATGAGGTTACGTTGCATGGTTTCTCTAGTCCTTAGTATAAATTCGATAATTGTTCAAATAAAAATAATAATTTATGTGACATGTTGTGAAGATCATGATCCATTCATAAGGAGATTTCTAATATTTATGTGATTTTTTCATTTTTTGGTTGTCTAATATATTAGTATAGATTTGTCTTAAATCTGTATCTATTAAGTATTGAGAGGGATCCAATTTCTTGAGGTATATTTCTTTTTTTCAAATTTAAATTCAAGAAATTTGATCTCTCTTGATTGATAGATCTCGGTTTAAGTGTGAAGTTTTATTTTATAAACGAACATCGATTTTTTAATTACTTTTCATAATATTTTATTTTATGAGCCAACATGGATTTTTTTTAAATACTTTCCATAATTTTTTATTTTATGAGCCAACAGGAATTTTTTTAATTGTTTTGTTAGGAACAAACATTACATCATCTCCCCCATACTGGACTATAAAGCACCTCGCTTCTCTCGATGCAATTACCGAAGATCTAAATTAATACTAATATCTTCATAGTTATTAAATACTATGAATCTTAGCTCATAAAGTATTTTTGCTAAATTTTGATTTTAGGTACAAAACATAACTTTGTGCATATTAGGTGCTCACATCCTCAATGCATTGGGGAGATTCTCAATGGCCAATTCCAAATTATGATTATGGTGTGAAGGAATAATATATAGAGGATTAGTTGAAAATATGGTTGAATATCTTTTTGTTGTTGTCAAATTTTTTAATGATTTAGTGTTTTTTTATTGGAATATATATATATACATACATGGGGATTTGAATTTATGATTTTATATTTATAATTTTTAAATTTAATTATTCATTACCAATTATTTTATCCACCCTTGCTTCACACACACATACATATATATATACTTAAAAAGTATAGAATTCAATACAAAGATAATTTAAAGATTTGAAATATATACAATAATTACAAGATATACAATAATATTTACTTATTAAAATTAAAAGAATTATAATGAGATAGAATTTTATTTTTAAGTTTTGAATTATTTCTTCTATATTGTAAGATAAAGAAGTTAGAAACAATGCTTAATTGAAAATGTATAGTACAATGGTTTATATAAGTTAAAATATATATAATTATAAATAAGAATCATAACTAATAATAATGATAATAATAGTACATTACTAATATAGTTCGTCACAATAAATAAATTGGAATGTACAAAGCAAAGAATGTTAAATATTAAGTATAATAAAGTAGTTTAGAGTTATATATATATATATATATTATATGTGACTTTTCAACGCATTTAAGAGTTATATCTATATATATAGATATAATAATAATAATATGTAAATATAAATATGTAGCATGTGACTTTTCAGCGTGCTTAAGAACATGATTATTGGGAACACAATTCATCTAAATTTTATTTTATTAAGCAAAGACATGTGAATAATAGGACTATGAAAGTTAGACTAAGAATTGGAGTTTAGGAAGTAGTAAGTGAGTAGAAAATATAGGATATAAAATATAAGCAAAATAAAGCATAGTTTTATTTAAATGATTTGTGTTTATGATAAGATATAAATTTAATTATATATTAAATACAAATATACATTGAAATAAATAAGAATAAGGAGTAAGTATATGAAATTATAATAAGGTTATTGGGTACTAATAATATGAAACAAAAAGATATGAAAATATATACACATATAAGTGATGATATGCATTATAATATCATGAAAAACAATGAGGTGTTTTTTTCTAATTCTATTAGTTGATATGGTGATTGTGTCGACTTATGTTTGACTATGCAACGAATTGTTGAGTAAATGTTCCCAAGTCAAAGGAGATTATAATATGCTAATCCTAGGGGAGGTGATGTATCGATAACACTCAATCAAGGCGTAATAAACTTTGTTGGGTGTTATAATTGGTGGGTCTTTAGCACATCCTACTAGCTACTAGGATATGATCTAGAATGTGACATAAAAATACATCCCATACAATAAAATAAGTAAAATTTAGATAGCATATACCTATGGATCACATAAAGGTCCAATGGGAAAAGTAAGGCCAAGCATCTTCTTGGGAGAAGGCAAAGAGATATTGCATCAGGATTTTCCTTATGATTGTGAATGACTAACTTTGAGACAAAGTTTCTTAAAGGGTGGGTATATGTAATTACCCATACTTAACCTTCTAATAGGGAACCCGCATGAAGTTGGTACCAAAAATAACCGCAACCGCAGCGCATGAGCGGAAAAAATAAAACGACGCACACGCGCCTCCAAAGGCACGCACATGTCGCTGCTTCGGCAATGCCGAACGTCCACGTGGTTCATCCCACATGGAAAAAAGGGGCGCGCACGCGCCTTTGATGCATACACACAAAATGGCATGCACGCGTTAGTGGTGCGTGCGCGCCTCTGTTTTTTTATAAAAAAAAATAGAGCTCACGGGTTTGTCATTGTCAACAGACTCGTGAGCCCATTCTCCAACCCGTGAGCTCACTGTGAAAGCCCGCGAATGCGTCTTCGTGCACCCAAATCGTCGTCAACACCAAGCAATCACCCCTACACCACGGTGCCATCCATTTCTCCAGGTAGGCGCTCCTCAAACCACAAATTTGTGTTTTTTTTGCTTTTTTTCCATTTGAATTTTAATTTTAAAAAAAAATTACAATCCATTAAAAAACAAAGGAAATTTAATTGCAGGCCATCTACTCCTAACAAGATGTCAAACACACCTGAACCATCCAATGAAACCAATGAAACCCGACCTCTAGAAGACAATATGGGAACCGACAATGAACCAAATGAAAACCCCGAAGATCAATTACAGCAAGACTTAAATCAATTGAGGGCACTAAGTAATGAATTGAACAGTACCAAGGAACCCTCTCAGGTTTCCTTGGCTTCATCACTTCAAAACATTATTGAATCAATCAATATTTCACACAGTGAGATAACAAACTTGAGACAATACAGGGCTTGAATGAGGGAACACTACTCCACTGGGTTGTCTAAACAGGAAATAAAAGACCTCAACATCACCGAAGCCCAGTTGTATAGGAAGTTCATAGTTCCCTCGACGGGACAGCCTCCATCTGTGATGAGGCCTCAGGTATGCATGGACTGGTGCATTTACCAGCCATGGAGAGATAACTGGAGAAAGAGGTCGTTCATGGTGTTTGACAAGCCCCTGTGCAACAATTTGGAGGTCCCACAGTATTTCCTTCAGAAATTGTGGGTTGAGTTTGAGCTAGGGTACCATGTCACCTATTTTGACATCACTGAGTTTCAGGGTGTCGGTCTTGGCTCTACCCAAGATTGACCTCAGGCACACCGCAACCCACTTAGAGAACCTCATGCATCCAGGAGAGAGCCAAACCCCCCTCCTTAGCCACCGGGGTTTAGTAGCAGTCTAGATGAGATCCATGAATTCGTCAGACGTGCCACACATGACTTACTTGGACATACCAAATTTGTGGCCATGTCTTCCCATAGCCGAGAGGACATCGAGGAGACACAGACAATTGCACAGTCTATGGGTGGTGGCTGAGACATGTCGGGTACATGTGGAACCCAGGCGAGGCCTTCTAGTTCTGCTAGAACAATGGCACATCGTTGTTCTCACTGTGGTCATTCTTGCCATGGTTATACGCAGCAGCATGCCACAGGAAGCTTCATGGATCAGTTTTGCTATCGTTTTATTTAATGTTCAAGTATTTGTTGTATTTTATTTTGATATCGTATTGCTTAATATATTTAACTTTGAGTTACACATTGTTGACTTTATTTGTTTTAATGTTCAGTTACTCGGTGTCGGGTATCCATCCCCCAGGTGGGAGGACGTCGGTTCTTTTGACCTCGATGGAGCCATGGCAGCAGCAGAGGAGATTGCGGCACCATACACATAGGTAACTTCTTTACTTTGAATAATTAGATCCAGTTACAAGTAATTTGTGTTCAATAATTACAAATTAATTAGCATTGAGTAATTACCATCGTATTTTATAGTTGTGTTTATAATATTGTCTAATTTATTTGAGCGCTATAAATTCGTATAATCCCACCCAAAAGAAATGAAACCTTATAAAACATGAAAGCCTAAGAAAACTATAAACATTTGTCCATGTTCACTTTAGGCATACTAGACCTCTGATGATTATACAAATGGGAGAGAAATTTCCAAAATCTGTCATTCTTACTTGACTAATGATGAGCCTGCAGCTGGGGTTTTGGTGATGCCCGCAGTGTCCTTCATCCTCAGACTACCATCCAATGCTTGCTTGCTCTTCCTGTGCTTGACCAATGCCATGTTTGTTATTGTTGCTTTGCCATTTGTCACCATGTCATCCAAGTTATCTTTTCCATGTACTCTCCTTGTCCAAATCATCTTCAAATGACCACAGTATGGGTCATTTGACTGTTGGCTCAATAGGTGTGCCAATTGCTCCAATGCCCATCACTTTGTCCACCAAATCAACTTTTGCTGCCATGCCCTTATGCCATGTGTTCTTCAAGCTTAAACTTTGAGAATATATTACCATGGTAATTATCACTTTCCATCGTATTCTACTAATAGGTTCTTTTAATGGTAAAGGTGGTCAAATCACTTCTATGCTTCTGCTAACTTTGTTGCATCAATTGAGTTCACTAAGATGTTGTACTTGTCACTTTCGCATCCACCGAGATTAATAGGAAAACTATTTATTGCTATGAATTTTCACTCCATTGTGCAAAACTCTTGGGAAAAAGAGAATCATAGTGGCCAAGCTTCTAGAAATTCAAGAACCTGATGTTTCTCATGTCCTTATTACCCTAGTTTATTATCACGGGATTTCCAATTTATTCTAATACTTGAGACTAAAAGTAATCATACTACTACTCCTAGGACATGCTATTAGGAAAGACATATAAACAACGTAAAACAACTTAGCACATGTATTGTCACTAAAGTCTTTGAAAATGATGTAAGGCCCATAAGGAAGAGAGATAATCTTACAAATATGGTCTATGGGGCCTTGCTATTATCTTGATTCAAATACAACTTGGTAAAACATCTGGCATCAAGAATACTCATTTAACTCATTTCACTCAATATTTATTTGATTTCAATCAAGTGATATCATTCTGACAACATAGATATTCAATCAAGAACACATAATTACTCATTCAATGCAAAAGAACATGGCACATTCAAGCTTGTAAGTAAGTTAATCATGAAAAAGATTTCTCTTTCTTCCTTTTTCTAATGATCAACACTCTAAAGTGTGTTAAATAACATGCACACTAACTTAACTGCTATTTAGCACCTCTTTGCAAATTTAAACAATGAGATGCCATTTTATTTGATGATGTAAATGTTATGGAAATAAAGGGACTCAAGATCCTCACTCTAGGGATACAAATACTTTTCCACTCAGTGAATCAAGCTTGTAGGAAACTAGAAATCTATAAAAAGACATCAAAACCTAGGAACTCTTCATCAGGAACCCAAACACATTACATAGGTTTCCAATTCATATTTGTAAATGGACATGAATTCCATTCGCTTATGAGGCATTGCACATCTCTCTAGGGCCAAAGGAAAATCTCACCTACTCATGGGGATGACTCTAGAAAAGGAAAATCTCACCATGTCACCTTCTATGCCCTCTCACCTTATTTAATTTTAATTTCATGCCATGCCACCTTCTATCCTTTCAAAATATTGAATATCATCTAACTTGAATATAAATTTATTGCAGTCATGTTTTTTAAGTACCATCGTTGTCATTCTCATTTGCATTATGTTTAATATTGTTAATATTGTTTTTATAAATTCAGTCTAAAAATTGTAGTGTTCGCACAGGTGTCCACGGGCTCCAGTGACCAGCCACCACCACCGGGGACCACCAGTTCTCCCCATGCATAGGTATCGTGTTTATTAAAGCATAAATTTAATTTCAAATACAACGACTTGTCCGTGTATATTTATGTTTTTGTATATTAAACTATGAGGTTATAAATGTGTATGCAGGTGCGAGCACCTCGACCTGGCAGTGCCATTATTCCTCCCTCCCCGACCTTTCGGCCACCCTATATGCCAGTTGTATCCCCTAGCATACATGCCCCATTCCCCAACCCCTTCCATCCATCCCCCCCCCTCCTATATAGCACCACAGCTCCATCCATCTCCCCCTTACGTATCATATCCAACTCCACCTCTGTATCAGTTTCCCATGTTCCCACCCATCCACAGTCACCCATCCCTCTATCGCAACACAGACCTCACCCCACCCACATCCCCCCATCACACTCGCTTCCCCTTCTAGGGTGCCCCGATCCATACTACAGCTAGTTGGGGTTTATAGCCATAGACATCCATCTCCACTTCGCCCACCCCAGTCCATGCCTCCTCCAGCCACCCCCCCTTCTTCCACTGTTCCACCCAGTGGTGTAGCCACCATTGATGTGGCTACATCCTCCCCTTTACCGTCCACCCTAGCATCGAAGCATGTTGTCCAGCCAACTGCTCCATCCGCCAGCCTCGAAGACTAGCCGACTTTGTTCACAGTGAGATTGACTAGTTTATCAAAATCTCGTTCAATTTTAATGAAAATTACTATATGCATCTAGTTTCAGCATTGATATGATTGTTCTAGATGTTGTAGGGTGGCATTTCCGAAAGACTTGGATCACGGAGGAGGTAGACCCCCTCACGACTTACAGTCTCACATGCAGTGAGTTATCCAAGATTTGAAAACTATTTTTATTTTGAAATTGTGTTTTATACTTGTATAATTGCCAGGAAAAGTTGACATATTATTGTTGTCTTTTTAGGGCTCAGGGGGACGTGCTCAAAGACGTCGGAAGGACCCAACTTCCTCTAGCACGAAGAAGAGGAAGATTGATTTTGGAGATGCACCTGGGAGCTCCGAGGGTGGGCAGGAGGATTGAGAGACCCTCCTATGTACACTAGCCACGATGTGGCATTTTTGACACGAGTTGGCATATTTTTTATAGGGCACCATGGGCCATATTTTGTATAGGGCACAAGTTTCTTTTTTTGTACGGGGCACGAATTGACATTATATAGACGCTGGGAACGATGTTCCATTTTTCCAAAAAGTGTACATGATTGGATCATTTTTGCATATTAATAGATGGATCTGCACTTGTGTATATAAGTTTGTCTTTGATTACATTTTTGCATACATGATTTTGTCTTCGATAAGAATGTTATGGAAAAGTTCTCACATACATATAGATGTTATTTCTAGACACCAAATGACCTCAATATGAGTCCCTTGTATTTGAATGGGTCATGCGTCGTTTCCTTTCAGCAACAACATACCAAACCAAGCAAACTAAGGAGTGATATTTACATTACAAAGTGTTGTGACTTTAGGGCTACAAAAAAATATATAGCATACGCAAAATCACCTCCCACTTCTAATCATGGGCCAAAATATTCCTGAAAATCCTCTTGATATATGAAAAGAAACCCTAGGTAACTTGTAGTTGATATAAATAAATTAGGAATGTACCCAGCCTAATAGCCCATCTTTCCTATAACTACACCCTTAGAGACAACTACCCCACCCTTTTACCATGAAATCTTCCAACAAGAGCATGGGAATCCATTGCCAGCACCCCATCCATTTTGATATCCTTTCCTAGGACTAGCCTCATAAGAGAGATTTTATGTTTTACACACTTCTTCCTCTTCATTTTGACACTACCAACATCATTTACCGACATCCCTTTGTTGGCTTCACGTTTATCATTATTAACATGCTTTAAAGAATTGTCTCCTCCATCTCTAACCTTCAACCAACTACCATCCTTTTCCAAAACAACCCTTCCATCCTCGAGATCTATAGGATTCACCCTTGGACTTACCAGGTCCATAACCACTTCATATACAACACCTAAAATAATTTGATTATCCTAAATTAATCCATTTGTAATAGGACCCTCGCCACATATATAATGATTAGTCTATCATGATTCACAACTCTCGTCTATGGATCATAGTGTTAATTGCATGTTATTTGAATGGTTATTATTTCACAAATTTGTCTTAAGTTGAATTACACACAACATATCCTAAATGTTTATGGTTTATTGAATGAATGTTTACAATCATCTAATCATTTACATTCTAGAAGTTACCAAACCTACGCAAGTGGTTTACTAGTTTTATTTCCAGCACATCTTTTTATATTTATATGCTCATGGATCATATGGCAAAACATTTAATTAATTAAGTTTGCGAAGATAAGATTTCAACCATCTTTATTGAAGTGATTCAAATCACTATAACTTAGTTGGACCCTTAATAGATTGGGTGACACCCTTTTGCGAAGATTTTACTCTCTCCAAGAGGGTCTCATTCAATAATCACTCGTAAACTAATAACTATAACCTTGGCATTATTAGATAATGTCATTTGTGGATGATTTTGGGAAATAATCCAACGTGTTTTAATGTGAATATTGATTCTATGACATTATGGTTCATTGTTGATTTAAGTTTTGTGAATATCTTTATTTATCCATGAATGATCTTTCATTTTACACATGAGCAAATATTTATTTCTAAAAGGTGTCTATTTGATTAAGTCACTTGCAACTTTCTGAATTAAGCACTCACACGGGACTTTAACTTAATGGAAAACACATCTTAATCTTCAAACAAGTTTGAAATCCTAAGACCTTTTCTCCAACCTTCATCTAGAAGCCTCCCTTGGCCTTTAAAGTAGGCCTAAAACTTGGGAAAATTTTTGCTGAGGTGACAGTGGCAATCATCTTCAGAAGTCGCACTTGTAGCATTAGAGGATTAGGACTTTGCCACTTGGGTGTGAAAACAAGATGTAACAGGATGCGCTAGCATTTGTGGATGAGAGAGATAGGGAGCGCATGCATCACCATCACCATCACCATCACCATCACCATCACCATCACCGTCACCATCACCATCATCATCATGTCTTCATCATCGTCACCATCTTCATCATCATTGTTAACTCTAACTCTAACCCTAATTCAATTTCATTCTATAACTCTAGCCCTAACCCTCAACCAAACCCTTGCACTAAACCATCTTCTTCATCATCACCATCACCATCACTGTGAACATCTTCATCATCACCACCATCTTCATCATCATCATTAACTCTAACTCTAATCCTAATTCAATTTCCTTCTATGACTCTAGCCATAACCCTCACCCAAACCCTAGCACTAAGCCATCTTTTCCATCCTCACTATCACCATCACCGTCACCATCATCATCATGTCTTCATCATCAACACCATCTTCATCATCATTGCTAGCTATAAGTCTAACCTTAATTCATTTCCTTCTATAATGCTAGCCCTAACCCTCACCCAAACCCTAGCACTAACCCATCTTCTTCACCATCACCATCACCATCACCATGAATGTATTCATCATCACCACCATCTTCATCATCATCATTAACTCTAACTTTAACCCTAATTCAATTTCCTTCTATAACTCTATCCCTAACCTCACCCAAACCCTAGCACCAGGCCATCTTCTTCATCCTCACTATCACCGTCACCATCACCATCAACATTACCATCATCATCATGTCTTCATCATCAACACCATCTTCACCATCATTGCTAACTATAAATCTAACCCTAATTCAATTTCCTCTATAACGCTAACCCTAAGCCTCACCAAAACCCTAGCACTAAGCCATCTTATTCACCATCACCATGAACGTCTTCATCATCACCACCCTCTTCATCATCATCATTAACTCTAACTCTAACCCTAATTCAATTTCCTTCTATAACTCTAGCCCTAACCCTCACCCAAACCCTAGCACCAGGCCATCTTCTTCATCCTCACCATCACCGTCACCATCACCATCACCATCAACGTCACCATCATCATCATGTCTTCATCATCAACACCATATTCATCATCATTGCTAACTATAAATCTAACCTTAATTCAATTTCCTTCTATAATGCTAGCCCTAACCCTCACCCAAACCCTAGCACTAAGCCATCTTCTTCACCATAACCATCACCATCACCATCACCATCACCATCACCATGAACGTCTTCATCATCACCACCATTTTCATCATCATCATTAACTCTAACTCTAACCCTAATTCAATTTCCTTCTATAACTCTAGCCCTAACCCTCACCCAAACCTTGGCACTAATCCATCTTCTTCATCCTCACCATCACCGTCACCATCACCATCAACGTCACCATCATCATCATTGCTAACTATAACTCTAACCCTAATTCTATTTCCTTCTGTAACCCTAGCCCTAACCCTCACCCAAATCCTAGCACTAAGCCATCTTCTTCACCATTACCATCACCATCACGATCACCATGAACGTCTTCATCATCACCACCATCTTCATCATCATCATTAACTCTAACTCTAACCCTAATTCAATTTCCTTCTATAACTCTAGCCTTAACCCTCACCCAAACCCTAGCACAGAGCCATCTTCTTCATCCTCACCATCACTGTCACCATCACCATCAACGTCACCATCATCATCATGTCTTCATCATCAACACCATCTTCATCATCATTGCTAACTATAAATCTAACCCGAATTCAATTTCCTTATGTAACCCTATCCCTAACCCTCACCCAAACCCTAGCACTAAGCCATCTTCTTCACCATCACCATCACCATGAACGTCTTCATCATCACCACCATCTTCATCATCATCATTAACTCTAACTCTAACCCTAATTCAATTTCCTTCTATAACTCTAGCCCTAACCCTCACCCAAACCCTAGCACTAAGCCATCTTCTTCATCTTCACCATCACCGTGACCATCACCATCAATGTCACCATCATCATCAACACCATCTTCATCATCATTGCTAACTATAAATATAACCCTAATTCAATTTCCTTCTGTAACTCTAGCCCTAACCATCACCCAAACCCTAGCACTAAGCCATCTTCTTCACCATCACCATCACCATGAACATCTTCATCATCACCACCATCTTCATCATCATCATTAACTCTAACTCTAACCCTAATTCAATTTCCTTCTATGACTCTAGCCCTAACCCTCACCCAAACCCTAGCACCAAGCCATCTTCTTCATCCTCACCATCACCATCACCGTCACCATCACCATCACCGTCACCATCACCATCATCATCAACATCTTCATCATCACGACCATATCCATCATCATCATTAACTCTAACTCTAACCCTAACTATAACTCTAGGTTCCTCATCAACATCTCCATCATCATCATCTTCTCCATCGTCATCATCTTCATCACTATCACCATCACCATCACAATCATCATCAACATCTTCATCATCATCACCATCATCATCATCATACGTGCCCGACAGACGATTTTGCAGAGTTGAACCCCATGTGCAAAAATTGCACACTCCATCACTAAGCAAAACCCTAGTTTCCAAGATGGACGTACAAGATGGTACCGGGCCATAGGACCGGAGGAGAGGGGCACCCTTGGCACTATCCCGACATCCTGAATCCAGCGGAGTCAACAGTTTGTTGATCGGAGCCACGTTCGTCATTCTATGGCTCATTCTGTCTGGCATCCAAAAGGTCTTTAGGGACACCTACCGGATACCTATTGGGGGCATAGAAGTCCAACCATGCAGGAAAACAAGCTTCCGAGGAGTCCTGCAGGTGTGTCCAGGTAGGTTCCGGCTGGGAACGCTAGCCATAAGTGCCCAGCGGATGATTTTGCAGAGTTGACCCCCATGTGCAAAAATTGCACACTCCCTCATTGAGGAAAACCCTAGTTTCCAAGATGGACCTACAAGATGGCACTAGGGACATGGGACCAGAGGAGAGGGGCACCCTGGCACTATCCCGACGTCCTAAATCGAGCGGAGTCAACGGTTCGTCGATCGGATCCATGGTCGTCATTGTATGGCTCGTTCCATCTCGCATCCAAAAGGCCTTCAGGGACACCTACTGGATACCTGTCGGGGGCATGGAAGTCCAACCGTGCAGCAAAACCAGGCTCTGGGAAATCCTGCAGGTGTGTCTAGGCAGGTTCTGGATGGGAACGCTAGCCTTAAGTGCCTGGCGGACGATTTTGCAGAGTTGACCCCCTTGTGCAAAAATTGCAACCTTCCTCAATGAGAAAAACCTAGTTTCCAAGATGGATGTACAAGATGGCACCAGGGCCACAGGACCGGAGGAGATAGGCACCCCTGGCACTAACTCGGTGTCCTGAATACAACGGAGTCGACAGTTCGTCGATCGGAGCCATGGTCATCATTCTATGGCTCGTTTCGTCTCGCATACAGAATGGCTTCGGGGACACCTGTTGGATAATTGCCAGGGGCATAGAAGTCCAACCGTGCAACAAAACCTGGTTCCGGGGAGTCCTGCAGGTGTGTCTAGGAAAGTTCCACCTGGGAACGCTAGACATAAGTGCCTGGTGGATGATTTTCAAAACTTGACCCCAATGTGAGGGTCATTCCAAATTCGCTCAAGGGGGCCATTTCTTGTCTGGAGCCCCCTGGGTGTGCGTGGCCAACGTGGGAAGGTCCACAATGGCAATGTGGACCTATGGGAGATGATAGAATCCAAGTCCTCTAGCCGGTTTGGGTTCTGTGGCCCCGGGTCAAATCCTCCAACTGTCCCTGAACAGCCCCGAGATGCCTAACTAGAATGCCAATAGCACCCGAAACATGGCTCGGTTCCTGAATCCGTCGATCGAATGGGTCCATGATGGCGAGTTTCAGCTAGGGGACCGCCCACATCTTCCCCCGAAGACCCGGAAGCGGTGCCAATGGGCCATCTCCATAGCTAGGGTTTTGCTCAGTGATGGCCATTCCAAATTCACTCAACGGGGCCATTTCTCATCCGGAGGCCCCCGGGCGTGCGTGGCCACCGTGGGAAGCTCCACAGTGGCTGGTGGACCTGTGGGAGGTGACAGAATCCAAGTCCTCTCACCGGTTTGGGTTCCGTGGCCCCAGGGCAATTCCTCCAAGTGTCCCTGAATAGCACCAGGTTGCCTGACTAGAATTCCCGTAGCACCCGAAATGTGGCTCAGTTTGCGAATCCATTAATTCCGGTGGGTCTGGGACGGTGGGTTTTAGCTAGGGGACCCCCCACAGTGTCCCTCGAAGACCCGAAAGCGGTGCCAACGGGCCATCTCCGGAGCTAGGGTTTTGCTCAGTGATGGCCATTCCAAATTCGCTCAAGGGGGCCATTTCTCATCCGGAGACCCCCGGGCATGTGTGGCCACCATGGGAAGGTCCACAATAGCCACGTGGACATGTGGGAGGTGACGAAATCCAATTCCTCTCGTCGGTTTGGGTTCCGTGTCCCCGGGGAAATTCCTCCAAGTGTCCCTGAATGGCCCCGGGGTGCCCGACTATAATGCCCATAGCACCAGAACTGTGGCTTGGTTCTCGAATCCGTCGATTCCAGTGGGTTCGGGACGTTTCTACTAGGGGACCCCCCACAGCGTCCTCTGAATACCAAGAAGCGGTGCCAATGGGCCATCTCCGAAGATAGGGTTTTGCTCAGTGATGGGGATTCCAAATTCGCTCAAGGGGGTCATTTCTCATCCGGAGACCCCTTGGCATGCGTGGCCACCATGGACTTGTCCACAATGGCCATGTACACCTGTGGGAGGCGATGGAATGCAAGTCCGCTCTCTGGTTTTGGTTTCGTGTCCCTGGAGCAAATCCCCATCACTGAGCAAAACCCTAGCTCCAGAGATGGCTTGTTGGCACAACTTCCTGGTTTTCGGGGGATGCTGTGGGGGGTCCCCTAGCTGAAACCTATTGTCCCGGACCCACTGAAATTGACAGATTTTCGAATCGAGCCACGGTTCCGGTGCTAGAAGCATTCTAGTCGAGCACTCTAGGGTCGTTCAAGGACACTTGGAGGAATTGCGATAGGACTTGGATTATATCGCCTCCCACAGGTCCACGGAACCCAAACCGGCAACAGGACTTGGATTCTGTCACCTCCCACAGGTCCATGTGGCCAATGTGGACCTACCCACAGTGGCCACGCACTCCCGGGGGCCTCTGGACGAGAAATGGCTCCCTTGAGTGAATTTGGAATGGCCCTCACTAAGCAAAACCCTAGCTCCAGAGATGGCCCATTGGCACTGCTTCCAGGTCATCAAGGGATACTGTGGGGGGTCCCCTAGCTAAAGCCCACTATCCTATACCCACCGAAATCAATGGATTTGTGAACCGAGCAACGGTTCAGGTGCTACGACAATTCTAGTCGGGTGCCCCAGGGTCGTTCAGGGACACTTGGAGGAATTGCCCCGGCGCCACGGAACCCAAACCAGCGAGAGGACTTGGATTTCATCACCTCCCACAAGTCCATGTGGACATTATTGACCTATGCATGATAGCCACGCATGCCCGGGGGCCTCCGGACGAGAAATGGCCCCCTTGAGCGAATTTGGAAAGGCCATCACTGAGCAAAACCCTAGATCCGGAGATGGCCCACTGGCACCGCTTTTGGGTCTTTAGGGGACACTGTGGGGGGTCCCCTACCTGAAACCCTCCATCCCGGACCCACCGGAATCAATGGATTTGTGAATCGAGCCACGGTTTAGGTGCTACGAGAATTCTAGTCGGGAACCCCGGGGTCATTCAGGGACACTTGTAGGATTTGACCCAGGGCCACGGAACCCAAACCGGTGAGAGGAATTGGATTCCATCATCTCCCATAGGTCCACATGGCCATTATGGACCTGGCCACAGTGGCCAGACACGCCCGAGGGCCTCTCAACAAGAAATGGCCCCCTTGAGCGAATTTGGAATGGCCCTCACATTGGGATCAACTTTGGAAAATCGTCCATCGGGAACTTATGGCTAGCGTTCCCAGTCGGAACCTACCTAGACACACCTGCAGGACTCCCCGGAACCAGGTTTTGCTGCACAGTTGGACTTCTATGCCCTCGGCAGGTATCCAGCAGGTGTCCCCGAAGGCCTTTTGGATGTGAGATGGAACGAGCAATAGAATGACGACCATGGCTCCGATTGACGAACCGTTGACTCCGTTGGATTCAGGATGCTGGGATAGTGCCAGGGGTGCCCCTCTCCTCTGGTCCTGTGGCCTTGGTGCCATCTTGTACATCTGTCTTGGAAACTAGGGTTTTCCTCAGTGAGGGAGTGTGCAATTTTTGCACATGAGGGTCAACTCTGCAAAATCATCCGCCAGGAACTTACAGCTAGTGTTCCCATCCAGAACCTGCCTGGACACACCTGCAGGACTCCCTAGATCCCGGTTTTGCTGCACGGTTGGACTTCTATGCCCCCGGCAGGTATCCAACAGGTGTCCCTGAAGGCCTTTTGGATGCGAGACGGAACGAGCCATAGAATGATGATCGTTGCTCCGATCGACAAACCGTCGACTTTGCTGGATTCAGGATGTCAAGCTAGTGCCAAAGGTGCCCCTCTCCTCTGGTCCTATGGCCCCGGTTCCATCTTGTACTTCCATCTTGGAAACTAGGGTTTTGCTCAATGACAGTGTGTGCAATTTTTGCACATGGGGGTCAACTCTGCAAAATCATCCATCGAGCATTTACGGCTAGCATTCCCAGCTAGACCCTTCCTAGGCACACCTGCAAGACTCCCTGGAACCCGATTTTCCTGCACGGTTGGACTTCTATGACCCCGGCAAGTGTCCCTAAAGGCCTTTTGTATGCGAGACGCAACGAGCCATAGAATGACTACCGTGGCTCTGATCGACAAACCGTCGACTCTGTTTGATTCAGGACACTGGGATAGTGCCAGGGGTGCCCCTTTCCTCCGGTCTTGTGGCCTCGATACCATCTTGTACCTCCATCTTGGAAATTAGGGTTTTGCTCAGTGAGGGAGTGTCCAATTTTTGTACACGGGGGTCAACTTTGCAAAATCGTCCACCAGGAACTTACGGCTAGCGTTCCCATCCAGAACCTACTTGAACACACCTACAGGACTTCCCGGAGCCCGACTTTGCTGCACGGTTGGACTTCTATTTCCCCGGAAGGCATCCAACAGGTGTCCCTGAAGGCCTTTTGGATGCGAGACGGAACGAGCCATAGAATGACGACCGTGGCTCCGATCGATGAACCGTCAAATCTGTTGGATTCAGGACACCGGGATAGGTTATTTATAAGAATAAAGCATCAATCTCCAACCATAAATGAGCATGTTTTAAAATATATTAAGCATGGGGAACCAAAACCCTAAACCAACATAATCATCATAATATAAGAGTTTTTTGGGTTGGGGATATACCTCAAGGTAACCAAATCATGAAAAAGGTTTGGGTGAACACAAAACTAAAGAGAGAGAAACTAAAGAGATATTTGATTGATAAGGAATTTCACAGTTCCCCAATGCTTTTCTCCAGTATAGATCTCAAAAATACCACCCTTGAAACTTTATGATAACTCCCTACCCGAAGTGGAAGAGCCTTCTATCCATACATGGATTCCTAGAAGGTTTCATCTACCAAGTTAAATTTTCAAGGCCATTGTAATAGACTATGTACTTCAAAACATTTCCTAAAACCTAGGTAATTCTAATCTTGAGAACCTATCAAAACCGCTATCTTCAAATGCTAAAAACATAAATAGATATATTTAAGAAAATACTAACTCAAATTACTCAAATTTGATCCAAATCACATCACCATTTTATTCAACATAAAAGAGAAGCATGGAATAGTTTAATACATATAGGAAAAATAAAAAACATAGGCAAAGACATGTATGTATGTATGTATGAACAAAAAATGCATGTACCAACAAAATAACACAAAACTACACATACCTCGATGTAGAAAATAACATTCTTTGATGCAATTCTTTCTCTTATGTAAAGTTGACTGGCCTCATTCAATAAATCCATCTGGATCCTCTCTATTGCTAATTTTCTCCATCAATCTCTCGTGCTCTGAATGAGGCAAGTAGTAACGTACCTTGGTTGAGCTCTTGCTTGACATTGTCTAAAGATGGATGTTTGTGCCAACGATCAAGTTTGTGAAGTGATACACCACTGAACCTAGTTTGTATTCCATGAATACATGCCCACTAGTCTTCCTCGACTTCCCATCTAGTGTAAGATATTCCTCCTTAACCACCATCGAGCCTGTAGGAAGTTCAATGCCTTCATCGTCAATTAATGATCCGTAGAGGGCTTTCTCACCTTGGATGCACCATTCCAACCAATAATCCACACCCCATTCATTTCCTTTTAGGGAAACAACTGCGTATATGTGTCCTGGCTGTACAAGATCTGTGATATGGTCATATGTTGAAATCGCTGACTGACCCTCCTCTAACTAGATTGTTTGAACAACTACACGTTGGTCTACTACAAGTGACACACGATCCCATTCATCAACCCAGTCCATGCATTTGCATTCATCCCATTTGCCACTGCTACAAAAGCATGCAAGCTTTTGCGTCCATATTTCAAATAGGGGGTTGTTTGAGCTTTGAACTGAATGAAATCCATGTGTTCCTTGTACTGTGCCACAACTATAGGAACGCGATCGATCTATGTCAACCACTAGCCAAAAATTTCTCACCACATGTCTTGCCATTGATGATGTTTTTTGATCTCTTGCTCGGTCTGAAAATGCTGCAGAGCACCATTGAACTGTGGACCGTGCATCTTGGATATGAGATTCCCTGTCAAACCTCATCTCTTTCCTTCGTAGTGCGATCTTGATGCATGCACTAGCCCCATCATGCTCGCCTTTTCCGTGCCCAGTCTCAAAATAGTTTTAGATATGTGGCACATTATAAGTCTTATGCAAAGTACTCATCCATTGGAATACTCGAGCATTTTTGAACTGGCCTGCACAACCATCCGACCATATCCAATGCTGATCCATCTGTATATCTATCTCCTTCAACTGATCATAGAAAATTCGAAAACAATGTTGCACATAATGCAGATCATGGGTTCTATCTTCACTTATGTAAAAGTTTGTCTCCTTCAGTATTATCCTCTTGTCATTGCTGCTCTCTGGCGCATGCCTATACATAATATGTACCATGATGCTGACTTGGTCTAAATGGTATTATTGACTCTGGATTTCATTTTGCGGCTAAAGGGTGTAATTTTCTGCAAAATCCACAATTGACAGTATGGTTCGAACGGGAAATGTGTCCCTGCATTTTCTATACTACTCATCTTGCCATCGTGCTGCATGCACATGTTGAACATACTGCTCGGTTTTCTTGTATAATTCCGTCAAGAAGTCACATATCGATACCTATTACCATGGAAACAAGGGAAATATTACAATGTTGCCTTTGGAAAAATGTATATGCCATAAATTGAACGTGTAATATGAAAAATATGCAATATTCATTTATACCTGTGACTTCACCAATGCAATCTTTTTACTTTCTCTGACATTGTCTAATTGATAGGTCACGTACTTGAAGCTGTGCATCTCCATGCCAATCATGCCAAATTCGTGCTCCTTGCTTTCATGAGTGCAACGATTCAAAAGAGAAAACCCACTGCACCTAGAACATGTCCCATACAGACACAATTTTCCATAATACTTTTGTCCTTCGGGCCTTGGACACATGATGTTCTGGATAAAGTCTCTTGATGCAGTTGGTGGTAGTATGGATTCATTGCAGCCCTACACAATGTTAGTATGCAAATCACAAAATATATGTTTATATGTGTCATAATAATATTCATATTCTACGTGGTATCTACAACAACAAGTCTTCCGATCAATGCATATATGAACGTACCATGGTTTTCATTTCTCAAAGGACCTTTGGCCCAAGTTCATTTATGTGTGCTCGTTCCTGAATCTATCATAGAGTTTAGTCTGTGTGGTGTCAAGGAAGTGTTTAACATGGGGCTCACGTTCAGTAGAACCTTTTCTCATATTTAGCATGTCTCTTTGGTTTGATGAAGGTCTAGTATGATCATGCCAAAACTTTATTACTAATTCCTTAACATCATCAATTAGCTTCCTATCTGCACGAGGCAACCTACCAATAAAATCCCAACAATCTTTTCCACCCAGAGTGTCAATATTTTCTTTTATAATAGAGTACTTTTTAATAGTTTTTCTATTTAATTTGAGTATGTGAGAAGTGTGTGATATCAGGCGACGTTGCCTTGTGGACTTGCTTACAACTGATTCCGCTAAAACACGATGAGCTGCACAAAGATCTTTTGTATGAGACGTCTTCCCAATCGCATTAAATGAATATTGGAGATTTCTAACAATATGACTGTTGGCCTCTGAACTTTTAACCATCTTTATGCCCAAAATTCTCCTAACAACAGCTAAAGAATGTGATTTTAACAAACATAGCAATAATTGACATTTACCTGCATCACCTTTGGATTCACAATATTCTTTGACAATTTTGTTGCATTGCCATTCGATAATGCATTTTGGCAACTTTCCTTCAAGCTCCGAAATAGCACTCTCATCCACATGAATACGTCTAGGAGTTCTTCTTCTTGCACTGGACAGTCGAGGTAGGGAGGGTGGACATGAGACATGAATACCGGAGCTTGTTTGTTGTGGTGCTTCATTCATAGATTGGGCCATAGTGGAAGTGTGGTCGACAAGGTTGTGGTCTTCTTGGGGAGATTGCAAATTAAGTAAGGCTTGTATGTCCATCTCTACACATGCAGCATCTCCCAAAATTCTAGTGTTGTGAGGAACTTTAGAATGACTCGTTGATGGATTGTTGGTTGGAGATTGTGTTGATGTTGGAATTTGAGTTAAGTCCGTTGGACGCAACTTCTTTACCCATGGTTCTAAACAAGAGGTTGTCGTGTCATCAACTGTGTTAGGATCAATGGAAGGATCTGAGGCAATGATAGGACCATGTCTCAATCTTTCCATTCCCAACTTGGCATTTTCTCTTAAGCCATTGACCTTTTCAATGGGCAGATTCCTTCTATTCTTTTTTGAGTTTTGTGGGTTTCCCATCTCCAAAAGTCTCTTTAACACAACTATCATGCCTAACCCTGAAAAAGAAACAACAAATAAGATATTAGTGCCATTATACAATGAACCTGACACATTCCAACATAGCTTACCACTTTACAAAACCTTAAGGAGGATGCAAAGGTTTCTAACAAGGATCATGGTCTTGGGAAGGGTGATTAGGGGGAATATAATTTGACCTTTCAATGTGCAATATCTAGGGTGGGGAGGTGTTGGAGAGTAGGGAACTAGGGACTATACCAACAATCATCATGTTGAATAGAGCATGAAGTGGGAAAGTCTTGGTTTTTGGAAAAAAATTCATTATTAAAGGTGAGGGGATATTGTAAGGATGGTAAATATGGATGAATATTATCATATTTGGATTCATAGAGAAAGGAAAGGTGCATATACTTACAAATATCCTCATTCCATACAATGGTATTGAATAAGAGATGAGAGAGTTGAGGTTTTGTGTATGAGTTGAAGTGATATTTTTAGTTATGTTTAGTGAGTGTGGTTTTTTTTGCTAGCATAATATGAGGTGAAAATAACAAAATTAACTTAGCAACTAATTACACAATGAGGAGGTTGCATACTTCATCTTGTCTAGTGTTCATATGATTTTATTTAGATGTGAACTTGGGAAATCTTCTTGTCAAATTCATTGTTGTCTATGCATGGATATTTTTGTGGGCATATGATAAAAACAAAAAGGCATGGGCTCATCTCAAATATTGTGAATGGAAAGACTTATTTACAATTCACCATACCTCTATAGAAATGATCTCCACTTGCAATGGAAATTGGTAGCTTGAATGAATCCACTAGATTCCAAGACCACTGAAGATGTTTGATAGATTCCAAGGGTGATTTTGTGTCCAATAGATCAAAGAGTGTCCAAAATATCAATGAGTGTGAGCCAATAAGAAACTTGTGAGAGCTTGAAACCCGCGGAAGAAGTGAAACCCGTGTTTTTGGTAGAATTCATGGGAAACATAGAACTCTATTTTTTTTTACTTGTAACAGGGCTGCGCATGCGTGTTTAGACGCGTGCACATGTGTTTTTCATGCGTACATGTCAGGAGCACGCATGTGCCCAAACCTGCGCACGCGCCCCTATATAGCGTTTACACCATTTATTCCCCAACGTTTGCACCATTTAATGCCAAACCTTCCCCCACTTCGAAAATATTTGCATAAATGGGTCTCGGTGATGAATTTTGAAGGGTGGGTCTTAATTTTTATTGGAAGAGATTACTCTTTGACACATTTGATAATTTATGGTTGTCTATGCGCCTTGACCCAATTGACATTATAAGGTGAGGATGTCCATGCATAGTAATCCTTATTTATGACAATGCGATGAGGATTTAAATGGAAGAGGATGTAAAGATGTGTTATTTTTATATGTATTTTGATGGCGAGTGTCGAAGAGAAACGTGGTGATAAACCACAATTCCTAAGCGAAAAATTGTTTTTTTAAATTTTATTAATAAGCATTGTGGTACTTTGGCCAAATGTTTTTTCTAACTTATTGTTTCTCCATATTGTGTGCCTACTGCCACCTCTCTATATCAATGCATCAAATCAACCTCTGCTTGGTTTGTGGTTATAGTTGCATGCCATTGAGTGTTGTTTATAGTTTCAGTGAGTCTGTGACATTCGTGCAATAAATGAAGTCTTGTAGAGGAGGATTCATCAAAGAGGCAATTTGAATTTCATTTTGACAAAACACATATTTTGTAAAGATCAAATGCCATGAATGCATCCTCATCCTACCATGCAAGACCATGGATATGTTGAAAATCATTGAACATCATCAAAGAATGAAAACAGGTTCCTCGAGATCTTATTGAAGCATATTGAACTCAATTGAATTCCACCTGGGCCTTAATTGAAAAATCTAGACCTCACATGTCATCAATAACACATAGAATCCATGACACTATCCCTCTACAAGGAGACTCATCCTCTTCCTCCTCCTCCTCATCCTCCTCCTCCTCCTCATCATCATAATCATCTTCGTCATCGTCAGCATCATCATCATCATAATCCTCATCATCATCCTCGTCATTGTAATCATCCTCGTCATCATCATCATCTCCATCATCATCATCATCCCCATCATCATCATCATCATTATCACCCACTTCCTCATCATCATCCTCATCCTCCTCCTCCTCATCGTCATCATCTTGGTCATCATCTTCATTATCATCTTCATCATCAACATCGTCATCATTGGCATCATCATCATCCATCATCTTCTTCATCATCTTCATCATCATCATCATCATCTTCTTCATCATCATCATTGATAATTATGATGATGACGAAGATGATGATGATGATGATGATGATGATGATGATGATGATGATGATGATGAGTACGAAGATGAAGATGATGATGATGATGATGACGAATATGATCACCATCATCATCCTCATCATCCTCATCCTCATCATCATCATCATAATCATCTTCGTCATCATCATCCTCATCCTCATCATCATCATCCTTGTCATCGTCATCATCCACGTCATCATCATCATACCCATCGTCATCATCCTCGTCATCTTCATCATACACATCATCATCATCACCTCCATCATCATCATCATCATTATCACCCACTTGCTCATCATCATCCCCATCCTCATCATCATCACCATCATCATCTTAGCCATCATCTTCATCATCAACATCATCGTCATCGTCATCATCATCATCAACGTCATCATCATCATCTTCATCATCATCCATCATCTTCGTCATCATGATCATCATGATCATCATATTCGTCATCATCATCATTATCAATGATGACATCATCATCATCATCTTCGTCTTCATCATCATTATCAATGATGGTGATGATGAAGATGATGGATGATGAAGTAGATGAGTACGAAGATGAAGATGATGATGTTGATGATGACGAATATGATCATCATCCTCGTCCTCGTCCTCATCCCCATCATCATCATCATCATCATCATCGTCATCATCATCGTCATCATCATCATCATCATCATCATCATCTCCATCATCATCATTGTCGTCATCACCCTATTCCTCATCATCATCAACATCATCATCATTGTCATCATGGTCATCATCATCATCTTCTTCGTCATCATCATCATTTTAAATCATCATCATCGTCGTAAACATCATCATCATCTTCGTCATCATCATCTTCTTCATCATTATCATTGATAATGATGATGATGCCGAAGATGATGATGATGATGATGATGATGATGATGAAGATGATGATGAAGATTAGTACGAAGATGAAGATGATGACGCTGATGATGATGAATATGATCATCATCATCATCCTCATCATCATCATAATCATCTTCGTCATCATCATCCTCATCATCATCATCCTCGTCATCATCATCATCCACGTCATCATCATCATCATCTCCATCATCATCATCATCGTTGTCACCCACTTCCTCGTCATCCTCCCCATCCTCATCCTCATCATCATCATCATCTTGGCCATCATCTTCATCATCAACATCATCATCATCATCATCATTAATGCCATCATCATCATTTTCATCATCATCCATCATCTTCATCATCATCATCATCATCATCATCATCGTCATCATCTTCGTCATCATCATCATTATCAATGATGATGATGATGAAGATGATGGATGATGATGCAGATGAGTACGAAGATGAAGATGATGATGCTGATGATGATGAATATGATAATCATTGTCGTTATCACCCAATTCCTCATCATCATCATCATCCTCATCCTCATCCCCATCATCATCATCATCATCTTGGTCATCATATTCATCATCAACATCATCATCATCATCATCATCGTCATCATCATCATCATCATCATCATCTCCATCATCATCATCATCGTCATCACCCAGTTCCTCATCATCAACATCATCATCATCATCATCATCTTCTTTGTCATCATCATCATTTTCAATCGTCATCATCATTGTCAACATCATCATCAACATCTTTGTCATCATCATCATCATTGATGATGATGATGATGATGATGACGAAGATGATGATGATGAATATGATGGATGATGATGGAGATGAGTACGAAGATGAAGATGATGATGCTGATGATGACGAATATGATCATCATAATCATCCTCATCCTCATCATCATCATCATAATCATCATCGTCATCGCCAGCATCATCATCATAATAATCTTCGTCATCACCAGCATCATCATCATCATCCTCATTCTTGTCATCAACATCATTGTCATCATCCCCATCATCCTCATTATCATCATCAACATCATCGTCATCATCCCCATCCTCCTCCTCCTCATCATCATATAAATTTAATTTAATTCAATTTAAAACATTATTAATTATTAAAAAAATATAATTTATAAAATTATTTAATCACTATGACAAATTTCAAACTCTAGTAAAACCAACGCGCACGTGCCATTTTGCACGTACATGCATTTGGGCGCGTACATTCCACTGTGTGTGTATGCGATTTTTAAATACACGTGCACATGCCAGTTTAGTTTTTAAATTTTGGCAGGTAATTCGTTTCCCACCAACGTGGTGGATGACTTCACTGCTATGGTTTTACGTTCGGGTTGCCAAAATACATATAATAATATAAAAAAATACATCTTATAACAAAATACATCTTATTCTATAACTTCTTCTATTTCGAGCATGATTCTGCGTATGCTACACTTGTCCACTGCTAATGAAATTGCACACACATGTAGAACTATGTGTGCAGATTCCGAATATGCAATTTTTTATTAAAGCTATTATTTGTTCCGATTTTTTAGTTAATTTCAATTGCACTAACGTTAATCTTACACAAAGAGTGGGTTATTTCTTCCGTCTATAACTTTTTCTTGGCTCACCTATTTTGAAAACGGAAAAGAACCCACACAAGTACACACAAAAACATACATCCTAAAAAAAAAGAACTGTTGATTGATTAGGTTAAGACCATGATATTGAGGGCTAACGCTCGGCCTAGTCATTTTACGGATGGGCTGACTTCCTTAATTAAAAAAAAAATAAAATTAACATAAATAAATATGGAAAAATAACGCCGCGCTAGAACGGCCTGTTATCTATGACTGTATATCATTTTTTTAACAAAAATCCACCATGTGAATAGCGAACCAGAGGGCTAATGCAAACATATTCATTATATTTTCTTTAAAAAATAACATACCAACCTTAGGAGAACCCCATTTTTTGGGAGTTATACTTAATTTACATAAATAATATTTATATATTCCGGAAGGTAATCCGATTGTCTGCATTTGATCTTTTTGCACCATATTCCAAAAAGTTGTGTAGGTAGCTCTAATATTGCTTTTTGACGTTCAGATTTCTGTTTTTCCAGAAGTCCATTGTGACTAACGCGTCATGAGTGGCCAGCATTAGCTTGCACGAGCCTAATAATTAAAACTCTAATGTGAATCAACTTAACATTTTAAATTCTATTATTTGATTGGAATTAGTTAAAATGTTTAAAATTGTTGTTACATGAACATATGGACTCTCGATGTATGAATAGTAAGGGAATTTATCATTTTAATTTATTAATGTTGATGAATATGTCATTTCATTATGAAGGTGCAAGTTGAATGTGGAATACATCTATATGTGGATGCCTATCTAATTTGTATTTTGGATAATAGAATGAGTATAATGTATGCTGCAAACGAAACCATGCTATTATTTAAATGGTATTTTAGTGATACATATTATCACTTAAAAGAGTAAGATATGTTTAAATATGAGTTTTATGTTAATGATGAGCTAACCCACCCGTTGATTGGATACGAGCTAGTTGGATTCCTAAAGTGCCAACAGGAACAAGATGTCTAGGAAATCAAGAGGATAATGATGTGATATCAATTTTCCTTATGAGTTAATTGTAAATTCCAATATTGTTGTGACTTATGGGAAAGAGTGGGTTTTGACATGAAAGTAGAATTCCCAAAGTGGTTGTTCAATGATGAGACCCTTCAAACAATGGTGGCATAGTATGGTTGATGTAGGTCATTGAACCTAGTACTATCAGGGGGTGGATTAATTTCCCATTGTTTATCCTCTGAAACCCGGAGTCACGGGAGTGTTTTGATGAGCATGATTTATAGATCTGTGATGACAACTAGCAGGTGCCTATTGGGGAAGCTTAGTTGATGTAGTCAACACTTCCACTTATGAGTTATATTTGTGGTAAGGTAGGTATAGCTGACAACATGACATGGTGCAAGAAAGAACGAGATGGTGAGGTCAAGTAATGGAATTAGTGTTGATTAGGTGGTTGGAGTACCAATCGGGATGTATGGGACCAACAATGGATTGGATGGAATACTACATTGGTATAAACCATTATGATTATACACTTGATTTCTTCATTAGGTTTATATAATTCAGTTTTATTTCTTTTCTGTGAATGATGCATTGTTAAGTTGTTCTTATGTATGTTGTTTGCAAGCATATAATAATGATGCATTAAGGCCACTAAATTTTTTTATTAATACCCATGCTTAAGACATGTGCATTATCCATGTTAGGATAATTAATACTCCAATATTTTTCCACCTTAGTATTATTTCCCTTTTCCTAGTATTGGATGATGTTGTTGACCCCCTAGTGGTGTTCAATTGTCATATAGGCCTGATTAGCCACTTGATGCACCTTCCATGCATGAATTTAGTCCATGTAGAGTCATTTCCCTACATTTTAGGAGCCAACTCAGTGATATCTTTCATTCCACCTGAGTTCATGACTGTAGTGGGGGTTTTGAGCTCCGATTTCCACTAATTTTCAACTAATGTTCCCTCTCTAGCTTGATTTTCATGATTATCTCACTAATGTTCCCTTCATGATCAATTAAATGGAATTAGCTTCAATTCACTGAAATTTAGTTGAGTTTGGCACCATTAGAGGACTATAGTGGGAACATTTCCTATGCTAGAATGACATGGATTCGAATTCCTCCTAGATAATCAAATTCTCTCAATTGTACTATATTGTTTTACTATTCATATTAATGGAATATGAAACCAGTTTTGATGCACATCTAAGTTTCTTTGCATGTTTGATTTTACTGCTCAATTCTTGCTAGATTTTACTGCAATTCTTCTTCCTTGTCAATTATTTCATTGTGAGATTTTCCCAGGATCAATGATTTGTTGTGGTACCAAATTTCACATGGTATCATAGCTCATTGGAGTTGTTTTATCTTCTTTTTGAGAAGTTTTCAGTGCATCAATAACAACAATAGCAGTTTGCATTCGCTCCAGTAACTATAGATGAAGAATGCAAATGATCCTTTGACACCAAGAGTGCCGACACCCTTTAATTATATGGATTGGAGGGAAGATATTCAGATTCTGTTGCGCAACAATATCTTGTATAGGGTATCAAGGGGAAAGGAGGTCGAACCTCAGGAAGTTGTTGTGAAAGCAAACTACTTGAACAAGTTATAAGAGGCTTTTGGTTTTATGTGTATTCACATCTCCAGAGATTCTCTCTTCCATATTGATGGATTGGAAACACCAAGGGAGGTCTAGATGAAGCTTGAAACTATCTTCGGTAAGTAAGATGAGCTGAGAGGCCATGTTTTGGAGAATGAATTAATTGCTCTTCAACCCAACAGTTTCAAAACCATACAACAATTATTTTCAAAGTTCAAGTCCTTGGTTATGGAGTGCAAACAATGCGGAATTGACAAGAAGGATGACTAGCTGGTGCTATCCATCCTAAGAAATATTGGCGGTGAATTTTCAATATTTGTGTCTACCTTACACTTTGGGATATTGTCAATCGCCAATTGGAAAATTCTTGCTTTAGATGCAATCACGGAATCTTTGATCCAAGAACAAGACAAACTGATTCAAATGGGAGCCATGAAAGCCTCTAAGAATCGGGCTCTTATGGTTGAGGAGTCCAAAAGTGTGAATGATAAAGGGAAGCAGAAGGGAAAGGACAAGAAGCAATCTGAATCCAAGCCATAGGAGAAGCCTAATCCATCAGAAGGATCCTCCAACTCAAAGAAGGAGAAGCCTAATCCATTAGAAGGATCCTCCAGCTCAAAGAAGGATAAGAAAAATATCTTTGAGAAGACCAAGTGCACCTATTACAAGAAAGGAAACCATCCAAAGAGTTCCTGCATGGAGAAGAAGATATATCAAATGACCAAAATTCTTGAACAACACAACATTGCCCTCCCAGAAGGCACAAGGAAGACTGATTCTAGAAGTGAGATAGATGATCATGAGAGATGCCATCCACTGAAGGCTGGATTCTCACAATAACAAGCCTTATAGATTCTGTAGCCTCCAACCAAATGGTTGCATCTAGAGAGTAGTTTTCCTCTCTAGATCTCACTGATGGTCCCAGTATTCACATGGTAAATAATTCATAGATCTCTACTAAGGGGAAGGGAACAATGCAACTGGAGCATGGAAATTTCAAAAATGTTCTGAATGTGCCTTCCTTGGAAGCAACCTTGTTATCTTTTTATCAGATGACACACACAGGTTCTCTGAAGAAAGTTGTCTTTGGACCTGACACAATTCAGATTGCATAGATCTCATCTGGGAAGCTAATAGATAAAGGTGTTTCAAACCATGCCTCAAATGCATACAAGTTCTCCTATTTTTTCCATATTCACAACAAAGTGCCCTCTTGACCCATGCTAGTGAGAATAGCATACTGTAGCATGAGAGATTCGGCCATCTAAATTTCAATTACTTGCAGCAGTTTCATAAGGAAGATATGGTTGAAGGATTCATCCTGACATAAAATTATCTCAAGGAATCTGCAAAGGTTGCTTGATAGGGAAGCATCCAGAGTGAAAGTTTGATGTTGGGAAGGAAAGCAGAGCTTCCTCCACACTTTATTTGATACATAGTGATGTTTTCAGACTGATGCCCACATCTTTTATCAATGGATCCAGATACCTTGTGACCTTCATAGGTGAGTAGTCTAGGTTATGTTGGATCTATTTTCTTAAGCAAAATTATGAGTTATTTGAGACCTTCAAAGTATTCAAGGCCTTGCTTGAAAACACTGGTGGGAAGAAGATCAAAGCACTCAGATTTGATAATGGAGGGGAGTACATCAAGAGAGAGTTGCAACCATTTTTTGCTTATGAGGGCATCCAAATGCAGCATTCAGTCCTATACACACCTTAAAAAAATGGTGTGGCTGAGAGGAAGAATAGGTCATTGAAAGAAATGGCTACTTGTATTCTTGAAGCAAGGGATATTCCTCGATATCTCTGGGCATAAGTTGTGAATTTTTCTTCATACATTCATAACAGGGTACCCCACAAATCTTTGGATGGGTTCACTCCATTCGAAGCACTAAAGGGACACAAGACAGATGTCTCTCACCTAAGTGTTTTTGGATCCAAGGCATGGGACAAAATCCCATTTGACAAAATGAAATCTCTTAAACCCCAAAGTAGTGAATGCATTTTGCTGGGATATGCAGACGATGCGAAGGCATACAAACTGATGGATATTGCAACCAAAAGATGATTCGTTGAAAGAAGTGTCTAGTTTAATGAAGATTCATTAGAAGATCTACAGTTAGTTGAAGAAAAAGGTAGATATGATTTCCCTACTCCATTTGCACCTGATGAAGATCAGAATGATGTCTCTTTTGATGAGGACCAAGTTGAATCAGATCTTGATGTTGAGAATGAATATCAAGAAGATCCAGATCCAAAACCAACACCTTCTCCCAATCCATGGCCAAGGCCAAAATGGGATCAAAAATTCCTTGAAGCTGCTGGGAACATAGATGGGGATCCATCTGACCATAGAAGAACTAGATCTCACATCTATATGCAAGCCTTGAAATATGTCCTACAAATCGACTTCTCCCATAGAGGTACTACATGATGGTGGGGTCTGGTCCACACTCATTCAAAGAGGCTTTCCATGATCCAGGATGGAAAACTGAGGTTCATATGCACTACATCAGGGAACTAGTGCACAACAATTGGACCAAGACACTGCATTACTGTCCTACCGAGGAGTAGAATGCAGACATTTTTACAAAGTATGACACTCAGAAGAGAATTTCGTATATCAGATCTCTACCTAGTGTGAAGGCTGTTTGAGTCCCTTGTTGATCATTTTTTAGGGTTTTTTTTCTGTGAGGTTTTCTCCATTTCCTTAGTTTCATGAAAATTTATTGTTTATTGTTTAGGTGACCTTTGGTCTCAGTTACCAGGGCATAGGTTTTCTAAGTTTGTATTAAGGGGGGGCGTTAGGATAATTAATACTCCAACCTTTTCCCACCTTAGTATTATTTCCCTTTTCCTAGTATTGGATGATTTTGTTGACCCCCTAGTGGTGTTCAGTTGTCATCTAGGCCTCATTAGCCACTTGATGCAACCTCCATGAATGAATTTATTCCATCATGCATGAATTTAGGCCATGCAGATTCATTTCCCTACATTTTAGGAGCTAACTCAGTGATCTAGTTCACTCCATCTGAGTTCATGACTACAATGGGGAGTTTGAGATCCGATTTCCATTAATTGTCAACTAATGCACCCTCTCTAGACTGTTTTGCATGATAAACTCATGGATGTGCCCTTCATGATCTTTTAATTGAAAATATCTTTAGGTCACTGACATTCAATTGAGTTTGGCACCATCAGAGAATTATAGTGGGGACAATTTCTATGCTAGACTAACATGGATTTGAATTCCTCCTGGATAATCGAATTCTCTCAATTGTACTATATTCTTTTACTATACATATTAAGGGAATATGACACCATTTTTTATGCACATCTGATTTTATTTGCATGTTTGATTTTACTGCTCAATTCTTTCTAGATTTGACTGCAATTTTTCTTCCTTTATAATTCTTTCATTGTGAGATTTTCCCAGGCTCAATGATTTGCTGTGTTACAGAATTTCACAGGCCACGTATATGCTAGTTCGTGAGTATATTGTTGTGATTGGTTTGTTGATGTTCATAGATTAGTATGAGTACATGAAATGTTCTCTATTTTTTTTTAGATTTCTAGATTTAAATTGTTCCCATTTATTGTTTGTTTAAAAACAAAGAATGATTCACTGACATTTAGATAATATTTTCTCCATTCACATAAAGTAATCAATTATTTCACATGTTTTAACTATTAATAATTATCTAAAAACTTAGGCATTCACTATTGAAATAACTTCTTTATTAACATTTACAAATAAAATATATAAATGGATATTTATGAACTTATCTCTTTACAATCTCCTCTAAACTCTAGAGGAATGACTTCACTTGCTATCACATAGAAAATAGCCCTCAATCTCATGTGGTGATTTTCACAAAAAAAAGGGTATTTATTTGGATCATCATCCACGAGTCTGCATAAAAAATATAGCCTTGGTATCTTGTATTTCAATCTTTTTCACTGCCATATTTCCCCCATCCCCAATTTAATATCCAAATTCCAATTAAATAGAAAATGAAGAGTTATGTTACCAAAAAAACATCCCTTTATTTTTACATCATTGGTTATCACCCAACCATAAAATAACTAATACTTTTAACTTTGTACATGTTGTTCTTATTTCATAACTTCTATTTACACGCAATTACAATAATTGATCCATTTTAACTCTTCTATTTTGAATTCCTTTTCCATTTATTACATGGGAAAATTGGTCTATGACAGTAGATTAGTATAATAACCTGGATGATTATTTATTGAATTATATCCCTGTGTTGAAATTTATATGGTTGTTGAAGTGTTATTAATGAACTGCTACCTAATAGGTATATGTGTTGTATATATAGAAATATGTATCTATTGATTGAATACATAATACATTTAAGAGTAAAGTATATTGCATGGGTTACTATTTATATACTATAGATGTGTATATATTGTGTTTTATTTCAATTGATTGAATACATTTAAGAGTTAAATATGTTCCATAGGTTATATGTGTGTGTGTGTGTGTGTAATTTTTTATAAGGGAGGATACTAATGCATTAATGGGTGAGTAGGATCTCTATAAATGCAAGATATTAATGTGAGAATGTGTAGAATGGATTTCATAAATATGTTTGACTAAGTTGATTTAACAAACTTGATTTGTATAACAAGAAATGATTACTTTAATATGTTTATTATTTTATTACAATTTAAATGTATACAGAGGATATCAATGTGATAAGAGGTAGATATAATGTTGTTGTATTGCTTTAAATAAGTTTTTTTTTGTAAGGATTGTATCCACAGAGTTTCAAACCGATGACCATATGCAAGGAGTACCTTAAGAATACACCCATTCACCATCTATTTTACTCCCCATGGTTAGCTAAATAAACTTGATTTTACCAAAAATAATGATTATTTTAGTATACATATTTCTTTTTGAATGAGACAATAAATATTTTGTATGTTGCGAGCACAAATAGAGTAGTGAAGTGGAGAGAAAGGGGGTTATTTTTATGGGGGAAAATAAGAGAAGTGTTGGGAGGGGTTTGAAGAAATCTGAGAAGAGAAAACATGATTTTCCAGACATACAGAAAGGTGCATCACTGTTTTGGGGGTCTTGGGAATAGAGGGCGAGTATGTCATTTCGATGGATTCCTAGGGATAGGGGGCCAAGTAGGCCCCTAGTTGACTGGGGAGTAAAATCGTGGTTCCGCTTTGGCAACAGAAAACGGACACAACTCAACTCAAGTCTACAACAAAACGAGGTCATCTAACAAAGATAATTTTCTTTTAAATATGAATGAATTGTTCATTCTTATAAAATGCTTGTAAATATATTTTTTATCAAATATTTTGTACTCAGATAACCATAAATACAATTTTAGTCATGCTAAATTTGAAACGGAAATAAGTATTTACTATGTAGAACTAAACTTTTGCATTTGAAGATCGACTACAATAGAGATTTAAATGAAATGTTATAATGGCCACTCAAGGTTTAATGGACCTTAATCAACATTATAAAAATCCTCTATTATAATCATCATATTAATGAAATTCTTCATTAGTAATCATTATGACCATCCTTCTCTTGCGAATAATAATCTAATTGATCATTTCATTGTTGGCGATTCCTTGATCGACCTTCCTTCATCTAATTGATCATTTCATTGTTGGTGATTCCTTGATCGACCCTCCTTCATTAAGTACCTATTTATCATGGTTCATACCACATGATATTGAACCACATCAATAATGAATTTGGTTGTACAATTTGTACTTATGTTTATGTTTTACTAAATGTAGTTGTTTGAGAATTCGGTTTGGTATAATGAACATTATAATTTAGAGTAAAAGTAGAATTCTTTTTTTTAAAGAATATTAGTTTTTTTAATATTATTAATTTCTATTATAATATTTATAAGAGATTCTATTAATTATATATATATAATATATTTTTTAAAATATATACAATAATAGGAGAACCAACCCTTGGTATGATAATGAGTGAAAAAATGTTAGAAGAGTCATTAAGGAAGCAACTAAAGAGTCTCTAAAAATCGATAAGATAAATAATTACAAATTCCTAATTAAACAAAAAAAAGACAAATTATATAAAAAAAAATAAAGCACACATTTTGGACCTCTCTAAGGTGGCTCCTAAGAAATTCTGGATACAAATTCTCACTAGTAAAGCTAAAGAGAATAATAAGATTGCTTTGGAAGATTGTGATTCCTTTCTTAAAAGGCTTTGCAAATCCCTAAATGTCATTAATAACACTCAAATCCTTTCTATAATGAAATAATTTTTTCTCATTAGAAGACATTGAATTTGGGGTCAAACACCTAGCAAATGGGAAAGCTAAAGACATTGAGGGATATCAAACATAAATCCTGAAAATTGGAGAAAACATTCTCATTCCTCACATCCACAAGCTTTTTAATCTAGTGGCCATGCAAGGTTTCCCTATCCCTTGGAATCAGAACCTCATTATTCCTATTTTTAAAAAAGGAATATGGTATCATTAGTCAAGCTTTATGGTATCATTTTAGAGACAAAAATCAATGTACAACTTGAAAGTGAAGGTAAGCGGGCTAAAGGTCAGGTGGGGTTTAGATGGAATCACTTTACCACATACCACCTCATTACACTTATTATAATTGTTGAGGATTGTCATAATATTAAATCCAATCTATTTTGTTGCTTTGTGGAATTTAGGAAATCTTTTGATATAGTGCTAGAAATAACTTGTGGAATAGGTTAGAAAAGCTAAAGGTTCCTTTAGAGGTTAGAGCTGTTGCAATAAGGTTGTACGAGAAATTCATTGCCAAATTTAAGACCACAAAGAAATGATTGAAATACATTAATTTCAATATTGGAGTCAAACAAGCATGCCCCCTCTCCCCTACCCTTTTTGACATCTACAGAGATAAGCTAGAAAGCTATTTACAAGAAGCAAGTTGCACTGGAATGACCTTAGTTGGAATAGTTGTCATCCTCCTTCTGTATGTCGATGATATTGTTCTTATGGAAATGACCCCCTCTTACCTTGATAAGCAATTAAGGACTCTTAAGGATTTATGCTCTAAAATGGGTATTTCTGTTAACACCGACAAAAATAAAGTTTTGATTATCAGGTCCAAGAAAGAGAATATTGTTAATTTTGTTTATGGCGATAACAACTTGGAGGAAGTTTCCTCTTACAAAAGATATCAGAATTTATATCCATCATAAGGAAAATTGGAACTATAGCTTCGAGAAAAGGATTAACGGTGGGTGGAAATCCTATTTTGGCCTAGAAAACAATTGCAAATCAGCAAATATGGTGATGTGGGATAAAAATAAGTTCCTTTTTGGAATTCTTGTGACTCCCTTCATCTTGTATGGTTGTGAAGTTTGGGGTTGCAGCATATCTGGAGAATCCCATAGAAAGATCGAGCAAATCCAAAAACCTTTGATCACATATAACCTCAAAATTAAGAGCAATACACCCTATCCAATTCTCCTATAGAAGTGGGTATTCCCCCCCATTGAAAGCATCGTTGTGACTAGGTACTTGATGTACAAGAATAAGATAAATAACATGGAAGACCATAGGCTACCTAAAATCGCTTTTAATTATACTCAAGGCCATCTTCATCTCAAAAGAGGATGGTATAAGGATGCCATGGCCTGGTTAAGTCATTGAAGAATTGACCAAAATGTCACTTTGCAAAATATCGACAACGTAAAAAATCCTATCATATCTATGTTCAAAGCAAGAATATGGGACAAGAAATATTTAGAGGTTAAAATAAAATTAAGATATTAAGTCATTAATCCTAATATGGAAGATCAAAAGTATCTCTCTGTCTTAACGAGTTCCAAGAAGAATATTAATATATCCAAGATAAGAAGAAACTCTCATGAGCTTCATATCGAAATAGGGCATTGGTCAATTCCTAAAACACCATAGGAGGAAAGGATTTGTAATCTTTGTACGTCAATGAGAATTGAGGTCGAGACTCACTTTCTTTTAGAGTTCCCTGTGTATACCCACATTCGATCACAGTTTCCTAATCTTTGCTACAATTCTAGTCTCCAAGATCTTCTAACTTCGAAAACTACAGTGACCTAGGAACACTTATTTCTCATCTTTTTAATCATAGGAATCAATTTTTATACATTTCCAAATGATTCATTTCTCTTTTCTTAAGGTCTGATAGACGAAATGGTCTTAGTGGACATTAATCATCATCATCATCATTAATTATTGTAAAATAAATATAAGTATAAATTGAGAATAATTGTAAATAAAGTATTCTTCCCATCCTTAACAAAAATATATAAATAAAAATGTATATTATTTCTTTACATCTTTAAATTACATTTAATTTTTATTTTATTTTACCTTAACTCACTACAAAATAAGCTTCACATTATAAAAGGACCTCATCATTTTAAATATTCAAATGTTGCATGTAGGTCCCTTAAGTTCATATTTTCATGTTTTTTTTAATTTATCAAATTAATTTGAGATTTGAACGAACTTTCCATCTTCTCTATATATATCATTATTTAATCTGTTATATATTCAATGTAAATTTTATAATTAAAAATTATATATTTTAAAATTTAATTATGTTTGTATATTTATTATTTTAACTTATTTTAGTTAAATTAAATTAATATAATTTAAATGAATCTAATTATTAAGAATATGTTTTTTTAGGTTGTAAATTCATATTCTATCATATACAACTTTTTTTAAACTTTAGCCTATAAATCTTATATCTTAAAATATTATTTTTATATAAAAATCTAAGGATTACTATTTTTTCATAATTATATTTTTTTACATCAAGAAATATAGATTATATATGTAATGTTTTAATAATAAAGAATAAAGAATTCGGATCTTAATATATATATTTATATATAGTATAAAAATATTATTAAGTCAATAGAAATAAAGAGAGTGGATTAATAATGGGATGAGGCATATAATTTATGAAAGTTAAAAGCGTTTTTTTCGATAAGGTTGTGAACCATTATTTATCCCATACATAACCAAAATAAAAACATTTAAAAAAAATCACACTTAACAATAATTTTAAGCAAAATAAATAATTAGGAAATTAATTAAATAAAAAGGAAGATGTATAAATTAAAAGAAAATTAACAATCAATTTATGAGAAGTTAATCTAGAAGATCATAATATCAAGAATAAGTAAAGAATTTTCTTTTTAATTATAAGAGTGTTTTTATTAGTGTAAAAGAAAAGGTATAGAGTATGAAGACATTGGTTTGTTACAAGGAAAACTAGATTCAATAGAAAATATGAGATTGTCATTCTTAGTATGAATAGTTCAACTAGCCATGTATTTATTAGCCCATAAACTATCGGAACATGAGTGATAACTAAAGATACCTAGATAGAGATTAACGTATAAAGTAAGCAAATTGATGATATGAATTCGATCAATATATAATTTGTCATATGTTTTGGTGTTTTCTAGGTTGAAAAATTTGATGATTACTTTGCATATTTGGGTCTCAGAACCTTTCAACGCTTGTTTAAGGGATTAAACAGTGTTTTTTGGGGTCTAAAATTCACAAACTATCTACATAACCCTCGTAAATGTTATTCTACACTCTGATACATTTCTAATAATGCAAAGAGAACATCAATCAATGTTTGTACGAGGAGGTTATGCCTCCCATAAGTAAACCTATCCAGTTTACCACCATGGTAATGAGGGGATTCCACATGAGATCTCATTACCCACACATGTGGACTATCAAGAAAATTCTATAAGGTCCAAAACCCTAACATTAATCAATATTTGAGGCATGTATAAGCCCTAAAAGTAACCCTACATGGCCGTCGGGCTATGTTAAATACCGAGTTGTTAGGAGGAGAAGGGTTTCCATTATGATGATGTTATTGTGTTTCTCCATAGATGAGAAACAACAAGGGATTGGATATTAGAGAAGAGTAGAGGAAGTAGGATATCGTGTAGTAGTAGTGCAGGACACAGTGTCAAGGGTAACTCCATAGTCAGTACCTCTTTCTTTATATTTTCATTGCATATTGGAGAAGAAAATATCAAGGTGTAGTCCTCACTTCTAGCTGAGTTTTTCCCCATACTGGGTTTTCCCAAGGTATATGTTGGGTCATTTGTGTGGATGTGTTATTTTTCTCTAGTTTTTTCCTTACAATTCTATTTTATTTATCATTATGTGGAATTTAGATAAGACAATGAATTAAGTTGTAAGATTTATTGTGACAAATTGTCCCAATGGAATGTCCACAACATTTTACAGATCATTTGATTATCATTAGAAATAGAAATCATAGGAACCTCTTTCCTTTGGGCAAGTGCATGATCCTTTTTGCAAATTGTATTGCATTGGTAAATTTGGAAATGATGTAGAGCTCCATGTACATTTTTCCAATCTAAAATTGAATTTCATCATGTTGCAATAATATCTCATTGTGTGTCTCATTTCTTTCCATCAAAGTCGTTCTAATCAATTACTTCACTTTCCAATACAAGGCTATTATTTTGAAATACTTAGTTTCCTTTGTATGAGAGGTTTCCATGTTAGGGACCCAAGTGTGCATATCTCACTCAACCTCTTCATTATAAATGAAACCATGCTCCATTATCACTTCGTCTTCAACCTATGAGATTTCATGTTGGATGTATTATAGGGCCTTTATCCTTTAGGTTGTGGCTAAATCAACTACCTCCTACATAACTCAAGATTGAGAATTCAATCTCATGCCTGTATGAGTGTTCAACCCTCGTCCTCTCCTAGGCATGGATAGGAGAGAACGATATAAAATTCCACATGAGTCCAATGGGATGCATAAGAGACCCGAGGATGCGAAAAAAAGACTCACAACTAGAACAGGAGTACACCCACATAAGAACCTAAATGTTAGGCCCAAACTGAATCAGATCCAATTTCCTCTTATTGGTACAAATATGGGTTCCTAAGCCAACCTGAAATGTGGAACCCAAAATACTTAAAGAGAATATATTGACAAGGGAAGGAGACTATCGAGGCTTGGAACTGGTGCCTAGAAAACCATGATCAATTTAAAACCAAAACTCAGAGAAGGAACTGCAAATAAATTTTTGATATTCCAATTACCTTATGGAGGTATTCCTTCACCTATTAGTACCAAGAATAAAATACATTTACTCTTTCCTTAACCTAAACATCCAATTCAAATTAAAAAAATGAATCAGAACAATTCCATCATACCTCAACATTTGCTCATCATTTTCGCTTCCATCATCAACTAAGACATGCCTATTGGGATTTCCTTTATTGAGGTAGTGGAGATGCTTGATCCCACTTCACTTTTACTAGTTCCTCTCCTCCTTATGGATGTAGTTCACGGGTTCTTTTAGTGCAGCTAAGAACTAGTTCCCCTTCTGTTAGAGTAGCAACTCAATTCACCATAATGTCTTCTACTTTATTGTGTTGTCTTAGTAGCTCAAGCAGTTGGTAAGAATCATGGTTATCTAGCATTTTCCTAATTCTTTTCAATATATGGGAAATGATGACATTTATCCTTAATGGATTAAAGATAAGATATCATATTATAGTCAAATAATGTCCTAAGATTATGATCTCCCTAATTCCCAACTAGGAAATAATATCAAGACCTTTATAAAAGGTTAGTTCATCAACTGTGTTATTTGTTGTTACTTCAAGGCCCCATGAATATTGTTTCTTTATATTGCCATCGAGATCAACAATATCCCTTATTACTCCTGCCTCCCCTACAATAATGATAATATTAAAAGTATTATTACATATAAATTTAAAGAGAAGTTGTGATGCAATAAAGAATTGGAAAATAAGAGAAAATTAACACACTATACGGAGGTGATCAACCTAGAATATCAAAAGGATCTCTATGTTTTGGTGATCAACCTAGAATATCAAAAGGATCTCTATGTTTTAACTAGTGTAAAGTAGAAAATCAACATTACTAAGATAAATTAAAAATCACATGAAATCCATAGTGAAACATGTCATTTCCCGTAGGACCGACGATTTGCTTGATATGAAGGAAATGTTGTAAATGGAGGTCACGAGTTCAAATAAGCTCGGCTTACACATGCCCCATGCTTGTGGGCTGTGTGGGTGCACCTAGGGGTATAATGGTAGTGGACGGGATTGGATCCCTGGACCCTATGTCACGGGAGTACTAGCCCCTTCCCAGCTACCGATTCCCCTAGTTACAAAAAAAAACAAAAAAAAATAGTGAAACATGGCATTGGAGAATTCCTAAAACATAGTGGGATGAAATAATAGGCTAAGACTCAAGATTGTTCAAGATCAAAATCACTTTCTCATAGAATATCATGCCTACACCCACATTAAAGAGAAACTTAAAAATATGATCTTCCTAATCTTTTAATTCATTACAACTATGATTATTTATGAATGCCTCTCTTAATTTTTTTCCAACACAAACCAATTTGGTTTTATTGGATGTTAATAACTACCACCAACATCATAAAAAATGTAAACAATAAAAAAAAATTAATATAGAGATAGAAAATGTCAATAACAATTAAAAAAATTAAATGAGAAATATTTACGTTGGTGTTCATTATGACTAAATTAGGGTGTGAATAATAGTTAGGGAAGCTTTTGGATGGCAAGCAAAGGTATTTTTATAAAATTCTTGAAAACTAAAATATTAATCAATTATAAGTGCGCTAAATTATGATTTGGAATACCTTTTGAAACAAAATGCATATGAAAAAGTCTATCGGGTAACTAATTCCTTTGAACAAAAGAAATTGGGAAAGCATACAATTATTTAGTTGTTGAAATTACATTTATGATAATTTTGATTGATTCATATACCGTGAAAATTATTTAACTCACAATTTTTAATTAAAACACATAGAACATCATAATTTAATTTTGAACTAGCATAACTATATTTTTAAAAGTGGTTGACATACATTGATTAGTGCCATTTTCCACCCTTTTTAAATGTAATCATGCGATCAATGTATATCAACAACTTCTAAAAATATAGTCGTGTTAGTTGACGACCAACGATTATAGAAGAATTGGTGAATTGTTATTATTATTTTTATTATAAAAAATGAAAATAACTATCTCTAAATGAAAAATTAAAATAATTAATACTAATAGTACTGAGTTGATTTATTTATACAAATAATATAAATATGAATGATAAAATTACAAATATGAGTTGAGTTAATTTTATCTATATGAAATAAATGTACATAAATAAATGAAAGTATGACCATAGTTAACCATGCATAAGTATTAGTAATTAGTAATCAACCATGGTAGATTTTGGTGAAAAATGGTTTACTATGGTTTTCATATTTGATTTTAATGTTTTTATTGTTTTATTGTTTATATATATATATATATTAACAAAAACATGAAAAAGTATTGTATGAAACAGAGGATAAAGTACAAAATTCCATTCCTTGAAGGGTGAACCATAGCCTAGATATTGAGAAATCTAGAATCGTAAAAGTAAGCTTTCCAAACCTGGATATTGTTTCTTTTAACTGTTCATATCTACTTCCTTTTACCGAGTAAATCTTGACAAACTGATTACATATATAAGCACAAAAAAACATCTAACAAAACAAAGCAGATAGTATGCATAAACATTCCTGGAATTAAGTAGGAGGGATTCCTCCATGTGTATGCGAGTAATAATCCATCAGAGAGATGTATTCACATTGGTTTTCAGGTTCCACTAGCTCAAAGTGCTTCCCAAAATATTTCGTCAATTCTCTCAATGAATCCTCCAGTTGAACCAGACGAGCCTCAATCCTGTCATTTCCACTTTGTAGAGCATCGAATGATTGCCCCTTCAGAGAGAACAATAATTGTTTAAGGCCTTCAAAGATGGAATGTTGAAAGTCCTTAATACCTCTCACATATTTCTGCATTTACTCAAGCTCACCAACATGGATGCGTACATTGGTTTTCACATCCTCCATTCTTGAATCCATCTGGTTGAGGTCCAGACCAATTTGTCTTCTTTCTTCCAGATCAACTTTAGAAACTTCGAAGGAATTGCATGCATTCTTCTTGATATCATGATCAACCACCTTTATCTCCCTAATATCCTTCATCGTATTTTCCAAATTCGTTCTCCTATTGGATGGGATAGACTAGGGAAGAGTTCACAGACCAGCTCTGAGGAACAAACTGTCACAAGTGAGAGTTTCAATACTATACACCACCATTTGAAAGGTGGTACCTTCTCCCAGAAAAGGATTGTGTGGACGAGAGCCTCGAGAGTTCAGCATTTTTTCACATGCTTCCATATCACTGCCATAGCTACCTTCATTAATGTGATTGAGCGGAGTCCAAGGGAGGTATTTAAATCCCAAGCTATAATGGTTTCCACTTGTCCATGAAAAGAGAGGGGAACTTTGCATGCACGCCCCTTTAAGGTAGTTAGTGTTGATAAAAAACTTGGGGACCATTTGGTGTAAGGGCGACCTTGGTACAAAACAATGATCCCTTCACTCAACCTAGCTCCTTGGTTAGCCATGTTGTTATCCTCCATGTTGTTGTGCCTTAAAATGTGATAGAACGGGATCCTGGAGATGTCATTAATGACAGAGATAATTCTTTTTTGAATTTTGTTCAGATTCTTGTCATGACCTTTTTTAATGTTTATCATTTTCTGTATAACAATCATGGAGTCTCTGAAGATAGAGTAATGTTCTATATGCAGGGAGACCATTATTTCAACCTGTTGAAGGAGAGCCACCCATTCTACTTGGTTGTTTGTTCTCCTTCCTAACCCCACACGAATTGGAATAACTTCTTACCTCCAGGATCATAAACGACCCCTCCCACACCTGCCACCCCTGATATATATATATATATATATATATATATATATATATATATATATATATATATTATTACTTTTATTTAATTTTTAATTATATTTTTATTAATTGTATTTTTAATTTTTAAGTACTTGTTGCTTTTTATTTCAGGTAAATATTAGCACTTGTTAGTGGTGGATTTGCTAACAGATTAGTGGCATACATTTTTCACTTAACTCCAATACTCCATCTCTATTTAGGTTCTCTGGAATGATTGATGATCTCAATGGCCTCCCTAAATCAACATTTGTAGTGATGGTTCTCTCTGGCGATGGTTCTCTCTGGCAATGATTCTAGATCAGGAACCATCCTTGGGAAAATTAGTCAAGTTTGATTGAACTGCATTCTAAATTCTTAAATAGGGTTTTCATTAATTTACTTGTGTAGTGATTCAAAAGAGTAATACAAAGACGCGGCTAAGGAGGAACAAAGTAGTAAGAAAATATTCAATCTGTCAGATCACAAAATCAACAAAGATGAAATGGATGTGTTAAAAAAGGGATTCGGTTTTGCAATAGCACCCAGAAACATCCCCATGGAGAGCATTATCTACAGTATTGAAGAGTCGATCCAATCCCTTGCTGAAATCGAGAGAGATGAAGTGAGACAAGACTATGCACTAATCCTAACAAGAGTGAAACCTCCTAGAGACAACCTATCCAGAAAAGAAAGGAAATTACTCGAGAATATCTGAAACAATGAGGACCTAGTTGTTCTCAAAGTAGATAAAGGGGGAGCGACAGTTCTAATGAATAAAAAGGACTACATGTCAAATATGATAGACCACCTCAACTCAAGTGGTAGTTACAAGAAGCTTCGTAACAACCCCATAACAAAGGTGATCAAGGAAGTTAAGAAATCGATCAAAGGTTCCATCCTGGAGGATAGGATAAAGAAAGCGCTTGCTCCAACAAATGAGATTACTCGACGAATATATGGTGTTCCTATAATACACAAGGAAGGTGTCTCATTAATATTGATTGTAAATACAATTGGCTATCCAACCTATGAGATAGCAAAACTGGTAACAAAACACCTAAAACACCTGGTAGGTCACACAGACTCCTTCGTCAAGGATTCTAGTTAATTTGTGAAATTGATATCCGAAAAAAAGTTGAACACAATGATACCATGGTTAGCTCTGATGTGGTTTCACTATTTACTAAAATCCCATTGGATGAAGCAGTGGGGGTCGTTAAAGAAGAAGATGTCCCAAAGACGACAACACTTGGAGAAATATGTCTCTGGTCCACATTCTTTAGCTTCCAATGGGAATTTTATGAGAAAATAAGTGGTGTCGCAATGGGGTACCCTCTATCACCAATTGTAGCAAACTTATTTATGAAGAAATTTGAAAAGAAGGTGCTAGATTCTTATCCTATCAAGCCAAGAAGATGGAAAAGGTACATATAAGACAAAAATGTGATTTGGCCCTATGGCAAGGAGAACACATGTGAAATTCTTGGAACACCTCAATTCCCAATCTGAGGACATTAAATTCACTGTGGAAGTAGAGGAGAATGGGATAATTATGTTTCTTGATGTTCTTATCATCAAAAAACCTGATGGATCTCTAGGACATAAAATCTTTAGAAAGAAAATACACATGGATAACTATCTACATTCAAATTCTCATCACCACCCAGATCAGAAGATGGGAGTTATCAACACCATGGCCAATCGTGAAGTAAGGATCTGTGACAAGGAACACCTACCAGAAGAGAAAGACCATATGTGTAAAGTATTGAAAGGCATAAGATACAAGGAGAGGGATGTTATAAAATCCATAAGGAAGGCGCAAAGGACTAGAATGAACCCTAAACATCACAACAAACAAGAAGAAACAAAATTTTCATTCCATACACTCAATGAGTCACAGATAAGATAACCAAAGTTTTAAGACGAAAGGACATCTTCACCTCATTCACACCATTGGAAACCATTAGACACAAGATAAGATCTGTAAAAGACAAAATGGATGAGCGACAACCAAAAAGGGTCTACAAGGTGACCTGTTCATGTGACTACAATTATACTGGGGAAACAAATTGGCCATTCCACACCACAATCAAAGAACATAGTGCAGAAATTCGTAACCGATGCACTCACACCTCAGCTCTCGGAGAACACGTTGAAAATACAAAACATCACATCTGCCTAGAAGATACCTCAATCATCTCCAGATATAACCATCACTACAAACGTCAATTTAGGGAGGCCATTGATATCATCAAACATCCATGGAACCTAAATAGAGACTGTGGACTAGAGGTAAGTGAAAACTTGATGCCACTAATCCATCAACAACTCCACCACTGACCAACACTAGTAAACCCGAAATAAAAAGCAACAAGTACTTAAAAATTAAAACTTAAAAATACGATTAATAAAAATACAATTAAAAATTTAAATAAAAGTAATAATATATATATATAAATAAAAACAACAACAACAACAACAACAATAATAATAATAATAATAATAATAATAATAATAATAGTGATGATACATTAAAATCTAAACAAAACAATTTAAACATAGCTAATGAAATGAATTATGAAGCTAAACTTTAATAAATACATAGAAATAACACTTAACAAAAAAAAATACAAAATACAATATAAAATAAGTAAGACTAATAGAGATCTTCAACATATATTCACAAATTTAGGGTAAGTCAATGCTACACAAGTAAATTAATGGAAAAATCAAATTAATGAAATCCCTATTTAAGAAGTTAGAATGTAGCTCAATCAAACTTGACTAATTGTCCTGAGGATGGTTCTTGATATGGAATCGAAATGTTGACAGCAACAATTTCCACTGTGGATTATCCAGAAAACCTACCTGAACATTGACTATGTTTCACCATGGTTGACTAACCATTGTTGACTATGGATTCATTCATTGACCATGGTTGTGCATGTTTAATTATGTGAAACCATATTTGAATGTCATTAACCATGGTTGATAATGGTTGATTATCCATATTTTTCTTTAGTTAACCATGGTTAACAATGTTTGAACTGGTTGACTAAGTTTGACCATATTTAAGCATGAGAGACTATTGTTTGACCATGGCTAATTTTAGTGAAAAATGGTTAACTATGGTTTACTTTAGTTAATGGAGATTGACATTAGTAAACCATGGTTGAATTTTATTATCTAAGGTTGACCATGTTTGAGCAAATAATGACCATGGTTAACACATGGTGTTAAATTATAGTTGACCAAGTTTGACCATAATGAATAATGGATGACACTTGTTTGCACATGGTTGAATTTAGAAAACCATGATTGGATTTATTGTAGTTTTCTTAACTATTGCTTCAATTTAGTTAACAATGATTTAATTTAGTGAAGCATAGTTGTGTATGGATGACTTTAGTTAGGTAACATTCTAGCTTGGTTTGACCATCATTAACCATGGTTGGTGATGGATGACAAATGATTGTTGAATAAGTTAGACCATAGTTTACAATGGTTCATTATTGTTTGACGATGGCTGAATTTAATTAATGATGGTTGAATTTAGTGAACCATGGCTTACTATAGTTTATGTTGGTTAACCATGGTTGACTTTAGTTAAATATTGTTTGAATATAGTGAATTGTGGTTGACTGCCCGTGATTTTGGTTTTTGTAGTTGACTTCATTTGGCCATGGTTCACTACTTTGAAGATGGTTAGCTAATCTTGACCATAAATGACTATTGATGGCTATATATTGTTTTAATGTGGTTAACTATAGTTGAATATGGTTGTCGACTATGATTATCTTTAAGCAACCAGGTTTGGAAAAGAGTGACAAATGATGTTTAATAAAGCGTGACAAATGATGATGATATTTTAAAAATGTGGTTGTGCTAGTGAACTAGCAATTGATGATTTTTTTACCATAGTTGATTATAGTGAACTATGGTTGACTTTGCTTAACATTAAGTAACCATGGCTGAAAAAGAGTGAAAAATGATGTTTGTTTAATTTTTAGTGTAGTGAACCATTGTTAACTATTATTTGTGCATGGTGTGCTTTATTGCACCATGGTGGACTATGGTTAACTTCTGTTAACTATGGTTGACTATAGTAAACTATGGTTGATGTTGGTTAACCATTGTTTACTTTAGTGAAGCATGGTTGTGTATGATACATTTGTTTAGATAATAATGACTTTGTTTAACCATGGTTGACTACGTATTACTTCATTGACCATGCTTGTGCATGTTTGATTATGTGAGACCATGTTTGAATGTCATTGGCCATGATCGATTATTGTTGACTACGGTTTTCATAGTTAACTTGATTTAACTATGGGTAAGTATGTATGAACATGGTTGACTATGTTTAACCATAGTTAAGCATGGGTGAATTATATAATTTAACCATGGTTATAAATGTTTGATTATTTGAGACCATGTTTGAGTCCCTATTGCCATGAAACCCTAGAATCTAAATCTATAACAAATAACACCACTATGAGAATCAACATTTTCATTACCTAGAAAGGGTAAAGTCTCACCCAACACTCTCGTAGGGATTACTGAAACTGAAAAAAGGCTAAGGACGGACAAGCATTGAACAACAATATATTCTCCATTGTTCATAGGTAACTTAGAAAAGCAACATAAACCACATTAGAATCATATTCAACAAACATCATTATATCAAGAATATAGAACCAATCATTCACTCATTCATACTAAAATAATACATCTGATAATATTGTCTTTCTTATATTCACAGTGTATACTCAAAATATTAGTCACACAAAAGAAAAATGGAAGGAACCCAAAACAGTCCATCCCTTAAGTATTTATACAAAATATCTAACATTTATTAGTTTCCCAATTTTTTTTTAACGAATACTAATGACTTATGCATTAACTTAAGTTATCCTTGTCTTGTATTTTGTCATGTTCCCATTTTGTCAGCACCAGGAAGCATCCAATGACACACCAAACCCCATGGATCCTAGTGAAAGTAAATTAATTAATTAATAAGGCGATGACATTGCTTAGGAAATTAAATTATTAACTAGGAATAATTTAGCCTATAGTTCTTTTAATTAATTAAATTAGAAGTGATGTAATTATTATTTTTATATTCGATTATTAATTAGATATGTTGATGAGTTGGAAGATGCCAAAGAATCCATGAGGGAACATAAAGAGATAAGGATAGATCAATGTTTTTTCAACCAAAGAGGAAAGTGAAAAAAAATGGAGCAAATAAAAAAAGAAGGAAACTAGATAAAGCAGGGAAAAGCTGGAAAAAAATAGAAAAACAAAAAAAGAAGTGCAAAGCAAAAAAAAAAATGGAAAAGCAAACTAAAGCAGTAAAAGCAAGAAAAGTAGGCTTAAAGCATAAAAGCAGTGGAAAATCATAATAAATAATTTAAAGCAAGAAAGTAGACTAAAAGTAGTAAAGAAGGATAAAGCAGATAAAGCAGAAAGAAAGAGTTTCCTAATTTTGGAAGATAAGAGAGATTGGCAAAAGCGAGAAAGTAGGAAATAGGCTCAAGGAAAGCAACAAAGGCTAAATTTTTGCCAAGGAGGGCGAAATCATGAAGGCAAGTAGGTCCAAGGAAAAATAAACTTACCAAAGAAGCATCCAACTCACCAAAAGATATTCTCTCCTAAAAATTCTTAATCATTAATTTATTATTTTCCATGAGAGAAGTGACATAAACATTGAAGAATGTGATAAACGTCACATTGCGACAAAAACTAAATTGTGACATAACAATTGATTAATGTCCCAAGACGGCATAACTTTATATTATGTGACGTAACCCTTGCAAAACCTTATAGGAACATTAAAATTTTGAATTTCAGATTGTGACATAAACATTGAAGAATGTGATAAACATCATAATGCGACAAAACCTAAAACATGACATAACAATTGATTAAGGTCCCAAGGTGACATACGTAAAACATGACATAAACATTAATGAATTTATGTTGGATTGCATTGTCGGCATAAATGTGGCAACACAACCTTATAGTTTGTGACATAACCCTTTCAAAACCTTATAGGGACTTTAAAAAAATGATTTTCAGATTGTGATATAATTGAGGAATGTGATGAACATCACAATGCGAGACAACCTAAAATGTGATATAACAATTGATTAATGCCTCAAGCCAACATAATGCTACAGTATGTGATAAAACCATTGCAAAACCTTATGGGAACATTAAAATGCTGAATTTCAAATTTGGACAACCATGAACATTAAAAAATTGAATTTCGGATTGTGACAAAGATGAAGGAATGTCGCAACCCAATGTAAAACTTGATGAACGTCACAATGCAACAAAACCTAAAATGTGACATAATAATTTAGTAATGTCCCAAGTCAGCATAACCCTATTGTATGTGACATAGCCCTTGCAAAATATTATAGGAACATTAAAAAATTGAATGTCATTGTGACATGAACATTGAAGAATGTGATAAACATCACATTGAGACAAAACCTAAACCATGACATAACATTTGATTAATGTCCCAAGTCGACATAACTTTATAGTATGTGACATAACCCTTGCAAAACCTTATAGGAACATTAAAATTTTGAATTTCAAATTGTGACATAAACATTGAAGAATGTCATAAGCGTCATTGTGACAAACCCTTGCAAAACATTATAGGAACATTAAAAATTTGAATTTCAGATTGTGACATAAACATTGAAGAGTGTGATAAACATCATAATGCGACAAAAGCTGAAACGTCACATAAAAATTGATTAATGTCCCAAGATGACATACATAAAACGTGACAAACATTAATGAATTTATGTCACATTGCATTGTCGGTATAAACGTGACAATGCAACCCTATAGCATGTGACATAACCATTGCAAAAACTTATAGGGACATTAAAATTTTGAATTTCAGATTGTGATATAATTGAGGATTGTGATGAATGTCACAATGCGACACAAACTATAATGTGACATAACAATTGATTAGTGCCACAAGTGGACATAACCTTATAGTATGTGATAAACCATTGCAAAACCTTCTAGGAACATTAAAAATTTGAATTTCTGATTGTGAAAAGCATGAACATTAAAAAATTGAATTTCAGACTATGACAAACATGAAGGAATGTCACAACCCAACATAAAACTCGATGAACATCAGAATGCGACAAAACCCAAAATGTAACATAATAATTTACTAATGTCCAAGCCGACATAAACCTATAATATGTGAGATAGCCCTTGCAAAATTTAAAGGAACATTAAATAATTGAATGCCAAATTGTGACATAAACATTGAAGAATGTGATAAACGTCAGATTGTGACAAAACCTAAAACCTGACATAACAATTGCTTAATGTCCCAAGCTGACATAAATTTATAGTATGTGACATATAACCCTTGCAAAACCTTATAGGAACATTAGAAAATTGAATTTCGGATTGTGACATAAACATTGACGTCATTGTGACAAACCCTTGCAAAACCTTATAGGAACATTAAAAAATTAATTTCAGATTATGACATAAACATTGAAGAATGTGATAAACAACATAATGCAACAAAACCTAAAACATGACATAACAATTGATTAATGTCCCAAGATGACATACATAAAAAGTGACATAAATATTAATGAAATTATGTCTCATTGCATTGTCGGCATAGACGTGACAATGCAACCATATAGCATGTGACATAGCCCTTACAAAACCTTATAGGGACATTAAAAATTTGAATTTTAGATTGTGATATAAATATTGAGGAATGTGATGAACATCAAAATGCGACATAACCTAAAATGTGACATAATAATTGATTAATTCCCCAAGCCGACATAGCCTTATAGTATGTGGCATAAACATGACCCTTGATTAATGTCACAATGCAACAAAACCATTAATGAATGTACCAAACATAACTAAACCCAACCCTTACAAAACCTTATGATGAATCTCATAATGTGACAAAAACCATTAAGGAACATAACCATAATGCAACATGATCATGGATGAATGTTTCAATTCAACATAAGCCTTGATAAACATCGTAATCCAACATAACCCTTGATGAATGTCACAATGCGACAAAACCAATAAGGAATGTGCCAAACATTATGTTTGACCATGGAATCTATATAAGCCCTCAATGAGGAGTGTTATTCCTACACAACTCATTCAACCCTATAAAATTTTAAACTTTGATTTTGGATCACAAAGATAGCGTCTTGAAAATGTTAATCTCATCACTTTTTGTAAAATTTACATCAATAAGTACAAAATTATCAATGTCTTTATGTCAAGATTTACTGTTTTGAAATTGATGACTCTTATAAATAAAATTGTTCCATAGTTCATAATTTATTTTTTTTAAATTTATGCCAATTTCTTATTTTTTATGTTATTGATTTGCTTCTATATTATGCTTAAAGTTGCATTAAAAGTAAATAAAGTCAAAAATATATTACTTCCTATGACTATATATGAATAAGTATATTAAAACATGAGTATTTACAATTTCACAAACTCATTATATGGTAATAAAAGTATAATTTGAATTATTTAAACAAATATTAATATTTTTAAATAATAGTATGATATGATGTTCCTCTAATGTATAATTATAAAAGTATTTTAGATGATAATTTTTAAAAGCTTAAATATGAATTTTGATATCTTTGTATGTAAAGTTGTATAACTAATTTAGTAATAAAATATTAAATTATGAAAGTGATATAATTAATTTAAATAATAAAATGGTAATTAATATGAAAAGTTATTTTATTAAAAATGATATGATAAATTAATAATCAGCATATAAGTATTTAAATAAATGATATATAACTTTGTATACATTATAATGTAATTTATTTATAATTTTGAAATATAAATTTAAAAGAATATTACAATTGTGTCTATATTATTTAAGAATTAAATAACTTGATAAAATATTTGAAATGAATACATTATAGATTTTGTTATAAGGAAATATTAAAAAGAACAACATACATTATTAATTATTATATTTAAGTATTTAAATAATTATAAAATCGTATTTATAATTTACATGGATCATAATGTTATTTATTTATTTGTAATTTTGAAATATAAATAGAAAAAATAAATCAATTTTGTTACTCTTTATAACTATAAAATTTAAAAACCAAATAATTAAATAAATTATTGGAAATGTTTAAGAAATAAATAATTTAAAAATTATGAAATATTTAATAAGTTAATAAATTATTAGAAAAATTTAAATATTAAATAACTTAACAAATCATTTAAATGCATTTAAGAAGTTAGAATTAAATAACTTAATAAATTATTATTGAATATAATTAAGAATTAAATAAAACATAATTAAGCATAATATAATTAGGCATAAATCAGGGAAAAAACATAATTAAGCGTAATATAGAAGCAAATCAACAACATAAAAAAATAAAGAAATCTAATATAAATTAAAAAAAAAACTATTTATGGAACAACGAATCTAACATAAATTTAACAAAAAAAATTCTATTTATAAATTATGGAACAACAAATTTTATGAGAGTGATAAATTTTGAAATAAAGATATTCATCTTTTGCACCTATTGATAAAATTTTTACAACGAGACAATAAATCAAATAAATATACTTGATCTTATTTAAATTTAACAACGAGGCAATAAATAAAATAAATATATATTTAAATTTAAGAACTAAGTAAGTTAACAAATCCGCTACTTCTGGCTTCAAAACAACACAAGGGTTCTGTAACTTGGCTATGTGACACCATATTAATGAATAACATTAATAAAATTTCACCATTGATTTATTAACAACAACTTTTTTTAAAAATGGTTGATATACATAAATGTATATCAACCACTTTTAAAATTTGGCATGTCAATGTTGTAATTAAAACACACAGAACAGATCAGAGCGATTCTTAAAACTTCAGCAAGCTTGCTGGGAATCAACCTCTTTCATCGCGAACCTGTGTTCGACTCGAGTGATGTTCAATCGAAGGCGAAGAGCATCAATAATATTACATCGCTCCTGGCTTAAGGTGTCACCATCTGTATGAAACGCCCTTAACAATTTCTTGTATACAATTAGCTCCCACTTGTGTGCTGCTCTCATAATTTTATTTCTGTCATACGTGCTGCGATTATTTTCCATAGCAATTCCACAGCCGTTCCTCTTGTTATTTCTCCTGTTACGGCATGCTTCCCCGCATTCCCTTGACTTGAGATTATGCTCTCGTTGTTTTGATTTTGAACAATTTAATCTTCTGGCTTTTTCATGAGCTTCTGGCGTCTGAATTTCATTGCCTGTAGGTAATTTCTTCCAGTGTCTTTCTGCATCGACCCTTTTGATTGAGTTTTTAAAAGGGGAAAGAACAGGGCCGAGCTTAACTTTTTTTCGGTGCTCGAAATCCTTTCCACCTTTTTCATGAGCTTCTGGTGTCTGAATTTCATTGCCTGCAGGTAACTTCTTCCAGTGTCTTTCTTCATCGACCCTTTTGATTGAGTTTTTAAAAGGGGAAAGAACAGCTTTTTTTCGGTGCTCGAAATCCTTTCCACCTTTGCAAGTCTTGCGAGTTTCGGAATCTTCCTGTACATGCCGGGACACAATGTCTGAAATTAGCCTCAGCTTTTTCCTTACACCAGAAGGTCTTGAATTGTCGCGGGCATCTTCTTGTATAGATCGAGACACAATGTTTTCAATTAGCCTCAGCTTTTTCCTTGCACCATAAATTTTTGAATTTTCGCCAGCAATAGCTGTTGGATTCGAGCTAACATCCCGGTTCCTCTTCTTTCCATGACCTCCATGAGACACTGCAGTAATCTTGACTTCACTGGGCAAAGTTTTCACAGGAGCTTCACCGGACTTGCCAGTAGTCAAAGACCGGATTACTTGCTCAATGCTTGGGTATCTTTCCTGTATAACAAAGCCGAGCCCAATATTACTTTAGTAGCACAGCCATAGCCACAAGTAGAGTGGGCGGTACAAGATAGGTTTAGTCAACTACTTCATTTTGTGGAGATGGTTGGTTGTTACAAAGACTAAACATTAACATTAAACTAAATAAGACGATGCATTTGAGCATAACAAGATACGACAACCATGAAATGAATCTCCACTGTACACTTCTTACACTCAAATTAATCTTGTTGTTCCACTCAATGAAATCTAAAATCCCAGATAATATCTAAAGAGGTATGAAAATCCGTGGCATGATACCCACACCTGTATAATATCTAAACAGATGTAATTAGAATAAACAGGTGTAATTAGAATGTAAGGAGTACAGATTGAACAAGTAACAGCCAGTTATTGCCGAGAGGTTGCGAGATAGATGGCATGATACCCACACCTGTAAGATGGGTTAATAACCTCGGCAAAGGCTAGCCTTAATTTGAATAAAAGAAGGATCTGCTCACCATGAAAGGTATACCCAAAGGATTTGAACGGGTGGTGACATATGGAGACTTAACGACCTCTTTTCACCAACCCACATACAACTGTGGGATTAACTTATAACTTAATACCAAATAACCAAGTCAGAAAATGAAGCTTCAAAACTTCAGATGATTCCTCTCCGCATTCCGGATTAAAAGAAATAAAACAAAAATGGTATAATGTGTTCAGAATAGAACCTGACAGAGCACCATCCATTTTCCTCCTTGCCATTGTAGACCGGGGCGCAAGCTAGAACGAGGATATGCCTTGAGAATGTAGTTGTCCGGTAAGTAAACCGCCCATAGCTCCTCCTCGCAGGGAAGCAGTTTGATAATTACGCCACGCCACCAGCAATCTGTATCATAAGCTTCTACCGCGTCCCCGGACGAGCACTGCAGAGGCAGCACGCTGTGGGGTGGAATGGGTCTCAAATGGCTGGAGCGCACTTCCTCCACCAACGGTTTTTTATCATGAGTTATAAACTTGTCATAGCGTATCTTGAAAAGCCGACCAGTTTTGCTAACACTGACGATAACTCCCTCAAACCAAGCCCCGGAATATCCATCGTCACTACTGCAAGCTTCAACTCGCATCCCTTTCGTCCATTCCATTCTATCTGCAGACCTAATTCTTTTTCTTATGCCCGCTTTAAACTACACACAGTAACCCTAAACAACACATCCGTAGGTTTTTCAAACTACAAGATCCTCAGAATACCATTGCCCTCCATTATCCAAAAGCAATTGCCTGCTATTGTCTACCATTATTAGAAGTAATATTTTCATGCATAGAATCTGCCTTATCCAGTGCCGGTTCAAATGATGTTTCCCAATCGGTTCTTATTTTTAACTTTCAATTTAGTTGCTGTTTCCTTCGTATCAGCTGATACACCTATTGTTTCCTTTTTATATGCCATATAATCAAGTGCCTTTTATAAGTTATTTCAGCGAACGTGATCTCTCTGTGCTTGAATGGAGTGCAGTGGCACGAAACTTTTTTGGGGTGTAGTTTGTACACTACACCTCCTCCACAGGAGTCGAAAGTGGGCTTTTGTCTGGATAACCAAAATATCAGCAAACTTTTATTTTTCTTTTAACAAAAGCCTTTTATAAATTATTTCAGCGAACTTATGTCTCTGTGCTTACCTTGCATGGAGTGCAGTGGCACGAGACTTTTTTTTGGGTGTAGTCTTTTCTGGGGTGTAGTTTGCACACAACACCTCCAAAGAATCTAAACTGAGTTTCTGTCTGGACAACCAAGATGTCAGCAAACTTTTATTTTTCTTTTAACAAATTTAAGTGTTTTGTGTTTTCAAATTTTTGTCGTAATTGCATTGACATGGAGATCGCAATATACCTACATTTATGACCCCATCGGATTCAAGAAGTGCATCTTCTTTTATATTAATACTGATTACTTTTTAAAATTTTAAAATCGTAGATATATATTTACCCATAGATTGCTAATATAGGTTGAGGCAAATACATTATAGAAACAGTTTCTTTTTAAAATTTTAAAATCGTAGAGATATATATTTACCCATAGATTGCTAATATAGGTTGAGGCAAATACATTATAGAAACATTTTAGTTGTTCTAGAAGATTAATAAAACACTATTATTAGTCTTATGGATATTATAATTTTTAATTAAAATTATATTTATTTTCTGATTAAATTTAAATTTTTTTAATAATTATTATTATAAATAAAAAATAATAATTATAATAAAACATGGAATAATGCAAAAGGCAGGATGAAATGCAATTATTGTGTTGTATTTTATATACATAAATATGGGATAGTGTGACTAGATAAGATCCAGTGCAATATGATTTACATAATTATTTTAACAATTAATATAATTAAACTTTTAAAGTTTTTTTTAAGAATAGTTAAGTGTTTTAGAATCTAATATGTTGGAGATGGTGTCAATTTTGTGTCTATGCCAACTAACCACAAACAACAAAGATCCATTTTTAACCGAATTATATGTACACTAAATCATAATATCACCATTTTAAATGAAATCCATATTTATATATACTAAAATTCTATATAATTAAACTAACACATTTTACTTAAGAATAAAGTTTAACAAAGGAATAGTTATAAAAAGAAATATGTATAAATATATGGTGTTTTAAATATAAAAAAATTTATATTGATGATGATGGGAGTTATTCATGCCTATTGAGACCAACTTGTATTAGAAATTCATGATTAACTTGAATCATGAATGAGTTTGTTAGCACTTAGATTTTATTCCGGTTGTAAGAAAATAAGACCTAAGGTAACCTATTTCAAACCAGGCTTTAGGTAGAAAAACTAGCTATTTTCTCCACCAGAGAGGGCTCTCTCTTGATATATATGGGAAGGCTAAAAATTTACAAAGGTTCTTTTAAAATTTCTCAAAAAATATTTTCTGGTCGAAAAGGTAAACAAGAAACATTGGGCATGGAGTCGAAGCTTTCAAATGTATAATAAACCAGTAAGAGACTTTCACCATACAAATTTACTTAGAGGCAAGATGGTAATCATATTACAGTCAATTTGATTTTTCAGGTGACATAGAAAGAAGTAAAGACATTCCATCAACAACAGGCATCTATCCAGGATGAATCTATTGTCAACTTTGGAGAATATAATGGATATTTAAATGCAAATAAAATGAGGCATAACCAGTATGAATCTCAAGTTATTTCGAGTGCTCATTTAAATATGGAAGAAAAACACTATGGGAGATATAACGAAGAAAGTAAACATGCACATATAAAGATAAGGAGAATAACAAACTGTAAGACTGATTAACTCATGAATCTCTGATATCAAAAGATAGGTATCATCACTGTACTGCTTTTATTTCTCAAAAATAAGCTTCACAACATACTTGTTTCTCAAAAAATTTCCAACCCTTTCAACAATGACCTCCATTGTTTTTATACAAAATTTTTAGAAGAAGATCCACATAACTGCTTCTTCTAATCAATAATTAAAAATGTTTAACTAAAAGATAACTGTCTTTGAGTAACCCATAACTGTCTTTCAAATAATATTACAAATTTAAAATAAAATGTCTTTTGCCACTTGGCAAAACTTTTTGAATATCATCCTTTTGCCACATGGCAAGAGTTTCAAGTGCCTTTAAGTATGAACAGAATATCTGGTCTTTCCGCACTTCTCCACATAATTCCACTGGTCAACCGTGGGTAAGTCATAATTGGTCATTTCCTTCACCAAGACTCGCATCTCAATATGACCTGCATAAGAAACAGGAAGAAGGTTTGCACAAGTTGAAATTAGCATATTTAAAATTTCAAATTCCCCTGACATTTTCTCCATTAAAATTTTTCCTGTGAGCATATGATCTAGCTGCTGGAAATTTCTGTGATCCATCCTGATATCAAACAGTAATCTTTTATATTCATTTGGAGGAATTAATTCATTCTTTTCGTTCCAGAAAGCTGGGAATCCCTTATTCACTAACTTTTCAAATTGCTTTTTGAACTTGATTACTTCTTCCCTTATTTCTCCTGCTTTAGCCTCGACATTCTCGACATGTGAGTATTTTCCCAAGATCCTTCTGGCCCAATTGATGACATAAATTCTGTTCGTTATACTCATGGCTGTCAGGTCTGCCTCAGATAGACTGTTTAAAAATGTTATTGCTCTCTGGGCTATTTCTTTCGGCTTTCTATTTAGGCTCTCCCTGACTGCTCGGCAACTTTCGAAGGCATATTTGGCTACCTTTTCTTTAACTCTTATATAATCCAGATATGGCCTAAGTTTTTCAACCTCTTTAATGATCTGGTCCCACACCATATGTTTACATCCCTGCATAGCAGCTTGCCCTGTTGCATGAGCTGCTAATCCTTTATTATTATTGCTCAATTCCTGATTTTTTACCTGCAAAGTTTTTATTTCTTTCTCTTTTACTTCATTTTCTTCTTTCAATTTCTGTACTTCTGTCTTTAACAATTTGATTTCATTATCTTTTAGACTTATTTGTGACATTGCCTGTAAAATTCCATCTACACCGGTCTTATCCTCTTCTGAGCCTGTCTGTACTTGCTGTTGACTATTCTCTGCTAATTGTTTTCTTGCTGTTGCCAACTGTTCTTCTAAAATGAACCTTTCTTTTTCCCAACAATCCTTTTCGTCAGCAAGCTTTAACATTTTAGCAGTGACATCATTGACTTCGTTAGATAGTTCTTCTTTCTCTTTTTCTAATACTGTCAATTCTGCACCTTGAATAAGTACAGTGTTTGGGATTTTTAATTTTCGTCTTAACGTTAAGATTGTATCTTCCTTTTCCTTGAGCAGTTTTGTGGCTGCATCTCCATCTTTATTAGTCAAATCCATTTGCAATTTCTTAATTTGCTGTTGTCGAGACTTATTCTCTGCCTTTTCCTGTCTCAACTGATTATTTAATTTGTCTACTAAATTCTTCAGTTTGTCTGCTCTCAATGTGGCCCCCAAATAGTCTGAGTATATGACCTCTCCAGTTTGTCTATGTAACAAAATTTTATCAGGGGCATTTACTTTTGACAAGTCTATCTTCATCTCTGAGATCTTGTTTTTTGTCACAACTGAAAATTTCAAAGAATTTTCTTTGATGTTTCTGCTGGTAAATAAGCTCACTTCATTATTTGATATATTCCTGACCTTCGGAAACAATTGACTTGTTTGCTTCGCGGATTCCTGTTTATTTTTACTTTGTTCATCAAATACGTCCATGATATTCCTGGGTCTATATACATTACCCCCTACAGGGGTTTCTTCAATGTCGTATTCCTTCACTGTAACCTCTGGTATTTCATCTTCTGTCACTTTTGCTTCTTCTGAAATTGTTGTCAATTCTTGTGACTCATCGGTTTTCAATCTTTTTCCTTTTTCCGTCTCTTCATCATCAATGATCATAATGTCCTGTATAGGTCTTTTGGACCCCACTAATGCAGTATTTATTTCGCTTTCTGGTTCCGCCGTTGCTTCTTCCAATGATATTTCTTTGTCGGACGTGTCTGGAATAATTTCTTCTTTGTGTTCGAGCCAGTTGGCTCTGTCTACCATCCCTTCAACCATTTGATGATTCAGAGCCTTGATACGATGCTCAATTATTCGTTTAGATATGATATTTAATGGGTCATATTCCATAGCTGCATCTGTCTCAAAATTCATGTCTTTTAACAACTTCTCTATATATACAGCAGCGTTCTTATTCTTTATTGTGAACGGACCTAATGTGAAAGGGTATTTAATGTCCGTTGCTTGTCTGTGAACTAAAAAATTGTTATCTTCTACAATCAACTTCGGTCTTAAGAATTCCAAGGCAAAAATCCTCAAAGTGAGGAATGCTGGTAACACATAGGGTTTATGTTTGAATCCATACAATCTGACTACTATACTATCTTTCGATAAAAACCAATCCCCTGTAGCATATTCTGTATTCAATTGCATTGATACCTGCATTTTCGGCAGTACTCTAGGCAGATTTTTCCCGAAAATCATCCTAAAGATCACTGAGAGCATGTAGTTGATAAAATTGAACATATTATTTTCCAGTAGAGTTGTGAAAACAATTTCTGGGAACTGTAATTCTTCCTGACTGGATACCATAACCATTCTCATTAAAAAGGCCTGAAACCTGAAATGTCTGTGGGTGGAAAAATTGACCATCTGGTCATGAATCCTTTCTGTTAGGAATGCTTCAAAATTAAGTCAGGGAATTTGACTTTCGTCAATCCCCGACTGGACTATACTTATTCTGTACAATAGACTCAATTGAAACTCAGTTATATACAAATCCGTATCTAACCCTAAAACTACGGTCAACAGTGTCAAGACCAACTGAGTATTTTCATTAAAAAGATTGATATCTAAAGGGTAAGGGAGTTCCGAAATGCTAGTCTCTGGTCTGAGACATGTCGGCAAAAACATTTCCCTATCACTCTGAGAAGCATGATGAAAATTTTCAATAATTGAGACCTCAGAAAAAACCTCAGGGTCCAGGGTTTGGGGCAAATCTACTTCCAGGGCTCTAATCAATTCGGTTGGCTTGATTTTGCAAATGGCTCTGGTTTTCTGGCTATTTAAAACGACTCTTTCTTCCCGGGAATAATTTTCGGCACACCAGGAGACGAATTCTGGGAAAACAGGAAATTGGTCTGGGCAAAAAGCTATCAGAGACGACTGGTGAACCCTATGGGGGTCTATACCCTCCTTTAATAACTCAGACAACCTAATTTTTACATCGGAGACCGGAAACCTAATCAGGGTATCGTAAACATCTTCATCTCTGTCTTCTAGGGCATCTTTTGACCTAAAAACGTCTATATCTTGCACAGTCTCCATTTAAACGCTTCTTTTAAACAAAATTCCGTTTAAAAAGTGTGACAGGTCACCAGACCCTACCTGTAAGTGCTCGATTTTCGCCTTCTGTCGCAATCGCCAGCTTCCACCAGTCTTCGGAGCTCTCCAGGATAACGACACATGCAAAATGCCGTTATGTGGAGCCCTTTCTTTTTATATAAGCCTTTTTAAATTAACATCCTTGCACCTTTATGAACGCGGGTCATATCCAACCGTTGATCTTCGAGGCTTTGTTTTGGGCCGTCAGATCTCGTCTCCCTTTATTCCACCGGTGGTATCCGTGATCGAAAAGGCTGTTTCCTTTCCCGGTTCGCTCCCCGCGCGGATACACCACCTGTTGACACCTGTTATAGTGGTTTATTCTCCGCGACCGCTTTTCCTTATATCCCGTGTGCATGTTCCTGGCCGCGGATGAAACGCTAGCTGTTGATTTTATTTAGGTATGTATCAGCCCTCCGATCCTTACAAAGTACAATGCCACGTGCCATGGCCTTATCAAACCATTTCCTGTTTGCCACGTGTTAGGCCCCACCTTGCCACATAATGTATCCCTCCGTATTTTCATAATGGGTGGTTCCGCCCGGCGCTAAGGTGGTTTCCAATACCACTTTATCCATACGTGGATGAATGAACGTCTGACACGTGCCCTGGTGGTATTATGTCCGCTACCGCCCATCGTTGTTTGTTGACGATCACTTTGGCGACGCGGGAGTGATATTAGCCGTAGATCTTGATCTGTCTAATCTCCGCCGGTGGAACTTGACCGGGGTTTAACCCTTACATATATTTGTTAGCGGACTTTATAAATATGGGTTTTTATCCTATACACTTTATACAAAAACCTTCAATTCAACCCTTTTTTTGATTATTTTTTCTCTTGGGACCCTTTAGCAAAAATTTTAGGTTTCCTCGGACCTGGTGTCAACAACTAGCTCCAACTGGGGATGCTATCCTCCCTGCGAGGTAGCAAAGAACATCGTAGACCAAGTGCCTGATCCATTGGGCCGCATTCAAACCCTTTTTTTTTTTTTTGAAATATTTACACTGTACAGGAACTTTCTTTCACTTCTATCTATTAGGACAAATAATGTTTGAGGTGTCTCCCATTTACTGGCCCTCCAGGATAAAATTCTCCATTGCAATTTTTTAAGATAAATGCATTTTCTCCTTGGCATCCTGCAACAATATATGGACCTTTCCATAAATGCTCAAACTTTCCATGGTGCTCTTCTTTTCTGGAATCCCACTTCAAAACCAAATCATTTATTTGAAAATCCCTTTCCTTAACTTTTCTATCAAAAGTTTTTTTTATTTTTTCTTGATGCATTTGAGTCTTGTTATATGCTTTTTCTCTGACTTCATGCAACTCTATCATTTGATTTATTCTTCTTTGCATATGATTTGGTTCTTCATCAACTTCTTGTAACAATTTCATGACTGGCAATCCTAAAGAAACAGGGAAAACTACTTCTGTACCATATACCAACTGAAAAGGGGAAGTGCCAATTGCTCTTTTTGTACTGATTCTATCTGCCCATAGAGCATATTTCAGTTTAGTGTGCCAAGCCCTCTTATTATCCTCTAACAACTTCTTTATGATTCTTACTAAACTCTTATTTGAAGATTCGGCTAATCCATTTCCTTGTGGATAATAAGCTGTTGAGTGATTCAGATGTATGTGGTATTTGTGACAGAAATTTATCATCTTTTTTGACTTGAACGCTGGGGCATTATCTATTACTATCCTTTTAGGACAACCAAACCTGGACAAAATATTTTCTTCCAAAAAGGTCATAATCACCGTCTCTGTAGCATTTCTGGTCGGGATGGCCTCAATCCATTTTGTGAAGTAGTCAGTAGCAGTCAAAATCCACTTGTGTTGTCCTGAAGAATTCGGGTTAATTTCACCAATAAAATATAACCCCTACTGTTGGAAAGGTGCTTCAACTGAAATGGGTTTCAATGGAAATGGCAATAATTCTCTTTTTCCATCGAAAATTTGACATTCATGACATTTTGTTATTTCTTTATACACATCGGAGTACATGCTGGGCCAGTAAAAACCAGCTCTAAGAATTTTGTTTACTGTAGCCTTCCATGAATGATGTCCTCCACACATACCTTTATGAAATTCCACCATAATATGCTGTGCCTCATTCTCTAAAAGACAATTTAACAATATTCCTCCTGGATCTTTCCAAAACAAATTCCCATCCAATATGCAAAACTTTGCTGCTTTCAGTTTTACTGACCTTGCCCTAGTTTTTTCCATGTCCGCAGGTGCTTGGAGATTCTGTAAGACATATACGATATCTGAGTACCAGGGAGATAAAGAGAAATCTTCAATTATCGGTGAGTTTGGAACATTCTCGTTCGAAGTTTCAGCTAGAAAATTTATACTGAGGGAATCCCAATTTGCTTCTGTCATCATTTTAGCTAAACCTTGACCTTTTATCAATTTGGTGGGTTTAATGTCCAAGTCATATTCCAGCAATACTGCTATCCATTTTGCTCTTTTCCCTTCAGGATCTGGTTGCGTAAGAATGTCTTTTACTGCTACTGATGGAACATGTGCTATTGTATGAGAATGCAAAATATATATCCTGAAATCTTTCAATGCTTTCACCAAAGCATAAGCTTGTTTTTCCATGATGTTATATTTTAATTCTGTATATCTCAGAATCTTACTAAAAAATGCAATAGGCTGTTCTATACCTTCTTGATTCTTCTGCAACAATACCCCAGCCACTGTGTGTTCCGATGCATAAGTAAACATAATGAAATCCCTTGTATAATCTGGAATAATTAACACCGGTGCTTGAGTCAATGCTTTTTTAATGTTGTCAAAAGATTTTCTTGCTTCTTCATTCCATTTAATTTCTCTATCTTTTCTCAACATTTCAGTTATATTTCTCAAAATTTCAGCAAAACTGGGAATAAACCTCCTCAACCAATTTACCCTTCCTATGAATGACTGAATCTCTTTCTTACTCCTAGGGATTCCCACCTTTTGTATTGCAGATACTCTCTCCGGATCGATCTTAATGCCTTCTTTGGATATGATGTGTCCCAATAACCTTCCTTCTTCCATGCAAAAATGCGATTTCTTTGGATTTAATGAAATCCCAAACCTTCTACATTTTATGAAGACTCTTTCCAGATGCTTCCAGTGATCAGCAGCGTTCTTTGAATAAACAGTGATATCATCCATGTATACCACCACAATTTTGTCCCTTTCATCTGTAAATGCAATATCCATAGCTCTCTGAAATGTTGCGCCTGCATTCATTAGACCAAATGGCATTTTGGCGTACATAAACGTTCCCCAAGGAGTAGTAAAAGCAGTTTTTTCTTGATCGTCTGGATGAACTTTGATTTGATTATAACCTGAAAAACCATCTAACATGGAAATTCTTTTGGCCCCCACAACTTGCTGTAAAACCTGGTCCATTTTAGGGAGTGGATAATTATCTTTTAAAGAAGCTCTGTTCAAGTTTCTAAAATCCACACACAATCTTATTTCTCCATTCTTTTTTCTTACAGGTACTAAATTGGCTAACCACTTGGAAAACCTCAGAGATACAATTATCTTAGCATCAAACAACTTCCTCACCTCTTTTTCTATCACTGGCAGTAGCTTGGGATTTATTCTTCTTAATTTCTGCTTAAAAGGCTTTTCATCTGGTTTGATTGGAATTGTGTGTTGTATAACAGAAATATCATATTCCTTCAAATCCTCATAGCTCCAAGCAAAAACATCTGAAAACCTTTTCATTACTTCCACACTTTTATCTTCTTCTTTTCTTGGTAATTTCTTTGAAAGTTTTACCAATTTGGGATCTTTTTCAGAACCTAAATTATAATCTTTTACATCTTCAAGTTTTGGTTCAATCTTTGGATTCTTTACCACATCATTTTTATCAAATATCTTTTCTAAAGGAATTAAACCTCTAGGGATAACATTATTCTTCAGTTGAATAATATCCTTACCTCCGATCCTTTGCTTGAATTTTTTAGTTTCCTCCGAAGAATCTACTTCATCTGGCCCCAACTCATCACCTTCTGCGTCAATAGACCTGTAATTGAACTCATCTGTCATTTCCAAAAAGCGTTTGATCTGTTGGTCATCTTCAAAGACCTGCCAATGTTTGACATTGTCGGGAATAGATGGTCTATGTATGACTTCGATATTATATTCCTTTTTAGAAAAGATGGGAGTTTTGAACGCAGCTCCTGCCGTGGCCAAAGAATCTGCTACAGTGTTGCTAACTCGGGGAATTGAGATAACATCATGCTCATCGAAAAAAATTTCCAGTAAATCCCACACTTCATTCCTATAGGACCTCATTTTAGGGTGTTTGGTCTGATAAATAGCTTTTACCTGATTTATAACCAATTCAGAATCTCCAAATACCTCAATCTTTTTTGCTTTCAAATCCTTCAACACATTCAATCCCAGAATTAAAGCCTCATATTCCACAACATTGTTGGTACATTCAAAATTCAATTGGTAAGAAAACATTAGAAATTCTCTGTCAGGTGTAATTATCCATACTCCTGCTCCAGCTCCTTCTCTGCTTCTAGCCCCATCAAAGTGCATCGTCCAAGTACCTTCTCTTCTGATCTTTTCTCTTAACAATCTTTCCTTCTCATTTTCTTTAGGTTCAATTAAATCAATCTTTTCTTTAGATTCAACATCATTGTACAAAATGCAAGAACCCAAATCGGTGTCTAATGCATATATGGCATGTTTCTCAGGCTCTTTTAGATCACTTACCAAATAAGCAGCTCTCTTTTCAGTATACAATCTTCTGTGTACTCCCAACACCGGAATAGTAGCGAAAGACATATCCATTTGTAGAGTTCCCTTTAACTTTGAGGCCCATGACCTAGACAATAACATACCAAACTTTGCAGGAATATCAGCAACCACCACATCCATAAGAATTCCTTTGGCTGGTATTTTACTGAGATTGACTGTCAAATCTTTTATCAACCCTAAACATTTAACTTTCCTTGAATCGAAAGAAAATAAGTCATCATATGGTCTTGTAATTTCCAATCCCAAAGATTCTACTACAAGTTTGGGCATCAAATTATGAGAAGCTCCAGAATCCAACATACAGTTATGCACCACTTTATCATGAATATCCAAATTCACATAGAAGGGAGAAACTTCTTCCAAACTATTGTCTTCCATTCTTGATCCTAAACAGATATTAGGATTATCATCATCTAATTCCAAAGTGTCTATTTCCATCCGATTTTCTACCTGCATCATCTTGAAAATTTGTTCCTTGTATTCCTTGTTCTTCAGTATTTCATTAAAGGGTACTGAAATCTTGACTTTTGACATTTCATTCTGTATGTTGAAAGGAACCAAATTTTTATCACTTTCCTTCATTGGATCTTTCTTGCTATCTGGAATTACCTTGGGCACATCTTCATTTTCTTTTCTTTTAGTTTGTGGTTCAGACTGACTAGTAGAAGTTTTATCAGCATTTCTTTTTGACTTGCCTATTGGTTCTTTCCCTTTGTCAATTACAATATCTCGGTTCCTCAGATTTATCTTTCTTTGAAGATCGTTTATGGCATTTTGATAACCAATCTGGTATTGATCACTTCCTATCTCCAAACTACAACATTCTCCCTCTGCCATGAACATATCGTGCTCCTGTTTAGTCAAATACACTTCTGGATCAGAACTGCCGCAGTGGTGGATATCTCCTTCAGGTATCTCGGCTTCAGCTTCCCCAGCAATATAATTTTCAGGAAAAGGAGGTCAGATCTGATCTTCTTCTGCATTCCTTGGATTTCGCTGTTCTCTCGGCCTTGCAGCTGGAACAAAAAGCCTTCTAAAATTCGGGTTTCTGATTTGAGGTTCTGCTTGTTCTTTATTTGGAGCTTTGTTATCCACTACTAATCTTTCTAACAACTTTTCCATAGTTTTCATCATTGCTTCGAATTTTACGTCTGTAGAGGAAGAAGAAGAAGAAGCTGCATTTTGATTATCTTCTCTAATTTTCTTTCTATCCATATCTCTATGTCTCATTTTTCCAGAAGCCATCATATTAGCCTCAACTTCTACTGCATCTTTCATCATTATTGCCAAAGTAGTAGATCTTCTTTCTCTTAATGTGCATGAAAAATCACCTTCAAAAGCATCAGCATAATGTAACTTGGCTGCTCCTACTGGAGGTTTTATATCTGTAGGGATTGAATTGTAGACTTTCATAAATCTGGCAGAGAACTCCTGAACTGACTCAAAACCTCCCTTTTTCAGATTGTTATACTAGGTCAATACCTGCGAAGGATTTTTCTGATCTTCCCACCTTTCGATAAAAAGGGTTGTAAAGGCATCATAATTTGCAATAGATCCAGCAGCTAAAGCTCTAAACCATTTTTTCACTTCTCCCATCAAGCTTTGAGCAAACAACCTCATTTTAGCATCATCATAATCCACTTCTTCTAAATCAATAAAATCACTGAAATTATCAACATGTTGCTGTGCGGTATAATTTCCCTCATTATCAAAAGTAAAGATTCTTTGTGCATAATTTTGAGGCAAATCATGTAAAACTGCTGGCAAAACCAAAGGAGCAAATCTGGCTGCCATGGGTGGTGGATTATAAGGTGCAACAACCGTCGCCTGTTGTCTATTACCCTGTATAGGTATTCTTTGGGCTTTGGATATTTTAGGTTCTTTCCTCTCAGATCTTTGTAAATTTTCCCAAACAGATTTTAAAGAATAGTCCCACAAACTTTGTGGATCAACTTTTGTTTCTTTCAAATCAGAATCTGACTTAGTTCTAAGCAAAATCTTTTCACTTGAACCAATATTTTCTTCCTAAAACAGATGTTCTTGTAAAGAAGGGAATATATTCGAAAACTGAGAAATACCTTCTTTCGTCTTGCCTTTGACTTTCTCCGTCTTGAGGAGCTTTTCTGGATTGTCCACGCCTAAAAAGAACTGCGAACCGGGATTCCTTCTTGTAGCCACAATGTCTTTCTCAAATTACTCTCAAAACTTCTGAAAACTGTCACAAGTGAAGTCGCCAAGGCAATATCTACAACCAACTTGTTTCAAACTTCCTTGCCCAAGAAATTCGAGCTTTCTTTGTCGTTTCTCCCAGGGAAAATTTCACTTTCGTTCCCCGGCAACGGCGCCAAAATGTTAGCACTTAGATTTTATTCCGGTTGTAAGAAAATAAGACCTAAGGTAACCTATTTCAAACCAGGCTTTAGGTAGAAAAACTAGCTATTTTCTCCACCAGAGAGGGCTCTCTCTTGATATATATGGGAAGGCTAAAAATTTACAAAGGTTCTTTTAAAATTTCTCAAAAAATATTTTCTGGTCGAAAAGGTAAACAAGAAACATTGGGCATGGAGTCGAAGCTTTCAAATGTATAATAAACCAGTAAGAGACTTTCACCATACAAATTTACTCAGAGGCAAGATAGTAATCATATTACAGTCAATTTGATTTTTCAGGTGACATAGAAAGAAGTAAAGACATTCCATCAACAACAGGCATCTATCCAGGATGAATCTATTGTCAACTTTGGAGAATATAATGGATATTTAAATGCAAATAAAATGAGGCATAACCAGTATGAATCTCAAGTTATTTCGAGTGCTCATTTAAATATGGAAGAAAAACACTATGGGAGATATAACGAAGAAAGTAAACATGCACATATAAAGATAAGGAGAATAACAGACTGTAAGACTGATTAACTCATGAATCTCTGATATCAAAAGATAGGTACCATCATTGTACTGCTTTTATTTCTCAAAAATAAACTTCACAACATACTTGTTTCTCAAAAAATTTCCAACCCTTTCAACAATGACCTCCATTGTTTTTATACAAAATTTTTAGAAGAAGATCCACATAACTGCTTCTTCTAATCAATAATTAAAAATGTTTAACTAAAAGATAACTGTCTTTGAGTAACCCATAACTGTCTTTCAAATAATATTACAAATTTAAAATAAAATGTCTTTTGCCACTTGGCAAAAGTTTTTGAATATCATCCTTTTGCCACATGGCAAGAGTTTCAAGTGCCTTTAAGTATGAACAGAATATCTGGTCTTTCCGTACTTCTCCACATAATTCCACTGATCAACCATGGGTAAGTCATAATTGGTCATTTCCTTCACCAAGACTCGCATCTCAATATGACCTGCATAAGAAACAGGAAAAAGGTTTGCACAAGTTGAAATTAGCATATTTCAAATTTCAAATTCCCCTGACATTTTCTCCATTAAAATTTTTCCTGTGAGCATATGATCTAGCTGCTGGAAATTTCTGTGATCCATCCTGATATCAAACAGTAATCTTTTATATTCATTTGGAGGAATTAATTCATTCTTTTCGTTCCAGAAAGATGGGAATCCCTTATTCACTAACTTTTCAAATTGCTTTTTGAACTTGATTACTTCTTCCCTTATTTCTCCTGCTTTAGCCTCCACATTCTCGACATGTGAGTACTTTCCCAAGATCCTTCTGGCCCAAGTGATGACAGAAATTATGTTCGTTATACTCATGGCTGTCAGGTCTGCCTCAGATAGACTGTTTAAAAATGTTATTGCTCTCTGGGCTATTTCTTTCGGCTTTCTATTTAGGCTCTCCCTGACTGCTCGACAACTTTCGAAGGCATCTTTGGCTACCTTTTCTTTAACTCTTATATAATCCAGATATGGCCTAAGTTTTTCAACCTCTTTAATGATCTGGTCCCACACCATATGTTTACATCCCTGCATAGCAGCTTGCCCTGTTGCATGAGCTGCTAATCCTTTATTATTATTGCTCAATTCCTGATTTTTTACCTGCAAAGTTTTTATTTCTTTCTCTTTTACTTCATTTTCTTCTTTCAATTCCTGTACTTCTGTCTTTAACAATTTGATTTCATTATCTTTTAGACTTATTTGTGACATTGCCTGTAAAATTCCATCTACACCGGTCTTATCCTCTTCTGAGCCTGTCTGTACTTGCTGCTGACTATTCTCTGCTAATTGTTTTCTTGCTGTTTCCAACTGTTCTTCTAAAATGGACCTTTCTTTTTCCCAACAATCCTTTTCGTCAGCAAGCTTTAACATTTTAGCAGTGACATCATTGACTTCGTTAGATAGTTCTTCTTTCTCTTTTTCTAATACTGTCAATTCTGCACCTTGAATAAGTACAGTGTCTGGGATTTTTAATTTTCGTCTTAACGTTAAGATTGTATCTTCCTTTTCCTTGAGCAGTTTTGTGGCTGCATCTCCATCTTTATTAGTCAAATCTATTTGCAATTTCTTAATTTGCTGTTGTCGAGACTTATTCTCTGCATTTTCCTGTCTCAACTGATTATTTAATTTGTCTACTGAATTCTTCAGTTTGTCTGCTCTCAATGTGGCCCCCAAATAGTCTGAGTATATGACCTCTCCAGTTTGTCTATGTAACAAAATTTTATCAGGGGCATTTACTTTTGACAAGTCTATCTTCATCTCTGAGATCTTGTTTTTTGTCACAGCTGAAAATTTCAAAGAATTTTCTTTGATGTTTCTGCTGGTAAATAAGCTCACTTCATTATTTGATATATTCCTGACCTTCGGAAACAATTGACTTGTTTGCTTCGCGGATTCCTGTTTATTTTACTATGTTCATCAAATACGTCCATGATATTCCTAGGTCTATTTACATCACCCCCTACAGGGGTTTCTTCAATGTTGTATTCCTTCACTGTAACCTTTGGTATTTCATCTTCTGTCGCTTTTGCTTCTTCTGAAATTGTTGTCAATTCTTGTGACTCATCGGTTTTCAATCTTTTTCCTTTTTCCGTCTCTTCATCATCAATGATCATAATGTCCTGTATAGGTCTTTTGGACCCCACTAATGCAGTATTTATTTCGCTTTCTGGTTCCGCCGTTGCTTCTTCCAATGATATTTCTTTGTCGGACGTGTCTGGAATAATTTCTTCTTTGTATTCGAGCCAGTTGGCTCTGTCTGCCATCCCTTCAACCATTTGATGATTCAGAGCCTTGATACGATGCTCAATTCTTCGTTTAGATATGATATTTAATGGGTCATATTCCATAGCTGCATCTGTCTCAAAATTCATGTCTTTTAACAACTTCTCTATATATACAGCATCGTTCTTATTCTTTATTGTGAACGGACCTAATGTGAAAGGGTATTTAATGTCCGTTGCTTGTCTGTGAACTAAAAAATTGTTATCTTCTACAATCAACTTCTGTCTTAAGAATTCCAAGGCAAAAATCCTCAAAGTGAGGAATGCTGGTAACACATAGGGTTTATGTTTGAATCCATACAATATGACTACTGTACTATCTTTCGATAAAAACCAATCCCCTGTAGCATATTCTGTATTCAATTGCATTGATACCTGCATTTCCGGCAGTACTCTAGGCAGATTTTTCCCGAAAATCATCCTAAAGATCGCTGAGAGCATGTAGTTGATAAAATTGAACATATTATTTTCCAGTAGAGTTGTGAAAACAATTTCTGGGAACTGTAATTCTTCCTGACTGGATACCATAACCATTCTCATTAAAAAGGCCTGAAACCTGAAATGTCTGTGGGTGGAAAAATTGACCATCTGGTCATGAATCCTTTCTGTTATGAATGCTTCAAAATTAAGTCGGGGAATTTGACTTTCGTCAATCCCCGACTGGACTATACTTATTCTGTACAATAGACTCAATTGAAACTCAGTTATATACAAATCCGTATCTAACCCTAAAACTACGGCCAACAGTGTCAAGACCAACTGAGTATTTTCATTAAAAAGATTGATATCTAAAGGGTAAGGGAGTTCCGAAATGCTAGTCTCTGGTCTGAGACATGTCGACAAAAACATTTCCCTATCACTCTGAGAAGCATGATGAAAATTTTCAATAATTGAGACCTCAGAAAAAACCTCAGGGTCCAGGGTTTGGGGCAAATCTACTTCCAGGGCTCTAATCAATTCGGCTGGCTTGATTTTGCAAATGGCTCTGGTTTTCTGGCTGTTTAAAATGACTCTTTCTTCCCGGGAATAATTTTCGGCACACCAGGAGACGAATTCTGGGAAAACAGGAAATTGGTCTGGGCAAAAAGCTATCAGAGACGACTGGTGAACCCTATGGGGGTCTATACCCTCTTTTAATAACTCAGACAACCTAATTTTTACATCGGAGACCGGAAACCTAATCAGGGTATCGTAAACATCTTCATCTCTGTCTTCTAGGGCATCTTTTGACCTAAAAACGTCTATATCTTGCACAGTCTCCATTTAAACGCTTCTTTTAAACAAAATTCCGTTTAAAAAGTGTGACAGGTCACCAGACCCTACCTGTAAGTGCTCGATTTTCGCCTTCTGTCGCAATCGCCAGCTTCCACCAGTCTTCGGAGCTCTCCAGGATAACGACACATGCAAAATGCCGTTATGTGGAGCCCTTTCTTTTTATATAAGCCTTTTTAAATTAACATCCTTGCACCTTTATGAACGCGGGTCATATCCAACCGTTGATCTTCGAGGCTTTGTTTTGGGCCGTCAGATCTCGTCTCCCTTTATTCCACCGGTGGTATCCGCGATCGAAAAGGCTGTTTCCTTTCCCGGTTCGCTCCCCGCGCGGATACACCACCTGTTGACACCTGTTATAGCGGTTTATTCTCCGCGACCGCTTTTCCTTATATCCGGTGTGCATGTTCCTGGACGTGGATGAAACGCTAGCCGTTGATTTTATTTAGGTATGTATCAGCCCTCCGATCCTTACAAAGTACAATGCCACGTGCCATGGCCTTATCAAACCATTTCCTGTTCGCCACGTGTTAGGCCCCACCTTGCCACATAATGTATCCCTCCGTATTTTCATAATGGGTGGTTCCGCCCCGTGCTAAGGTGGTTTCCAATACCACTTTATCCATACGCGGATGAATGAATGTCTGACACGTGCCCTGGTGGTATTATGTCCGCTACCGCCCACCGCTGTTTGTTGACGATCACTTTGGCGACGTGGGAGTGATATTAGCCGTAGATCTTGATCTGTCTAATCTCCGCCTGTGGAACTTGACCGGGGTTTAACCCTTACCTATATTTGTTAGCGGACTTTATAAATATGGGTTTTTATCCTATACTCTTTATACAAAAACCTTCAATTCAACCCTTTTTGTGATTATTTTTTCTCTTGGGACCCTTTAGCAAAAATTTTAGGTTTCCTCGGACCTGGTGTCAACAGAGTCTCATAATAAAATAGAAGGGAATGCACATGAAGTTGGTAGACCTTTTAGGTGCAACCAAAGTTCTGCAAAACCCGCTCACATTATGAAAAACAAGATCCTACATACATTTGTAAGAACTAGCCCCAACAATTTCGAGCCTAGCCATGTAGTTGGCATGTAAGAAGTGGAAAAAGATTGTGCCTACAACATGAATATATCATGCAGAAGATATCAACATATCGAGCACGCAATATTACCATATCGAGCATAGGATATGAAATTCATAGTAACACATAACAAAAGTGTCCCTTGTATCCATTTGAAGAACACTTCAATTTTAAAATAAATGCACTCGTAGGCCTCAAGGGTCCCATAACTATGATGGTGTTTGTCCTATGGCCATGCCATCATGCATACTTAATTCAAACTATACATGGCCATTGCCACTTAGGTTCAAGCGTATACTACATAGCAAATACACAATGAGAATTCTAAGAAAATAATACACAATGAGAATTCTAAGAAAATAAATTTTAAGGTAATTTCAAATCTTATAAGGACTTACATCTAGCTATTATGACAAGTCTTGTATGCAACATCATGGATTAATGACTTGCAATTAAATTCATAGAAAAGAAAAATATAGCTCAATTGTAGAATTATAAACATGAATTCAAACATATAGAAAAACCACATATCTTTGAACAAGTTGGTACTATGACCTAGCCACAAGAATCCATTCTTAGTATGATGGAAAAGAATGACTTTGAAGCCATCGTGGTAAAATAAACTTCTCTATCACAGTCAATCCAATTAACCAACCCAATCGCTCTTAAAGTCAATGAAAAAAAATCACTATAAGACACTCCACGTGGACATCCAACTATCCCAACAATGGCACTCCCTTCTACCACCCACAAAACAAAAATAGACAGTCCTTCGAGGATTCCCTCCACTTCTCTTCAGCTTGTGCATAAGTATTTCAACACGCTATGATTCTTCAAGAAACCCAATGTAGTTTTAACTTGGTTTTTGAACTCTAAAGGCGAAACAATATTCAAGGAATGGGAAACGTTTCGTTTCCTATTCACGCAGTCTTTATTCTCTTCTACATCTTTCCATCTCCCTTCCTAGTTCATAGTCTTATCTTCCATATCTCTCCTTAGTAACTTGTACGCTCTTGTAAGAGAATTCTTCTACTTATAGCATGGGTATGTATGAGTGAATGGAGTAATAGATAATATGAGAGAATGCATTAAATTTTTATTTTTTTTTGTGAATGAATGAATGAAAAAAAGTGTACGTAAAAAGCGATCTTTTGAATTTCTATGTTGTTCAAATTCTCACGAGCACCGAGTCTCTTACGTTCCATAAATACTTGCACTCAATCCCTTTTCTCTCATAACAATGGAATGTGGAATTCTCAACTAGCCATCACTTGCATTTAATGATTGGAGTTTATGGTTTGAATAAAGAAAATGGTTAAAAGTTAAAGGATAGGAACCTTACACAATTTAGGATTATTTATCATCTCATTTGACCATCTTTCCAAATTTATGGAAATTCAAGACTTTATATGGGCTTGTTTTAACTCCACCCTTAAGATTCTAACTCTTCTAATCCCTAAAGAAATACTCAAACTCAATTGTACATTAAACAAAGAAAGATCACAGCATTTAGTGGCATCATTCTCGACAAAGTTGAAGTAAGATATCACTCTCTAAATGAAACATAACTAGAGATTGACTTGGATTTACAATGAACTCAAGTATGTCATGCTTGACTCAAAATGAAAATATAAATGTGTAGATGTATTGTTTTTTGCTAAAAAAATCGATTGTTAAGGCATGGGATGGATGAAGAAATACAAAATCTCACTATTGAACCAATTGTGCACGTTCTATGTACAAACCACAAATCACAAATGATGTGCACAAACCACGCACATGTACAAACTGCATACATGTTATGGAGGATGTACAAAATTCCTTGTTTCCAACACAACCTTATTTCTGTCGAACTCTTCCTGGAAATTGTGTTCTACAGGATTCTATTGGGAAAACATTGATTGTAAGTTTTTATTTATTTATTGTCTTATTATTGATAAAAACACCCAAAATAAGATACTAGTATCAATTGTTGTGACAATGGGAAACATATGTAATGATTGTTGTGACAATGGGAAACATATGTAATAGAATACACCAGTAGAAAAAATAAATATGACCAAAAGAACTACTAAAATTGCATAAAAATGACTAATTTCGGTCATGTGACTATTAGTATTTTATTGCGAGTCATTTATAATGTGACTAAATTTATGACTAAAAATTTGGTCATTTATTGGTTGTTCTAAGTCGTCAACTTGGTAATATATTTAGTAGTTTTCTTGGTCATTGATTGTTGTTGTTTATTTAGTAGTTGTAGTCATTGATTTCCATCAACAAGTAGTATATTAGTCGTTTTTATTTACTGATTTATGTAGATAAGTCATGGAGAAATTGAACCACCAACCTCCTTCCTATATGGTAGGTTCTCTTCCATTGAGCTAGCACCCTTAAATAGAATCAAAGTTCACACTAAAAAAATAACTTTAGTTCAAAATATAATAAATCACATTTTATTTTGACTTTTGTCTTGCACGAGGCACTAATAATGGCTACATCTTAAGTTTTTGAAGCCACAATTTATCCATAGTATTACAAGAATCATTATAATGAATTTGGCAAAGTAATGCATAGCTTGCATAGAGTTGCATCATAAGCCAATGAATTGGACATGAAATCAAAACAATGACAACTGAAGTGAAAGAAAGCAACCACCATTGCATTGGATAGGTAAATAGTTGAGCTTCCTTGTTTCATATCTTCTAACTTCACATGGTATGTCTATACTTTATGGTCATGATATACCAATAAAATTATGGGAAAAAAAGAGATAGAAATCACTCACAAGTCTTTCCTTGACCAATTTTGGAACTTCAATCTGACTGGGTTTCACTTTATTCTACAGTCAAGAAAGAAGGCACCATATAAGCTATTGAATTAGGAATCAATATAAACCTTACAATATGAAAAATGCAAACACCAAGTTCAAACAAGTCACTCACATTTTTATCCTTATCAAGTTTGAAAGATTTTGTTTATGTAATAGCTTCTAATTTAGCTTTCTTGGATTTTGATGGTTGAACCTGTTGTAACATAAATTCACCCCATCAAAATTTTCAATTTTCTTGCAAAACTGATTTGTTTTCCCATTCCATAGATTATTCTTGGTCTAATCTAACCTCCTCATGTTTCTTGTGTATATGTTTGTTACTTGTATCCATTAATTTCACTCCAAATTTTTTGTCAAAATCATTACCTCGATGCTTGTTTAGTTTTCTCATTTTAAAGTCTTTGTTAAAAGTTTATTAACTAGAACCATAGTTTTAGTCTTAGTCTATCTAAAGGAGGTTCTTGTCTTAAATTTTTTTTATTTCAACTTATTTTCTATTATATTAAGTCTACCATTACCTTAAGTTTAAGTCTAAGCTATGTGTTGAAGATCGTAAACAATTTATAAGGCTATTTTTCCAAAATTAATTATTAAGTCCTTGTTTTATTGTCAAATCTCACTATCATTCAAATTCAATTCAAACAATCATATTTCATGCCCAACCATATATTGATAATGGTTTTGGGAGGAAATAGTCAAAATAAAAATCTATTACTTTCATCTTCCAAAATATCTGAGGATTGTTAATCAATTGTCAACATGGATCATATCAAGCACCAACAACAATGGTATAAGGAGAGAAATCTAACGATTCTTAAAGAAGAATATTGAGGGTTAAGAGTTTGAAGAGCTACAGTTGAGAAGAGATTCCATCGCATGAGTTCGAGGTGAAGAGTACATATTTGAGGGACTCCGAGACCATGTTCATTTCTGTAGATTGTGATGAGAAGTCATTTGTAGAACACCATCACACCATGCCATGGATTTGTCTGCCATTCTCAAATGAAAATACAAGGAGGATGATGAATATCATGATTTCTCAACTCATAGGAGAAAATGTATATGCACAAGTTGCAATTAGCATAGATAATGTATACAAGCGTTGACGAAAAGTGGCAACAAAATCTTCTTGAATGTAAGATATATGGGTGGTAGAATATTTAGAAAATAAAAGGATATGGATAACAAATAGTCAACTAAATTCCGTCAATTTTAGGGTGAAAAGGAGAATAGATCACCTCACAAGTATCGAACCTTTTCAAATGAGAATTATCTTCATGGATTTGTCTAGCAAACAGATCCAATTTTCCAGGCAACAGTAGACCATGTGAAAGATATAAAAGAAGCAGCTTGAGAACATCAGGGTGGATTTTGTTTTAGGAGGTTAGGAAATTTGGCAGCAAAGGGACTGTTTTTTTGTAATGAAGCCTATGGGGCTATTGTAATTTTCTCAAGGTCATGGATTAATTCATGGATTGACATCTCATTTCAAATAGAGTTTGTTTTCTTCTTCATTTTATGTGTTAATATTCTTATATTTGCATCCATGTTCTTTCTCATTATTTGAATAAGATTGCAAATATCAATTTGGTACAATCACCATTGTTTTTCATAAATTGAAGACTTTGTAAATTGCAGGTCTAATTTGTGTATGTTGAGGATAAATAGAGCATATCATATGTTACAGCTGATTTTATCATCTCTATTTTGCAAAGAGTATCTATGCATATGGAGAGTTATAGATTGTGAATTTCACCCTGGTTTTTTGTACCTTTAATATATACATGTTTAAGGACCTATAGGTTACTTTATTTCATTCATTTTGTTGGATTCATTACAATATTCCCCAAAAAATAATACTTCTTCATCTCATATATGCATAGACTTATGTACTCACTGTTAGGCTAGATATATATTGTTCTTATCCTTTTACTCCATGTATCATTACCGGTTATTGTTCTTTGTTGGATGAGACTCCATTCCCAATGGATTAGGCCTCTAATACGAGAGGTTTATAGTCCTTATTCCATTCAACTACCATTTAATCCTTAAACCCTATCTATCATGTTTTATATTGTTTTATTATTTAAATTTGGTATTTAGAGATGAATGACCAAGAGTTGATGCTTAGTGATAATAGGAAGTCATATGTCTTAAATCTAATGAGGAAGCTCCCTCTGGTCCAATAGCCATCTAGTGGCCTAAAGTTTGTTTCAAGGATTTATTGGAATTGTTTTTAAACAACCAGGGATGATATCATGTTACAACAAAACCCGTGGATACTTTCCCTTATGCTAGAAAAGTACAAAGATAGTAATGTCAGCAACTTCTATCCCTAATATAACATCCCTTAAGTCGCTATCTAACAGAGGAAACCATACATGTGCTTTGTTCACACTGATACTAGAAACTAAGAAAACTAATAAAATTTCATTATCAACTATATATTCCTCTATATTTTTGTTCAAAATTGCTTCCTTGAAGACTTCGATCTCTTGCAAGAAAGCCCATACAAATTGTAGGTTTTCCACACCAAGTTTTGAAATTGAAATTTTTATTGACAATTTCATTTTTCTTGACTTGAATGCCATCAAAATGTACTTTTGAATCTTTATTACACTAGTCCTTAATCTAAAAGGCTCAAGGAAGGTAGTTTTAATCTTTTTATGTTTCACTACATGAAGCACATACATCCCATTATCTTGAGATGTTTGAGCTACCTAGCTATTAGAGTTGACTTGTTAGAAAGAAATACATCAATTTTAGGCATTTATAGGATTATGTAAAAATAAAAACACAACATCCAATGTACATTGTTAACTTCAAAATATCGATTAAGAAAAATGCAGTAGATGCAAGAAATAAGAGACTAACCTTTCCAAGAATGAAAACTTTCATCCTAATAGAGATCCCCCTTTCAAAAATTTATCATAGAATTCATATGGCTACTAGTAGTGTGAAATATACTTGGAAGGTTATGTGCAAGATTATCTTCTAACAAAAAAAGGAAAACCATAATAAAAAATAAAAACCACAATTATAAAATTTGACCTACCATTTCTTTCCTTTTTTAGAAGTAAAGAGGTCCCCCTTACCAGATTCACATCCCATGTGTTCATGCTTAGGTGATTTAGAAGGATCTTTAATTCCCATCTTTTCATTCCTAAGGGTTCTTATACATTTAGTTTTCATACAATTTTAAGAATCCATTCCCATAATGCTCCCTTTCTCTGTTGTTGTGTCAACTACAATATTTATTGTACAAAATGAAATAGGTGTAACATTCTCTCAAAGTATTATGTCTGAATAAATTCATTTTGAGCTGGTCTCTTAAGAGCCAAGATAATGTGCATAATTGATATCAAGATATTTAATTTCACTGTTAGCTTGGAAAATGTTTACATAGTTCCACAAAATCCTTCAACAACACAATCACTCAACATCGTGCTTCTTATAACGTATTAATAGTTCAAGGAAATCCCTACCACTATAAAGCGAGTTTTTCATTGTGCAATGCAAATAATGACTACACTAGTTTGTGGATTTTTGTAGGGTGAAACAAAAATAATGACTACTCTAGTATGGTCCATGCACCATACTCAAACCACTAGGCAGAATGCATTCATTTCATACATTTATTCATATCTCAACCCATTTTCAAAGAAAAATTACTTAAGATTTAAGTTCCGCCTATGTTGGAACAACTGCTATAATCTTTATAACCACTGCTTGACTTGAATGTAGGATATGGTGCACTTATTAGCTTTGTCCAAAATGTATCTACTTGGGTTAACTAGATTTCTTCCACAGTAATTCTTTTGGACAACATTTCTGTCGAGCACAATAATATACTTGATAACGTCTAAATTTTGTACACATGCAACATTTTAGCTAATCTTGCAGTAAGGTGTCATCAACATATAGTATGCATCCCACCGAATACATCCTCATCAGATCCAGAAAGCAGCATGAGTCCAAAATTGCCCAAAGACAGTAAATAATAGAAGAAGTGTGCTTACACCTATGATAGACACTGCTACAGTGCACATTATTAGTTTGGTCTCCTTTCTACACAAATGTGGATTTTCCTTTGAAATCCACAGGACTATAAAAGCCGGCAGGACCAAAACCACCCTGGCACATTGAAGGCTCATCAAGGCTCCATCACCTCTAAGAATTCAAATTTGGTCTTCCTTATATACTTGGGTTCATTGAATGGCCCCCCTTTGTGTACTGTGGATCAAATCATGGGGTTAATAAGTCCACATTTGGATCTAGTTGTTTCTTGGCCACTTCTTGGCCTATAAAAGGTGGCCACGGGGTTCTCGAATTCAGGGTTTTTTCTTGTGCAGGTGAATAGGTCCATACCCTTCCATCCTTGAATTCAGCCTCCTTTTGGTCGATTTTGTTTACATAGATGAATAGATCCTTATGCCTTGAGTGCACTACCTATGTGGATTCCCCTTCGCCAGTTTCACTACCTATGAATTTTAATAGACCATTTCCCACGTGTTAATATGTTATCTGTCTACATAGCATTGTTTTGTTGTAATCATGCGAATACATTCCAGTCACAGTATTTTTTGTGCTATTGCACATCTATTATTTTGTTTTCCGTGCTATTGCACATCTATTATTTTGTTTTCCATGCTATTGTCTTTTATTTTCCTTTTATTAGTTTTCATACGATCTTCCAGTCCAAATGACTACTCATTAATGAACCAGATTAAAATTAACTTGGAATAGTTAGTTTTTCTTTAGTAATTAGTCCACTTATACCAAGATTAGGGAGTAAAGAGCCCTTCTCTCTTGAAATCTACTTAGGTAACCAACTTTGGTGCTTTCAACATGCCTCATTGTTTTCACTAGTATTCAAGACGTCTGAAGCTATTTGCTTACGTTTCATGTTTTTAGGCTAACTAGTAGTATAAATCCACTTTTGCACAAAAGCAAGGAACTAAGAACTATACTCTCCCCAAGTATGCTCTTGACCTCACACTTCTTGTGAGCTTGGTGAATAAAAAAGGTTGAGACGTGTGAAATACCTCCATTGCACACTTTTACTTCATTAACATTTTGTTTTGCAAGCACATTTAGCATATTTAGAGTTAAATTTAAAATCTCCACTTCCATTTAATTGAATCTCTCTAGTTAATTGAAACAATCAATTTTCTTATCTCACCTGTGTTTGCATCACTAGCACATACTAAGTGACCTAAAAGCTCTTTCATTCCAAGTATGCTCTTCAACTTGCACTTCTTGTGACCTTGGTGAATAAAAAAGGAATGGAATTGTGAAATACCTCCCTTACACTCCTTAAGCGAATTTGGACCCTTAAAAATCAACATTTGTAAATTCCAACCAACTAAAATCCTCCATAGGATGTCACAAAATAACATTTTAGTTAGGTATGATTGATTGGGCTAGGAAGCCATTAATTCCCACCAATTTAGTTTCATTAATTTTTTGAAACATTGCATTATTGACTTATGGGGTACTATTAAATCCTACAATCAACAAGTGTTAAAATAAAACCTGGATAATAAGTGCATCATGCCCAAGAAGTTCAAGTCCAAGGTATAGTTTCCATTCCCTCTCCAAAGAGCCACTCAATTTTTTGTGGAGGCGACACTATACTGCCCAAACTAAACCACTTATCCACACTTGATGCGGGTATCTTAATGGCCCAACTTAGGATATTACCAAGGAGAAATTATGAGTGCAATTGACTCTTGAATTCAGATAATGTCCTTGGTAAGTGTTTCCAATCCTTTCGAAACATAGCCCCATCACTAATATAACTAACTCTTTGTTACCTTCACTACTCGATTGGTGTCAATCCCATTGTTACCATCAATTTTTCTTTTGGAAGGCCCAATTACATTTTAGAGGAAGTTAGGTATTTAGGAAATTTACACTTATTTTCTTTTTAAATACAATTTCACTAACTCATATTTAAAAAGAACCTACATGTAGGAACTCTTCCACTAAACTGATATAGCACTTCTCACTCACTTTTGCACCATTTTGCATCTGTTGTGGTTGGCATATTTTTACATTTGTTCAATTGTGTTTATTTCCATAATCACTCTCACTTGTCACTATGCTTTCACCAGTGAGGAAAAAAACAACTATAGGAGTCCCAGGAACTGTAAGGCCTATCCCCTCTCTCGAGGATTTTTTTTCCACTTTCTTTTCCTGGTTCACACAGGATATACTCTAGCCAAAGTTGCTCGTAGGCCACATTGCTAGGATCATCTGGGCGAGGCCACTCCTTGCTTCAATCATTATCTCCCTTTGGATAAGGTGTAGATCCTTTTTATTCATCCTCTCATGGATAAGGAAACCCTTCCTTTTATCCCCATAAAGATACTTTGAATCCCTTTGGTCTTCCCTCCTATGGAAGAGGCCACACTTTATTTCCGCCTCTCAATGGAAATCCACCTACTTATTATCCTCCTTCTGGAGGAGGGAATACAACATCTTTGTATTCCCATTAAAGAAAAATATCACCAGAACATATACCTTGGTATCCACCTCGCGGAAACCACAAACAACATACAATCGTAGGACCTACTCCCAACCTTCCTTTCATGGTCATTCTAAATATCCTTGACTTGGCCAAATTGATCAATGACCCCATCACACATGATCAATCATGGCTAGCTATGATGGATAAAATTCCCTCTAATATCTCTAAGTTTGAATGGAATCAACGAGATGATCCATCCAACCACGTCAAGTCATTCCACTTATCGTGTTCCTTTAGTAGCATAGTGGAAGACTCAGTGAGACTTCACCTCTTTCGGCGAACCCTTACCATAATTACAACCAAAATAGTATGTGAAATTAACTGTAACAACCTATTCGACCTTTGCAACATTGGACATCACATTTCTCACATATTTTCAGCTCCCTATTCGACATGACCTTGGTCTCCAAATTCTTGTAGAATTTTGACAAAACAAATCTACACACATAGTGGATCATATCCATGAGTGGTGTAGATTCCGCACCTTGTGTAAGAACAAAATACTACCTAATTTCCTCTTGGATTGGTTCATCATATCACTCCAAATGGCTATTACAAGATATGTGGCAACCTCCATGCCACAATCCAAAGAAGAGGCCACAATGAAGGCCTAGGATTTTGATCTTATCTATGCATAATCTGGATACTTGTATGTTAAGTTTAGCATAAAATTCACAAAAAGAGCAGAAGGATCACTGAAAGAAAAAAAATCACAAGATAGACACATATTTATCCTGGGAAACCCTCATGGGGTAGAAAACCTAGCAAATCTTTCCTCAATATAGATGATCAACAAATACAAAGATGTAATCCCCAAACAAGAGTTTCTTCTCCTCCTTTGTAAATCTCTCTCTCTCCTATGCGCAATTCCAAGTGAGTGAATGAGTGAGTATAAATGAGGAGCACCTCCTCTATTTATACTCTACTCCTACTTGACTTTTTTAACCTAACTGGGCCCACTTCTCCTAGGAGAGTCTAATAACCCCTAAACAACTAACTCAGGGCCGACCCCACTAGGGAGGTCTAATAACCCTAGTTACAACATCTCGATGGAGAAATAAACATCTCCGAATATATGATAAAGTCCCGATGGAGGAATGAAACATCTCCGGAATAATAAAGTACAAATAGAATATTCTTAGAAGTTACAATATTTCAACAGTCCCCCTTAACGAGAAGGATATTATAACAACATCTTTAGGAGCAAGGAGTCCTCAACAACATGATACATCTATAAATCATTGGAATCTTTCTTCAATTATCATCATTAACTCAAACAGCTACTGGAACATCTTCAAGATCTTCAATATTGGAACATCAACATCTTCAATACTAAGTCTTCATCTTCTGTAGCACTTGATCAGCTACAACAACATCATCATCTAGATCTCCCGATCAACAGCATCATCTGGATCTCTTGATCAACATCATCATCATATCGATCTTCCGATCAACAACACCATCTGGATCTCTTGATCAACACAATCATAATATGCAATACACATTATCCAATTATGGGATGATCAATCCCTCTAGCTTTAGGAAATAAGTCCAAGGATGATAAAATCCTGATCCACTTACGGGATGATCAATCCCTATCACTTTAAGACACCATATCATGTCTAGGGACGATGCAATCCCAACCACAGTGCTAGTCCTTTTTTTTCATACTGGATGTGACCTAGATCAAATCTAGGATTTACAACCACAAATCCAGTACTTTTTCAACTCGGGTGTGACCTAGATCAAATATAGGATTTACAACCACAGAGCCAGTACTTTTTCAACTGGGGTGTGACCTAGATCAAATCTAGGATTTACAACCACAAAGCTAGTACTTTTTCAATTGGGTTGTGACCTAGATCAAATCTAGGATTTACAACCACGGAGCCAGTACTTTTTCAACTGGGGTGTGACATAGATCAAATCTAGGATTTACAATCATAGAGCCAATTCTTTTTCAACTAGGGTGTGACCTAGATCAAATCTAGGATTTACAATCACAGAGCCAGTACTTTTTCAACTAGGGTGTGACCTAGATCAAATCTAGGATTTACAACCTGTGAATGATCACCTGCTGCTATACTGAGCAGTCCAGGAGCATACATTACATCATCAAAGGACCTGGGAATGATCACCTACTGCTATACTGAGAAGTCTAGGAGTGCACATTACATCATTCCAGGATCAATGTATTTCTTGGAGACAAGAGACTACGGATTCCTGTAACGTCCCCTCCTATCATACCAGCATGATAGAGAGGATCGTGACGCTAAATCCGGGCATCTAACCCCATAAACTTTTAACTAAGCATTCACATAATATAAAATACATATGGAATGTATGATTATAACAATAACACAACGGAAAATAATATCAATAACATATCCATCATACATTCAAGATTTCTGTGACAGCCATTAAATAAAGACATTGCAGAATTTATAAAAGAGAATACTTCTCTTAACAAAGTAGTCCCAAGCAACTGGCTATGCAACTGCAATGTTCCACCCAACCATAGGCCAGTTGTGCTTATCAACCTCTTGATACAACCGCCACCCCCGAGCTGGGCATGATTACTACTGTTGATGTATATGTAACTTCAGAATGTATTTCATCTGTGTATTTTATATATATTTATTGTACCCTTATAAGAGATGTGTTATTCCTCTATAAGGAAGTGTCGTCATGTGGATTGACAAGTGTCACAAGTGTGTGTACTTGCCTATGGGTTATTAGACCACCATGTGGGGTCGGCCCTGATTTATATATATTATAATGTGGATGTATCTAAGCAGACAAGTTGGCCCCATAAGGTCACTGGGAAAAAAGGTGAGTATAAATAGAGATAGGAGATCTCTATTTTACTCACTCGGAAAAGTAATTCACTATCTATCTGAAAGTGGCGCACTAGTGAGGAGGAGAAGGATCATCTGCTAGGAGACTATCTCAGTGTTATTTGGTTGTATTTTGGTTGAGCCATTGCTCTCTCTATCTCTAAGGAAGTTGTGGGGTTTTTCACCTTAGGGTTTTCCCCACGGAAACTCTGTGTCTCTTGTCTCTATGCTTTTGATGCTTGTGATGCTTGTCATATTATGATTGTCATGCATTGATATACTGTAGATGTTATTCTCTCAGCAAATATCCTATAGTATTGTGAATTAATACTCAAAATTTAACATGGTATCAGAGCTAACCTAAGAAGAACACATTTTGCAGTGACGCAAGCTTGTGTTCCTTGTTTATTGGGTTTCTCTCCACAGATTTTTGAAAAACAGTATAGTAGATTGACTCTACTCATCAAAGCGCATCTATCTGTCCAATCAGAATTCAGTTCCGAGCATTTTCAGATTTGGCCCTAAAAATTAGGGTTTCCACAAAAATAAGAATTTCTGGAATCTGAAGACACAGCTGAAAGCTCCTTGCAAAAATCGAAGTTTAGAGCTTTGGATCGAGATTTTTGGCTGGGTATATCTCTGAGAAACTCAAACCCTAATTCAGGGCTCTCCCTAGTGAACCCGGGAGGACAAAAAGGAAATTTTGAAGGGAAAGACTTTGCTGATCTCAAATTCTGAATGTACCAAGCTGATCAGCTCTCCAAGGCACATCTTTCTATCCTTTTGGAATTTTGAAATTCACATTTCAAATTTTTAGGGTTTCTCTAACAAACCCTAATCCAGGACTAGATCCAATTTTCAGCACTTCAAGTGCTAAGTCCTAAATCTTTTCTATTTCCATTTGAAGTACTCTTAAAGATGTCTCTCCACACCAAGCTTGAGGATAAGCTTGAAGGAGCTGATAACTTCCGAGCCTGGAAGTATAGGATTGGGTTAATCCTGGAAGAGAATGAATTGGACTCATATGTGAAAGAAGACATCCCTATCCCAGAGGATGAAGAGGCCAAGGCATTGCACAAGAAGAACTTGGTCAAGGCAAAGAGAATCATTGCCGATTCTATCAAAGACCATCTCATACCCCATGTGTCTTCTCTTAAGACACCCAAGGAGATGTTTGACTCTTTGACCAAGCTATTTGAAGGAAAGAACATAAATCGAAAGATGACCCTGCAGAACCAATTGAAAGGAGTAAAGTTTCAGAATGGAGAAACCATTCAATCCTATTTTTCAAGGGTCTCCCAGATCAAGGAACAACTAGAAGCAGTGGATGAAATGGTGGAGAATGGTGAAGTGGTGATGACCACTCTAAATGGCCTACCCAGGTCATGGGATTCCTTTAACCATGGAATTTGTGCAAGGAAGAAGTTGATCTCCTTCAGTAGACTTCGGGAAGAATGCTCACAAGAAGAAGTAAGGCTTGTGGCACGAGAAGAAAAGATGGGGAATGAAGATCAAGCTCTCACAACTCACACCAGGAAAGGAAAGTCCAAGAGAGAGCCATCTCACTCCAAGAGATCTTCACATCACTTCAAAGAAAGAAGAATATGCTTCACCTGTAATGAGAAAGGACATATTGCCATAAATTGTCCCAAGAACAAGAAGGACAATAACATCCCCAACAAGAAGAATAAGGGTAGCAAAAGAAGGTTTCATGCTCATGCTGCTGAAGATGATGAACCCCCAAAGAAGAAGGCTAGGGCAGAAAGTGATAGCAATGATGACTCATCAAGTGAAGAAGAGTATGTTCCGATCTCTGCTCTCACAGGTACCATCTCCCATGGCTATAATAATTGGTTGATTGATAGTGGGGCTTCCAAACACATGAATGGGTTTAAGGAATCTTTTGTGAATCTATCTGAACATGAATCACCCCATAAGGTGAAACGTGGGGATGATTATCAATACCCAATCAAAGGAAGTGGTGAAGCCTCCTACAACCTAGATTCTGAAAAATCATTGAAGATGAAAGAAGTACTTTATGTACCTGGGCTCAAGAAGAACTTACTCTCCATTTCTGCATTGGATGCAAAAGGTATGAGGGTTGCATTTGTGGATGGCCAAGTCCTAATGTGGCCAAAGGGAAAGACCATAGATGATGCAGTAGTAATTGGAGAGCAAGAGGGAGGCTTGTATAAATTGAAGGGACAACTTGAACATGCTATGGTGCATGAATCCATGGAGCCAAGTGAACTTTGGCATAGAAGACTTGCTCACATGCACTACAGAGCACTTCCAATTGCAAGCAAGGCAGTAGAGGGTCTTCCTGAAATCAAGACCAAAAATGAAGGTGTTTGCAAAGGATGTGCAAAAGGTAAGAACATTAAGAAGGACTTCCCAAGCAGTGAAAGCGAGGCAAAAGACATCCTGGAAATCATCCACTCAGATGTATGTGGCCCTATGTCATCCAGTTCCCTGAGTGGGTATGTTTACTATGTCTCATTTATTGATGACTTCTCCAGGAAGACTTGGGTATACTTATTGAAGGGCAAAGATGAGGTGCTTGATAAATTCAAGGAATTCAAAACCTTGATGGAGAATCAAACTGACAAGAAGATCAAAACATTCAGATCCGACAATGGTGGAGAATTCACCTCAAGTGACTTCAAGAAGCTTTGCAGTGATTCAGGGATTAAGAGGGAGTTGACTGCTCCTTATAATCCTCAATGGAATGGTGTTGCAGAAAGGAAGAACAGAACTATCATGGAAGCAGCAAGGGCAAGGTTGCATGACCAGGATCTTCCTATGCATCTATGGGCAGAAGCAGCTAGAACAGTTGTATATGTGCAGAACAGAACACCCCACAAGATATTGGACAACAAAACACTAGAAGAGGTGTTTTCTGGTAAGAAACCTGAAGTCAGTCATCTCATAATATTTGGTTGTCCAATATATACTCATGTCCCAAAGGAAAAGAGGACTAAACTAGATCCTTCAGGAAAGAAGGGTATCTTTGTGGGTTACAGTGAAAGCTCGAAGGCTTACAGAATATACTTTCCAGGCTTCAAGAAGATTGATGTCAGCAGGGATGTAACATTTGATGAAAACTCAGCATTCATCAAATCAAGGAAGGCACCTACCGAAGTTTATGAAGAACCTAAGGAAACAAGATTTCAGGACACTACCATGACTGAAGCAGTTCCAGAAGCTGTTCGTGAGTTTGAAGATCCACAAGAACCTGTAGATCCACCCCGTGAGGTTAACTCTCACAAGAGGAAACCTGTATGGGCTAGAGAGCTCATTCAAGATGCAGAAAGATTTGGTATTCCAAAAGAAGAACTCAGAGCAAAGAAGAGAACCAGATCTCAGACCAGCTATGTTGCTTTACTCTGTGACATTATGAACAAAGAGCCTTCCAGTTATGAAGAGGCAGTGGAAAAGAAAGAACGGAAGGATGCCATGGTTGAGGAATACCAATCAATAATGAAGAATGATGTTTGGGATGTTGTCCCAAGACCTAAAGAGAAGTCTGTTGTGACTTCTAAATGGATCTTCAAAATCAAACATGCTGCAGATGGCAGTGTGGAGAAATACAAAGCAAGATTCATAGCTCATGGATTCTCTCAGAAAGAGGGAATAGATTATGAAGAAACTTTTGCACCTGTAGCCACGTATACTTCCATCAGAACAGTACTTTCCCTGGCTGCAACTATGAAATGGAAAATACACCAGATGGATGTCAAGACTGCTTTCCTGAATGGTGTAGTTGAAGAGGAAGTATATGTGGAACAACCACTTGGGTTTGAAATACATGACAAGGAGTCATATGTGTGCAGATTGAAGAAATCCTTGTATGGCTTGAAGCAAGCTCCCAGAACTTGGTATGGTAGGATGGACAGTTTCCTATCTAGCTTGGGCTTTACCAAGAGTAAAGAGGATTCCAACCTTTACTACAAGGTTGTGGAAGGGAATCCTGTGATTCTACTCCTGTATGTGGATGACTTATTTGTAACAGGAGATGACAGACTGATTGCAGATACTAAGAGGAAGCTTGCTGCTGAATTCGATATGAAAGATTTGGGAATGATGCACTATTTCCTAGGCATGGAGGTGTGGCAGAGTGCAGGTGGGATCTTCCTTGGTCAAGGGAAGTACACAGTAGATATCCTGAAGAGATTTGGGATGGTGGACTGCAAGGCCATGGCCACACCTATGGCATCGAATTTGAAGCTTCTATGTGATGCTTCATTTGAGCCGGTTGATGTCTCCATGTATCGTCAGATGATTGGGCACTTGATGTACCTGACAAACACAATTCCAGGCATTTGCTTTGCTATGAACACATTGAGCCTGTTCCTGACGGATCCAAGGAGTGTTCACCTAGTTGCTGTAAAGCATGTTCTGAGGTACCTGAAGGGTACAGTGGATTATGGGCTCAAGTATGAAGCGAATCAAAAGTTTAACCTGCAGGGTTATGTTGATTCAGATTGGGCTGGCAGTGCTGCAGATAGGAAGAGCACATCTAGGTGTTGCTTCAGTATGGGATCAAATGTGATCTCTTGGTTTAGCAGGAAGCAGTCCTACGTAGCACTGAGTACAGTTGAGGCAGACTATGTTGCAGCATGTTCAGCTAGTTGTGAGGCAGTATGGCTATGGAAGCTACTGTCTGAGTTATTTGATCTCCCGTTGGATGCTACTGGTATCTTCTGTGATAACCAGAGTTGTGTGAAGCTGTCTGAGAACCCAGTGTTTCATGACAGGTCGAAACACATAGAGATCAAATATCACTATATCAGGCATATGGTGCAGAGAGGAGCTGTGAAGCTCCTGTATGTTGCGATGGACAAGCAGATTGTAGATGTGCTGACAAAGCCACTAGCCAGGGTGAAGTTCGAGTACTTCAGAGAGAGGCTTGGCATGCTTCAGATCGAGGACACCTCGAGGAAGAAGTGATGGACACATTTGATGAAGCCATTCCAAGCATGTTGGAAGGGGGATCCTTCACATGGCTGTGGATGTAAGCGCTGGATGATGAGCATCAGGATGATGTTCTAGTTTCTGCTTAGATATGATCAGTTGGATCATTATATGTATATATGTATGCATCATGTTGGATGTTGGATATGATCGGTTGGATCATGTGTATGTATTTTGTATACGCATCATGTTGGATGCTGGATATGATCAGTTGGATCATGTGTATGTATTTTGTATGTACGCATCATGTTGGATGCTGATGGATACATTGTGTGGATCATGTATCTTTGTATGATCAGGTAGATCATGTATGTTGATGGATACATTGTGTGGATCATGTATCTTTGTATGATCAGGTGGATACTTGGTGTGCATCAAATGGATGCATTGTATGATCAGGATGATCGTGGATGACGAGCTTCTCCAGATGACATGCAGCAGGATATTGCAGTGATGATGATCAGGATGATCATGTGTACATCAGGATGATGTTTGATGAGTATCAGATGATACTTTGTGGCCGTGGATCAGGTTGTGCAGGAAATCATGTAATTTGTGCCCTGGGAGATTTACAGATGGTCTTTCGAGGTTTTTCCTATGGCATGTAATTCTGTGCCCTGGGACATCTGACAAATGCTCTTGCGAGGTTTTGGTTGGGAGGACATGTAATTTGTGCCCTGGGAGATCTACAAATAGTCTTTCGAGGTTTTTCCTATGGCATGTAATTCGGTGCCCTGGGATATCTGGCAGATGCTCTTGCGAGGTTTTATCCTATGGCATGTAATTTGCTCCTGGGAGATCTGGACAGGATGAAAAAGGCCTCGGATGCTTCAGCTAGGTTTTGCCATGACCACATGTAATTTGCTCCTGGGAGATCTGGATAGGATGAAAAAGGCCTCAGATGCTTCAGCCAGGTTTTGTGGTGAGATCACATGTAATGTGCTCCTGGGAGGTCCGACAGGTAGAGCTGAGTGCTCGTAACAGCCTGGGAGGCTTCAGCCAGGTTTTGTGATGGGTCACATGTAATGTGCTCCTGGGAGATCCGACAGGTAGAGCTATGTGCTCGTAATAGCCTGGGATGCTGCAGCTAGGTTCTGTGACGCACATAATAAGTCCTCAGGATTCCACAGTATGGCCAGTGATGATGAAGACCTGTAGATGGCGGGCCTACATCTAGTATGAAAAAGGACTGGCTCTGTAGAACTTCCTATGACGAGTAGAGTCAAAGATTGGTTGAGATAGCAGCAGCAGTGACGATGATGATGACGATGTATCGATGACGATGATCCAGAGAAGAAGACTTGTCTAACAGATCTGTGTCGAGAAATACCTTCCTAGTTAAGAGGGAGTGTTGATGTATATGTAACTTCGGAATGTATTTCATCTGTGTATTATATATATATTTATTGTACCCTTATAAGAGATGTGTTATTCCTCTATAAGGAAGTGTCGTCATGTGGATTGACAAGTGTCACAAGTGTGTGTACTTGCCGATGGGTTATTAGACCACCATGTGGGGTCGGCCCTGATTTATATATATTATAATGTGGATGTATCTAAGCAGACAAGTCGGCCCCATAAGGTCACTGGGGAAAAAGGTGAGTATAAATAGAGATAGGAGATCTCTATTTTACTCACTCGAAAAAGTAATTGACTATCTATCTGAAAGTGGCGCACTAGGGAGGAGGAGAAGGATCATCTGCTAGGAGACTATCTCAGTGTTTTTTGGTTGTATTTTGGTTGAGCCATTGCTCTCTCTATCTCTGAGGAAGTTGTGGGGTTTTTCACCTTAGGTTTTTCCCCATGGAAACTCTGTGTCTCTTGTCTCTATGCTTTTGATTCTTGTAATGCTTGTGATGCTTGTCATATTATGATTGTTATGCATTGATATACTGGAGATGTTATTCTCTTAGCAAAGATCCTATAGTATTGTGAATTAATACTCAAAATTTAACAACTAAAAGGAACCAGGGAACAGTAGACTCACACATAGCCAAGCATACACCAAGATGAGCCAAGCCAATCTACAATTGGGTTTATCAGGCTGCTAGGAAATGGAAAGGAAGAGTGGCTAAGCTAGTGAGCTCAAGCACAGAGCCAGGGGTAACCTTACAAGATCTATCTAGCTTGGCACCCACAATACCTACACAGTCAACACAAGGAAGTATTCTTTTCCCTGTTGTACAGTCCCTCAAGCCATACCTTCCCCATCTAATGCTCTCAGGGTGTGCATAGAAGAGTAGCCAAATCCCTCTTGATCTTCTTGAGAGGTTATCTTCCCACACTAGGTTTATCACGCCTATTCTGTCCACTACCACCCCAAGTTTCTTGCTCACAGATTCAAACCAAAACAGGGATGCACATAACAGCAAAACCACAATGGTTGGGGATGAGGAAAAACGTTTGTACAGTGATAAGCATGAAAATGATTCCCTAAGATTCAGAAAAATGTGGGAAGGCTAAAAATGAACAATGGAGGTTTGGGAAAACCCTAGGAAGCAGAAATCGTTTTTAGAAAAATGTCCATGGGCATTTTGGGGAAAAAACGACTTCCATAACAGTCCCAAATCATGGTCCTACTCTCCCAGCTGCTGTATAATGCACAAACGAGCTCCCAGGCATGAAAAATGCATGAAAAAGGGTGAAAAATGTGATGGGGAAAGACCCAGTAGTTCAGACTATGTGAGAGAGGAAAGACTGACTGTTCAGAATGGCTTTGGGCACCATTTTGTGGGTGTTTTCTTGCCCAAGGAGACAAAATACGATTTCCCAAGTTGATGGATTTCCCATACACGAAATTGGCTGCCATGCCTCTTCATTCCCAAGGCATTAACTACCTCAACCAATTTCTGGAAGAATTAAATGATTGGGTCCATAACCCAAAATGGGTAGTTGGTGGTTTATGGGTTTTCTCATTGACACATGGATTAACACCATTGGCCCAAGGGTTTGAATAATTTCCCTCCCTATTCCCCTAAGAATCATGCCCCATCTCTTTGTTGCATTGCATAGCGAGTTGTGGGTATCATCATTAAAATTCGTATTTACATGATGTCTTATTTACATTGTGCCTATCTAGCGCAAGAACTATAGGCATCTATTTTTAATTGCCGATACATGAAACGCTAAATCAATGGTGGGGCCTTGGCCTTGAGCTCCTCACCATAATTAAATTACAATATTTACATCATTTACGATTTAATACAAAGGGGGTCAAAATGGGGACATTACATTCCCCTCCCCTTACATTAGCACTGTCCTTAGTGCTCATCAAAATTGAACAAAAATGGATATACCACCCTCATGGCATCCTCCAGCTCGCATGTAGCCTCATCAGGACCGTAGTGCTTCCATCGCACCTTTACCTGTCCGATGGCTCGGTTCCGGAGCAATTTTACCTTCTTGTCTAGGATGCGCAATGGATCGGTTTGGAATTCTCCCTTGGGTTCCACCTGGATCACATCGCAATTAATCACACAGTTAGGATCATGTAAATATTTCTTAAGCAAAGAGACATGAAAAACATTATGAGCTTTAGTGCTAGCAGGCATGGCAAGTCTATTTGCAATTGGCCCTATTCTCTCAAGTACTTCAAATGGCCCACAATATCTAGGTGATAACTTGGCACAACTCCCAAGCTTCAAGGAAATCTTCCTTAATTTCACACTAAGATACACATGATCCCCAACATTGAATTCCCTATGGATCCTATTCTTATCTGCATAGCTTTTCTATCTATCCTGGGCTGTTTTTAAATTCTGCCTGATCTTTGCAACCTCTTGTTCCATTTCCTTAAGCAATTCTGGCCCAAGTACAATTCTGTTTACTGGATTGTCCCAAGTCACTGGTGTCCTACACCTTCTGCCGTATAAAGCCTCATAAGGACTCATTCCCAACGATGCTTGTTGCCCATTGTTATATGCAAATTCTACCAAGTGCAGATAATCCTCCCACTTGGATGGTTTGTCCATTAGATACATGCGGAGCATGTCTTCAAGCACCCGATTTACTCTTTCTGTTTGCTCGTCTGTTTGAGGATGGTACACGGTGCTAAAGCTTAGCTGTGTATCCAAATCTGCAAAGAGCCCTTTCCAAAAATTGAAAGTGAACTTGGTATCCTTGTCAGAAATTATTGCCTTAGGCAACCCATGTAATCTGAAAATTTCCTTCATGAAAATATTTGCAATGGCATCGGCTTTATGTGTGGACTTAACCGGTATAAAATGTGTTGCATTTGTTAACTTGTCCACCACAACCATGATGGAATCATGTTGTCTCATAGTCATTAGCAATCCTGTAATAAAGTCCATGGATATTACTTCCCATTTCCATTCTGGAATTGGCACTGGGAGCAATAAACCTGCGGGGTGTTGGTATTCACTCTTCACCTGCTAACATTCCATGCACTTAGAAATGTATTCAGCGACATCCTTCTTCATCCTTGGCCAGAAATAATATTTTCTTGCTGTAGCAATTGTTTTTTGATATCCTGGGTGACCAAAGTATGGAGGTTTATGGATTTCATCCATAACGATCCTCCTCAAATCTGCCACATTGGGAATATAGACTCTATTTTTATAGGTAAGAAGTTCGTCTTCCTCCAAATGATAACCCTCGTACTTCTTGCCAAGGTTTTGCTACTGCAATTTGCCCTTTATCTGTACGTACACTTCATCCTCAACAATATGGTTAACAATCTGCTACTTCAAATCTGGTTGAAAAGTACTAAGTACTGCCACATACATTTCATGTACTTTCCTGCTGAGTGCATCATCCACCTTGTTTTCTTTCCCTTTTATGTCTTTGATTTCAAAATCAAATTCACACAAAAATTCCAACCATCTAGCTTGCCTAGCATTTAAAGTTGGCTTATCAAACAAGTATTTCAGACCACAGTGGTCTGTCCTTAACTCAAATTTTCTTCCCATTAAGTAATGCCTCTACATCTTTAAGGCATGTACTATGGCTGCAAGTTCTATACCATGAGTAGCATAGTTCTTCTCATGCTCCTTCAACTTTCTTGACTCATAGCATATCACGTGGTTGTCTTGCATAAGAACTCCTCCAAGTCCTTGATTGCATGCATCGGTACACACCACAAAGTCTTTTTCTGGGTCTGCAATTTTCAAAATTTGTGAACTTGTAAGAAGATTCTTCAACCGTTGAAAACTTTTCTCACATCTTGGTGACCATTCAAACTTTATCCCCTTCTTTTGCAAAGAAGTGATCGGGTTTGCAACCCTGGAGAATCCTTCGATAAACCTCCTGTAGTAACCAGCAAGGCCCATAAAAGATCTCACATCAGTCACATTCCTTGGAGTTGGCCAATTCATAATGGCTTCAATCTTCTCAGGATCTACAGATATTCCTTCGTCGGAGATGATGTGACCCAAATAATGAGTTCTATCTTTATAAAAGTCACATTTGCTCAATTTTGCATATAGCTTATGCTCCCTTAGTAATTGCATTGTCATTCTCAAATGTTCTTCATGCTCTTCTTCATTCTTAGAATATATGAGAATGTCGTCTAGGAATACAAGAACAAACTTGTTCAAATACTTTCTAAAAACATTATTCATGAGACACATGAACGTAGCTGGTGCATTCGTGATACTGAATGGTACCACTACAAAATCATAGTGTCCATACCTCATTCTAAAGTCTATCTTATGAATATCTTCTTCTTTGATTCTTACCTGATGGTAACCAGAACTCAAGTCAATATTTGAAAATACCTTTGCTCCTCTCATTTGGTCAAAAAGGTCATAATTCGAGGCAATGGGTATTTGTTCTTTACAGTGACTTTGTTCAACTGCTTGTAGTCAATACATAACCTGATTTGTTCCATCTTTCTTTTTCACAAATAGGACAGGTGCTCCCCACGGGGACACACTTCACCTAATATATTTATTTTCCAGCAACTCTTGTAATTGCATTTTCAATTCTATCAATTCCAGTGTACTCATCCTATAGGGTGTCTTACACACTGGTGCCGCTCCTGGAACAACTTCAATTGTAAAGTCAATGTCTCTCTTTGGAGGGAGTCCTAGAATCTCATCAGGAAAAACATCCCTGAATTCTTCCAATACATGATAGTCCTCCAATTTGAGAGTTTCACTCTCTGCCGCCTCTAAAATGTGGGCTACATATAATTGACATCCCTTCCTACAGAACTTCTTCAACTGCATGGCTGAAACCTGTCTAACAGAAGTCACCTTTGGAATTCCTTTTACAACCCTCGAGTTTCCTTCTTCGTCCATGCATTCAAATGTCTTATTGTAGCAGTCAAGTTTAACCCTGTGTGCTTCTAACCAATCCATTCCAATAAGAATATCATAGGAACCCAGTGGTAAAATCTTCAGATCTGCATAAGTGAATAGCCAATCCATCTCTAATGGACATTTCTCTACTATTTCACTAACTTTTCTCTTGGTTCCAGTGGCTAGTTGAACTAACCATGATTTACTATGCTTTAATTTCTTGAAAGCACAAGTATCAACAATTCTAGGAGTGACATAACTGTGAGTAGATCCAATATCAATCAAAATAGAAACAGATTGCTTAGCAATCTTACCTTCAACTTCAACCACAGTTCATTGATGATCTGCTTGGCGGTTGTCTAGTGCTGCATAGATTCTAGGGATTGTCCTCGCCACTTGACCCACAATTTCAGCTCCTTGGATGTTGTGGACTTGATTTCCATTCAAATTCCGATGTGGACAATTCCTAAGCATGTGGTCTCCTCCACAAACCCAACATTGAAGTGGTTATCTTGGTTCCTTCAGATCTCTTGGCTTGTCTCCCATCATCCTAGTTGGCTTAGTCACAACCTGTGATTGTTGCCTTTGCTGATTCCGGAATTGAGGAGGCTTGAACCCCTTCTTCCTTTGATCAAACTTTTCATTTTTCCTATCCTTCCATGCCTTATGGAATTCTGGTTTGCTTCTGTTTTGATCAAAGTAATACTTGGCCTTTCTTACGGCCTCCTCTAGAGTTCGAGGTTCATCAAACTCAATTCTATCTTTATATGACTAGGGCAGTCCACTTAGGAAACACTGAATTTTCACCTTATCATCTCGAATATACCTGACATACCTCAATAGCTCCAAGAACTTGTTTTCATATTCTTCCATGGTCAATTGTCCCAATCTTAGCTCATGGAACTCTTTGATCTTATCGTCATAGTACCTATCAGAGAGGTACTTCTGCTTGAAGTATTTCTTGAACTGCTTCCACACAATCTTCCTTTCGTTGATCTTCTTCACTTACCCGATGTGTTCCCACCATGTAGATGCTCTTCCATTAAAGTTGAAGATGGAAACCCTTGCCTTCATATTTCCCGAGTAGTCTTGGACTTGGAAATAATTTCTCATCCCAAGAAGCCAAGCTTCAGCTTCTTGACCAGACTTTATCTCTCCATCAAATGTAGGAGGCTTCGCCTTCTTAAATTCCCCATGTGAATTGTTCTTGTAGTGCTTCTTCCTCTTACTTCTGTGAGATGAAGATCTTGAAACCTCAGTGGATTCTTCAGAGTCAGATGATTCATTAGAAGAGATTTCTGGAGTATAAGTTCGATCTGTAGAAACTGTTCTTGAGCTACTAGCCCTCTTACGGGAATTCCTTCTAGAGCTCCTCCCACCCCTTTCTGGATTTGATGTCTGATGCCTAGATTTTATTTTCCTTTGGATGTCTGTTAAACTCTGCAGCATGGTTTCATTCAACTGATTTTGTTCTTCCTAAGCTTTAATCATCCTTTCATTATCTTCTCTGCAACTTTGCAACTCCACCCTTGGGATTCTCATGGTGGCTGCAATACCTGGAGGAGTCTCTTGATTTATTCTCCCATTAGATTATGTTTCAGCATTTTCAACATGTATGTTCTCCCCCATGGCATCTGTCTCAGGCTCATAAAGATCATGTGCATCATCCATGATGTTGATTTTCTTGGCCCAACTAAGATCCAAAACTTTCCAACTGTACTATCTAGAGTGCTACTCTGATGTAACTGTGATTCTGCAAAATGTGTTTATCCACACAATTGCTAGCTGCATTACATTCTTAGGAATTCATAAATTACCTTCATGCACGTGGGAAAATATTATATTGACAATTTGTCAAATCATCTAATTTTCTCACAATCAATGACATATGAGGGTGGGGGAACAAAGGGGGTCAAGGAGGCTTGCCTTCCGTAATTATGGAGTTTTTCCGCAATTTTGGAAGACACTGGGAAATTCTTTCCACAGTTTTGGGGCGGCTTGTTGAGTGCTTCCTCAATTGCGGGGCGGTTTGTGGGGTGTTTCCACAGTTTCGAAGAAATTCGTCGAATGCTTCCGTAGTTGCGGAGCAATTCGCCGAATGCTTCCGCAGTTGCGGAGCAATTCACCGAACGCTTCCACAGTTGTGGATCAATTCACCGAATGCTTCCGCAAATGCGGGGTGTCTTCCCGAACTCTTCTACGTTGCGAAACGATTCACGGAATCCTTGCACAGTTTTGGGACGACTTCCCAAACTCTTCGGCGTTGCGGAACGATTCGCGGAATCCTTCCGCAATTGTGGGGTGACTTCCCGAACTCTTTCGCGTTGCGGAATGATTCGTGGAATCCTTCTGCAGCTGCGGGACGATTCATCGAATTCTTCCACAGTTGCGGGACGACTCGCCAATGTCTTCCGTAGTTGCGGCACGACTCGTCGAAGTCTTCTGCAGTTACGCGACGACTCGCTGAAGTCTTCCGCATTTGCGGGACGACTCACCGAAGTCTTCCGCAGTTGCAGGACGTCTCGCTGAAGTCTTCCGCAGTTTCGGAAGAGAATTCCTTCCAAAAATTTCCTTTCGACGACGAACACTTAGAAAATTTTTCTGTTGTTTCGGAGAAGTTCACCGAATTCTTCCGCATTGTGGAACAACTCGCAGAATCCTTCCGCAGTTTTGAGACAACTTCCCAAATTCTTCCGTGTTGCGAAACGATTCGCGGAATCCTTCTGCAGTTTCGGGACGACTTCCTGAATTCTTCCCGAAACAGACTTAAACAAAAATTTTCAAAAACACTTAAAACAATTTCCGAGTTCTTCTTTCCTTCTTCCTGTGATGACTGTAATTGGATTTGGCCCATAGAAGTCCAATGCTGCAACCAGCAGCTCTGATACCAAAATGTAATGTCCCCTCCTATCATACCAGCATGATAGAGAGGATCGTGATGCTAAATCCGGGCATCTAACCCCATAAAATTTTAACTCAGCATTCACATAATATAAAAGACATATGGAATGTATGATTATAACAATAACACAACGGAAAATAATATCAATAACACATCCATCATACATTCAAGATATGTGTGATAGCCATTAAATAAAGACATTGTAGAATTTATAAAAGAGAATGCTTATCTTAAAAAATTAGTCCCAAGCAACTGGCTATGCAACTACAATGTTCCACCCAACCATAGGTCAGCTGTGCTTATCAACCTCTTGATACAACCGCCACCCCCGAGCTGGGCATGGTTACTACAAGGAACCAGGGAACAACAGACTCACACATAGCCAAGCATACACCAAGATGAGCCAAGCCAATCTACAATTGGGTTTATCAGGCTACTAGGAAATGGAAAGGAAGAGTGGCTAAGCTAGTGAGCTCAAGCACAAAGCCAGAGGCAACCTTACAAGATCTATCTAGCTTGGCACCCACAATACCTACACACCAAGCACAAACAAGTATTCTTTTCACTGCTATACAGTCACTCAAGCCATACCTTCCCCATCTAGTGCTCTCAGGGTGTGCATAGAAGAGTAGCCAAAGCCCTCTTGATCTTCTTGAGAGGATATCTTCCCCCACTACGTTTATCAAGCCAATTTTTTCCACTACCACCACAAGTTTCTTGCTCACAGATTCAAACCAAAATAGGGATGCACTTAACAGCAAAACCACAATGGCTGGGCATGAGGAAAAACGTTTGCATAGTGATAAGCATGAAAATGATTCCCTAAGCTTCAGAAAAATATGGGAAGGCTAAAAATGAACAATGGAGGTTTGGGAAAACCCCAGGAAGTAGAAATCGTTTTTAGAAAAACGTCCATGGGCATTTTGGGGAGAAAACGACCTCCATAATAGTCCCAAATCATGGTCCTACTCTCCCAGCTGCTGTATAATGCACAAACAAGCTTCCAGGCATAAAAAATGCAGTAAAAAGGGTGAAAAACATGATGAGAAAAGACCCAGTAGTTGAGACTGCATGAGAGAGGAAAGACTGACTGTTCAGAATGGATTTGGGCACCATTTCGTGGGTGTTTTCTTACCCAAGGAGAAAAAATACGATTTTCCAGGTTGATGGCTTGCCCATACACGAAATTGGCTGCCATACCTCTTCATTCCCAAGGCATTAACTACCTCAACCAATTTCTTGAAGAATTAAATGATTGGGTCCATAACCCAAAATGGGTAGTTGGTGGTTTATGGGTTTTCTCATTGACACATGGATTAACACCATTGGCCCAAGGGTTTGAATAATTTTCCTCCCTATTCCTTGTAGAATCATACCCCATCTCTTTGTTGCATTGCATAGCTAGTTGTGGGTATCATCATTAAAATTCGTATTTACATGATGTCTTATTTACATTGTGTCTATCTAGCACAAGAACCATAGGCATCTATTTTTAATTGCCGATACATGAAACGCTAAATCAATGGTGGGGCCTTGGCCTTGAGCTCCTCATCATGATTAAATTACAATATTTACATCATTTACGATTTAATAGAAAAGGGGTCAAAATGGGGACATTACATTCCCCTCCCCTTACATTAGCACTATCCTCATTGCTCATCAAAATTGAACAAAAATGGATATGCCACCCTCATGACATCCTCCAGCTCCCATGTAGCCTCATCGGGACCGTAGTGCTTCCATTGCACCTTTACCTGTCCGATGGCTCGGTTCCAGAGCAATGTTACCTTCTTGTATAGGATGCGCAATGGATCGGTTTGGAATTCTCCCTCGGGTTCTACCTGGATCACATCCCAATTAATCACACGGTTAGGATCATGTACATATTTCTTAAGCAAAGAGACATGAAAAACATTCTGAGCTTTAGTGCTAACAGGCAATGCAAGTCTATATACAACTGGCCCTATTCTTTCAAGCACTTCAAATGGCCCACAATATCTAGGTGATAACTTGGCACAACTCCCAAGCTTCAAGGAACTCTACCTTGATTTAACTCTAAGATATACATGATCCCCAACATTGAATTCCCTATGGATCTTATGCTTATCTGCATAGCTTTTCTGTCTATCCTAGGCTGTTTTTAAATTCTGTCTAATCTTTGCAACCCCTTGTTTCATTTCCTTAAGCAATTCTGGCCCAAGTAAAATTCTGTTTACTGGATTGTCCCAAGTCACTGGTGTCCTACATCTTCTGCCGTATAAAGCCTCATAAGGACTCATTCCCAACGATGCTTGTTGCCCATTGTTATATGCAAATTCTACCAAGTGTAGATAATCCTCCCACTTGGATGGTTTGTCCATTACATACATGCGGAGCATGTCTTCAAGCACCCGATTTACTCTTTCTGTTTGCCCGTCTGTTTGAGGATGGTACGCGGTGCTAAAGCTTAGTTGTGTACCCAAATCTACAAAGAGACCTTTCCAAAAATTGGAAGTGAACTTGGTATCCCTGTCAGAAAGTATTGCCTTAGGCAACCCATTTAATATGAAAATTTTCTTCATGAAAATATTTGCAATGGCATCGGCTTTATGTGTGGACTTAACCGGTATAAAATGTGATACCTTTGTTAACTTGTCCACCACAACCAAGATGGAATCATGTTGTCTCACAGTCATTGGCAATCATGTAATAAAGTCCATGGATATTACTTCCCATTTCCATTCTGGAATTGGCACTGGGAGCAATAAACTTGCGGGGTGTTGGTGTTCACTCTTCACCTGCTGACATTCCATGCACTTAGAAATGTATTCAACGACATCCTTCTTCATCCCTAGCCAGAAATAATATTTTGTTGTTATAGCAATTGTTTTCTAATATCCTGGGTGACCATAGTATGGAGCTTTATGTATTTCATCCATAACGATCCTCCTCAAATCTGCCACATTGGGAATATAGACTCTATTTTTATAGGTAAGAAGTCCGTCTTCCTCCAAATGATAACCCTCATACTTCTTGCCAAGGTTTTGCTGCTGCAATTTTCCCTTTATTTGTACGTACACTTCATCCTCAACAATATCGTTAACAATCTGCTGCTTCAAATCTGATTGGCAAGTACTAAGTGCTGCCACATACATTTCATGTACCTTCTTGCTGAGTGCATCAGCCACCTTGTTTTCTTTCCCTTTTATGTGTTTGATTTCAAAATCAAATTCACACAAAAATTTCAACCATCTAGCTTGCCTAGCATTTAAAGTTGGCTGATCAAACAAGTATTTCAGACCACAATGGTCTATCCTTAACCCAAATTTTCATCCCATTAAGTAATGCCTCCACATCTTTAAGGCATGTACTATGGCTGCAAGTTCTATATCATGAGTAGCATAGTTCTTCCTGTAGCTAGGGTTTTACCCCTAGCTTGTGCCAATGAGCACCTACTAAGGAGAATGGACTCCTTAGTAGCAGTTCAGTATATTAAACTAATTAAGCTAAAACAACAATTAAATTACTTCTAAAATATTGCATGAAACATAAACATCAAATGAAAAGAATGACTTTTTCTATTAATGTTACCTTGAGTGTCAAGGTTTGATGAAGCCCTTTGCAGTGTCCAAGAGGATGCTCCAAGCTTCAAGATGCTCCTTCTCCTTCTCCAATGATGGGAATGGGCCAAAAGGTGGCTCTCAAGGTGAAAATAGTTCAAAGGTGAACTAGGGTTTCGAGAGAGATTTTGGCAGAGTAAGGGTGCTTGTGATTGTGGATATGGAATAAGGGATCTCCATCACCTATTTATAGTTTTTTGGTGGTGGAGTGCTGACCCATGGTTTTAGGAAACACATGGTTTTGTGCAGCTGTATAGGGTTTTTTTCTCCTTTTCCTCATTATTTTATATTTTTTATTCCCTTTTTAGGGGATTTTTGCTATTTTTGGAGGAAAAGGGGGTTTTTTAGCCTTTTTTAGGCTATTTTGAGGGTTTTTTGGCCTTTTGGAGGCATTTTAGGCCTTTTGGAGGCTTTTTAATGGGTTTTTTGGGATTTTTAATGGAAATATGGTAGGAAAATGGACAAATGAGCCATATAATGTGGTAGATGAGGTAGTGAACACTTTTTGGGTGTTAACAGATTGCCCCCTGATGTGCGAGGGCAGGAGCTCATCGTATGGCCGATGGACATCATAAGTCGTGAATGGTTTTCCTGGGTATGGAGAGAAGAGAAGAAACAAACTGAAGCCCGGAACAACGATCCCGAACAACTGCAAGAACTAAAAGTACATAACCTCAATAAGGGATGAGGAATCATCTGATCATATGGACGAGGCGGGCATTCCCATGCTCGTATCAGGATATAACATAATAACAACAATGGGGTCCAAAAAATGGGGACCTGAAATATACATGACCTCAAAAACTGAATGAGGAATAATCTCAATATATGGACGAGGCGGGCATACCCATGCTCGTATCAAGATACATAAACATAACTGTGAGGCCCGAAAAGGGGGACCTGTAAGATACATGACCACTGTGTACATCATAAGAGTCCAGAGGGGACGCCAAATCTGGGACATACTGCTGAGCTGATCATGAGGTAACTGAAGAACTGGTGCACCGGAATATCAACAGTGCTGCTGAATGTGGTACCAAAGGGGCTGATGAGCTGCTGGATCAGAGTGACAAGAGGTACACTCTCAATGGTACACTGAACTGGAACTGAAACTGGGTACTCAAGGAAGCATGTAACTGGATGGCTTCCGAATACAAACGCCAATGCAGCCCGGACATCCACAGGAACATATAACTGGCCGTTCCGAAGTGACTCACCAATGTGCTAGAGTCGGGGGAAATCCGGGGTCTTCGACAAACAATGATGGGATATAATCCTACGCGATCCTCAACGATGCGGTCAAGGTGCTGAAGTTGAGCATGTGAGGAACAACCACTCAGAGAGGCAATGATGACTCCTCTCAGAATGATCCGTAGGCACTTACCACAGATGGTGATAAGTCCAAGGCGTAGGGACCTCTGGGCCTATCCTCTGGAATAGAGGAGCTGTCGTCGACAGAGGGAGACCTGCAACTATCAAAGCAATGATGTTTCCTTGACAGGAGCGCGAGGTTCAGAACCGAAATGGAATAGTACTGATGGCAGGACTGACCAAACTGTGGGGGGAAAACTGGGCAAGTAGAGTAGGTGGACTCAAACTTCCTTTGTTCAGAGTATGATAATGGGAATGATCTGGCAGCATATGAAACTGACTGAGGGGAAAGGGATCATAGCTGTAATGGATCTGGGAGGGTAACGGGGCTGAGGGAGACTCAAGCTGTGGTAAAATGGCAGGAGACTGCAGAATACTCTGAACAAAGGCGACCTGATTGGGGGTGCTGCCGAGGTGATAGATCAAAGTGCCAAGAGGCACGGGGGAAAACTTCTTCATGGGTTAAGGAACTAGAAGAAGTGTGTGTAAAATGGTACTGTCGTGTGGATTTTACGAGCCCAGGACAGTTCATGCTCGTGGTTGCTTTCAATTTTAAGGAGTCTGAAAGCGATAAGAAGACTCTGAAGTGATGGAATGGTACTGTCGTGTGGATTTAACGAGCCCAGGACAGCGCATGCTCGTGGTTGCTTTCAATTTTAGAGAGTCTGAAAGCAAATAAGAAGACTCCAGGGGGTTGCTTTTTCGTAGATTTAGTCTCCAAGGCCCAAAGAAGCATAAAAGGATGCAATGAAGAACTCTTCTAGCCGGTGTGACTAGAGTATTCCTTTTTCGTAATTAGTCTACCAGGTCCGGAAAAGGGTTAAACTTATACCAGATAGACGCCCTTTCAGGTACTTTAGCGAGCATGAAAGGAAGCAAGATTGCTCGGCGATCTTTTCATTCTTTTAGGAGTCAGAAAAGAGCTTAACGGAAACTCCCTAAGTGCCTTTTTCGTAAAGGACTTGTCCGGCCCGAAAAAGGGATAAAATTATACCGAACAAAAGGAATGGCCAGGCAAGGAGGAAGTGTTCAATCAAGGATCAATAATGGTGACCAAGAACGAGGGTGTTGGGGAACACTGGTGGACCTCCTTGCGGGGTAGATGAAATGGTGGAAAAATAACGAAACATTTGCAGTATGACAGGAGTGAATGGCTCATGTAAAAATGTGAAACAATCCGATGGCGGCCGATGTGGCGCGCAAAGCGAGGCAGCAAGGTGTCGGGACACAATGTTGAAATTGTACCAAGTGAGAGCGAGAAATGATCTCAAGCATCATCACGAGCTCGAAAAAATGAATCCGGCGATATAAAGAGTGTCAAAAATGGGTAACGGCTGATGTGGCACGTGCACCGAGGCAACGAGGGCATTTTGGAAAAATACCCGAAAGATCGGGGGGTGAGAGCGAGAAATGATCTCAAGCATCATCACCAGCTCGGAAAAATGAATCCGATGATATAAAACATGTGAAAAACGGAGAACGGCCGATGTGGCACGCAAACCGAGGGGACAAGGTGTCATGTCACGATGTCAATAAAGGTTCTGGTGAGAGCGAGAAATGATCTCAAGCATCATCACGGGCACGGAAATATGAATCCGGCAGTGCAAATGGTGCAAAAAATGGAGGTTATAAGGATTCCGGAATGGTCAAAGGAAAGAACTAGGTGTATAAAATCAAATATACAAGTGATATGTGACCTCAAAAATGGTTGAGATCACAAGTGTGAAAAAGTGAGCAGGGTTAATGACTTGCCCCCATGCTATGTGCATGGGGTTTGTGATTATGGGTCACATATGTGTGGGTTGGAACAATGGGTTCATCGACGTGCTGAGATAGATGTGATGGGGAAGGTTCAAAATGATTGATCATGCCCCCTATCCCAGGGTCGAGGGAATCTATTATGCCCCTTGACTCAGAGGTGTCAAGGTGGTGCTCTATAATGGTGGGGTCAAGCCTGGGCATTTCGGTATAGGACCAGGAAAAGACATCACGGAATTCTCGGAAAAGGTTTATGTAGTCCTCAATCTCTTGTTTACTGCAGAATGCTCCTAAAGTGATGAGTTCAGGGGCATGTCCTGGGGCAGCGATATCAACTTGGATGACAGGTGAGATGTTGGCCATGTTACCTTCCTCGAAGGCGTCAGGAGCAGGAATAGGGTCCTTAAACCAGTCGACCTTGGTGGGAAGGAAGTCTTTGGATTCAACCGCGTATTGGGAAGCGGAGGTAGAGGAAGACGCTTCTAGAATGAAGTAGGAACGATGATGCATATCATCCCAGGGATAGTCCGGGGCGGTAAGGGCCTCAAGAATCTCCTCATCAGTACGGAAAGTGTGCGTCGTCAAATCGGTTAACGAGGGGATAGTGGTTGAAGTAGTGGTGGAAGAGATCATATAGATGGTATTAACCTCTCCGGAAGGTGAAGAGTCTGGGGGTTAGATCTCCTCAATAGTAGGTGGTGCCGTCTCAAGATCCAGATTGTTCATCTCATAGAGAGCCGCTCTGTAATCCGGGAGATCGGGACAATGATGTGAATAGTGCCCGTAAATACCGCAGATGGCGCAGGAGTGGTTGGTACGTAGGGACTTATCTTTAGGCTTAGGAGTGGGGTTTAGTTCGACAGTTGGGATGTTAGGGTCATCATCGAGCATTTGCATGTGCTTCTGCAATGCGGGTAACTGTGGGCATTGGTGGGTCGCATGGGCCAACTCGTCACACAGCGAGCATTTGGGAGGAGCACGAAACACTGGAGGGTTCTTGACTGTCTTTGGAGGTGGTACGGTAGTGTAAGGTTGGGGACCTCTGCCCCCAGTGGGTTTGGGAGTAGGAGGAGGTGTCGTGGAGGACGAAGGGGTAGAGACACCGGGAGGTGGCTGAGTGGTAGTAGCCATGGGTTGCACCGGCTAGAGGACGACATCTGGTGTCGGCGGGCGAACGGGAGGCGAAAGATACCATACAGGTAATCCCAATGTTAACCCAGGAAGGCTAAGGGTAGCCATGACCGGGGCGCTTACTACTCCCGATGGAGGGACTAGGAAGGGGATCGTATGGATCGGTGTAACACCAATGTGGCTAGGTACCAGTGGTGGTTTTGGCAACAAGGGTGGTTGAGTGTTAGGTGGTAGGTTGTCGTGGGACAAGGTACATAAATCAGACATTTCGGGCGTAGATGACGGCGGAGGAATGGATTGAAAGGTGGAGGTCATCGGCGCATCTGAGTAGACTCCAGGCCCCGTAGAGGAAACAAACGAGGTGGTGGCAGGAGAAACAGGTTGTTCAACCATGGGGAGAACATTTTCCGGTGCCGCCGGAGCACTGGGATCATAGTAGGTGAGCTGGTCAATCTTAACCATGCGTCCTTCATGGGGGAACATCATGGTGCGAAAGACAGAAGAGGCAACCGCCCGCATGGCATACATGTAGCTGCGTCCAAGTAGAAGGTTGTAATCCAATTGGGCATTGATTACCTCTATGTCAATAAGGACTGTTTTACCACCTAACTGGACTGGAACGTTGGGTAGAAGGCCTTGGGGCTGGGCCGAACGACCGTCGTAGGCACATAATGCAGTGGTGGACTGCTGGAGAGGAGGGGATCCTAGCTTCTGCCATACAAATGTAGACATAACGCATGTGGAGGCACCCTCATCGATGATGCACCGATGGATGACAAGATTCCTAACGGAGACAGTAACTTGGAATGCTAAGCTGGAAGGTAGGCGTGGTTCAGACTGGTCTGAATCAAACGCCATCAAATGCGAATCAGTTGGGTAAATCCCCCCAATGGCGGAAAGTAAAGTCTTGCGCTGGGAAGGGCAGTTCTTCAAGACTTCTAACGCAGACATGGCTGCGGGAGATTGGGCTAGGTCGTCTACGATGTTGTAGTTTGACGCAGCGCGCGCGTTAGGGTTATTGTTGATTCGGCGAAGTGGGAAACGAGGTGCTTTCGCAGCGCCGTCTATGGGAGGCGGAGGTATACGTAACGCCTGATCGGTGGGATGGGCGTTAGTAGGTTTATCCGTGGGAGTGGCTTCAGAGGTGGAGCCATATTGGTTCCGACGGGTCTGTAGGTTGACGTCAGCAGATGACATCATCAGCAAGTGGTGGGTACCTGAGTCAAACATGGGTTGATCAGGAGCAGCGTAAGTGATTTGTTGTTGTTGGGGCGCATTGGCTTGATGGGGAGCCAACGGCTGAGTGTTCACTACGCCTTGGGTCGGTAGGGGGTTTTGCAGCACTAAAGGGGGTTGTTGAGGTTGGGGGGGGTTGGGTGGCGCTTGGGGAGCCGCATGCCCTTGGCGATGGGCCTCGTCAACCCAGAGTTGCCGAGCTCGCTCCAAGTGTGGGCAAGCATGGGTATAGTGTCCATAGACCCCACAAATAGAACAAGGGTGGTTCGTTCACAAATTGGCGTTTTTAGCCTGCTTGGGCGGGCGATCAGGGTTTTGATTAGCGGGGGCCGCGTTGTTGTTGTCGGGGGGATTCGCCGGTTGCCCAGCTTGGTCTGCAGGTTGGTTGTTCCCCCGATTACGGCCCTTGCCGCGGTTTTGTTGGCCCTGGTTTCGTTGGTTATTCTGGTTTTGCTGCGGGTTCTGTTGGGCGTAAACTTGCCCTTGGGCAGCAGGTGGATTTTGAGGTTGCGCAGGTGCTGGAGCAGGCTGCGGAGGATGATAAGTAGGTTGAGGCTGAGCAGGTGCAGCAACTTGAGGGGGTTGCTGATAGGACTGCGGAGCAGGTTGTGGATGTGCCGCAGGGGCTGCCTGTGGCGGATAATATGCTGGTGGGGCTGGTGAAGGCGCAGGAGCTGAGGCAGCCTGCTGATGGTAGTAAGGCTGAGGGGCGACTGGAGGTGCATAAGCAGGAGTTGCATACCCAAAGCACTGCGGTGGGCATGAGGGTCCATGGGAATGGTGATGTGTCATAGGAGCATACGAGTTGGTTGCTCCAGACTGTGAAGTAGCCCGCGATTGGTCGGGGCCAGGGGTAGGACGTGCTATAGAAAATGGTTGGGGATGCGAAGAAACACGGCCAATGATACCATCGGCAGCGTGGGATGCCCCCGGCGCATCGTGATGGGAGGACTCGCCGCGAGGGGCGTCAGGTATAATGGTATAAAGGTAACCCGATTGGGCGTAAATGAGGTCGAACTGTTGAGCCTTAAGGATGGCTTCTTCTTCAGACTGGGGTCTTTCTGAGGCCACATCCTTAGCGATAACCGGGAGAAGGGATTTGAGGAACCAATCTAGGAAGATACGGTCGTCAAGTTTGATCTTGCATAAGCTACGGCGTCGACGCCACTCATGGATGTGGTCCGTGATATGTGTAGCCGTGTTTTGTCTACAAGATAGAAGGATCTCAACGCCCGCGTCATAGCGGACAGGCAACTGGAAGAACTGCAGGAAGGTCGAGGCCAGGGAAGCAAAGGTGGCATGGGTCCCATGAGGTTGCTCGATATACCACTTGGCTGCAGAGCCAGTGAAGGTGCGCTGTAAGAGACGGAGGCGAACAGAGTCATCCACGATGGAGTTAGAGGAACACCATAGGTGGAAAGACATGATATGGTTTTGTGGGTCCTCACCGGCCTTGCCCTCGAATTTAGGGATGTCAGAGGGTAGTTTGGTAGGCATATGAGGCCACATAGGGTCGTGCCGAATAGGATCGTTGGTCAATCTGGCCAGGTCAGGTAGGTTGAGGCTAGCCATGAACGGCAAACTGGAAGAAGGCTGTGACACAGTAGTGCTGTGGACCAAGTTGGGGCCAGTGCCCCCAAGTGGAGGGACAAGATGTGAGGTGGTGCCCCCAAGTGGGGGGACTGAGGTAGTGAAGGATGGTCCAGCACCACCATTGGTAGTGTGAGCCACTGATGTAGTGGGGATGGGTATTCCCGCTGTGGGTATAGGTACCGTGAGGGGAACGGTAGATGGTTGCCCCATGGAGGGCATACCAAAAACAGGTGTAGTAACTGGTGTGGTGGTGGATGTGCCACCAATGGTCCCTATGACAAACGGAGTGGAATTCGTGCCAGCCATGGGGCTAGTAGGGGAGTATAAATAGGGTTCTCAGACTCTTCGTTAGAATCAGAGGTAAAGTAAGGTGCGTCACTATCTGGTGACGGAGGCCTACGTCGCTGACGAGTGGAGTCAAGTGACAAGGCTCTAGATCTGTGATGAGTGGTATCAACGGACAATGATCGGAATCTATGACGAGTGGTGTCGAGAGAACCGTGCTGTGGGGGCTCGCCCCTGAGGCGCCGAGAATGTCTCGGGGACTCAATGGTGACAGGTGGTGTCTAATCTCTGTGGGTTGAGGTGAGTATAAAAACAGCTCAAAAAATCCTAATGCAACCGTGTGTGCAGAAGGAGAGCTAAAAAGCAAGGCACTCAGGCCAACAACCAACTCAAAACACCCACTGTAACAGTTGTGCTACAATAGGTGGAGTGTCAACAAAGATGGTCAGAATACCAACAAGCAGCAGGTTTCCTAAAAAGAAAAAATGGTGGACTCACTAGACCAAAGGGAGGTAAAGGAGCATGCAAACACCTAACTAAAAGTATTCTGACTCAACTAAACATATCCTCTGCAAGGTGATGAAATCCAAGTCAGACAATATGAGTAGGAAAGCCAAGTGGCTATGATATCCCCCTACCGGGAGGGATACTGGGTAGTCAATCCTAGAAGAATGGCAACTAAGATACCCCGTTCATGACACATCCAGAAAGGTGAATCTGCCGTTTAGTTCGTTGACCGCAATACCCCTATACAGGGATATCCCGCGAACCACGAAAGGTAGCCCTTCGGTTACTGAATGGAGTGCGGTATTCCACTCAGGCCTCCGGAACCAGTCTCCCGACTTCAACCCTCCTAAGGGAGAGGCCCTCTGATAAACTGGTCGTGACCGTGCCAAAAAGTACTAGGGGATTTTGGTTCCCTATTTGGACAACAACTATGTCTCAAGTGAAAGTGACCGAGGGGTGTTATTGGAAGCCTATCCCCCCGACCCTACCTAACTACCATGATTCTTTTGTGTTCCCCAAGTGGGGTTAGAATGTTGGTTTAGTTAGGTACTTTTTAAGGCTCACTTGATTTATGTGACAGAGTGTGTGCTCGTGAGGTGTTGAACCCAAAAATAGAAGTGCCACAAGGGGGGCAACTTCCAATCTATCAATAATATGGAAATTGAAAGTTTAACTTGCAAAATTTTCTGAATTTAAAAAACACTAAAATTTTTTAAAAGAATTCTGTAAAGGGAACAGAAATTATATTGCAGAAAGGCTGGTAAGGTAGTGAGGCTGCAGGTGGGACAGGGGGCTGTTCAGATGTAGAAAATATTGCAGCAAAAGGGGCTGGGCTCAAAACAGGAAAAGAGCAGAAATCAGACCGCGGGTCTGTGGCGAATTGGAACAGGCCGACCGCGGGTTTAAGGGAAACAGCGGCGGTCAGGTCGCGGCTATCGGGCCAACAGAGGTAGGCGGGACGCAGGAAATAGGGAAAAAGACGCAGTCGGGTCGCGGCAGAAGGGATAATAGGCGCAGTCGGGATGCACGAAAGAGGCAGAAAGCCGCAGTCGCGACGCGGGAAAAAGGCCGACAGGCGCAGTCAGATCGCGGCAAACAGGCTGATTAGCCACGGTCGGATCGCAGGTAACAGACTTGAATCCGCCGGCAGGGCGTCGGAAGCAGTCTGAGAGCCGCGGTCGGATCGCAGGTAAAGGCCTGAAAGGCGCGGTCGGGACGCGACTGCAGAGGGAAAAAAACGCGGTATGCGGCGGCCGAAAGGGACAGCCGAAAGGAAAAATTTAAAAAAAAAAAAAAACGGAAACCAGAAATTCGAAAACTAGGGGAGTCGCCAAAACTGTAGCTAGGGTTTTACCCCTAGCTTGTGCCAATGAGCACCTACTAAGGAGAATGGACTCCTTAGTAGCAGTTCAGTATATTAAACTAATTAAGCTAAAACAACAATTAAATTACTTCTAAAATATTGCATGAAACATAAACATCAAATGAAAAGAATGACTTTTTCTATTAATGTTACCTTGAGTGTCAAGGTTTGATGAAGCCCTTTGCAGTGTCCAAGAGGATGCTCCAAGCTTCAAGATGCTCCTTCTCCTTCTCCAATGATGGGAATGGGCCAAAAGGTGGCTCTCAAGGTGAAAATAGTTCAAAGGTGAACTAGGGTTTCGAGAGAGATTTTGGCAGAGTAAGGGTGCTTGTGATTGTGGATATGGAATAAGGGATCTCCATCACCTATTTATAGTTTTTTGGTGGTGGAGTGCTGACCCATGGTTTTAGGAAACACATGGTTTTGTGCAGCTGTATAGGGTTTTTTTCTCCTTTTCCTCATTATTTTATATTTTTTATTCCCTTTTTAGGGGATTTTTGCTATTTTTGGAGGAAAAGGGGGTTTTTTAGCCTTTTTTAGGCTATTTTGAGGGTTTTTTGGCCTTTTGGAGGCATTTTAGGCCTTTTGGAGGCTTTTTAATGGGTTTTTTTGGGATTTTTAATGAAAATATGGTAGGAAAATGGACAAATGAGCCATATAATGTGGTAGATGAGGTAGTGAACACTTTTTGGGTGTTAACACTTCCCATGCTCCTTCAACTTTCCTGACTCATAGCATATCACATGGTTGTCTTGCATAAGAACTCCTCCAAGTCCTTGATTGCTTGCATCGATACACACCACAAAGTCTTTTTCTGGGTCTGCAATTTTCAAAATTGGTGCACTTGTAAGAAGATTCTTCAACCGTTGAAAACTTTCCTCACATCTTCGTGACCATTGAAACTTTATCCCCTTCTTTTGCAAAGAAGTGATCGGGTTTGCAACCCTGGAGAATCCTTCAATAAATCTCCTGTAGTAAAAAGCAAGGCCCATAAAAGATCTCACATCAGTCAAATTCCTTGGAGTTGGCCAATTCATAATGGCTTCAATCTTCTGAGGATCTACAGATATTTCTTCGTCGGAGATAATGTGACCCAAATAATGAATTCTATCTTTATAAAAGTCACATTTGCTCAATTTTGCATACAGCTTATGCTCCCTTAGTAATTGCATTGTCATTCTCAAATGTTCTTTATGCTCTTCTTCATTCTTAGAATATATGAGAATGTCGTCTAGGAATACAAGAACAATCTTGTCCAAATACTTGCTAAAAACATTATTTTTGAGACACATGAATGTAGCTGGTGCATTCGTGAGACCGAATGGTACCACTACAAACTCATAGTGTCCATACCTCGTTCTAAAGGCTGTCTTATGAATATCTTCTTCTTTGATTCTTACCTGATGGTAACCAGACCTCAAGTCAATCTTTGAAAATACCTTTGCTCCTCTCATTTGGTCAAAAAGGTCATCAATTCGGGGCAATGGGTATTTGTTCTTTACAGTGACTTTGTTCAACTGCCTGTAGTCAATACATAACCTAAGTGTTCCATCTTTCTTTTTCACAAATAGGACAGGTGCTCCCCACTGGGACACACTTCGCCTAATATATTTCTTTTCCAGCAACTCTTGTAATTGCATTTTCAATTCTAGCAATTCCAGTGTACTCATCCTATAGGGTGTCTTAGACATTGGTGCTTCTCCTGGCACAAGTTCGATTGTAAATTCAATGTCTCTCTTTGGAGGGAGTCCTGGAATCTCATCAGGAAAAACATCCCTGAATTCTTGCAATACATGATAGTCTTCCAATTTGAGAGTTTCACTCTCTGCTGCCTCTAAAATGTGGGATGCATATAATTGACATCCCTTCCTACAAAACTTTTTCAACTGCATGGCTGAAACCTGTCTAACAGAAGTCACCTTTGGAATGCCTTTTACAACCCTCGGTTTTCCTTCTTCGTCCATGCATTCAAATGTCTTATTGTAGCAGTCAAGTTTAACCTTGTGTGCTTCTAACCAATCCATTCCAATGAGAATATCATAGGAACCCAGTCGTAAAATATTCAGATTGGCATAACTGAATAGCCCATCCATCTCTAATGGAAATTTCTCTATTATTTCACTAACTTTTCTCTTGGTTCCAGTGGCTAGTTGAACTAACCATGATTTACTATGCTCTAATTTCTTGAAAGCAGATATCTCAACAATTCTAGGAGTGACATAACTGTGAGTAGATCCAATATCAATCAAAATAGAAATAGATTGCTTAGAAATCTTACCTTCAACTTCAACCACAGTTGATTGATGATCTGCTTGGCGGTTGTCTAGTGTTGCATAGATTCTAGGGATTGTCCTTGCTACTTGACCCACAGTTTCAGCTCCTTGGATGTTGTGGACTTGATTTGCATTCCCATTCCAATGTGGACAGTTCTTAATCATGTGGTCTCCTCCACAACCCCAACATTGAAGTGGTTCTCTTGGTTCCTTTGGATTTCTTGGCTTGTCTCCCATCATTTTAGTTGGCTTAGTCACAACCTGTGATGGTTGCCTTTGCTGATTCTGGAATTGAGGAGGCTTGAACCCCTTCTTCCTTCGATCAAACTTTTTGTTTTTCCTATCCTTCCATGCCTTATGGAATTCTGGTTTGCTTCTGTTTTGATCAAAGCAATACTTGGCCTTTCTTATGGCCTCCTCTAGAGTTCAAGGTTCATCAAACTCAATTCTATCTTTATATGACTGGGGCAGTCCACTTAGGAAACGCTGAATTTTTACCTTATCATCTCGAATATACCTGACATACCTCAACAGCTCCAAGAACTTGTTTGCATATTCTTCCATGGTCAATTGTCCCAATCTCAACTCATGGAACTCTTTGATCTTATCATCATAGTACCTATCAGAGAGGTACTTCTGCTTGAAGTATTTCTTGAACTGCTTCCACACAATCTTCCTTTCGTTGATCTTCTTCACTTGCCCGATGTGTTCCCACCATATAGATGCTCTTCCATTCAAGTTGAAGATGGAAACCCTTGCCTTCATATTTCCCGAGTAGTCTTGGACTTGGAAATACTTTCTCATCCCAAGAAGCCAAGCTTTAGCTTCTTGACCAGACTTTATCTCTCCATCAAATGTAGGAGGTTTCACCTTCTTAAATTCCCCGTGTGAATTGTTCTTGTAGTGCTTCTTCCTCTTACTTCTATGAGATGAAGATCTTGAACCCTCAGTGGATTCTTCAGAGTCAGATGATTCATTAGAAGAGATTTCTGGAGTATAGGTTCGGTCTGTAGAAACTCTTCTTGAGCTACTAGCCCTCTTATGGCAATTCTTTCTAGAGCTACTCCCACCCCTTTCTAGATTTGATGTCTGATGCCCAGAGTTTATTTGCCTATGGATGTCTGTTAAACTCTACAGCATGGCTCCATTCAACTGATTTTGTTCTTCTTGAGCTTTAATTATCCTTTAATTATATTCTCTACAACTTTGCAACTCCACCCTTAGGCTTCTCATGGTGGCTGCAATACTTGGAGGAGTCTCTTGATTTCTTCTCCCATTAGATTCTGTTTCAGCATTTTCAACATGTATGTCCTCCCCCATGGCATCTGTCTCAGGCTCATAGGGATCATGTGCATCATCCATGATGTTGATTTTCTTTCCCCAACCAAGATCCAAAACTTTCCAACTGTACTATCTAGAGTGCTACTCTGATGTAACTGTGATTCTGCAAAATGTGTTTATCCACACAATCGTTAGCTGCATTACATTCTCAGGAATTCATAAATTACCTTCATGCACGTGGAAAAATATTATATTGACAATTTGTTAAATCATCTATTTTTCTCACAATCAATGACATATGAAGGTGGGGGAACAAAGGGGGTCAAGGGGGCTTGCCTTCCGCAATTATGGAGTTCTTCCGCAATTTTGGAAGACACTGGAAAATTCTTTCCATAGTTTCGGGGCAGTTTGCTGAGTGCTTCCGCAATTGCGGGGCAGTTTACATGGTGTTTTCGCTGTTTCGGAGCAATTCACCGAATGCTTCCACAGTTGCGGAGCAATTTGCCAAATGCTTCCGCAGTTGCGGAGCAATTCGCTGAACGCTTCCGCAGTTGTGGAGCAATTCGTCGAACGCTTATGCAGTTGCAGAGCAATTCACCGAATGCTTCCTCAATTGCGGGGCATATTCCCGAACTCTTCCGCGTTGCGGAATGATTCACGGAATTCTTCCGCAGTTTTGGGACGACTTCCCGAACTCTTCCGCGTGGCGGAACGATTCACAGAATCCTTCCGCAATTGCGGGGTGACTTCCCGAACTCTTCTGCATTGCAGAATGATTCGCGAAATCCTTCCACAGTTGCGGGACGATTCGTCGAAGTCTTCCGCAGTTGTGGGATGACTCGCTGAAGTCTTCTGCAGTTGCGGGACGACTCGCCAAAGTCTTCCACAGTTGCGGGATGACTCGCCGAAGTCTTCCGCAGTTTCGGAAGAGAATTCCTTCCGCAATTTCGGAAGAGAATTCCTTCCGAAAATTTTCTTTCGATGCCGAACACTTAGAAAAAAATTTCGCTGTTTCAGAGCAGTTCGCCGAATTCTTCCGCGTTGCGGAACAACTCGCGGAATCCTTCCGCAATTTCAGGACAACTTCCTGAATTCTTCCGCATTGCAGAACGATTCGCGGAATCCTTCCACAGTTTCGGGATGACTTCCCGAATTCTTCCTGAAACAAACTTAAACAAAAATTTTCAAAAACACTTAAAACAATTTTCCAGTTCTTCTTTCCTTCTTCCTGTGATGACTGTAATTGGATTTGGCACATAGAGATCCAATGCTACAACTAGTAGCTCTGATACCAAAATGTAACGTCCCCTCCTATCATACCAGCATGATAAAGAGGATCGTGACGCTAAATCCAGGCATCTAACCCCATAAACTTTTAACTGAGCATTCACATAATATAAAAGACATATGGAATGTATGATTATAAGAATAACACAGCAGAAAATAATATCAATAACACATCCATCATACCTTCAAGATTTCTGTGATAGCCATTAAATAAAGACATTGCAGAATTGATAAAAGAGAATACTTATCTTACAAAGTAGTCCCAAGCAACTAGCTATGCAACTGCAATGTTCCACCCAACCATAGGTTAGTTGTGCTTATCAACCTCTTGATACAACCACCACCTCCAAGCTGGGCATGATTACTACAAGGAACCAGGGAACAACAAACTCACACATAGCCAAGCATACACCAAGATGAGCCAAGCCAATCTACAATTTGGTTTATCAGGCTGCTAGGAAATGGAAAGGAAGAGTGGCTAAGCTAGTGAGCTCAAGCACAGAGCCAGGGGTAACCTTAAAAGATCTATCTAGCTTGGCACCCACAATATCTACACACCCAGCAAAAGGAAGTATTCTTTTCACTGCTGTACAGTCCCTCAAACCATACCTTCCCCATCTAGTGCTCTCAGGGTGTGCATAGAAGAGTAGCCAAAGCCCTCTTGATCTTCTTGAGACGTTATCTTCCCCCACTAGGTTTATCAAGCCAATTCTGTCCACTACCACCCCAACTTTCTTTCTCACAGATTCAAACTAAAACAGGGATGCACATAACAGCAAAACCACAATGGATGGGCATGAGGAAAAATGTTTGTAAAGTGATAAGCATGAAAATGATTCCCTAAGCTTCAGAAAAACATGGGAAGGCTAAAAATGAACAATGGAGGTTTGGGAAAACCCCAGGAAGCAGAAATCATTTTTACAAAAATGTCCATGGGCATTTTTGGGAAAAAACGGCCTCCATAACAGTCCCAAATCGTGGTCCTACTCTCCCAGCTACTGCATAATGCACAAACGAGCTCCCAGGCATGAAAAATGCAGGAAAAAGGGTTAAAAACGTGATGGGGAAAGACCCAGTAGTTCAGACTGCGTGAGAGAGGAAAGACGGACTGTTCAGAATGGCTTTGGGCACCGTTTTGTGGGTGTTTTCTTACCCAAGGAGAAAAAATACGATTTCCCAGGTTGATGGCTCGACCATACACAAAATTGGCTGCCATACCTCTTCATTCCCAAGGCATTAACTACCTCAACAAATTTCTGAAAGAATTAAATGATTGGCTCCATAACCCAAAATAGGTAGTTGGTGGTTTTATGGGTTTTCTCATTGACACATGGATTAACGCCATTGGCACAAGGGTTTGAATAATTTCCCTCCCTATTCCTTGTAGAATCATGCCCCATCTCTTTGTTGCATTGCATAGCTAGTTGTGGGTATCATCATTAAACTTCGTATTTACATGATGTCTTATTTACATTGTACCTATCTAGCACAAGAACCATAGGCATCTATTTTTAATTGCCGATACATGAAACGCTAAATCAATGGTGGGGCCTTGGCCTTGAGCTCCTCACCATGATTAAATGACAATATTTACATCATTTACGATTTAATAGAAAGGGGGTCAAAATGGGGACATTACATTCCCCTCCCCTTACATTAGCACTATCCTCAGTGCTCATCAAAATTGAACAAAAATGGATATGTCACCCTCATGGCATTCTCTAGCTCCCATGTAGCCTCATCGGGACCGTAGTGCTTCCATTGCACCTTTACCTGTCCGATGGCTCAGTTCCGGAGCAATGTTACCTTCTTGTCTAGGATGCACAATGGATCAGTTTGGAATTCTCCCTCAGGTTCCACCTGGATCACATCCCAATTAATCACACAGTTAGGATCATGTACATATTTCTTAAGTAAAGAGACATGAAAAACATTATTAGCTTTAGTGCTAGCAGGCAATGCAATTCTATATGCAACTAGCCCTATTCTTTCAAGCACTTCAAATGGCCCACAATATCTAGGTGATAACTTGGCACAACTCCCAAGCTTCAAGGAACACTTCCTTGATTTCACTCTAAGATACACATGATCCCCAACATTGAATTCCCTATGGATCCTACGCTTATCTGCATAGCTTTTCTGTCTATCCTGGGCTGTTTTTAAATTATGTCTGATCTTTGCAACCTCTTGTTCCATTTCCTTAAGCAATTCTGGTCCAAGTACAATTTTGTTTACTGGATTGTCCCAAGTCACTGGTGTCCTACACCTTCTGCCATATAAAGCCTCATAAGGACTCATTCCCAAAGATGCTTGTTTCCCATTGTTATATGCAAATTCTACCAAGTGTAGATAATCCTCCCACTTGGATGGTTTATCCATTACATACATGCGAAGCATGTCTTCAAGCACCCAATTTACTCTTTATGTTTGCCCGTCTGTTTGAGGATGGTACGCGGTGCTAAAGCTTAGCTGTGTACCCAAATTTGCAAAGAGACCTTTCCAAAAATTGGAAGTGAACTTGGTATCCCTGTCAGAAATTATTGCCTTAGGCAACCCATGTAATCTGAAAATTTCCTTCATGAAAATATTTGCAATGGCATCGGCTTTATGTGTGGACTTAACCGGTATAAAATGTGCTGCCTTTGTTAACTTGTCCACCACAACCATGATGGAATCATGTTGTCTCACAGTCATTGGAAATCCTGTAATAAAGTCCATGGATATTACTTCCCATTTCCATTCTGGAATTGGCACTGGGAGCAATAAACCTGCGGGGTGTTGGTGTTCACTCTTCACCTGCTGACATTCCATGCACTTAGAAATGTATTCAGCGACATCCTTCTTCATCCCTGGCAAGAAATAATATTTTCTTATTGTAGCAATTGTTTTCTGATATCCTGGGTGACCAGAGTATGGAGCTTTATGGATTTCATCGATAACGATCGTCCTCAAATCTGCCACATTGGGAATATAGACTCTATTTTTATAGGTAAGAAGTCCATCTTCCTCCAAATGATAACCCTCATACTTCTTGCCAAGGTTTTTCTGCTGCAATTTTTCCTTTATCTGTACGTACACTTCATCCTCAACAATATGGTTAACAATCTGCTGCTTCAAATCTGGTTGGCAAGTACTATGTGCTGCCACATACATTTCATGTACCTTCCTACTGAGTGCATCAACCACCTTGTTTTCTTTCTCTTTTATGTGTTTGATTTCAAAATCAAATTCGGACAAAAATTCCAACCATCTAGCTTGTCTAGCATTTAAAGTTGGCTGATCAAACAAGTATTTCAGACCACAATGGTCTGTCCTTAACTCAAATTTTCTTCCCCTTAAGTAATGCCTCCACATCTTTAACGCATGTACTATGGCTGCAAGTTCTATATCATGAGTAGCATAGTTCTTCTCATGCTCCTCCAACTTTCTTGAATCATAGCATATCACGTGGTTGTCTTGCATAAGAACTCCTCCAAGTCCTTGATTGCATGCATCAGTACACACCACAACGTCTTTTTTTGGGTCTGCAATTTTTAAAATTGGTGCACTTGTAAGAAGATTCTTCAACCATTGAAAACTTTTCTCACATGTTGGTGACCATTCAAACTTTATCCCCTTCTTTTGCAAAGAAGTGATCGGGTTTGCAACCCTGGAGAATCCTTCGATAAACCTCCTGTAGTAACCAGCAAGGCCCATAAAAGATCTCACATCAGTCACATTCCTTGGAGTTGGCCAATTCATAATGGCTTCAATCTTCTCAGGATCTACAGATATTCCTTCATCGGAGATGATGTGACCCAAATAATGAATTCTATCTTTATAAAAGTCACTTTTGCTCAATTTTGCATACATCTTATGCTCCCTTAGTAATTGCATTGTCATTCTCAAATGTTCTTCATGCTCTTCTTCATTCTTAGAATATATGAGAATCTCGTCTAGGAATACAAGAACAATATTGTCCAAATACCTGCTAAAAACATTATTCATGAGACACATGAATGTAGCTGGTGCATTCGTGAGACAGAATGGTACTACTACAAACTCATAGTGTCCATACCTCATTCTAAAGGCTATCTTATGAATATCTTCTTCTTTGATTCTTACCTGATGGTAACCAGACCTCAAGTCAATCTTTGAAAATACATTTGCTCCTCTCATTTGGTCAAAAAGGTCATCAATTCGGGGCAATGGGTATTTGTTCTTTACAGTGACTTTGTTCAACTGCCTATAGTCAATACATAACTTGAGAGTTCCATCTTTCCTTTTCACAAATAGGACAGGTGCTCCCCATGGGGACACACTTGGCCTAATATATTTATTTTCCAGCAACTCTTGTAATTGCATTTTCAATTCTAGCAATTCCGATGTACTCATCCTATAGGGTGTCTTAGACACTGGTGCTGCTCCTGGCACAAGTTCAATTGTAAATTCAATGTCTCTCTTTGGAGGGAGTCTTGGAATCTCATCAGGAAACACATCCCTAAATTCTTGCAATACATGATAGTCCTCCAATTTGAGAGTTTCACTCTCTGCTGCCTCTAAAATGTGGGCTGCATATAATTGACATCCCTTCCTACAGAACTTCTTCAACTGCATGGCCGAAACCTGTCTAACAGAAGTCACCTTTGGAATGCCTTTTACAACCCTCGGGTTTCCTTCTTCGTCCATGCATTCAAATGTCTTATTGTAGCAGTTAAGTTTAACCCTGTGTGCTTCTAACCAATCCATTCCAATGAGAATATCATAGGAACCCAGTGGTAAAATATTCAGATCTGCATAAGTGAATAGCCCATCCATCTCTAATGGACATTTCTCTACTATTTCACTAACTTTTCTCTTGGCTCTAGTGGCTATTTGAACTAACCATGATTTACTATGCTCTAATTTCTTGAAAACACAAATCTCAACAATTCTAGGAGTGACATAACTGTGAGTAGATCCAAGATCAATCAAAATAGAAATAGATTGCTTAGCAATCTTACCTTCAACTTCAACCACAGTTGATTGATGATCTGCTTGGCGGTTGTCTAGTGCTGCATAGATTCTAGGGATTGTCCTTGCCACTTGACCCATAGTTTCAGCTCCTTGGATGTTGTGGACTTGATTTGCATTCCCATTCTGATGTGGACAGTTCTTAAGCATGTGGTCTCCTACACAACCCCAACATTGAAGTGGTTCTCTTGGTTCCTTTGGATCTCTTGGCTTGTCTCCCATCATCCTAGTTGGCTTAGTCACAACCTGTGATGGTTTCCTTTGCTAATTCCAGAATTGAGGAGGCTTGAACCCCTTCTTCCTTTGATCAAACTTTTCATTTTTCCTATCCTTCCATGCCTTATGGAATTCTGGTTTGCTTCTATTTTGGTCAAGGCAATACTTGGCCTTTCTTATGGCCTCCTCTAGAGTTCGAGGTTCATCAAAATCAATTCTATCTTTATATGACTGGGGCAATCCACTTAGGAAACGCTGAATTTTCACCTTATCATCTCGAATATACCTGACATACCTCAACAACTCCAAGAACTTGTTTGCATATTCTTCCATGGTCAGTTGTCCCAATCTCAGCTCATGGAACTCTTTGATCTTATCATCATAGTACCTATCAGAGACGTACTTCTGCTTGAAGTATTTCTTGAACTGCTTCCACACAATCTTCCTTTCGTTGATCTTCTTCACTTACCCGATGTGTTCCCACCATATAGATGCTCTTCCATTCAAGTTGAAGATGGAAACCCTTGCCTTCATATTTCCCGAGTAGTCTTGGACTTGGAAATACTTTCTCATCCCAAGAAGTCAAGCTTCAGCTTCTTGACTAGACTTTATCTCTCCATCAAATGTAGGAGGTTTCGCATTCTTAAATTCCCCGTGTGAATTGTTCTTGTAGTGCTTCTTCCTCTTACTTCTGTGAGATTAAGATCTTGAACCCTCAGTGGATTCTTCAGAGTCAGATGATTCATTAGAAGAGATTTCTGGAGTATAAGTTCGGTCTGTAGAAACTCTTCTTGAGCTACTAGCCCTTTTACGGCAATTCCTTCTAGAGCTACTCCCACCCCTTTCTGGATTTGATGTCTGATGCCCAGAGTTTATTGGCCTTTGGATGTCTGTTAAACTCTACAGCATGGCTGCATTCAACTGATTTTGTTCTTCCTGAGCTTTAATCATCCTTTCATTATCTTCTCTACAACTCCACCCTTAGGTTTCTCATGGTGGCTGCAATACCTGGAGGAGTCTCTTGATTTCTTCTCCCATTAGATTGTGTTTCAACATTTTCAACATGTATGTTCTCCCCCATGGCATCTGTCTCAGGCTCATAGGGATCCTGTGCATCATTCATGATGTTGATTTTCTTGGCCCAACCAAGATCCAAAACATTCCGACTATACTATCTAGATTGCTACTCTGATGTAACTGTGAATCTGCAAAATGTGTTTATCCACACAATTGTTAGCTGCATTACATTCTCAGGAATTCATAAATTACCTTCATGCACATGGGAAAATATTATATTGACAATTTGTCAAATCATCTAATTTTCTCACAATCCATGACATATGAAGGTGGGGAAACAAAGGGGGTCAAGGGGGCTTGCCTTCCACAATTCAGGAGTTCTTCTACAATTTCGGAAGACACTGGAAAATTCTTTCCGCAGTTTCGGGGCGGTTTGCTGAGTGCTTCCGTAATTGTGGGGCGGTTTGTGCGGTGTTTCCACAGTTTCGGAGTAATTCACCAAATGCTTCCGCAGTTGCGGAGCAATTCGCTAAATGCTTCCGCAGTTGCGGAGCAATTCACCGAACGCTTCCGTAGTTGCGGAGCAATTCGCTAAATGCTTCTGCAATTGCGGGGCGTCTTCCTGAATGCTTCCGCGTTGCGGAACGATTCGCCGAATCCTTCCGTAGTTTCGGGACAACTTCCTGAACTCTTCTGCATTGCAGAACGATTCACGGATTCCTTCCGCAATTGCGGGGTGACTTCCTGAACTCTTCCGCGTTGCAGAACGATTCACGGAATCCTTCCGCAGTTGCGGGACGACTCGTCGAAGTCTTCCGCAGTTGCGGTACGACTTGCCTAAGTCTTCCGCAATTGCGGGACGACTCACCGAAGTCTTCTGCAGTTTCGGAAGATAATTCCTTCCGTAATTTCGGAAGAGAATTCCTTCCAAAAATTTCCTTTCGATGCCGAGCACTTAGAAAAATTTTCCATTGTTTCGGAGCAGTTTTCCGAATTCTTCCGCATTGCGGAACAACTCGCGGAATCCTTCTGCAGTTTCGGGACAACTTCGCGAATTCTTCCGCATTGCGAAATGATTTGCGGAATCCTTCCACAGTTTCGGGACGACTTCCCGAATTCTTCCCGAAACAGACTTAAACAAAAATTTTCAAAAACACTTAAAACAATTTTCGAGTTCTTCTTTCCTTCTTCCTGTGATGACTGTAATTGGACTTGGCCCATAGAGGTCCAATGCTGCAACCAGCAGCTCTGATACCAAAATGTAACGTTCCCTCCTATCATACCAGCATGATAGAGAGGATCGTGATGCTAAATACAGGCATCTAACCCCATAAACTTTTAACTAAGCATTCAAATAATATAAAAGACATATGGAATGTATGATTATAAGAATAGCACAACGGAAAATAATATCAATAACACATCCATCATACATTCAAGATTTCTGTGACAGCCATTAAATAAAGACATTGCATAATTTATAAAAGAGAATACTTATCTTAACAAAGTAGTCCCAAGTAACTGGCTATGCAACTGCAATGTTCCACCCAACCATAGGCCAGTTGTGCTTATCAACCTCTTGATACAACCGCCACCCCCGAGCTGGGCATGACTACTACAAGGAACCAAGGAACAGTAGACTCACACATAGCCAAGCATACACCAAGATGAGCCAAGCCAATCTAAAATTGGGTTTATCAGGCTACTAGGAAATGAAAAGGAAGAGTGGCTAAGCCAGTGAGCTCAAGCACAGAGCCAGGGGTAACCTTACAAGATCTATCTAGCTTGTCACCCACAATACCTACACACCCAACACAAGGAAGTATTGTTTTCACTGCTGTACAGTCCCTCAAGCCATACCTTCCCCATCTAGTGCTCGCAGGTTGTGCATAGAAGAGTAGCCAAAGCCCTCTTGATCTTCTTGAGAGGTTATTTTCCTCCACTAGGTTTATCAAGCCAATTCTGTCCACTACCACCCCAAGTTTCTTGCTCACAGATTCAAACCAAAACAGGGATGCACATAACAGCAAAACCACAATGGCTGGGCATGAGGAAAAATGTTTGTACAGTGATAAACATGAAAATGATTCCCTAAGCTTCAGAAAAACGTGGGAAGGCTAAAAATGAACAATGGAGGTTTGGGAAAACCCCAAGAAGCAGAAATCATTTTTAGAAAAACGTCCATGGGCATTTTGGGGCAAAAACGACCTCCATAACAGTCCCAAATCGTGGTCCTACTCTCCCAGCTACTGTATAATGCACAAACGAGCTCCTAGGCATGAAAAATGTAGGAAAAAGGGTGAAAAATGTGATGGGGAAAGACCCAGTAGTTCAGACTGCGTGAGAGAGGAAAGACTGACTGTTCAGAATGGCTTTGGGCACCATTTCGTGGGTGTTTTCTTCCCCAAGGAGACAAAATACGATTTCCCAGGTTGATGGCTTGCCCATACATGAAATTGGTTGCCATACCTCTTCATTCCCAAGGCATTAACTACCTCAACCAATTTCTGCAAGAATTAAATGATTGGGTCCATAACCCAAAATGGGTAGTTGGTGGTTTATGGGTTTTCTCATTGACACATGGATTAACACCATTAGCCCAAGGGTTTGAATAATTTCCCTCCCTATTCCTTGTAGAATCATGCCCCATCTCTTTGTTGCATTGCATAGCTAGTTGTGGGTATCATCATTAAAATTCGTATTTACATGATGTCTTATTTACATTGTGCCTATCTAGAACAAGAACCATATGCATCTATTTTTAATTGCCGATACATGAAACGCTAAATCAATGGTGGGGCCTCGGCCTTGAGCTCCTCACCATGATTAAATTACAATATTTACATCATTTACGATTTAATACAAAGGGGGTCAAAATGGGGACATTACAATTCCTTTAGGACATGTGTCCAGGGATGATACAATCCACTCGTCAACTTAGACTAAGTCTAAGGACCACTCATCGACCTCATCATCAGTATCATCAACCTCATCATCAGAACAGGTATCCTCATCATCGACCTCATCATCGGAACATCTATCCTCATCATCAATACAAGTATCCTTATCATCAATACAAGTATCCTCATCCTTGACCTTATCAACAGTATAGTAAATTTCATCATCGATATATGTATCCACATCGATACCAGTATCCAAATATCATCATCGACCACATCACTCCCCCTTTCGAGGAGGGTCCTTCTGAACTTCACCAAGCTTGTCTCAAAAATACTCAAACTTTACTCGAGACAGAGGTTTGGTCAATACATTGGCAACTTGTTCATCAGTGCTCACATATTCGAGCCTTATTGCTCCTTTCTGCACCATGTCCTGTATATAAAAATATCGGATCTCTTTGTGCTTTGACTTAGCATAAAACACTGGATTCTCTATCATCTTGATACAACTCTGGTTATCGCATAGGATCACAGTGCCGTCCATCTCTAAGTCAAACAATCCTAATAACAATTTCTGCAGCCATATTGCTTCACAACTAGTAGAGAACGCAGTGATATATTCCGCTTCAGTTGTGCTGAGAGCCACACTAGACTGCTTCCTGCTAAACCACGAGATCATGGCAGATCCCAGACAATAATATCCTCCCGATGTGCTCTTCCTGTCTAATACACTTCCATCTCAATCAACATCTGTGTAGCCATACAATCTGAAATCATGATCTCCAAGATAATATAGACCAAAGTCTATCATACTCTTTAGGTACCTCATTATATGCTTTGCAGCTACCAGGTGAGCATGTCTAGGCTCAACCAGATACTGACTCAAGGTGTTCACAACAAAGCATATATCTGGCCTAGTATTTGTCACATACATGAATGACCCAATAATCTGTCTATACAGAGTTACATCCACTAACTCTAATGATTTATCAGCTAACAGCTTCAAGTTGGAATCCATGGGAGTGGCCATGGCTTGCATTCCAACATATCAATCTTTTCAAGATTTCCACAACATACCTTCCCTAGTTGAGAAAGATTCCTTCTTGGCCTTGCCATACTTCCAGACCTAAGAAGTAATGCATCAATCCAAGATCTTTCATCTCAAATTCTGCAGAGAGCTTCTTCTTGCACTCAACAATCTATTTCTTATTTTCAGTCAGAAATAGATCATCCACTTATAGCAACAATATGATAGGTTCATCATCCATAACCTTGAGGTAAAGGTTAGGATCAGCTTTACTCTTGGTAAATCCCAAGCTTGTCAAGAAGCTTTCAATTCTTCCATACCATGCTCTGGGATCTTGCTTCAACCCATACAAAGCCTTCTTCAATTTTCATACATGGGTTCTTCTATCTTCAACCTCAAATCCTTGTGGTTGTTCTATGTACACTTCTTCCTCAATCACACTATTCAGGAAGGATGTATTCACATCCATCTAGTGTAATCTCCACTTCATCATGGAAGCAAGTGCCATGATGATTCGAATGGAAGTGTACCTTGCAACAGGTGAAAATATTGTTTCTTCATAGTCAATTCCCTCTTTCTGAGAGAATCCTCTGGCTACAAACCTTGCCTTATACTTTTCAATGCTACCATCCGCAGCATACTTTATCTTGTATATCCACTTGTACGATACCACACTTTTATCTTTTTGTTTGGGAACTACATCCCAAACATCATTCTTCATTATTGACTGGTATTCCTCCGTCATTGCTTCTACCCACTCTTTCTTATGAAATGATTCTTCATAACTGGTAGGTCTTGGTCTACAAGATCACACATCAAAGCCACATAAATGGAGAATGGATTTGGTTTCTTTCTTACTCTTGTGGAGCCTTCTGGAGCTCCATACTTTTATGCTCCGTGTATAATATCTCTTGCCCATGTTGGCTTTCTCTTCCCTGATATGTTCATAGGTGGGGGTTGTTTAGGTTCTATCATATCATGGTCTTTTGGTGTTTCCTCTTCAGGGAAGGAAACAACTTCTGTATTTCTAGGAGGTATATCTTCTTCATATACTTCTTAATACTGGCACTTTCTGGATCTTTTGAGAGCAACGTATTCATCAAATGTTACATCTCTACTATTTTCCATGTGATGGAATCTTGGGATGTAAATTATGAATGCCTTGGATGCTTCACAATACCCAACAAATATTCCCTTCTTTCCAGAAGGGTCTAGCTTAGTTCTCTTCTCTTTTGGTATGTGAATATATACAGGACACCCAAATACCTTGAGGTGGCTTACCTTAGGCTTGTTCCCTGTGAATAGTTTTTCTGGAGTCTTGAATCCAAGGGCACTATGAGACAATCTATTTTGGACATAGACTGTCGTCCTTGCTGCTTCAGCCCATAGGTGCATAGGAAGATCTTGATCATGTATCATTGTCTTCACTGCTTCCATAATAGTTATATTCTTTCTTTCCGCAACACCATTTTGTTGAGGATTATAGGGAATGGTTAGTTCCCTCTTGATTCCAGCTTTTTTACAAAAGACTTCAAAATTCTTTGAAGTATATTCTCCACCATTATCTGTTCTAAGGGTCTTGATTCTCTTTTCTGAATTATTTTCTATCAAGGCTTTGAATTCCTTGAATTTTTCAAAGACTTCATCTTTTCCTTTTAGGAAATATATCCAAGCCTTTCTTGAATATTCATCAATAATGTAAGTTAGTATTCAAATCCACTCAAAGATGTGGAGGGAATGGGATCACATACATTTGAATGGATCAATTCCAAAGTACTTTTAGTCTTTGTTTCACTTTTTGGAAATGGGTTCTTGATATTCTTCCCTTTTGAACATCCTTTGCAAGTGCCTTCATGATCAATGGTAGTCCTATAACTAATTTGCTCACATGAGGTAGTGCTTTGTAGTTAATGTGAGCAAGCCTCCTATGCCATAGATCACTTGGGATAGTGGCTTCATGAACAAGGGTTGCTTTTGAATGTCCCTTGATTTTATATATCCCTCCTTCCTCTTCACCAATAATAACTACATCCTCAATTGATTTTCCTTTGGGACACATGAGTACTTGTCCATCTATAAATGCAACCCTATAACCTTTCTTATCTAATGCTAAGATAGAAAGTAATTTCTTCTTCAAACCTGGTACATATAAGACTTCCTTCATCTTCATGGGAGTTCCAGAATCAAGCTTGTAGCTTGCTTCATCAATTCCCTTGATGGGATATTGATAGTCATATCCTAAAGATACCTTCTGGGGAGAGGTATTCTCTTCAAGTATTGAAAGAGTCTTCTTTTGTCCTGTCATGTGCTTTGAAGCACCACTATCAATAAGCCATGTATCTTCTCCAGGTATTACAGACCCAGAGAGTGCAGAGAATAGAACATACTCTTCTGCATCTTCTTCTTCTACTTTAGCACTTTTCTTTTGAGGCCTTTCCTCCTCCTCTTCTTCACTATCATCTTCTACTAGATGTGCTTGATCTCTTTTGTGGTGGAGATTCTTTTTCTTCTTTGAAGGACAATCTCTAGGAATGCGTCCTATTTTGAGGCAAATGAAACATTGGTATGAAGAGTGATCCCTTCCTGGATTAGCTCCTCTTTTCCTTCAAAACCTTTGTCAAGGTTGAGACTCCTTGTGGCTTCTCTTCTTGAAGTGGGATTGACTCCTTCTTCTTTTGGTATGGTTGGCTAATGCTTGATTATCTTCTTTGAGTAATGCTTCTCTATTGGCTGCCCTAGCCTCTTCTTGAATGCAATCCTCCCATACAATATCAAACTTCATACTTTCTTTTCTAGCACACATGGTTTGGATGAATGAATCCCAAGGTCTAGTGAGACCATTGAGAGCAATCATGACTATCTCATCTTCATCAAGGGTGTCTCCAATGGCTTCTATTTATTACTTGAACTAGGAGACCCTTTTGAAGTAATATTGAATAGATTCTCCTTGAATAATCTTGGTACTCTTCAATTGAGTTCTCAAGTTCATCTTCCTGTTGATGTTCCTCCCTTCATAGATTATGGCTAGGGCATCATACATTTCCTTCAGGGTCTTCTTGGATGACACTTGCGGAATCCAGTGGTCTTTGATAGAATCAACAATGATTCTCTTTGCCCTAATAAATTCTTTCTTCTGCTTCTATTTAGCTTCATCTTATGTAGGTTATACAACTTCATCTTTAATGTATTGGGCAAGATCATTCTCTTCAAGAATGAGACCAATCCTATATTTCCATGCCCGTAAATTCTCTATGCCTTCTAGCTTGTCCTTAAGCTTAGTGCTTGGGGCCATCTTATCCAGGAGGTCACCAAAAATTGAAAATTTTTAAATAAAAAATTGACCTTACCAGGAGATGTGCTTGACTAAGGCGAGCTGACTGGTACACTTGGTTGCTAAAAAATTCAACTTTCCACCCTTCAAACTTGACTTGCAAAATTTGGACATGCTGTAGAATTCTGGTTCGTAGTTTTATGGTTTTCTAAAATTTATGGTCCAAAAATCAAACTAGGGTTTGACTTTCCCTAATATCTACCCACTCAAAAAGTTCGATCTGGGGCTCAAAATTTCACTTTTGAGGAGGAGCCTCTAGCCATGCAATCAGATTTAAAAAATTCCAACTTTTGCAGAAACAGTAATTTATATCGGAGGAGGAGAAAGAGGTATTTTCACCTTGTGAAAGATGTCCTATTCAGGCTAGCTCTGATACCATGTTAAGTTTAGCCTAAAATTCACAACACAAGCATAAGGATCACTGAAAGAAACACAATCACAAGATAGAAACAAATTTATCCTGGGAAACCATCATGGGGTAGAAAACCTAGCAAAGCTTTCCTCAATATAGATGATCAACAAATACAAAGATGTAATCCCCAAATAAGAAATCCTTCTCCTCCTTTGCATATATATATCTCTCTCTCCTATGCACAATTCACAAGTGAGTGAATGAGTGAGTATGTTAGGAACCCATGTCAACCCTTCTCTTTACTTTGTTAGTATACTGTTGTTGGACGCATATGCTTTGTAAGTCGTCCCGTAGTAATTGTTGATCCATAGTTTGTATTATTGTTGTCGGATGCATATGCTTTGTAAGTCGTCCCACAGTATTTTTTAATCCATCGTTTGTACTGGCCCATAGTTTTGACGCATACTATTGGTGCCTAGACTTAGTATATAAGTTTGTGTTAAGGCCAATGAAGGCATCGTGAAGTTATTTGTATTGAGCTTGCTCAAAGGAGGTTGCCCCCTCGGAGTGGCTTGCGATCGATAAAAATATTTTGTGATCTCATATATTGTGCATTATATCAATTAATTGTTGCAGGTTCATCATATCTGGTATCATAGCACTTTCTTGGGCTCGTTGAGTGAAATTTCTGCCAAAATGTTTTTTCGCATCTGTTGCAGGTTCAGATATGGGAATAATCCCTATCCAGTTAACTGTGGGAAGTACTTCAGCATAATCCCTAAAACTCATTGTGAGGAGTACCACAGGAACCTCGAAGTAGTTGGCCCATTGAGAGGACCTACCAGCAAAAATTGTCCCTCACTAAACTTTGCCAAATTGGCACTGTGAGAGAGTATCAAACCGAATTTGAGAAACTAGACAACCACACCGAAGGATTGCCTGATGACTTCTACCATATTTGTTTTAACAGTGGTCTAAAGGATGCAATCTGCTTTGAGGTCAAAATGTTCTATCCCAACACAATGATGGAAGCCCTGGGGTTGGCTAAGTTGGAAGAATACAAGATTGCATCCCAATAGCACTCCAAACGCACTTTTGTTCCCTTTAGAAATATGGGTTCTCAACGACCTCCCATCCCGCCAACTCCACGACCAACTCCTATCAAGCATTTGTCTAAAACAGAGATGAAAGCACATAGAGAAAAAGGGCTTTATTATAATTGTGATGAGAAATTCACTCAGGGACATAGATGTGTTCATCAAAATATCTATCACTTGGATGTGGATTCTTCGCCTGCCTCTGAAATTGGTGAAGAAGCTCCAGATACAATGGATGCTCAGGTCGACATTCAGGAGCCGCCTCAATTGACCCTCTGCCTCAATACTACCAACCAGAGATATCTCTCCATGCTTTAGCTGGAATCAACACCGCCCAAACAATGCAGGTCAGGGGTTACTTCAAGAAGCTTCCTCTTACAATACTCATTGATTATGGTAGCACTCATAATTTCATTGACCCTCGGATTGCCAAACAGGCTGATTGTTTTATCCATCCTTGCTCCAACTTTGAAGTCATGGTTTCCAACGGGAGCACCTTACCTTGCAAAGGGAAGTGTCATAATGTGCGTATCTCTATGGGAGATTATAACCTATGCTCTGACATGTTTTCCTTGACCTTAGGTGGATGTGATGTGGTTTTGGGCACTCAATGGATACGCACACTTGGCCCCATCTTATGGTATTTTGCTGAACTTTGGATGTAGTTTTCCCCCAATGGACAAAAACACACATTGACAGGCTTACAACCAGGGTCTCTCAACATCATCAGTTCACATTGCATGGAAAAAATCCTTAAGAATAATTCACATGGTGTCATCACTCAGATCCATTCCATTTAGATGCAACCATCAGCGATCTCCACTACTCCTTTGGATATACAACAAATTCTAGATCGATATATAGGTGTCTTTGCTGAACCAATGGGATTTCCACCTTCAAGACCAGAGGACCATCATATTCATCTCCTTCCTAGAAGCATTCCTCCCAACATCAGGCCCTATCGCTACCCATTTCACCAAAAAACTGAGATTGAAATGGTCGTTCGGGACTTACTAAAACAAGGTATTATTCACCCAAGCACTAGTTCCTTTTCTTCACCAGTTTTTCTAGTTTGCATAAAAGATGGGTCATGGCACCTCTGCATTGAATTACGAGCACTTAATCACCTCACCATTAAGGATATGTTTCCAATTCCTATTGTTGATGAGCTTCTTGATGAGCTTCATGGTGCTCAATTTTTCTCCAAGTTGGATCTTCATTCTGGGTATGACCAAATTCGGGTTCATGAGGATGATATCCCTAAAACAGTTTTCACAGACATGATGGCCATTATGAGTTTTTGGTCATTCCCTTTGGCCTCACTAATCATCCTTCCACATTCTAGGCCTTGATGAATAAAATATTCCGGCCCTACTTGCGGAAATTCATTCTGGTATTCTTTGATGATATCCTCATCTATAGTAAAACATGGGCTAAACATCTCCAGCATCTGAATCTTATAATGCAACTTTTCTCTAACCATCATCTCCATGCCAAACCGTCTAAATGTTTTTTTGGACAGAAGGAAGTCGAGTATCTTGGGCACATTATCTCAGCCTAAAGGGTTCATATTGATCCTACTAAAATCGCTTCCATGAACAATTGCCGCATCCTTAGACCCTCAAGAGCCTTCGTTATTTTTTGGGGTTGATTGGATACTACCACAAGTTTGTCAAGGATTATGGGAAGATTGCAGCTCCATTAACTACTCTATTGAAAAAGGATGCTTTTACATTGACACATGCTACTGACTGTGCATTTGACAAATTGAAACAAGCTATGTGTACTACTCCTATTCTAGCTATGCCCAATTTTTCCAAGCCCTTCACATTGTCTCAAATCATGATGCGACTTTCACTAGTCATTTTTGGACAGAACTATTTCTCCACACTGGCACCAAACTGAAGATGAATTTAGGGTATCACCCACAAACAGATGGTCAGACTGGAATTATTAATAAATGCTTCGAAACTTATCTTCGTTGCTTCACCTCTGAACAACATCATCAGTGGGAAAAGTGGCTCCCTCTCGCTAAATCGTGGTAGAATACCTCTTACCACAGTGCCTCTAAAATGACTCCATATGAAGTAGTTTATGGTCAGGAACTGCCAGTTCTTCTTCCATACGCCCAAAGAAGTTCACCAGTTCAGGAAGTTGACATGATCCTTCAAAACCGCGATCAGATTCTTCGCATTTTGTGGGAAAACCTTCACATGGCAAGAAATCGCATGAAGCAACATGCCAATTAGCACCATTCTGAGTGCACTTTTCAAGAAGGTGATATGGTTTTTCTTTGCTCCATCCTTACAAGCAATCCTCCTTGAAACTCAAAGGGCGTCATAAGCTCGCTCCAAAGTTCAATGGGCCATATAGGATTCTTCAGAAGATTTGGTCTGTTTCTTATAAATTGGAACTTCCTGCTTCTTTCCACATTCATCCAGTATTTCATGTCTCTTGTCTGAATAAATTTCTTGGCACCAACATCAGAGGACAAAATATTTTACAAGAACTGGATAATGAAGGATTCATCCTTTTGGAACTGGAGGTCGTCCTCAATAAGCACACTCATCAGCTTCGCTCTCGCTCTACCACAAAGGTCTTAATTTAGTGGCACAGAATGCAACCAAACGCTGCTACATGGAAACCACTCCTTCAGATTCAACAACAATTTCCACATCTAAAGCTTTGAGGATAAATATTTTTCTAAGGGGGAGGGGATGTTACGAACCCATGTCAACCCTTCTCTTTACTTTGTTAGTATATTGTTGTTGGATGCATATGCTTTGTAAGTCATCTCGTAGTAATTTTTTATCCATAGTTTGTATTATTGTTGTTGTAAGCATATGCTTTGTAAGTCGTCCCGTAGTATTTGTCGATCCCTAGTTTTTACTGGCCCATGGTTTTGACCCATAGTACTGGTGCCTAGACTTAGTGTATAAGTTTTTGTTGAGGCCAATGAAGGCACCGTGAAGTTATTTGTATTGAGCTTGCTCAAAGTGGGTTGCCCCCTCGAAATGGTCCGCGATCAATAAAAATATTCTATGATCTCATATATTGTGCATTATATCAATTAATTGTTGTAGGTTCAAAAGAAAGTATAAATGAGGAACACACCTCCTCTATTTATACTCTACTCCTAGATGACTTTTTTACCCTAACTGGGCCAACTTCTCCTAAGAGAGTCTAATAACCCCTAAACAACTAACTTAGGGCTGACCCCACCAGGGAGATCTAATAACCCTAGTTACAACATCTTGACGGAGGAATAAACATCTCCAAAAGTATGATAAAGTCATGATGGAGGAGTGAAACATCTATGAAATAATAAAGTACAAATAGAATATTCTTAGAAGTTACAATATTCCAACATTGTACACCATCTTACTTGATTCCCATTAGCATCGGTTACTGGATCCTACACCTGTGGGCTCATAACATTCATCGGATGAGCTTATTGGGTCCATTTCCCACCAAGGAAAATTTCCTCGTCCTCCTACTCTTGCACCATTCAACATGGCATTGCAATACCCACCTTGTCCTCCCATGTCGACTACCTTTGATCCTGCACCAAATCCTCTGTTTGGTCAGTTACAGTATGGACCTTATAGTCCTCCTTATCCTAACAAAAGCCATTCATTGATGGTACCTCCACTGCAAATGGCTCAATATGCTCTTAGGTCTACATCCTATGGAGAACAAACCGCATTTATCCCACTGCCAGGGTATAATCATGATTGCTTGTTTCCATGTCCTCTCGGTTTTTCCTCCATGCCACACTTGGGGATTAATTTAGTGCAGCCTTCTTTTGTAAAAAAAGATCAACAGTTTGAGCAATTGAACATCGCAAACCCCTAGAATCCTCATGGTCAGGGGAAGAAGAAGGGAAAAAATAAATAGAACTAACAACAAGGGTAAGCTGGAAATACCCCTCCCACACTGAACCAGAATACGATTAATCAAAATGCGGGGAAAAATAACCACTCGAATCAAGGTAAAAGTTCTAACCTGAGGATCAATTACTCTTGCTCCATTTGTAGAGAATATGGTCTCTACATTCACCATTTTCCACTTCTCCTTGACTGCCAACAATCAATGGAAGCCAAGAAGAATACAGTTGTGAACACCCCTTAGGCCCCTAACCCTACACAACCCTAAATCGTTGCCTTGTAACAACCCTTTTCCAATCAAGGGGTCATTACTTAGCAGTAGGAGCCCCACCCCTCTAGCGATGGCTCCTCATAGAATATCTACATGAAGATGAAAAACATTAACCTTCAGACTTGAGACAAAGGTTATGGTGGGCCTAACCCTCCCCCATGTAGAATATGTGTCTACCCCTTCTGGGGGACCTTTCTAGATACCACGCCAAAGTGGTGAGAATATCCCATGCATCCCAAAGATACCACTTGGGTGCACCCCCAATAACTCCCATATGAAAGCTACCCACAATTATAGTATTGCGAATGACTTGGATTAGTCACCCACTTCCATATCCATGTTAGAAATGATACAATCTTTCCCAACCAAAAGGAATGCATTAATTAATGCACTTGGTGTCACCGACCCTTCTTAATCATGCCTTATGAATTTTGATATTGATAAAGGTGAACCGAGGCTACCCTCTTTAGTCACATTCCAAGTCCTCGTTACAGTAAAAAACATTATGATTCATCAATGCATCGATGAAGGCACATCCACATGTTTCATGTACTCTAGTGTTTGGAAATGAATGGGATCACCAGATTTAGTCCCCTCGTCTATCTCTCTTTCCACATATGACAGGAGACCATCACAACCTATGGGATTATACCAAAATTTTCCCATCGAGCTATGGGGAAGAATGGTAATGATTGATATTGAAGTGGTTGATGCACTACTCAACTACAATATCTTGTTGGGTCATAGTTACATGTATTCCTTGAAGTCGATCACCTGCTCGGTCTTCCACATCATGATGTTTCCCTTTAATGGGAAAATAGTCACCCTCAACCAACTCAACTGCTACGACCATAATACCAACTCCAACCTCGATAATGTCCTCCCCATTATCGCTAGGACTAGTCAACCCCCTTACATTGATATTGGACCAGGAGTGTACAAGGAATCTAACGTTCTAGAGGTATATTAAGGTCTTTCGCTTGAAATCCCTACTTCGACAGATGGCCTCATGTGCACCATTTTTTCCTCTGAAAATTTTCCCACCTCCCTCTCAGCATCATCATCACCACCTCCACTGTGCTACAGTGCTGAACCTAGCCACCACCGATGATCACTAAACCCACCAATTACAGCATGAGACAACCTAAGTTGAAAATCCCCCTCATAAAAAACCCTCCTCCCGAATCACCATTAGGGTTTGCAACGCATAAAGCAGGGGGAATAAGCTAACAATGGTTAAAATCCCCAGTAATGACCACCACTACTTTGCGACAAGGGTTACTCCACCATGTTCTTGTTGGTTGTGGAGCCTGATCTCTAGATTCAGAGATATTATTATTTAGCTGTGTCTGTACCCCAGGTTTGGTTATGATCCCAACACGATACCCAGGGGGTCTGGGGGAGTGGTTGCACTCCCCTGGCTGGGGGGCACGTGGGCTAGGGGGCGTAGCCCCCGAGGAAAAATTTTGGGGTTGCTTTCACCAACAGTTTTTGGGCCCATGGTTTTGGGTAACCCGTGGTATTTTTCCATTGTATTTCCCTTATAAAAGAAAGACATTGTAAGACATCAAGGGTTGATGTATTAGGTTTTATGAATTGTAAAGATCTCTGAGATCAGGAAGAGAGACTGTGAGAAAGTGAAGAGGAATTGTAGAAGTTGTGCTGCAGGTTGTATCCCTTCACTTTGCTGGACGAAATAATAATAAGGACTGGCAACTTCAGTGTGGACGTAGCCCATCTTGGGTGAACCATGATATATCTGTGTCTCTCTTGTAATGTGTATGTGTGATTATATTTTCATTTCTATTTATTGTTATTGCTCTGCGATCCTGTTTTTCTAACAATTGGTATCAGAGCCAAAGGTCTATTTCGCAGATAAACCCACAGGATGCTAGGGTTTCTGGTTCGAGTGGGAGTAATGGCGGAAGAAGGACGAATAATGGGAGGTTCTTGACAGAAAGGCTTTCGGAACAATATGGCTGAGCCCGGCTTCGTAGGTGGCTTTCAATATCTCAAAAGAAACGACAACAGAGGGTTTGATGAGCACATTGGGTAAGTTGTATGAAAAAACCTCAGCCTCCAACATGGTATTTCTAATGAAGCGTTTATTTAATATGAAGATGTCTGAAGGTGGATCTGCTACTGATCATTTAAATGATTTTAATACAGTTACAAATCAACTAAGTTCTGTAAGTGTGAACTTCGATGATGAGGTTAGGGCTCTTCTAATCTTGTGTTCATTGCCAGAAAGCTGGAATAGCTTGGTCATGGCTGTAAGTAATTCTGTCTCTGGTTCAAACACCTTGAAATTTGATGTTGTTATTGGTGTTATTCTTAGCGAAGAAATGTGAAGAAAAAGCACAGGTGAGACATCAGGTAATGCATTGACCATGGAGAGCAGGGGAAGACAAAAGGAGGGAGGAAAGAGACAAGGTAATCGCAGCAACTCTAAAAAGGGTAGATCCAAGTCTAGATTGGGAAAAATAGAGTGCTGGAACTGTGGAAAGAAAGGACATCTGAAGAAAGACTGTAGATCTCTAAAGAAGAAGGTAGATGGACAGAAGGAAACTACCCAGGAAGCAAATGTAGCAGGTGATGTGTTACAAGATGCTTTGATTCTTGCATTAGATAGTACTAGTGATTATTGGGTAGTAGATTCAGGGGCTTCATGTCATGCTACACCCCATAGGAAATATTTTCATGATTATGTTCGAAGCGATTTTGGACATGTTTTATTGGGTGATGATGAGCCATGTAAAATTCTTGGAATGGGAAAGGTATGCATAAAAGTTAAGAATGGAAATGACTGGCTGTTAAAAGATGTTAGGCATATTCCCGCTATAAAAAGAAATCTGATCTCAACAGGGCAGTTGGGAGATGGCGACTGTCTATCTACATTTCAAGAAAAGTGGTGGAAGATCACTAAAGGATCAATGGTGATAGCAAAAAGAGACAGGGTAGGTACGTTGTATTTATGTCCTCATAATACTGACCATTCTATCTATTTAGCTTCCATAGGAACAAATACAACATTGTGGCATCATAGGCTTGGCCACATGAGTGAGAAGGGGATGCAAATTCTCCACTCAAGGAAGTTGCTGCCAGATTTGAAGCAGGTAAGTTTGGAATTCTGTGAAAACTGTGTTTATGGAAAACAGAAGAGAGTCAGATTTCTCAGGGATGGGAAACAGAAGAAGAATGAAAAGTTAGAGCTTGTGCATACAGATGTATGGGGACCAAATTAGGTACAATCTCTTGGTGGCTCTCATTATTATGTTACATTTATTGATGATGCAACTAGGAAAACTTGGGTTTATTGCATTAGACAGAAATCTGATGTGTTTGCTACTTTTAAGAAGTGGAAAGCTTTGGTTGAGAATGAGATAGAAAAAAGGTTGAAGTGTCTCAGATCTGATAATGGAGGTGAGTACTGCGGCAAGGAGTTTTATAATTACTGTTCATACCATGGGATTCGTAGAGAGAAGAGAGTCCTAGGAACACCACAAGAAAATGGTGTGTCTGAAAGGATGAATAGAACGATCATGGAGCGTGCAAGGTGTATGAGATTGCATGTAGGGTTTCCCTTACAGTTTTGGGTGGATGCTGTAAATACTATTGTTTATTTAATAAACAAAGGACCTTCAAGTGCTTTGGATGGTGGTATTCTAGAGGAGGCATGGACAAATAAAAAGGTAAACTACTCATTTCTGAGAACGTTTGGCTGTGAAGCATTTGTCCATATTGATAAAAAAAATAGAACAAAGCTTGAAGCTAAATCCAAGAAATGTACCTTTATTGGATATGGGGTTGATGAATTTGGTTATCGTTTATGGGATTATGAAAATAACAAAATCATCAAGAGTAGAGATGTAATATTCAATGAAAAGTTCATGTATAAAGATTAGTTGCAGGGAAAGAAACAGGAAAAGGAAAACATAGAGTACACAGTACTTGATGAAATTGAAGAAAATAAAGTTCCAAAGGTGCCAGAAAATCAAGAACAGCAGCAAGTACCTGAAAATCCTGCAACTGTAAGAATATCTAGCAGGTTAAGTAGACTCCCTGAAAGATACTCTCCTTTAATGTATTATTTATTGATGACTGATTCTTGTGAACCAGAATGTTATGAAGAAGCAATGCAGGTGGAAACTAGAAAGAAGTGGGAGCAAGGGATGAATGAGGAGATGGACTCATTGGTAGGAAACCAGAATCAGGATTTGGTTCAGTTGCCTGCTAGTACAAGAGCATTGCAGAACAAATGGATTTATAGGTTGAAGGAAGAAGAAGGAGGTAAGAAGCAGTACAAGGCCAGACTTGTTGTAAACGGGTTTGCACAGAAGAAAGGTATAGATTTTGATGAAATATTTTCTCCTTTTATTAAGATGACTTCAATTAGGACTATCTTAAGTCTAGTGGCGGTAGAATATTTGCATCTTCAATAGCTAGATGTAAAAACATCCTTTCTCCATAGGGATTTGGAGGAAGAGATATATATGCAGCAGCCACAAGGGTATGAGGTCAAAGGTAAGGAGAACTTGGTATGCAAGTTGAAAAAGAGCTTGTATGGCTTGAAGCAAGCTCCAAGGCAATTGTATTTAAAATTTGACAGGTTTATGACAGAACAAGGTTATAGTAGATATCATTCTAACCACTGTGTTTATTTCAAGAAGCTATACAATGAAAGATATATTATCTTGTTATTGTATGTGGATGACATGCTTGTTGCATGGTCTAACATGCAGGATATAAATGTACTCAAAAGGAAGCTAGCTAATTCATTTGCGATGAAGGATTGGGGTGTTGCAAAGCAAATCCTTGGTATGAGAATAACAAGAGACAGGAAAAATCATAAATTGACATTGTCTCAGAGTGATTATATACAAAAGGTGTTGGAGAGGTTTAGAATGAAGAATCCAAAACCAATAAGTACACCTTTGGCCAACCATTTTAGTATAAATAAGGAAATGTGTTCCAAGATGCGGGAAGAGACAGATTACATGTCCAAGATTCCCTATCAATCAACAATTGGCAGCTTGATGTATGCCATGGTGTGCACAAGACCAGATATTGCACAAGCAGTGGGAGTTGTGAGCAGATATATTAACAATCCAGGTAAAGAACATTGGAAGGCAGTACAGTGGATTCTTAGGTATTTGAGAGGTACTACCACTCAGGCATTATGTTTTGGAGGTTCAGACACTGTTCTACATGGATATATTGATGCAGATATGGCAGGTGAGAAGGGTAGCAGGAGGAGCACCACAGGGTATGTGTTTAGTTTAGGTGGAACAATAGTAAGTTGGATTTTGAAACTACAGAAGGTTGTTGCACTTTCAACAACAGAAGCAGAGTATGTTGCTGTTACAGAGGATAGTAAAGAGATAATTTGGTTGCATAGGTTTATGGAGGAATCGGGTAAGAAGAAGAAGGATAGCAGGTTGTATAATGATAGCCATAGTGCCATTCATATTGCAAAGAACTCAGCATTCCATTCCAGGACTAAACATATATAGCTCAAGTACCATTTCATACGCTCTATTCTGGAAGATGAACTGTTGAAGCTGGAAAAGGTACATACTAGCCAGAATCATGTAGACATGTTCACAAAGGTAGTGACCTCTTCTTTTAGTGTGATATATTATCCACCTATTGTAGTAGGGGTCACCTCTTCTTTTCCCAAATCGAAAAATAAGTCCAAATCATTGTGTACCAATCACATAGGATTCATTTGCTCATAGTTCAGGAATCACATGCATCATTGTCTCGACCTCCCTCGATTTCAAAACACTTTGAAGAACATTCGCCTCACCCAAAATTTCATTGAGAGTCCTTATCCCCAACCACCTAAAACTACATCTATAAACATTTTCACTACATCAGAGACAACCCCCATTGTGCCCTCCTTAGAACTAGTCATAATAGTTTTTCCTGCTATTGAGCCTACGACGCTGCAAAACCCACCACCTACAAATCTTACAACAAAAGCACATCAGGATGGATGTACATCCTGTGGGAATCATAATCACATGATTCCCACTAAGTCCATCACAAAAATACTTGAGCAAGTGAACCCACCTTTGGCCCAGAAACCTCTTGGTGCTAGGGTTCAACACCCATGTCGATCATGTGGTCACACTTCTCACTTCTTGCTCTAGTGTCCCATTTTATGTGCCGAATGATAATCCCACCTCAAACTGATGAGGATCCAAGATCAACTTTCCTACCTCATCACAATCCCGCAGGGTTTACCTGATGAGAAAGTTGTTTGCCCTCCACTGGATACCATCAATACCGCATTTTCCATATCCAATAAATACTTCCTGAAAACACTAGGTGATATCCTTTCAAATGTTGGATACCTGCCAATCTCGTATGAGCATTTTATCACCTCAATATAGCTCAAGATCCCAACATTTAAAGGTCCCCACCACTCGAAGGGTGAAACTGTATTTTACCCTTTACGTTGTCCATTTACACAATGTCACATTTTATATTTAGTATTTTCAATCCCCTTGATTGAAAATAATACTTTATTTTGTTGATGGAGATGATCCCTAGCTCAAATAGCTATGAGAGATTTAGAGATGGTTCAAGTTGTTGGTCAAAGAATCTAGTGTCACCTACTTGGGTCATTTAAACCCCCTCCCAAACTTTATACCAGATCGGAAGAGTTTTCTTGGGGCCACATACAAACAACCAAGCAGAATACAACAGCGTCATTGGTCTTTTAAGTGACACCATCCACCTTGGAATACACCATATATGCACATACACCTAGATTCCCAATTAGTTGTCTCTCAGATCAATACTGTCTTCCAAGTCCTTAACCCGATCCTCTTTCATAATTTTTTGCGAGTGCGCTTCCTAGTGCAATGGTTTGAAACCATCACATTCGTGCATTCCCCTAGGAGAACCAATGCATTTGAGAAGCATGTCACAAATGAGGTGTTGGACTAGCATCTGATACACCAACCATCTATCTGACCCTGCATACACAAACAAAGCATGTATATATGTGTGTCATTCATCATACAAATCATATGCAAGTACCTACAACTAACCATATAGAACACCAAAATACACATATAAACATCATCATCATCTGCATCATGATCCACACATCACATACATACAAGAGAGCATACATGTACCACCAAAATGGTATATATATATATATATCACCAAAAAATAGTGTATGTCATGTACAAAATGTATATACAAAAATAATCAGATGCCTTATGGGCAATACATCACAATCGGCCTCCTATAGTCTCCATCTATACAAAAAATACAATATGGGGCCCAATGCCTTATAAAAAGTACAGAGTTCTCAAGCACTCACATATAGCTTGAATGCCCTGGTTGGTCGAGCCCCATGATTTTCATAGGCGGCACTACTAATGGCACTGCCTCGCCTGCTCCCACAACCTCTCTAGGATGATCCCTCAAGTCCACTCTATGCCTCCAGTGGGGTCTCTACCTAGCTGCAAGAGTTGTACAATGAATCCCTTGCATTTCTCATACCTAGAGACCCATTATGGAAAACCTACTCATCAATTGGCGCCAACCAGCACCTAGCTCTGCTGGTAACTGAAGAGTAATGGCCAACTCATCATCATCCTGCTTGGCCAAAGCTCTATCATCTATGTCGTCTATCATCTTCCCAAGCCATCTCACTAGATCATATAGGATCACCTCGACACGATCGCGTAAGGTTGCGCCACTAGCAGGAGCACCCTGAGATGTATCTCTATTCCCTGCACCATCACCAGCACTAGCACCTCCCACAGGTCCCACCCCCTCGTCCCACACATGGAAATGTCCTGCAACCCATGGGGTCTAATTGGTCCCACAACTACATAACATATAAGAACCCACAATGAGTATCCAATATACATGATAAATATGTGCATAATCCAAAACTATGTACTGAAAATAGCTATGTAAAAACATAAATGTGTAAACAAATGTCATACCTGTGAGGTCACACCCACGATCTGGAGCTGGTAACCCTATATCACCTCGATAATCCATGCCACTCCATTGGTACCTATCCATATAGCCTATCCTATACTCCCATACATTCAGATAGTGTGGGGATAATACATGGCCTATCTCTTCCCCACCAACACAGGGCATCACTCACCCCCATTACATCATCTGAGGCTCCTAAGGACTCCTCGTGAGCACCACCACCTATGGTCTCAATGTGGGAAAACACTCGTACAAGCACAACACAATACCATACTGAAAGGTCCTCTCACCTCTACCATGCTAGACATCTATTAAATGTGTCATCAACTCCCTCAATAAAATGTGCCCCTAGGCTACTCGATGCCATGTTATCACCGTCTTAACTAGTTCCAACTAGCCCCCAATAACCCTATGTTGGAAAGATACCCCCAACACCTGTAGGATGACAGTCTCTACTACCTGGGCATGACAACTATGAATATGACTCATGAGGATTTTTCCGGAGCTCACCTCTATAGCATCCCCCCCACAGTATAGATCCACCAATCCAATGATACTCTGGTCTCCCCATATGTGGTCATATCCGCTCATCATGCCTATAAGGAGATAGATTCGTCAGGAAGTAAATGTCCTTCTCTATAATGTTGAGATCCCTATCTCCTACTTGGAAGACCCTCCGGTCGGGGTCCCACATCCCAATGATCCTCCGCAGTAGAAGATCTGAGGTGTGGATCAGGGGGCAATTGAAGAACTTATAGATCTCCGCATCTCAAAGTGTTTGGGTGGGCACTAAATCCCCAACCACCTTGTCCACCAACTCATCATAGTGGCGCTCTCACCATTCAAATATTTGTGCCATCTCAGTCACATACAAAACCCTGTAAACAAAAACAACAATACATCAGGGTTGTTATTGGCATCCAAAATACCAAGTGAACCTAAACCATCACATAACGCGTCTTTGTCTAAATAACTTGCATTGTTAGCATGACCACCCTAAGGAAAAGGATCATGTAGCATGAATGTATCAAGGTCCCCCACATGACTCCAGTCATGCTTTCCTCATTCAATTAAGTCGTTCTTGCAACATTCCTATCCAAAAGATAGTCACATTGCTCCAGTGTGTGACCAAAATCTATTTTCCCCACGCGACACGTGGAAACCATGGATTTCCCTTGTGGTGCACCACACGTGATTCTTAAAAATCATGCATGGTGTACCTCATGCAATTTTGAGTTCTTATGCATGACCATGCAGGAAAAACTAAAATCATGCATGGTATCCCTATGAACACGGTCATACGGCCCCAGGGACTCCCGGACCTAAATACTAACCAAACTGGAATCAATGGGATAAGGTTTACGATTACCTAGATCTCATGACACAAAAATAGGATGCTCAGATCAATTAAAATTGATGTAAACAGATCCGGATCTCCAAATATGAACAAGTACAAATGACCTTGAAAAATGGGCCCCACCCCTTTTATAGAGTTCAACCCAATCTTCAAACATTCGCCATGACAAAACCATAGTTACGTTTGACAAACCACTTGCTCCACCAAAAACAGTATTTTGAGACCTTTGTAATGCGTACACCTACATTTCCATCTAAACACTATCCTCTGCAAATCATTTTCATATGCACTTCTCAGGTGTGTTACCCTTTTGGTTATTATTTGTGCATCATCAATACCTTTTCCATGTTGGTTATTATCACTAGGGTATTTGTGCCATGTGTGCAGGATAATATCCAAGAGTCAACTATCACTTATTTTTCCATTATAATAACAAAAATCCATCCCTCATCAATGACGTTGGACTTCTATCATAGGTATCATATCAACACTAACATATAGGCAACACCTTCCCTCTGTTTGCATTGAATTTACTAGATATTCCCGCTGATAACCATAGGGTCCTCATCCCTAGTAATGATGTACCATAAATATCACTACTAAGGGTAGCACCTTTCCCCCATGAGTGTTCACACCATTGCATCCCAATCATAACTTGACACCCTTGATCTTGGCCCCCCACAAGTCCGATGAGTTTGATACACCTTGAAACGATCAACCCATAATTCATCATTTTATAATTGTGCATTTACTCCCCCACCTTCAGCAATCAATGCCATCAAATTACTTGTCCCAAGTTACACTCAAGAACCATAGTTGATGACTCATACATCCATGATAAATCTATCATCTACAATATTTTTCATAACATCACCCCCGCAAAGACAACAATGGGCCCCCCACCCTCTGAAGTAACCAATTATATTCAGTTATTCCCAGAGGAACAATCTACATGGCATTGATTCACGGGGCATTCGCCTTCGTGTTTGCAAAAAAAACCTCACACCATAATGGAAAGGGTTCCCAAACTCACGCATAACCATGGGAACTTCGCCCATCATCAAGTTGATTCCCCGACTCACCCTAAACCGTGGGAATCCCATCCATCATCAAAGCGGTCCCCTGATACCCTCAAAACTGTGGGGACCCCACCAATTATTCTTTTTGTCCAAACAATTCCCCAATCCACTAAAAATTGTGGGAACATCACTATTCTTTTGGAAGCAACCCTTGGTAACCTTTGATCAATGTCATTGAGTCTCCATATCCCTATCATTATGAGTTTTGTCAGTTACCATCACCCTCAATTTTGTGTCTCCAGCAAATCCCTTCATCAATATTATGTCTCCCTCCGTTACACTATGTACCTTTAATTGAAAAATGTTTCCATCTGTTACTCCCCAAGTTGACATCAATCAAAGGAAGTTATGATCCTCATGCTTACCATCTAGTCTTGTGTTAGGTGTGTCAGGTCTTCCGGTCTTATAGTTGGTTACAACATGATCTTGGTTCTTAAGATAAGACCCTCGTATTATCATGGGCTTCACCTGTCAGCGAGACCAAATCCTCACATTCTCATATTTGCAATACTTGCAGTTGTACCTTGTGATACCTTGTAATCAATAGAAGGGATCACCTCAAACTAATTAGGGAGAGTCATCAGTGCTCCCTAACTTATTAGTCTCTCCTATGCTCAACGTCAACATCTATAATATCAAGGAGAGTCATATGTTTCGAAGGTAGTAGTTTTCACATTCACAAATCATGGTAGCAGCAGTTTAGTGAGGTCCTACATTCAATAGACTCACTAGCATTCTGATCCCCCACCCTTGTGGGATTATAATGGTCATGAGTATGTCCACTTCTTAGACACCTATAACAACATTTCCAGGTTCAATTACTCTTGCATGTATTGAATCCACCTTCATCCATCTTCCAACAGTATATTGAGTGGACCCCTTAGTATCCTCTTATTGTAGTCATATTGACATATTTTCACGAGCATGGGTATGTATTCCTCATTTGTATAAATCACTATTCTTTCTTATAGCTTCATTGGTTACCACCAACAATTTTCCCCCAAGGGAACCTAATGTTACCAGGGCCCCCCCAACTGCAACATGTAATCCAACACAATGGATGGAATGAATATCACAAGAGCTTGTTGTTGAATAACCCAACATAAAAATTATATTGACATGAATTTTACTACCAAGTAAAGTGTCAAAGAAGATGGGAAATAAAAATTAAAATGACAATTCTCTATGCAAATTCCATGATCCTTGGCATTTTGACTACCCAAAAGAACACAGAGGTAGCTTGAGACCATTCTCAAAGTGGCCTAGAGTTGTATAGTGACAATTCTCAATATCAATATCAACCATCTTTATTCACTGGGAATTGACTCTATATAATCCTAGTGTCGTTGATATAAATTTGGAAATGATCACCATTTCCTATTCCAAAATCAATAGAAACTGATCATAAAGAAAACAATTCCCTATTGCCAAATTCAAAACATTGGAAAATTCATTATGCATTTCCTAAGGTGTATGGGTTTAGGGATATAAAAAAGGTCTTAGGGGGAAAACATGTCAAATAGGAAGAAACTATAAAAAAAAAATCATGCAAATAAAATCTTAAGGAATCATTTCTATATACTGAGAAAGAATAAATAAACACAGATGCCTCCATGGAAACAAAATGCTTTTCAATCCTAGAAATAACATTTGAATTTGTTTTTTTTGTTTATGGAATATGGATTTCTTACTAGATTGGTAGATCATGGTGTTGAAGAATAAAAAGCAACAAGAGAAGATCTAGGAATTTTGATTTATCATAGAACTCTTTCCTTCTTACCCATTCTCTCACCAATTTCATTACCGGTGTACTTTATGGATTGAAAAAGTGAAGATTGATGATAGCTCTATCACGATTAGTTAAAGGAGAATCATTGTAATTTGGAAGTACAAAGAAATAAGATGAAGGGAGGTTGTCCTTAATAGCTTTGTTAGTTTGTTGGAAGAACCCCTATCCCTCTGTGTTAGGATATGACCCCAATTCTCACTCTAGAAGAACTTTTTTATTAAAAGGAATTTTAAACCCCTTCTAGCGACTTGAATGATTAACGAATCGATAAATTTATAATACTTAATAAACTCTAATCTACTTTTATAGTCAATCCAATCTAACAATTGGAAACTTTACCCCAAAAAAAATCCTCTATATCCATATAGTTCAAAATTCAAAACTTAAAAAATAAATAGTTAAAAAAACCAAATGAAGTAAACCAATCAATTGTTAGAAAACCTATGGTGTATTTTAGTAGTTTTTAATATTGGAGGGTTGCAATTAAGTTGAAAATTATCATTCCATGATCAAACCAATAAAGGATAGGAATAGCATCCCATCCCATTTTGACCTAAAGAAAGTAGCGAGCATGATATTCAAATACCTGCCATTTGTTTTTTGTATTTGTATCAATTCATACTAATGAATAATATGAAGGAACCTAATTGTAAAATACCAATGAATTAATCAGTTAGTGAACCATGCCATCTTGAATACAGAACCAATCCCTATCATCAGGATCTTCTACACTATCTAGAGTAGTGAAGTCAATTCATTTGGTAGCTCGAATGCTCTCATAGAATTCCTCCTTATGGAAGTTGAGATATTCTTCTTTACAACTCAGTTAAAAAGCCTCTATGTTTCTCTCTTACTTTCTATGTCTCTGTAAATCCTTATGAACAAGAAATGCCTCTAAATGAATCAAATCTGAACTCCTAATCATCACAATCATTGTTTCTTCTTCACATAATCAACCATCATAGAGAAGCAGTGGAAATCCACCACGGGAAATGATCCTGGAAGATTGGAAGAAATGCAAGGCCACATTAGGAATATATAGATGAATCAAATGAGGGCATGTAAGGTTGGAAAAATTGGCATTTTAAGGTATGAACACATATATCATAATTGGATGAACTAACTTATGTCCCTCTTCTTCCTCCTCGATGTTGAAATATTGTAACTTCAAAGAATATTATATTTGTATTTTATTATTCTGGAGATGGTACATTCCTCCACGGTGACCCTATTATATATCCGGAGATGTTTATTCCTCCGAGAGAATGTGGTAACTAGAGTCATTAGATCTCCCATGTGAGGTCGGCCCTGAGTTTACTATTTGGGGGTTATTAGACTCTCCTGGGAGAGGTCGGACCCATTAGGGTAAAAGGTCAATCGGGAGATGAGTATAAGTAGAGGAGGATGTTCCTCACTTATCTCATTCATTCATCCACTTGGGAGTAGCACACAAGTGAGAGAGAGGTATGCATAGGAGGAGAAGGAGCTCTAGACTTGTACTACATCTTGTATTTGGTTGATTATCTATATTGAGGAAAGCTTTGTTGGGTTTTCTACCCCATGAGGGTTTCCCAGGGTAAATCTTTGTCTATCTTGTGATTATGTTTCTTTCAGTGATCTTGCTAGTCAAATTAGGCTAAACTTAACATGGTATCAGAGCTATCCTGAATAGGACATTTTTCACAAGGTGAAAATATCTCTCTCCCCTCCTCCGATGAAAATTAGGGTTTTTGCAAAAGTTGGAATTTTTGGATTCCGATTGCATGGCTGGATAGCCCTCCTCAAAATCGAATTTTTGAGCCCTGGATCAGGATTTTTGGTTGAGTAGAACCCTAGGAAAGTCAAACCCTAGTTTGACCAAAAGTGCAGAAAACCAAAAAACCAGAGAACCAAAAAAGTTGGGCACCTGTGCACTAGTGAACCAGAAAAGCTGTGAACCTATGGACCAGAAAACTAGAAATTTTGTTGCAGATGCGGAAGGTGAAAAGTTGAAGTTTCCAGAAGTAGAACACACCAGAACTTTCAACTCAATCAAGCACATCTCCTGTTAAGTTTTATTCTATCTCTTGAGAAACTTCAATCTCTTTGACCCCTGGATAAGATGGATCCAAGCACTAAGCTTGGAGACAAGCTAGAGGGTATAGAAAATTTTCAGGCATGGAAATACAGAATTGGTCTCATTTTTTAAGAGAATGACCTTTCCCAATATATTAAGGATGAGGTTGTAGAACATGAAGAAGATGAATCCAAAGAGAAGCATAGGAAGGATTTGATTAGGGCAAAGAGAATCATTGTTGATTCTATCAAATACCACTTGATTCCGCAAGTGGCATCCAAGAAGACTCCAAAGGAAATGTATGATTCCCTTTCCAGAATGTATGAGGGAAAGAACATCAATAGGAAGATGAATCTGAGAGCTCAATTGAAGAGTACCAAGATGAATAAAGGAGAATCCATTCAAGACTATTTCTCAAGGGTTTCCCAGTTCAAGGAACAACTAGATGCCATTGGAGATACCCTTGATGAATATGAACTAGTCATGACTACTCTAAATGGTCTCACTAGACCTTGGGAGTCATTCATCCAAACTATGTGTGCCAGGAAAGAAAGTATGAAGTTTGATGTGGTATGGGAGGATCGCATTCAAGAAGAAGCTAGGGTGGCCAATAGGGAATCCCTTCTCAAAGAATATGACCAAGCTTTGGCTACTCACACTAAAAGAAGAAGATGGAGTCACTTCAACTCCAAGAAGAATGGTCACAAGGAGTCTCAAACTCCACATAGATTTCAATAGAAAAGAAGAACAAATTCAGGAGGAGACCTCTCATCAATCCAGTGCTTTTGTTGTGACAAATTGGGACACCTTGCTAGGAAGTGTCCTTTAAAGAAAAAGAAGAAGAACACTCATTACAAAATACATCAAGCACATATAGCAGAAGATGATAGAGAAGAAGAAGATGAGAGACCTCAAAAGAAAATATCTAAAATAGAAAAATAAGATGCAGAAGAATATGTGTTATTCTCTGCTCTCTCTTGGTCTGTGAGACCTGGAGAAGATACATGGCTCATTGATAGTGGTGCTTCAAAGCACATGATAGGACAAAAGAAAACTCTCTCAAGTCTTGAGGAGAATACCTCTCCACAGAAGGTAACTCTAGGAGATGATTATCAATATCCCATCAAGGGAATTGGTGAAGCAAGCTACAAGCTTGATCTGGAACCCCATTAAAGATGAAAGAAATATTATATGTACCAGGTTTGAAGAAGAACCTACTTTCTATCTCAGCATTAGATAAGAAAGGCTATAGGGTTGCATTCATAGATGGCCAAGTACTCATGTCGCCCAAAGGAAAATCAATTGAGGATGCAATTGTTATTGGTGAAGAGGAAGGAGGTTTATACAAGCTCAAAGGCCATCCAGAAGTTTCCCTTGTTCATGAAGCCACTAGCCCAATTGAGCTTTGGCATAGCAGGCTTGCTCACATTAACTACAAAGTACTACCTCATGTGAGCAAGGTAGTCATAGGACTACCAGACTTAAAAGTTAATCATGAGGGCACCTGCAAAGGATGTGCAAAAGGGAAGAATATCAAGAACCCATTCCCAAAGAGTGAAACAAAGACTAAGAGTACATTGGAATTGATTCACTCAGATGTATGTGGACCAATGCCATCCACATCCTTCAGTGGATATGAATACTACCTTACATTCATTGATGACTACTCAAGAAAGACTTGGATATATTTCCTGAAGGGAAAGGATGAAGTCTTTGGAAAGTTCAAGGAATTCAAAGCCTCGATAGAAAACCACTCAGAGAAGAAGATTAAGATACTCAGGACAGATAAAGGTGGACAAATACTTCAAAAGATTTTGAAGTCTTTTGTAAGGAAGCTGGAATCAAGAGGGAACTAACCACTACCTACAATCCCCAACAGAATGGTGTTGTGGAAAGAAATAATAGAACCATTATGGAGGCAGTAAAGACAATGATACATGATCAAGACCTACCCATGTATTTATCGGCTGAAGCAACCAGGACAACAGTCTATGTGCAAAATAGACTATCTCATAGTGCTCTTGATTTCAAGACCCCAGAAGAAGTATTCATAGGGAAGAAGCCTGAGGTAAGTCACCTCAAGATATTTGGATGCCCAGTATACATTCACATTCCAAAAGAAAAGAGGACCAAGCTGGATCCTTCTGGGAAGAAAGGAATATTTGTTGGATATTGTGAAGCATCCAAAGCATTCAGAATAAACATCCCAGGATTTCGTCATATGGAAATAAGTAGGTATGTGACATTTGATGAAGAGGTAGCTCTCAAGAGATCTAGGAAGTGCCAACATGAAGAAGTATATGAGGAAGAGGCACCTTCCAGAATCACGAAGCCGCACCCACCCCTAAAGAGACAACTTTTGAAGACCATGACATGATGGAACGACAAGAACCCCTTGTCATAGAAATTTCAAGAATGAGAAAGCCATCATGGGAAAGAGACATTATACTAGGAGCTGAAAAATATGGAGCTCCTGAAGGGTCCACTAGGGTGAGCAAGAAACCAAAGACATTCTCAAACTATGTGGCCCTGATGTGTGATCTTGTAGATCAAGAACCCACTAGTTATGAAGAAGCAGTTCATAAGAAGGAGTGGGTAGAACCAATGACTGAGGAGTACCAGTCAATAATGAAGAATGATGTTTGGGATATAGTTCCCAAGCCAAAGGACAAGAGTGTGGAACCCTCCAAATGGATATACAAGATAAAGCATGTTGCGGATGGTAGCATTGAAAAATATAAGGTAAGGCTTGTGGCCAGAGGATTCTCTCAGAAAGAGGGAATTGACTATGAAGAAACATTTGAACCAGTTGCAAGGTACACTTCCATTAGAACCATCATGGCACTTGCATCCATGATGAAGTGGGAATTACACTAGATGGATGTGAAGACAACCTTCCTCAATGGTGTGAGGTAGGAGGAAGTGTACATAGAACAACCACAAGGATTTGAGGTGGAAGATGGAAGAACCCATGTGTGCAAACTAAAGAAGGCCTTGTATGCGCTGAAGCAAGCTCCCAGAGCTTGGTATGGCAGAATTGACAGTTTCTTGACTAGCTTGGGCTTTACCAAGAGTAAAGCTGATCCTAACCTTTATCTCAAAGTTATGGATGATGAACCTATCATATTGTTGATATATGTGGATGATCTATTTCTGACTGGAAATGAGAAACAGATTATCGAGTGCAAGAAGAATCTCTCTTCAAAATTTGATATGAAAGATCTCGAATTGATGCATTACTTCCTATGTCTGGAAGCATGGCAAGGCCCAAGAGGAATCTTTCTCAACCAAGGAAAGTATGTTGTGGAAATCTTGAATAGATTTGACATGTTGGAATGTAAATCCATGGCCACTCCCATGGATTCCAACCTGAAGCTATTAGCTGATGACTCATCATAGTTGGTGGATATGACTCTGTATAGACAGATTATTAGGTCATTGATGTATTTGACAAATACCAGACCAGATATATGCTTTGCCGTGAATACCTTGAGTCAGTATCTGGTGGAACCTAGACAAGTTCACTTGGTAGCTACAAAGCATGTGATGAGGTACCTAAAGGGTACGATAGACTTTGGTCTAAGTTATCTTGGAAATCATGATTTCAAACTGCATGGATACACATATGTTCATTGGGAAGGAAGTGTATCAGACGGGAAAAGTACATCAGGAGGATGTTATTGTCTAGGATCTTCCATGATCTCGTGGTTTAGCAGGAAGTAGTCTAGTGTGGCTCTCAGCATAGCTAAAGCAGAATATATAGCTCCTTTCTCTGCTAGTTGTGAAGTAGTAGGGCTTCGAAAATTGTTATCAGGACTATTTGACTTAGAGATGGACCCCATTGTGATCATGTGTGACAACCAGAGTTGTATCAAGATGATAGAGAATCCAGTGTTCCATGATAATTTAAAGCACATAGAGATCCTATATTTCTATACATGAGATATGGTGCAGAAAGGAGCTATCAAGCTCAAGTATGTAAGCACTGACGAACAAGTTGCTGATATATTGACCAAACCTCTCTCTCAAGTAAAGTTTGAGTATTTCTGAGACAAGATTGGTGTAGTTCAGAAGGACCCTCCTCAAAAGGGGGATTGATGTGGTCATTGATGATGAGATTTCCTACATCGATAGTGAGGTCGATGATCTGGATACTTGTATTGGTGATACTGACAGTGAGGTTGGTGAATGGTCCTTAGACTAGGTCTAACTTGACAAGTAGATTGTATCATCCTTGGAAACATGTTCTAAAAGAGATTCGTAGACATATGTCTCCGAGAAAGAAGTCCCTAGTGGATGAGAGGGATTGCATCATCCCTGGACTTCGGTCCCGTGAATTGATTCATAGACATATGTCTCCAAGAAAGAAGTCCCTAGTGGACAAGAGGGATTGCATCATGCCTAGACTTTGGTCCCCTGAATTGATTCGTAGACATATGTCTCTGAGAAGTGGTACCTAGTGGACGAGAGGGATTGCATCATCCCTAGACTTTGGTCCCCTGAATTGATCCGTAGACATATGTCTCCGAGAAGTGGTCCCTAGTGGACAATAAGGCATTGCATCATCCCTGGACTTCGGTCCCCTGAATTGATCCGTAGACATATGTCTCCAAGATGTGGTCCCTAGTGGACTAGAGGGATTGCATCATCCCTAGACTTCGGTCCCCTGAATTGATCCGTAGACATATGTCTCCAAGAAGTAGTCCCTAGTGGACGAGAGGGATTACATCATCCCTGAACTTCGGTCCCCTTAATTGATCTATAGACATATGTCTCTGAGAAGTGGTCCCTAGTGGATAAGAGGGATTGCATCATCCTTGGATTTCTGTCCCTTGAATTGATCCGTAGACATATGTCTCCGAGAAGTGGTCCCTAGTGGATGAAAGGGATTGCCTCATCCCTGGACTTCGGTCCCCTGAATTGATCCGTATACAGATGTCTCCGAGAAGTAGTCCCTAGTGGACGAGAGGGATATCATCATCCCTGGACTTATGTTCCATGAATTGATCCATAAACATCTGTCTCCAAAAATTGATGATAGGACTACATCGTCCCTGAACATTTAGTTCAAAATGATTTGTTTGGATTGCATCGTCCATAGACATGGGACTTGTCTTAAATTGATAAGGATTGATCATCCTGGGAATTTGATCTGGATTGTATCGTCCATGGACCTATGTCCTAAAGTGAGAGGGATTGATCATATTGTAATAGGATCTTGTGTATTGCAGAGTATGATGATGCTGTAGATCGAGATGATCCAGATGCTATAGATCGAGATAATCTAGATGCTGTAGATCGAGATGATCCAGATGCTGTTGATCGTGATGATCATATGATGACGATGCTGATAATTGTGTGATAACGATGTTGATGATCGTATGATGACGATGCTGATGATCATGTGATGATGATGATCATGTGACGACGATGCTATTGATTGTGAGGATCCAGATGATGATATTGCTGTATCTTTTCAAGCGCTGCAGAAAATGAAGATTCGATACTGAATATGTTAATGTTCCATTATTGAAGATGCTGCAGTAACTGCTTGAGTTGCTGATGATGTTGAGAAAGCTTCCAATGATTTATAGATGTATCATGTATCATGTAGTCGATGACTCCTTGCTCCTGTAGATGTTGTTATAATATCCTTCTCGTTAAGGGGGAGTGTTGAAATATTGTAACTTCAAAGAATATTATATTTGTATTTTATTATTCCGGAGATGGTACATTCCTCCATGGTGACCCTATTGTATATCCGGAGATGTTTATTCCTCCGAGAGAATGTGGAACTAGGGTTATTAGATCTCCCATATGAGGTCGGCCCTGAGTTTACTATTTGGGGGTTATTAGACTCTCCTGGAAGAGGTCGGCCCCATTAGGGTAAAAGGTCAGCCGGGATATGAGTATAAGTAGAGGAGGATGTTCCTCACTTATCTCATTCAGTCATCCACTTGGGAGTAGTGCACAAGTGAGAGAGAGGTCTGCATAGGAGGAGAAGGAGCTCTAGTCTTGGACTACATCTTGTATTTGGTTGATTATCTATATTGAGGAAAGCTTTGCTGGGTTTTCAACCCCATGAGGGTTTCCCAGGGTAAATCTTTGTCTATCTTGTGATTATGTTTCTTTCAGTGATCTTGCTATTCAAATTAGGCTAAACTTAACACTCGATAGCATGCCCCATTCGAATAGAGGGGTAAGATGATGAAGCCTCATGATCCAACATATCAACATTGGAATAAGTAAAGGTGTATGGGTCCGATCCATAGGGACTATTGATTGAACTTTCCTATCAATGGAGAAGAACTCCACTAATGATCATAGGATTGGTATATCCATTTACTACACTTTAATCCTAATATTCTTCCAGACTGCGTAGATACCTCTACAGACACAGAAATCCCATACCCCAATAGATGATACCCATGGTTATCAAGAATATATACCAATGCTAACCTATATTCACTAGTGTAAGCTAGAGAAAGAGCAAGAGTGTATCCACCGGATAGTGTAGAGTTATCACCATAACCTTAGAAACCCTAGATCTGTAGAAACTTTGCAGTATTGAGCTTTGACCTTAAAACCCTAATCATTTCTATCCATAAATCCATATGGATAAAGCACAAAACCCTTGCAAGGATGAACATTCATACCTTTGAAAAGATTGATGGTAAGGCGTTTGAGTTTAAAAGTAGTAGACTAATAGTAAACTTTTGAAAATCACATGATATAATTTTAAATTAAAAAACTAAATTAGTCATTTAGGCATTTTTAGTTGTCACTTATTATTTAGTTTTTTTTTTATCCCATGACTAAATTAGTCATTTAGTTTAGTGATTTTTAGTTGTGTTGCTCAAATTTAGTAGTATTTAGATTAAAAACACTATTGTTACTAACTCTTTTAGTCATGCAGTCATTTATTTGCCAACTTCTACTAGTGATAAGAATATCAGAAAGAAAAAAGAAGGCTCTTGAAATCATCCAAGAACTTAGAGAAAAATCAAGGGAAGGCATGGTTAATTGTCCAGGCACGCTTCAATTCTGAGTAGAATAAATTATACAAGTCTCTTTACCAATTTACGATAAGATAAGCGTAAACCTTCAATAGAGGAGCCCTAATTTTCAAGAAAAAACAATGAAGAAGCCACTCATGGACCTAGTCAAGAAGTAAAGAGTAGGTGCTCATCGGGAGATGTTTAAATTCCAACATCAATAAATTTTCAAACAAATATATCACCATTTGAAGATGATATAGATGAGGAGAAAATACATACAGTTTCGGTCTATACCAGTTATACAAATCATGAAATTTTAGTTTTAAATCATGAAGAGCATTATGATGAAGAAAAATTAAGTGTTGTTGAGACCATCCATGAGGTCCAACCTATTATTGAACAAGTCAATATTTTTGAGACCACCCATGAGGATGTCTATCCTCCTCCATCTAGCTACCAGTAAGGAGAGGAACAACCACAAGATCTCATTGAATCATCATGGCCTACTAAAGAAGTGTTCCATGCTACAAATGCTAATCCATTACCTCAACTGACCCTAGTGAATCGAAGAAATCCAAAACATATCTAGGTGGATGTGATTGTAGGGACCCTCCTTGGAACCCTACTAAGCCCAACAATTAATCATGCACATATTCAAATAAACCATATCTAATATTTATCAAGCAAACTATTTTACAGAATTAATCACAAGATAAAATTTCTTTTGAATAAAATACAAATAAAGAACTACTCCGAATAAAATATTTAGTTTCATTCATTTTCCAATAGAAAACTACAAAGTGGAAAAAACAATAAAAAAATTCTACTCACTGTAGAAATAACTCTTGCCATGAAATTTTAAAGGCTATCGAAGTCTTGTGCATAAATCTCCCTACAAATTCCAATCGATGAATATCCATCGGAAACCACCCTATTGCTCCCAAAAGGTACTCGTCTTCCCTTGGAACCCCCTAGCTGCAATGGGGTTGAATGCAAGAATTTCTAGTGTAGCCACGGTGTGTGGATTACTACTAAGAGGCTTCCAATTCTGTTCATACAATGATGAAGCAAACCCTTCAACAGTCATCATGTAAACTCAGCATAAACTATGTTGTCCAATAATTAGGTAAAAAGATGAGAGCATCATTCCCTCTTCATCTCTCTCTATATTTTTTGAGACTTTTCATGTGTCTTATACATGCACATGCATAACTTTGGAATTATCAATTTACTTTTCTTTTATTATTCACCCACTTCTAAGTGTCAATTTTATCGTATTTATGTGTGGGCATGGTGTTACTAATTTTCAAAGTAAATTAGTTTCCTTCTTTTCTTTTATTCATATTTTAACTCCTAGGTGTATATAAACATTTATCCTAGCTTCGTGTGTGCATGATGGTTGCTAAAATTGCAGTAGTGTAATTCTTTTAAAACACACATTCTTACCCTATTTTAGTGTTTTAGTTTTTATTGCCCCATTCCCATTGCAATAGGCTTATTAAGGGTTCCATGCTCTGTTCATGCCCTTATGCAAATATCCATTCCATGGTGGGGACTGGTGTCATGACCTTATTAAATCTGTTTGACCGACCTTGTTTAGGGACTAATGGTTCCTAGGGAATAAGGTCGAGTCCTTATTGCACGCTCCTACTATAAGGCTTTTGAGTGATTGAATCCATGGACTACCCTCATGAAAACATGCATCTAATGAGAAACATCCTCTCTCACTTTTCAAATCACCACGTGAAGTAAACACTATGTTGATGTATATGTAACTTTGGAATGTATTTCATCTATGTATTTTATATATATTTATTGTACCCTTATAAGAGATGTGTCATTCCTCTATAAGGAAGTGTCATCATGTGGATTGACAAGTGTCGCAAGTGTGTGTACTTGCTGATGGGTTATTAGACCACCATGTGTGGGGTTGGCCCTAAAATATATATATTATAATGTGGATGTACCTAGCTAGACAAGTCGGCCCCATAAGGTCACTGGGAAAACAGATTAGTATAAATAGAGATCATGGGATCTCTATTTAGATCACTTGGAAAAGTATCTCACTCTCACTCAGAAAGTGGCGCACTAGTGAGGAGGAGGATCATCTGCTACTAGGAGACTATCTCAGTGTATTTTGGTTGTACTTTGGTTGAGCCATTGCTCTCTCTATCTCTGAGGAAGTTGTGGGGTTTTTCACCTTAGGGTTTTCCCCACGGAAACTCGGTGTCTCTTGTCTCTCATGCTTTTGATTCTTGTGATGCTTGTCATGCTTATTGTGATTGTCATGCATTGATATACTGTATATGTTATTCTCTCAGTAAAGATCCTAGAGTATTGTGAATTAATGCTCAAAATTTAACATGGTATCAGAGCTAACCTGAGAAGAAGACATTTTGCAGTGACGGAAACTTGAGTTTCTTGTTTATTGGGTTTCTCTCCACAGATTTTGGAAAATAAGTATAGTAGATTGACTCTACTCATCAAGGCGCATCTATCTGTCCAATCAGAATTCAATTCCGAGCAATTTCAGATTTGGCCCTAAAAATTAGGGTTTCCACAAAAATAGAAATTTCTGAAATCTGAAGACATAGCTGGAAGCTCCTTGCAAAAATCGAAGTTTAGAGCTTTGGATCGAGATTTTTGGTTGGGTAGATCTCCGGGAAACTCAAACCCTAATTCAGGGCTCTCCCTAGTGAACCCGAGAGGACAAAAAGGCAAATCTGAAGGGTAAAGCTTTGTTGATCTCAAATTCTCAATACATCAGGCTGATCAGCTCATCAAGGCGCATCTTTCTATCCTTTCAGAAAATTGAAATTCACATTTTGAATTTTTAGGGTTTTTTCGACAAACCCTAATCCGGGACCAGATCCAGTTTTCAGCATTTCAAGTGGTAAGATCTAAATATTTTCTATTTCCATTTGAAGTACTCTTTAAGATGTCTCACCACACCAAGCTTGAGGATAAGCTTGAAGGAGATGATAACTTCCGAGCTTGGAAGTATAGGATTGGGTTAATACTGGAAGAGAATGAGTTGGACTCATATGTGAAAGAAGACATCCCTATCCAAGAGGATGAAGAGGCAAAGGTATTGCATAAGAAGAACTTGGTCAAGGCAAAGAGAATCATTGCTGATTCCATTAAAGATCATCTCATACCCCATGTGTCCTCTCTAAAGAAACCCAAGGAGATGTTTGACTCTTTGACCAAGCTATTTGAAGGGAAGAACATAAATCGGAAGATGACCCTGCGGAACCAATTGAAAGGAGTAAAGTTTTAGAATGGAGAAACCATTCAATCTTATTTTTCAAGGGTCTCCCAGATCAAGGAACAACCAGAAGCAGTGGATGAAATGGTGGAGAATGGTGAAGTGGTGATGACCACTCTAAATGGCCTACCTAGGTCATGGGATTCCTTCATTCAAGGAATTTGTGCAAGGAATAAGTTGATCTCTTTCAACAGATTGTAGGAAGAATGCTCTCAAGAAGAAGCTAGGCTTTTGGCCCGAGAAGAAAAGATGGAAAATGAAGATCAAGCTCTCACAGCACATGCCAGGAAAGGCAAGTCCAAGAAGGAATCATCTCATAACAGAAGATCCTCTCACCACCATTATCATAAAGATAAGAAAGATCTCAGATGCTTCAATTGAAATGAGAAGGGACACTTTGCTTCAGATTGTCCCAAGAAGAAGAAACACAACAACAACAACTTCAATAAGAAGAAGAAGAATAACAAAAGAAGATATCATGCTCATGTTGCTGAAGATGATGAACCCCCAAAGAAGAAGGCTAGGGAAGAAAGTAATAGTGATGATGACTCATCAAGTGAAGAAGAATATGTTCTAATTTCTCCTCTCATAGGTACTATCTCCCATGGTTTTAATGATTGGTTGATTGATAGTGGGGCTTCCAAACACATGATTGGGTTTAAAGAATCTTTTGTGAATCTATCTGAACATGAATCACCCCATAAGGAGAAACTTGGCGATGATTATCAATACCCAATCAAAGGAAGTGGTGAAGCCTCCTACAACCTAGATTCTAGAAAATATTTGAAGATGAAAGAAGTCCTTTATGTACCTGGGCTCAAGAAGAACTTACTCTCCATCTCTGCATTGGATGCAAAAGGTATGAGGGTTGCATTTGTAGATAGCCAAGTCCTAATGTGGCCAAAGGGTAAAACAATCGATGATGCAGTAGTGATTGGAGAGCAAGAGGGAGGTTTGTACAAATTGAAGGGACAACCTGAACATGCCATGGTAACATAAAGACAAAGATTCATCCATAGTCATGGATCACATAGTGTTTATGTATATGTAACTTCGGAATGTATTTCATCTGTGTATTTTATATATATTTATTGTACCCTTAATAGAGATGCGTTATTCCTCTATAAGGAAGTGTCGTCATGTGGATTGACAAGTGTCGCAAGTGTGTGTACTTGCCGATGGGTTATTAGACCACCATGTGTGGGGTTGGCCTTGAAATATATATATTATAATGTGATGTACCTAGATAGACAAGTCGGCCCCATAAGGTCACTGGGCAAAAAGGTTAGTATAAATAGAGATCAGAGATCTCTATTTTACTCACTCGAAAAAGTAACTCACTCTCACTTAGAAAGTGGCGCACTAGTGAGGAGGAGGATCATATGCTACTAGGAGACTATCTCAGTGTTATTTGGTTGTACTTTGGTTGAGCCATTGCTCTCTCTATCTCTGAGGAAGTTGTGGGGTTTTTCACCTTAGGATTTTCCCCACGGAAACTCTATGTCTCTTGTCTCTTATGCTTTTGATTCTTGTGATGCTTGTCATATTGTGATTGTCATGCATTGATATAGTGTATATGTTATTCTCTCAGCAAAGATCCTAGAGTATTGTGAATTAATGCTCAAAATTTAACATGGTATCAGAGCTAACCTGAGAAGAAGCTTGAGTTCCTTGTTTATTGGGTTTCTCTCCGCAGATTTTTGAAAATCAGTATAGTAGATTGACTCTACTCATTAAGGCGCATCTATCTGTCCAATCAGAATTCAATTCCGAGCATTTTCAGATTTGGCCCTAAAAATTAGGGTTTCCACAAAAATAGGAATTTCTGGAATCTAAAGGCACAGCTGGAAGCTCCTTGCAAAAATCGAAGTTTAGAGCTTTGGATCGAGATTTTTGGATGGGTAGATCTCCGAGAAACTCAAACCCTAATTCAAGGCTCTCCCTAGTGAACTCGGGAGGACTAAAAGTCAATTCTAGAGGGCAAAACTTTGCCGATCTCAAATTCTGAATACACCAGGTTGATCAGCTCATCAAGGCACATCTTTCTATCCTTTCAGAAATTTGAAGTTCACATTTTGAATTTTTAGGGTTTTTTCGACAAACCCTAATCTGAGACCAGATCCAGTTTTTAGCATTTCAAGTGGTAAGACCTAAATCTTTTCTATTTCCATTTGAAGTACTCTTTAATATGTCTCTCCACACCAAGCTTGAGGATAAGCTTGAAGGAGATGATAACTTCCGAGCCTGGAAGTATAGGATTGGGTTAATCCTGGAAGAGAATGAGTTGGACTCATATGTGAAAGAAGACATCCCTATCCCAGAGGATGAAGAGGCCAAGGTATTGCATAAGAAGAACTTGGTCAACGCAAAGAGAATCATTGTTGATTCTATCAAAGAACATCTCATACCCCATGTGTCTTCTCTAAAGACACCCAAGGAGATGTTTGACTCTTTGACCAAGCTATTTGAAGGGAAGAACATAAATCGAAAGATGACCCTGCGGAACCAATTAAAAGGAGTAAAGTTTCAGAATGGAGAAACCATTCAATCTTATTTTTCAAGGGTCTCCTAGATCAAGGAACAACTATAAGTAGTGGATGAAATGGTGGAGAATGGTGAAGTGGTGATGACCACTCTAAATGGCCTACCCAGGTCATGGGATTCCTTTATCCAAGGAATTTGTGCAAGGAAGAAGTTGATCTCCTTCAGTAGACTATGGGAAGAATGCTCACAAGAAGAAGCAAGGCTTGTGGCACGAGAAGAAAAGATGGGGAATGAAGATCAAGCTCTCACAGCTCACACCAAGAAAGGGAAGTCCAAGAGAGAGCCATCTCACTCCAAGAAATCTTCACATCACTTCAAAGAAAGAAGAATATGCTTCACCTGAAATGAGAAAGGACATATTGCCATAAATTGTCCCAAGAACAAGAAGGACAACAACAACTCCAACAAGAAGAAGAAGGTTAGCAAAAGAAGGTTTCATGCTCATGTTGCTGAGGATAATGAACCACCCAAGAAGAAGGCTAGGGAAGAAAGTGATGATAACTCATCAAGTGAAGAAGAGTATGTTCTGATCTTTGCTCTCACAGGTACCATCTCCCATGGTTGTAATGATTGGTTGATTGATAGTGGAGCTTCCAAACACATGACTGGGTTTAAGGAATCTTTTGTGAATCTATCTGAACATGAATCACCCCATAAGGTGAAACTTGGGGATGATTATCAATACCCAATCAAAGGAAGTGGTGAAGCCTCCTACAACCTAGATTCTGGAAAATATTTGAAGATGAAAGAAGTTCTTTATGTACCTGGGCTCAAGAAGAACTTACTCTCCATCTCTGCATTGATGCAAAAGGAATGAGGGTTTCATTTGTGGATAGCCAAGTCCTAATGTGGCCAAAGGGAAAGACCATAGATGATGCAGTAGTGATTGGAGAGCAAGAGGGAGGTTTGTATAAATTAAAGGGACAACTTGAACATGCCTTGGTACATGAATCCATGGAGCCAAGTGAACTTTGGCATAGAAGACTTGCTCATATTCTCTATAGAGAGCACTTCCAATTGCAAGCAAGGTTGTAGAGAGTCTTCCTGAAATGAAGACCAAACATGAAGGTGTTTCCAAAGGATGTGCAAAAGGTAAGAACATTAAGAAGGCTTTCCCAAGCAATGAAAGCAAGGCAAAAGACATCCTGGAAATCATCCACTAAGATTTATGTGGTCCTATGTCATCCAATTCTCTAAGTGGGTATGTTTACTACGTCTCATTTATTGATGACTTCTCCATGAAGACTTGGGTATACTTCTTGAAGAATAAAGATGAGATGCTTGATAAGTTCAAGGAATTCAAAACCTTGATGGAGAATCAAATTGACAAGAAGATCAAAACATTCAGATCCGACAATGGTGGAGAATTCACCTCGGGTGACTTCAAGAAGCTTTGCAGTGATTCAGGGATTAAGAGGGAGTTGATTGCTCCTTATAATCCTCAACAGAATGGAGTTGCAGTAAGGAAGAACATAACAGTCATGGAAGCAACAAGGGAAATGCTGCATGACCAGGATCTACCTATGCATCTATGGGCAGAAGCAGTTAGAACATATATGCGCAGAACAGAACTCCCCACAAGATATTGGACAACAAGACACCAGAAGAGGTATTTTCTGCGTTCAAGAAGATTGATGTTAGCAAGGATGAATATAAGTTCAAGGACAGGTAATCCAGGAAGCAAAGATCAAGAGGGAGCGCACTCCAGCAGCTCCTACAAGGATGCATATTTTCAGAGGGAGTTGACCATCTTCCTACATTCCACAATAGAAAGGTGTAGAAGAAGCTACTTCAATAGCTCCTACCAGGAAGCAAAGACTCGGGGGGAGTCCACCCAACAAACAAACAAAGATAAGTATTTCAATTATCATTTCTTGCCTATTTTGTTTGTTTAAATAATATTATGCTTATGTTCCTAGACTTAGGAGATGTATTGTGCATATTTGAATGATTGCATTAATGAACAGTATACTACTAATATGCATGTGATGAGTAAGTGGCCTATGGCACTGTACAACATTCCAGTGCTACTTATCTTGAATGAAACATCTTTGCTGACATGTTGGGAGTAGTGTAAACTCTTAACAATGTTCTGGTAGAGACTTAAAGGCATCTAGAAAGTTGTGGAACATGGATAAATGTTGTATTGAAGCATTGGCTAAGATAACTGCATGACTGCATGACATATTTCTTTATGTGTAAAGAATTTGTTCTAAAAATTATGAGATGTTTCTAATCCTGCAATTTAACTTGTTTTGTAGGAAAGACCGTATATCTTCACCTACAAAAGGACTACAACATTTGTTCCAGAAACAAAGATATATATTGAAGATATTGAAGTTCCCAGGATCTAGGATGAAGAAATGGAATGGCATGATCCGTTGATCATGAAGAAGATGTTTCGGATGCAGTCCCAAGACCTAACAGGGAGTCACATGTGTGGAGATTGAAGGAAGCCTTGTATGGCTTGAAGCAAGCTCCTAGAACTTGGTATGGTAGGATGGATAGTTTCCTATCTAGTTTGGGCTTTACCAAGAGTAAAGCGGATTCCAACCTTTACTACAAGGATAAGGAAGGGAATCCTGTGATTCTACTTATGTACGTAGATGACTTATTTGTAACAGGAGATGAAAGATTGATTGCAGATACTAAGAGGAAGCTTGCTACTGAGTTCGATATGAAAGATTTGGAATTATGCATTATTTCCTAGGTATGGAGGTGTGGTAGAGTGGAGGTGGGATCTTCCTTTGTCAAGGGAAGTACACAGTAGATATCCAGAAGAGATTCAGGATGATGGATTGCAAGGCCATGGCCACACCTATGGCATTGAATCTGAAGCTTCTATGCGATGCTTCATCTGAACTGGTTGATGTCTCTATGTATCGTCAGATGATTGGGTCCTTGATGTACCTGACGAACACGAGACCGGACATTTGCTTTGCTGTGAACACATTGAGCCAGTTCTTGATAGATTTGAGGAGTGTTCACCTGATTGCTGTAAATCATGTTCTGAGGTACCTGAAGGGTACATTGGATTACGGGCTCAAGTATGAAGTGAATCAAAATTTTAACCTGTAGGGTTATGTTGATTCAGATTGGGCTAGCAGTGCTGCAGATAGGAAGAGCACATCTGGGTTCTGCTTTAGTATGGGATCAGGTGTGATCTCATGGTTTAGCAGGAAGCAGTCCTGTGTGGCACTGAGTACAGCTGAGGCAGAGTATGTTGCAGCCTATTCAGCTAGTTGTGAGGCAATATGGCTATGGAAGCTACTGTCTAAGTTATTTGATCTCCAGTTGGATGCTACTGGTATCTTCTATGATAACCAGAGTTGTGTGAAGCTATCTGAGAACCCAGTGTTTCATGACAGGTTGAAGGACATAGAGATCAAATATCACTATATCAGGGATATCGTGCAGAGAGGAGCTGTGAAGCTCCTATATGTTGCGACGAACGAGCAGATTGCAGATGTGCTGACGAAGCCACTAGCCAAGGTGAAGTTCGAGTACTTCAGAGAGAGGCTTGGCGTTCTTCAGATCGAGGACACTTCGAGGAAGAAGTGATGGACACATTTGCTGAAGCCATTCCAAGCATGTTGGAAGAAGGATCCTTCACATGGCTGTGGATGTAAGCGCTGGATGATGATGAGCATCAGGATGATGTTCTAGTTTCTGCTTTGTATCATCAATTGGATCATTTATATATATATATGTATGTACGCATCATGTTGGATGCTGGATATGATCAGTTGGATCATTTATATGTATGTACGCATCATGTTGGATGCTGGATATGATCAGTTGGATCATTTATATGTATGTACACATCATGTTGGATGTTGGATATGATCGGTTGGATCATTTGTATGTATTTTGTATATGCATCATGTTGGATGCTTGGACCATGTATCTGTATATGTATCAGGTGGATACATTGTATGATCAGGTAGATCACGTATATTGATATGTATCAGGTATGATCAGGTAGATCATGTATGTTGATGGATACATTGTGTGGATCATGTATCTATGTATCAGGTGGATGCACTATGTATGATGATATGTATCAGGTAGATACTTGGTGTGCATCAGATGGATGCATTGTATGATCAGGATGATCGTGGATGATGAGCTTCTCCAGATGACATGCAGCAGGATGTTGCAGTGATGATGATCAGGGTGATCATGTGTACATCAGGATGATGTATGATGAGTATCAAATGATACTTTGTGGTCGTGTATCAGGTTGTGCAGATGAGCATATAATTCATTGCCTTGGGAGATTTGCAGATAGTCTTTCGAGGTTTTGCCTATGGCATGTAATTCAGTGCCTTGGGATATCTGGCAAATACTCTTTTGAGGTTTTTCTCTAGGAGGACATATAATTCGTTGCCCTGGGAGATCTGCAGATAGTCTTACGAGGTTTTGCCTATGGCATGTAATTCATTTCCCTGGGATATATGGCAGATGCTCTTTCGAGGTTTTGTCCTATGGCATATAATTCGTGTCCCTGGGAGATCCGATAGGTTGGGCTACGTGCCTGTAATCAGTCCTGGGATGCTCTTGCGAGGTTTTGCCATGACCACATGTAATTCATGCCTGGGAGATCCTATAGGTAGAGCTGTGTGCTCGTAACAGCCTGGGATGCTCTTGTGAGGTTTTGTGGTGACCACATGTAATTCGTGCCCTGGGAGATCCTATAGGTAGAGTTGTGTTCACGTAATAGCCTGGGATGCTCTTGCAAGGTTTTGTGGTGAGGTCACATATAATATGGCCCTGGGAGATCCTATAGGTAGAGCCGTGTGCTCGTAATAGCCTGGGATGCTCTTTCGAGGTTTTGTGACGCACGTAATAAGTCCTGAGGATTCCATAGTATGGCCAGTGATGACGAAGACCTGCAGGTGGTGGGCCTACATCCAGTATGAAAAAGGACTGGCTCTGTAGAACTTCGTATGATGAGTAGAGTCAGAGATTGGTTGAGATAGTAGCAGCAGTGACAATGACGATGATGATGCATCGATGACGATGATCCCGAGAAGAAGACTTGTCTAGAAGATCTGTGTCGAGAAATACCTTCCCAGTTAAGAGGGAGTGTTGATGTATATGTAACTTTGGAATGTATTTCATCTGTGTATTTTATATATATTTATTGTACCCTTAATAGAGATGTGTTATTCCTCTATAAGGAAGTGTCGTCATGTGGATTGACAAGTGTCGCAAGTGTGTGTACTTGCCGATGGGTTATTAGACCACCATGTGTGGGGTCGGCCCTGAAATATATATATTATAACGTGATGTACCTAGATAGACAAGTCGGCCCCATAAGGTCACTGGGAAAAAAGGTTAGTATAAATAGAGATCGGAGATCTCTATTTTACTCACTCGAAAAAGTAACTCACTCTCACTCAGAAAGTGGCGCACTAGTGAGGAGGAGGATCATCTGCTACTAGGAGACTATCTCAGTGTTATTTGGTTGTACTTTGGTTGAGCCATTTCTCTCTCTATCTCTGAGGAAGTTGTGGGGTTTTTCACCTTAGGGTTTTCCCCATGGAAACTCTGTGTCTCTTGTCTCTTATGCTTTTGATACTTGTGATGCTTGTCATATTGTGATTGTCATGCATTGATATACTGTATATGTTATTCTCTCAGCAAAGATCCTAGAGTATTGTGAATTAATGCTCAAAATTTAACACATAGAGGTATGTATAATTTGCTTTTGCAAAAGTTAACTAATGAGTTATGTAGGTCATTGAAGAGAACAAGAACAGATTGCTAGACATAACTAGCAAAAATGGTGACCAGGTATGTGTTTCTTATATCATAGGATCTATCATATAAGTATACATGGCATGATTGTTGATGATTTTTCATAAAGTCATAAGTTTGAATAATCATGGGTATATGCATATTATGTGTCTTACCTTAATTAATGATATGACTAACCAGAAGAGTCATAGATTTGAGTAATTTCAGGTTTATACATGTTATGACTAACCATAAAAGTCCTATATAAACCTTGAATGCTAATGTTTATTATTTCTGTTTGAAATGATCATGACTATACATGCTTGATATTATTGTGTTTTAATAGTATACTAATGAATGTATGATTTTGTATGAGATCACAAGGATAACACAATCATGATACTAATAAGCATGCATAGGGACCAAGGATGAATATAAGTTCAAGAACAAGTAATCCAGGAAGCAAAGATCAAGAGGGAGCACACTCCAGTGGTTTCTGCAAGGGTGCAGATATTCAGAGGGAGTTGTCCATCTCTCTACATTCCACAACAGAAAGGTGTAGAAGGACTCCAGCAGCTCCTGCAAGGAAGCAAAGACTCAGACGGAGTCCACCCAACAAACAAACAAAGATAAGTATTTTAATTATCATTTCTTGCATATTTGTTTGCTTAAATAAATTTGTTCAATGATGTATATGCTCATGTTCCTAGACTTAGGATATGTATTGTGCATATTAGAATGATTGCATTAATGAACAGTATACTACTAATATGCATGTGTTGGGTAAATGGCCTATGGCATTGTACAACATTCCATTGCTACTTATCTAGAATGAAACCTCTTTGCTGACATGTTGGGAGTAGTGCAAACTCTTAACAATGTTCTAGTAGAGACTGGAAGGCATCTAGAAAGTTATGGAACAAGGATAAATGTTGTATTGAAGCATTGGCTAAGATAATTGCATGACTGTATGACATATTTCTTTATGTGTAAGAATTTGTATGAAAATTATGAGATGTTTCTAATCATGCAATTTAACTTGTTTTGTAGGAAAGACCGTATACCTTCACCTACAAGAGAAGGACTACAACATTTGTTCAAGCAACAAAATTATCTATTGAAGATATTGAAGTTTCCAGGATACGGGAAGAATACCATGATCCATTGATCATGAAGAATGATGTTTGGGATGTAGTCCCAAGACCTAAAGGGAATTTTTGTTATGACTTCCATATGGATCTATCAGATCAAGCATGTTGCAGATGGTAGCATAGAGAAATATAAAAGTAATGAAATAGAAGGTACACCAGATGGATTTCAAGACTGCTTTCTTGAATGGTGTAGTTGAAGAGAAAGTATATGTGGAGCAGCCACTCGGTTTCAAAATACATGACAGGGAGTCATATGTGTGCAGATTGAAGAAAGCCTTGTATGGCTTGAAACAAGCTCCCAGAACCTAGTAGGGTAGGATGGACAGTTTCTTATCTAGTCTGGGCTTTACCAAGAGTAAAGCGGATTCCAACCTTTATTACAAGGTTGAGGAAGGGAATCCTGTGGTTCTACTCCTGTATGTGGATGACTTATTTGTAACAGGGGATGACAGATTGATTGCAGATACGAAGAGGAAGCTTGCTGCTGAGTTCGATATGAAAGATTTAGGAATGATGCATTATTTCCTAGGTATGGAGGTGTGGCAGAGTGCAGGTGGAATTTTCCTTGGTCAAGGGAAGTACACAGTAGATATCCTGAAGAGATTTGGGATGATGGATTGTAAGGCCATGGCCACACCTATGACATCGAATCGGAAGCTTCTATGTGATGCTTCATCTGAGCTGGTTGATGTCTGTATGTATCGTCAGATGATTGGGTCCTTGATGTACCTAATGAACATGAGACAAGATATTTGCTTTGCAGTGAACACATTGAGTCAGTTCCTGACAGATCTGAGGAGTGTTCATCTCATTGCTGTAAAGCATGTTCTGAGGTACCTGAAGGGTACAGTGGCTAATGGGCTCAAGTATGAGGCGAATCAAAAGTTTAACCTGCAGGGTTATGTTGATTCAGATTGGGCTGGCAGTTCTGCAGATAGGAAGAGCACATCTGGGTGCTGCTTCAGTATGGGATCAGGTGTGATCTCTTGTTTTAGCAGGAAGCAGTCCTGCGTAGCACTGAGTACAACTGAGGTAGAGTATGTTGCAGCCTGTTCAGCTAGTTGTGAGGCAGTATGGCTACGGAAGCTACTGTCTGAGTTATTTGATCTCCCGTTGGATGCTACCGGTATCTTCTGTGATAACCAGAGTTGTGTGAAGCTATCCGAGAACCCAGTGTTTCATGACAGGTCAAAACACATAGAGATCAAATATCACTATATTAGGGATATGGTGCAGAGAGGAGCTGTGAAGCTCCTGTATGTTGCGATGGATGAGTAGATTGCAGATGTGCTGACGAAGCCACTAGCCAGGGTGAAGTTCAAGTACCTCAGAGAGAGGCTTCGCATTTTTCAGATCAAGGACACTTCGAGGAAGAAGTGATGGTCACGTTTGCTGAAGCCATTGTAAGAATGTTGGAGGGAGGATCCTTCACATGGTTGTGGATGTAAGTGTTGGATGACGAGCATCAGGATGATGTTCTGGTTTCTGCTTGGATATGATCAGTTGGATCATTTTTGTATATGTATGTACGCATCATGTTGGATGCTTGGACCATGTATCTGTATATGTATCAAGTGGATACATTGTATGATCAGGTGGATCATGTATGGTGATATGTATCATGTATTTGTATTTGTATCAGGTAGATACTTGGTATGCATCTGGTAGATGCATTGTATGATTAGGATGATCATGGATGACGAGCTTCAGGATGTTGCTCCAGATGACATGCAGCAGGATGTTGCAGTGATGATGATTAGGATGATCATGTGTACATCAGGATGATGTATGGTGAGTATCAGGTTGATACTCTGTGGTCGTTGAACAAGTTGTGTAGATAAGCATGTAATTTGTGCCCTGGGAGATTTGCAGATGGTCTTTCAAGGTTTTGCCTATGGCATGTAATTCGTACCCTGGGACATCTGGAAAATGCTCTTTCGAGGTTTTGCTTGGGAGGACATATAATTTGTGCCCTAGGAGATCTGCAGATAGTCTTTCGAGGTTTTTCCTATGGCATGAAATTTGTGCCCTGGGATATATGGCAGATGCTTTTTTGAGGTTTTGTCCTATGGCATATAATTTGTGCCCTGGGAGATCCGATAGGTTGAGCCGTGTGCTCGTAATCAGTCTTGGGATGCTCTTTCGAGGTTTTGCCATGACCACATGTAATTTGTGCCCTGGGAGATCTGATAGGTTGAGCCTTGTACTCGTAATCAGTCCTAGGATGATCTTTCGAGGTTTTGTGGTGGCCACATGTAATTTGTGCCCTGGGAGATCCGATAGGTTGAGCCTTGTGCTCGTAATCAATCTTGGGATTCTCTCTCAAGGTTTTGTGGTGGGGTCACATGTAATAAGTCCTAGAGATCTGGACAGGATGAAAAAGGCCTCAGATGCTCTTTAGCGTTCTTGCTAGTCAAGAGACTCTTTTAAGGTTCTGTGACGCACGTAATAAGTCCCGAGATTTCCACAGTATGGCCAGTGATGATGAAGACCTACAGGTGGCGGGCCTACATCCAGTATGAAAAAGGACTGGCTCTATAGAACTTCCTATGATGAGTAGAGTCAGGGATTGGTTGAGATAGCAATAGCAGTGACGGTGATGATGACGATGATCCTGAGAAGAAGACTTGTCTAGCAGATCTGTGTCGAGAAATACCTTCCTAGTTAAGAGGGAGTGTTGATGTATATGTAACTTCGGAATGTATTTCATCTATGTATTTTATATATATTTATTGTACCCTTATAAGAGATGTGTCATTCCTCTATAACGAAGTGTCGTCATGTGGATTGACAAGTGTCGCAAGTGTGTGTACTTGTCGATGGGTTATTAGACCACCATGTGTGGGGTCGGCCTTGAAATATATATATTATAATGTGGATGTACCTAGCTAGACAAGTCGGCCCCATAAGGTCACTGGGAAAACAGATTAGTATAAATAGAGATCAGGGGATCTCTATTTAGATCACTCGAAAAAGTATCTCACTCTCACTCAGAAAGTGGCACACTAGTGAGGAGGAGGATCATCTGCTACTAGGAGACTATCTTAGTGTTTTTTGGTTGTACTTTGGTTGAGACATTGCTCTCTCTATCTCTGAGGAAGTTGTGGGGTTTTTCACCTTAGGGTTTTCCCCACGGAAAATCTGTGTCTCTTGTCTCTCATGCTTTTGATTCTTGTGATGCTTGTCATACTTATTGTGATTGTCATGCATTGATATACTTTATATGTTATTCTCTCAGTAAAGATCCTAGAGTATTGTGAATTAATGCTCAAAATTTAACACACTAGTCTTATATCTTCTTCACATTCAACCCCATTAGCTGATGTGGATCGATTGGAAATCACAATCCAACACTTTCACGTAAACAGTACGCGTATCAAATATTTATAATTAAAATATAATATATTATATATTAATTACATCATGTCAACATCACCTGCCATGGACACCCTAACTCAATCCAAATTCCACTTTGTATCGATGCCACCCTACGTCACATGTACCTATATTTTCCTGTCACAGTCGACAACCCATTAGAAGTGCATTATATACATAACATTTCTGCATTTTAATCATCATTCCATAATATCATGGCATTATGATCATCATCAAATCACAACTCATCATAATCATCATCAAATCATATCTCATGGAATCATAATCATCCTCAAATCATATCTCTTTATAATCATCATTAAATCATACTTTCAAAACAATAACTTTAAAACATCCCACTTATTAATCAAAGTAATAGTTTCCACACACAACCAGGTCATTCAAAAGTGAATTCCCACAAAGAAAAGTGATGTCATAATAATCAAAGTCTAAGTAAGAGTAGGGCACTACATACACCCCCTCTTCAAGAAACTTTGTTTCGAACTCCTAGGATAGATAATGAACTACTAACCCAAGTATTTTTCTATATAAGTGAAGGTTAAAATTCCTTCAAGCCCAATAATGTGCATAAGTATAGCTATAATGGGGCACTATAGAAAGTGTCATTAGTTCTCTTAAATGTAATTTATCTAAATGTACTATTGCTTATGAGACTGGTCAAAAATTACTTTTATTCAAAATGTGATGCTAACAAATATAGGTTATTTATATCTTTGTTAAAATATAAGTCTTTTATTTTTGTCACAAAACAATTAGGCATCAAGGTAATAAATAATTCATGCTCAAGTGGCAAGTAGTTATATTTTTAAAATCCTAGTATATTCTTTTAGCACAATTGGTAAGAAAAGTCGTTATAAAGAACGTAGTGCAGCTCGCTATGTATTGTCACAAGCAATTGTAAACACAGACACAAGAAATCTTGATTTGTTGAATCCTACTTGCAAAATTTTTAAGTTGAATGTCAATACATTGAGTAAGTATTGTATTATAAGATAACATCTTGACACAATTGACCAAATGGATTTTTGGGCCTTCATTGGTAGGTTTCCATGTTCAGATAGGAAACTAATTGATTCAATTAAGGGACTAGTGCATCATTTTTGGAATCATAACACCAATCCTTCTTAAAACCAATAGGATGTACTAAAAATGAGAAGGGTCTCTAGAGATTGTGAACCACACATTAAACACCTTCTTGACACAACACAAACATAATTATATGAGAGATTCAAGAGCAAACACAAGGAATTGCACTTGGACCAAAGATATTTTGAGAAGTGTGAGCCTTGGTATCTTCGGATAAACACACTTTTTAACAGCTGTTTTTGTAGATACCATGTAGAATATGCTTATTATTATGACAAATTTGTATATATTTGTCATGTTTTGCATACTATGTGTAGGATTGCTCAATCTTAATACCACCAAATTCATCAAGAGACCTCGTTCATAGAATCATGCATAATAAGGCAAAGGGGAAAACATATTATGCAAAAACATAAATTAGGTGGGACATACTCCAGGTGTGGAAGAATGGATTCATTGAGCTAGTGAATTCACAAGAGTGACGATCACAATTCTACAAAAATTATGGTAGACATGTAAAGCTTCAAATACATAACATATGAGTAGGTCCCAACCAATACCTGCTCCACAATGAGCATCTAAATGCCAAATATCTTGTGGGTCTTGCTTGACCTGAGCACTCATATGACACCTACTATCATAGCTCATGTCTCTAGGATCTCTATGTCTACTAGGAATATGGATAATCCATGTAGTTTCACACCATCCACATAGTGATGGGCCAAGATATCCTCGATTTAAATATTGTGTGGATGAACTGAGTGTGTATCACATATGACTCCTAGTCAAGGAAGTATTTTCATGAAGTAGACATCCTAGAGGGTGAGCTCTATCTTCTCACCTTGCATGAAAAAGGCCTCGATAGCCTAGTCCCAGTACTCAATGATCTTGGTAAACAACAACCTTATTGACCTCATCATGGGGTTCTCAAGGAACTTGAGTAACCCGTATCGTGTAAGGATATCCCACACAGAATGATCACTACATATATACCTTTGTATATCCACCACATCTCTCTCTCTCTCTCTCTCTCTCTCTCTCTCTCTCTCTCTCTAGTTGGCCCACATCCTACATCCCATCATCAATCAAGGTAATACGGTAGTTAAAAATAAAATTTTGACTATGGTAGGTCATTTTTTCATAAAAATGGGAAACCTAGGTCACACTTGTCTAGGAGAATTTGGTTCCCCAAGATGATTCTTTTCTCCTTCCATATGTGAACTCAGGTTGGACTTGGTATTCAACCAAGTGCTACTTGGACATGCCTGTCGAAGGGAAATTCACGACTTAAGTAACTGATTTCAATTCAAAATCCATGACCTGACACTAAAACACTCAAGACGGTCGGAAATGACCAGTGGAAGCCTAAATTAGGAAAGTAAACAGACAAAAATGAAGAGGGAACTATAAACACTAAACTACAAACGGTGAAATTTGAATCTAGTGAATGAATCAAGAGAAGTCATCACATGAAGTACTGGGATCCACACACTCCTATAATGGTGCACAGTGAAAATGATACTTAGATTGTTGCACCATTTGCATCATTGCAATCATGATTCCATGCTCTTCTTGATTATGAGATCAATTTTCCATGATTGACGTATTTAATGGGGGCGTCTTCGTTCTCCTCGTTTTGTGTGCATGTGTGTAATTTATCCCAATTTCCATTTTTATATGCTACTTGTACATTTGGTTTCATTTCTTGACACACTTTTATGCTTAGGTATCATTTCCATGTGTATAGGATCAGGTTGCAACAATATCCTTTTTATTTCATCATGCAACCACTCCCTACAAGTATATTTCCTCAAACTATCATATAGGTAATTCCCCTCTATAAAATATTATATGCATCAACCTTATTTGTACCTCTTATTCCTATAAGATCCCCTTTGTTCGCGTAAGTGACCCAACCCAACCACATTTTCATTTTCCCTCACTCAACAGTAGATCCTCCCTCACATGGGTTCCATCATGTAGTACCCCTTTCCATTCTACACTTATGTCATTGTTCTCTCTGTAGGAATGGGAGTCCATCTATTTTGTGATATTGCACGCAAATGCATATTAATTTTTCATCATCACTTATTGGCCTACCCATTGACTCCTAGATTTATGGCCTTTCTGGCATTCTAATGTTTCATGTAGCACACTCTTGATCCCACCACTCCAAATGTACTACAAGATTACATTAATTTTCTGCCATTCATCATCCCTTAAGGATATTTCCTCCAATGTCCTACCCCCCATCAGTTCCATGTACTATCATCCATTCATCGACTCATTTGGTCATTTATTGGACACTTATCTCCTTGCCTCCCTTGCTTACCTCTCATATTTGGCCACCCACCTAGGTAACCATTAAATAAATGTTCTTTTAAGAACACCCTTTTATAAGGTGTTCACACATATGGGAATATATTAAATTTTATTGTTATGTTAGCACTCTCTCTTCGGTGTCCATACATTTAGGAAACCATTCAAAATAGTGCTCCTTGACACTCCTACAGATTGTATATTGTCTCATTTTGTGGTACCATCCCTGGTCGACTTTGTTTAGATAATTCTGTGATGAGTCACCCATGGATTCATATTGATATCATTATCTCCTAGAGTCAACATTAGTATCCCATCTATCTTCCCCACTAAGAGTCCCCCCATTGCATTTATGTCCCTCGGTACCTCAGTTTTGTCTGCCCTATTCTATCATCACGAGTCCCACACATGCTGCCAAGTAATCCATGCCTTTATGCTATTAATAAAATAATTTTGAGTCCCCCACTTAGTTTCCCTCGTATTCCCCATGTTGGTGTCTCATTTCCTTATTCATATCTATCCACTCAACTTTATCCCTCCTTCTTCCTTCAAGGAAAAATAATTTCCTTATTTGTAGCGGGTCTCCCTTTGTTGACATCAACACAACTATTCGAGAGAATAGGACTAGAGGCATCTTGTACCTTGTCGCAATAACCATCATTGATGAGTTCGCTCAAACTAAGGGGAGACATTAGTTCCCCCTATATTTGTTGTTTCTCACGCGCTCGACTTTAGCTCATCGTCACACTATTGAGAATCATACAAGTTGATGGTTATCTCATTTGGTTAGTTGAATACCCCATATATCCTTGAATCTAGTCAATTTTTGAGTCTCTTCAAAATACCTTCAATCATATGTTTCATTTGGTATTCGAGTTGCATTGATGACAATGTTTGGAAGCAATGCAGTCATATGCTTTCTATGGTATCCAGTTCTAGTTGTAGTTCCTTGGACTTGTTTGATTATGATATTCAATTGTTTGAGTCACCTATGAGAAGTTACTTTCCTAAATACTCCTTCTAGATATTTCCCCCCTTCAGTTTCACCAGGGCATGAGTTACTAAGATTATGCATTTCTTTGGGATTCCATTGTTTTGACATGTGTTCTTCTGGTCATCTATGGTTGGACCATGATTATGTATCCATTGTATGTTCAGATTGGATCCCTCACTGAACCTCATTATGTATTCATATTGGGTACCTCTTTGACCCTCATGATGTATTTGTATCCAACAATTATTCATGCATTTATCAGACCCCTTTGTTCTAGATCACCTATTATATTCAGACATTAATATGAACATGGGTATACCTACCTCACCCATATATTTGAGATGATGTCCACCTCATCCATTTTGAGTATTGTTCCCTCTTATGTGGTCTTTGTCTTATTTACTATCGTTACCCCTTATGTCCTATACGTATGAAAGTCATGTGATTTATTTTGGCGATACGATGAGCTCCTAACCTCACACATTAGGGGGGAATATGTTAGTAGCCAAATTTTCTCACCTACCATGCCATCAAATCCATCACCCTTATGCATCAGCATTCCACATCATTGGCACCATTTTTTCATCTCATTCCTTCAATAATACCATGAGGATGTAATAAAATGCCAAAAAAATAGATTCAAACCCTAAATTAACCACCCTAGAAGGAGGTTGTATATTTTCCCTCAAAATCAGTGACCTAAGTCACAAATTTTCCACCGATAGTGAAACAAGGTCCAAAAACTCAATTTTTATCAAAACAATTGTTATTTCCTTCTTCCCTAATGAAGAAGGGGCCAAAAGTGGACACATACCTTGACATGGTCCAAGTTAGTTAGGGATCTAGGGATAAAAAACCTAACTTCTCCACTAAGAAATCAAAGGAAATGGAGAATGTTCGCACTTATTCTAGATCCTTCTCATGACCACTCTTGTGCCTATAAAAACTCCCTCAAGGACAACATTCCACACACACAATTCCCACATCACACTCATGTTGTCGTACTGTCAAAATTCTCCTAGAAATAGAAGAAAACCATATCTTTCTTTCTCCTTCACCTAAAGGAGATTATCATTGTGATAGTTGGATGGAAGTTGTCAGGTTGCAGAGATAAAAAAGCATTCCCGTGGACAACTACAAGGGCGCCATTTCCTCTTCATTATACCAAGGTGCCCATCTTTGTACCACTTCTTTGTGATAATAGAAAAAAACATTCTTTGATTCATTATACATTGTCTTGGTACTCTTTGTGTGTAATGTGATTAAAGGATGATGATATTTTTTTAGTTTAGTTTTATTTCATTTTTATTCTTTTGTTTTACAACCACTTGGTATGTGAGTTTTACATGTTAGGGTGATCATTCATACCAAACACCATATTTTACATATATGTTGAAGATTCATGAATTTGGCCTTTGTCTTGTGATGTTGAAGTTACAAATAATATCATATTTTAGACACCGTTGGATATGATGATAGTATAACTCCACTGATCCAGGTGGATATCGGTGGCGACCCACCTCTTCCAACTGGCTCAAAACAGTCTTCTGGCAATTTTGGTAATTTACTATTTTTATCAATTTTTCGGGTCTTGAACTTCTAGAGCCATTTAGAGGCCCTAAATGACATTTTTTGGGGAATCTTGCTTGACGAATGTATACATTCGTGTTTTTCAGCATATTCATCAGATAGATCTTTCCAACGAGCTATCGTGTGCCCCAAACAGAGATCGTATGCCAAAGTTACACCCCCGGGAAGTTGATACACCAAACTACCCAAAATGGTGTCCACAAAACTATTGGCTTTTCATCTTTCGGGGTTAGGGTTTTGGATTTTGGGATTCTTTCCCTCATGCTTATGATAAATAGGCCCTTTTGGCCTCCTTTTGTAATCATCTTGGCACGAATGAGCATAGCGGCCACATCTCTTCTCATAGATAGCTACCACCATTCTAGCTATTGTATTATATAGTCTGTTATATTTCCGTTATTTAATAGAATATGTGTTTACTGTATCACTGTGTTATTTGCAATATATCTCTGTATATGACTCTGTATATGCTATCTTTTGTTTCATTCCCACATAAATCCGGATCAGTGGTATCAGAGCAATCTGCTCTTTGATTGTTTCTCGGTGCATGTCCCTGACGAGGTCAGGATATAGAGAGTTGGGTCTCGAACTAGTTTCACTTGGGGAAGATCACTCTCGTCGTCCCAAACGACCTCCCATGGCGGATGAAAAGAGAGACAACGAAGCAGGAGATCCTATCAAGTTGTTGCTCGAGGAAGCCCTCACATGATAGAGGAACGAGATGATGGATAATTTCTCCTAAATCCTTCGACGCATGCCTACGGCGACAAATACACCTTCAACGAGTAGCCGTTTCGAAGATGCGACTCCCTTCAAGGTACAAGTTAATCTTGATATCCCTTTATTTAAAGTCCAGATTGATGCCGATGCCCTAGATAAATGGTTGAATCTACTATAAGGGTATTTCTCTATTCACAATTTTTTTGACAGGGAAAAGATCGTCTTTGCACTCCTCAAGGCTGTCCCCCATGTCAAAAATTGGTGGGAAACTTATTGTGAGCAAAACTCATCAGACAATCCTGGATTGTTTGATTACGATCCCACTTGGGCCTCTTTTATAGATGTCGTCAAGGAATAATATTACCCTATGGGAAACTATGATGACCAGTACACAAAATGGACCATTCTGTAAAAATCCTCACAGCAAATCTAAGAGCTAATGTATACCTCACAAGAAATATTAAGATTAAGTAGGAAAATAGAAGAAGAGTGGTCAATGTAGTGTAAAGGAGCAATAGAATTATGATACAGTAGAACTCAGATAGAAGCAGAATAACATCACACACTAATTTGTTAATCATACTATGAACAATAAATAATACAATGGTGAAAGGATTCGAATGCCAAGGTGGAAATTCGAATTAGATTTCATGGAGTGATCATCAGATCAATGGAGTGTCATCAAAGCACAACTAGGAGTCCTCATCATCATTAGTGGAGTCAACAATGCACAAGTAACTATCAACTAGATGTCAAACTGAGTCTAACTGATTGTGGTAGGTGTAATTGGCACATGGAGGCACTAACTGAATGAAGGAGGCTCAATGGAGGGGGCATGAGGAGCTAACTCGAGTCAGAATAGGTAGTCTAGTCTCACTGGAGGTCCATCGGAGTGATACAGTCAGTTGAGAGTCAGTCTAGCCTTAAATCAAGGAAAGAACTAAAGATAACTCAACTAGCTGAAGTGCAACTGGGTGGTAGGTGAGAGAGGGGGCCTTTCACAAGTGGCTTCCTTAAATCAAGGAAGAAGGGCGCACTAAGCACTAGGAAGGTTAAAACTGATATGAAAGAAACTCCCGGGGCTAACTAATTGAGGACTAGGTACTGGGATTGATGACTGGGATGCATGCAATTGCATGCATGCATGCAAAATCATGACTACATGCAAAATGCATGCATGACTGAAAATGCAAAAATGGAAAATGTTGTTAGGATTAGGATGGAGTATAGGAATATCCCAACACCCCTCCTTAATTTATCCTGGGCCCTGGTAACTGAGACAAAAGGTCACCCAACAAAATGAATAATAATAACAGTCAATAAATCGAGGAAATGGGGAAAACCTCATGGGAAAAATACCCCCCCTCAAAATAGACTGTAGGGCACACCAAAAATAAATGCTCCAAACTCAAGCAGGTGTGATGCTTGGTCATATGTCCGGAGGTATCTTCTTCTTGGGAAGAAGTGGTTCATGCTCAAAAGTCATGTGCTTGTACTTTCTCTTCAGATCGAATGTGATGAGAACAAATCCAAAAGTATGAGGATGATCCTGGAACCTCTGATTCGAATCAGCTAAGGTAGGATCAAATCCATGAATGTGCAGATAGTCTTTTGTTTTCTCCTTTGAACCATCATGGGTGAGCTTATGCCCAAAAGAACCATCAAATGTAAGTGATTGCTTGGAATCCAAATCAGATCCAAGACTTGAAAGATGGTTTCTTAAGATCTCCTTTGAACCATTAGAGGTGAGATCTAAACCATGAAATGCATGAGAAATTATCCCAAGTAGTGATTGCTTGGATTTTAAATCAGCTCCAAGACTTAATGAATGGTTTCTTGAGATCTCCTTTGAACCATTAAAGGTGATATCTAAACCATGAAATGCATGAGAAATTATCCCAAGCAAATGGAAATGGCCTTCAACATCAATAAAATTATGAGAGCATGTACAAATGATCATATAGTAGTACGTAAGAGGTGAGTGATCAAGGAGAGCGAATGCATTACCTCCAATTGTTGATTTGACCTCCGAAACATTCAATAGATCATGATGCAAACCAACAGAATCTTGTGCAAGAGAGGATTTAAGAACCTCTGCAATTTCTAGAGTTTGAGCTGGCACAGAATTCAAAATAGAAGAAATTTGGAGCACGAGTGTAGAATTTGCAAGTTCTTCTTCTTTGTGGACAACTTCAATATGAGATATGTTTGATACTGATTCATGATCAGAGAGACCATCAAGGAGGGAGAATGCATCAGTGGGCTTGCTCTCGAAATGGTTTGGACCAATCCCTTCATTCTGTTTTCCAAATCTTTCATCTAGATGGTCCCATAGCTCTTTTGGAGATTCAATAGAAAAGAAGTGGTGTACCATCATGGATGCAGAGGCTTTTTCACCTTCATCTAAACAGTCATTCTCTTCTTCAGAGGATTCGAACTCTCTTTCAAAACAATAATCAAAGAGACCATTTCTCTTCAGATGTGCTATCATCTATGGTTTCCATTCATCATAGCTGAATGGAGAAAGATGAGTAATTCCTTCTGAATTCATGGAAGCTGTTTCAGAATACCTACAAAAACAATAGTAAATGTCTGCAACTGGTACTGCTGCAAAAGTGCAGAAACTGCTGCACTCGAAATCTTGATAATAACTTGCAAAAAAATATCAGGAATGGAGATAGACAATAGTCTCAACATGATCTGATACCATGTGAAAATCCTCACAGCATATCTAAGATATGATGTATACCTCACAAGAAAGATTAAGATTAGAAGGAAAATAGAAGAAGAGTGGTCAATGCAGTATAAAGGAGCAACATAATTATGATATAGTAGAACTCCGATAGAAGCAAAATAACGTCATACACTAATTCATTAATCATAATATGAACAATAAATAATACAATGGTGAGAGGATTCGAATCCCAAGGTGGAAATTTGAATTATCCGTCATGGAGTGATCATCAGATCAATGGAGTGTCATCAAAGCACAACTAGGAGTCCTCATCATCATCAGTGGAGTCATCAATGCACAAGTAACTGTCAACTAGATGTCAAATGGAGTCTAACTGAGTATGGTAGGTTAACTAGCACATGGAGGCACTAACTGAATGAAGGAGGCTCAGTGGAGGGCATAGGAGCTAACTGGAGTCAGAATAGGCAGTCTAGTCTCACTGGAGGTCCATCGGAGTGATACATTCAGTTGAGAGTCAGTCTAGCCTTAAATCAAGGAAATAGCTAAATATAACTCAACTAACTAAAGTGCAACTGAGTAGTAGGTGAGAGAGGATGTCTTTCACAAGTGGCTTCCTTAAATCAAGGAAGAAGGGGGCACTAAGCACTAGGAGGGCTAAAACTAATCTGAAAGAAGCTCCCGGGGCTAGCTAACTGAGGGCTAGGTGTTGGGACCGATGACTGGGATGCATGCAAAATCATGACTACATGAAAAATGCATGCATGACTGAAAATGGAAAAATGGAAAATGTTGTTAGGACTAGGATGGAGTATAGGAATATCCCAACACATTCTACATCAAGAGGGGGACCAAACAGTGTCGGAGTACACCAACAACTTTCATACCTTGCGCACAAAGTTGGGTATCAAGGACTCCGAGCAACACCTAGTACTTAAATATCACAGTGGCATACACCGGTGCATACGAATAGAGATGGATTTCCTAGACATCTCTTCACTTAGATCTGCCTATTGGTATGCTGTAAAAATTGAGCAGAAATTTCAGCAAAAGAACAAGCGCGACTTCGAACCTGCGCAAAAGCAGGGCAAGGGGAACTCTGGCTCGTAGAACACGGGACAGGGAAAGGACAACCAGTCCCAACCATAAGTGAAGAATGGTAATGGAAAGATAAAGAAGGACACCAGGAAGTGGTGCGAGTTACACAAAATCGCCTGGCACAACCCTGATGAATGTCACTCAAAACAGTCATTGGTGGATGAGATCAAAGATTCAAAATCAGATCCCAGTTCTGATTCTGACTTAGAACCTAATTTCACAGCCGCACAAAAAGAGAATCATATCATTGATGCACAACCAGTGCCATTGTTTCCACCACTCAGATTCAACTAGAGGAACCTGAAGAGTCGAAGGCAAAGGAGCTCCTTTTCCACTCACAAATGTGGGTAAAGGGAATTCCCCTACACTTTGTTGTGAACCGTGGCATCCAAAAGAGCCTGATCTCAGCAGAAGTCATCAAGAAATTGGAGCTACCAATAATACCACACCCACAACCATACACCATTGGATGGCTAAGCCAAGGATGAGGGATCCACGTCAGTCACCAATGTCTCCTACTATATGGAATCAATCCTTTCAAAGATGAGGTATTGTGTGATGTGGCCCCACTTGAAGTATGTGATGTTCTTTTAGGACAACCATATATGTGGAAGCGTCATGTTGTATATGAATCACGACCTCGCAGTGTCATTGTCACGTTGGGAGGACAACTCTATCGGATACCAGAGACAGTTTCACCTACCCAACCAAGCAAGGCAGGAAGATAATCTCCCACACTGGGAAATTTTTCCTATTCGCAATTTTCACTAAAGGAGAACATCAGATTGCAGAGACATCTACAACCTCTGCACATTATCCCTCTACTCAGCAGAAACACAAATTCAGTGCAGCATCGCCTATTCGAGTACCTCTGCAGTGAAAGGCCATGCATTTAAGGTGCTCCTCCAAAAAGAAACCATCCACACCATTGCAGACCAAGGATACCACAACAACTAAAACTGTTGAACAACTTTAGCGCATCCAACAACAACAATTACAACCCTCTGAATATTTCAAATAAAGGAAACCTTTTCGCTTTAGAAAACACCACACTAAGAGCTCAACTCAACACACCGTTCGACAAATGATAAGTAATTTGATGCAATGGAGACCATTGCTTCCTAAGGAGGGAGGATTGATCTAGGTGGATATCAGTGGTGACCCACCTCTTCCAATTGGCTCAAAATAGTCTTCTAGCAATTTTGGTAATTTACTATTTTTTGTAGTTTTTTGGGTCCTGAACTTCCATTCATGTTTTTCAGCGTAGTCCCCGGATAGATCTTTCCAACGATCTATCGTGCACCCCAAACGGAGATCGTCTTCCAAAGTTACACCCTAGGGAAGTTGATACACTAAACTACCCAAAACGGGGTCCACAAAACTGTTGGCTTTTCATCTTTCAAGGTTAGGGTTTTGGATTTTGGGATTCTTTCCCTCATGCATATGATAAATAGGCCCTTTGTGCCTTCTTTTGTAATCATCTTGGCACGAATAAGCATAGCGGCCACATCTCTTCTTAGAGATAGCCACCACCATTCTAGCTATTGTATTTTACAGTCTGTTCTATTTCTGCTATTTAATAGAATATGTGTTTACCATATCACTGTGTTATTTGCAATATATCTCTGTATATGATTCTGTATATGCCATCTTTTGTTTCATTCCCACATAAATCTGGATCACCCACTTTGATATGAGGCCATGAATGTTGCTGCATACATTCAGAACAAAGGTCCACACTCATCCATCAAAGTTACAACTCCTTTTGAAGCCTACACTAGTCACAAGCTTGATGTGTCACATCTCAGGATTTTTGGCTCCACTGCATGGGATAGAATTCCGATTGAGAAGAGAAGATATTTGGAACCAAAAAGTAATGAGTGCATACTCATTGCTTATGCTGAAGAATACAAAGGATTCAAACTCATGGATATCATATCCAAAAATATATTCATCGAGCAAAGTGTCTAATTTGAAAAATCGCTTCATGATCTACAACTAGTGAAGGAAGAAACTGCGAAATTGCTTCCTCTTCCAGAAGAAGATTCAAAAGAAGATAAGGAAATTCTATGTTCTGATATTTCTGATATTATGTATGATATTAATGAAGATGAAATATCAAGTTCGGATTGAAATCCATATGAGCCCCCTCAATTTACAAAGTGGGCATAAAAGATTATCACATCTTCCAGTTCTAGCATTGGAAATCCTATCGATCCAAGAAGAACCCGAGCAGACTTTCAAATAACAAGTATGGATCTTTCATATGATGATCCATTCTTGTCTGAAATATTTTTTTGATGATTGGTTCAGATCCTAAATCATACTACTATTCCCACCGAGATCCGAGATAGAAAACCGCCATGGATGAAGAGTACAATTCTCTTCAGAAAAATGCAACATGGGAGGTATTTTCTCTTCCACCTGGGAAGAAATTGGTTCAATGAAAATGGGTCTACCGAAAAATGGTTGTTGTTGATGGTTCAACCTGCAAATAAAAATCTAGTTTGGTAGCAAAAGGGTTCTCACAAGTTCATTGTGTGGACTACACATAAAATTTTGCAACCATTGCAAAAATGGACTCAATCCGGCTAGTTTTGGAAATTTTCGCATCCAAGCACTAGGAGGTGCACCACATGGATGTGAAGAGCGCATTTCTTACTGGGGATCTCCAAGAAGAGATTTACATGAATCATCCTGAAGGTTACATATCATATCTGACACTTTCTTGTAGATTAAGGAAATATTTGTATGGTTTAAAATAGGCCCCAAGAGCTTGGAATGCAAATATGGATTCCTTTCTTCTGTCGCAAAATTTTGTGAGATGAAAATCAGATACGAATGTGTATATATAGAAGCATGAAGGTAATTTTTTGATAATTTTCCTTTATGTTCATGACCTATTGATTACAGGAAGCAGTCTTGCTTCCATCGGCACTATAAAAACTGCTTTACACCAAGCATTTGATATGAGTGATTTAGGCTTGCTGAGGCAGTTTCTTGGTCTCGACATCACTTAGAATTTTGATTGGATTATGATTTCTCAGTCAAAATATCCTTTGGAACTACTAAACAAGTTCAATATGTCAGAATGTAAAGAGGCATCATTCCCATTCCTCTTAGTAGTCAGTCTTGAGGATGACGATTCTACACCATTGGTGGATTCTACACTCTATAGACAGTTGATTGGTAGTCTTTTGTATCTGACCCACTCTAGGAATGATATTTATTATTCCATGAGTGTTGTTTCAAGGTACATGTAGCAGACCCATGAGCTTCACTAGAAGGCATCTAAAAGGATCTTGCACTATGTGCATGGTACAATACATTTTGGCATTCACTATGCTGTGGATTCTGATCTTGACTTGGTTGGATTTACTAATCCAGATTGGGTGGGTGATAGAATTGATCTGAATTCCACTTTTAGATATGTTTTCATGATTGGAACAGGGGGAAAAATCAGGCCTCCATTTCCTTATCTTTAGTAGAGGAAGAGTATTGAGGAGCAATCAATGCTTTCATTTTCGTAGTTTGGTTGTAGGGTATTCTAGCAGAGTTGGATATTGGTAGCACCACTTCTACTGTCATTTTTTGTGACAATCAAAGTGATATCAAGATCTCAACAAACCCATTTCATAGATAGAGGACCAAGGATATCTAGATCCACATGCACTACATCCGAGAGCTTGTGCATGACAGAACCATCGTACTGTAAAGTTGCCCTACAAAAGAGAAAGTTGAAGACATCTTCACCAAGAGCTTCACTGAGAAGAAGTTATCGTACCTCTGTTCATTGTTGGGAGTGAGTTCTACTATGGTGAGGAAATATTAGATCCTCTAGTGTTCAGTTTGAAGGGGGGGTTTCTTTCCCATTCTGTTTTTCCCTCTTTCCTCACTTAGATTTGTTTAGCATTTTTAGGATTACTTTTGTACTCGGTGACCTATGGCCTTTCTTGTCGGGACCCTTTTATTATTTTGTTTACCCCTCCACATGAGATTTTCTTAAGGGGGGGTGTTGGAGAATTTTCCAACTACATATCATTTATTTGAGCTTCTGAGCTTAATTTTCCACTTATCCTAAGTATTTTGACTCAATTATGTGCTTACATCATTAGTATATCATCTGTTTCAGTGAACTGGGCCTTAGTTTTGTCTTCCCTATTCTATCATCATGAGTCCCACACATGTTTCCAAGTAATCTATCCCTTTATGCTATTATTAAAATAATTTTCTCACAATTTCATGGTGTGGACTACACAGAAACGTTTACACCGTTTGCGAAAATGAACTCAATACAGCTAGTTTTGGAAATTTCCGCATCCAAGCACTAGGAGGTGCACCACATGGATGTGAAGAGTGCATTTGTTAATGGGGATCTCTAGGAAGAAATTTACATGAATCATCCTAAAGTTTACATATCATATCCGACACTTTCTTGTAGATTCAGGAAATATTTGTATGGTTTAAAACAGGCCCCAAGAGCTAGGTATGCAAAGATGGATTCCTTTCATCTGTCGCAAAATTTTGTGAGATGCAAGTCAGATACGAATGTGTATATATAGAAGCATGAAGGTAATTTTCTTATAATTTTCCTTTATGCTCATGACCTATTGATTAAAGGAAGCAATCTTGCTTTGATCAACACTATAAAAACTACTTTACACCAAGCATTTGATATGAGTGATTTAGCCTTGCTGAGGTAGTTGCTTGGTCTCGACATCACTCAGAATTTTGATGGGATTATGATTTCTCAGTCAAAATATGCTTTAGAACTGCTAAATAAGTTCAATATGTTAGAATGTAAAGAGGCACCATTCCAATTCCTTTGAGGAATTAGTCTTGAGGATGATGATTCTACATCGTTGGTGGATTCTACACAATACAGACAATTGATTGGTAGTATTTTGTATATGACACACTCTAGGAATGATATTTATTATTCCATGAGTGTTGTGTCAAAGTACATGCAGCAGCCCCATGAGCTTCACTGGAAGGAATCCAAAAGGATCTTGCACTATGTGTAGGGTACAATACATTTTGGCATTCACTATGCTGCGGATTCTGATCTTGACTTGGTTGGATTTACTAATTCAGATTGGGTGGGTGATAGAATTGATCCGAAGTCCACTTTTAGATATGTTTTCATCATTGGAATAGGGTCAAAAATCAGGCCTCCATTTCCTTATCTTTAGTAGAGGAAGAGTATCGAGGAGCAGTCAATGCTTTCATTTTCGCAGTTTGGTTGTATGGTATTCTAGTAGAGTTTGATATCGGTAGCACCACTTCTACTGTCATTTTTTGTGACAATCAAAGTGCTATCAAGATCTCAACAAACCCAGTTCATAGATAGAGGACCAAGCATATCTAGATCCACATGCACCACATCTGAGAGCTTGTACATGAGAGAACCATTGTACTATAATATTGCCCTAGAAAAGAGAAACTTGAAGACATCTTCACCAAGAGCTTCACTGAGAAGAAGTTATCTTACCTCTGATCACTGTTGGGAGTGAGTTCTACTATGGTGAGGAAATATTAGATCCTCCAGTGTTCAATTTGAGGGGGGGGTTTCTTTCCCATTGTGTTTTTCCCTCTTTCCTCACTTAGATTTGTTTAGCATTTTTAGGATTACTTTTGTACTCTGTGATCTATGGCCTTTGTTGTCGAGACCCTTTTATTATTTTGTTTACCCCTCCACATGAGATTTTCTTAAGGGGGGGTGTTGGAGAATTTTCCAACCACATACAATTTATTTGAGCTTCATAGCTTAATTTTCCACTTATCCTAAGTATTTTGATTCAATTATGTGCTTACATCATCAGCAGATAATCTATTTCAGTGAATTGGGCCTCAGTTTTGTCTTCCCTATTCTATCATCATGAGTCCCACACATGCTGCCAAGTAATCCATGCCTTTATGCTATTAATAAAATAAGTTTCTCACAAGTTCATGGTGTGGACTACATAGAAACATTTGCACCGGTTCCAAAAATGGACTCAATCCATCTAGTTTTGGAAATTTCCGCATCCATGCACTAGGAGGTGCACCACATGGATGTGAAGAGTGCATTTATTAATGGGGTTCTTTAGGAATAGATTTACATGAATCATCCTCAACGTTACATATCATATCCTACACTTTCTTGTAGATTAAGGAAATATTTGTATGGTTTAAACAGGCTCCAAGAGCTTGGTATGCAAAGATGGATTCCTTTCTTCTGTCGCAAAATTTTGTGAGATGCAAATCAGATACATATGTGTATATACAGAAACATGAAGGTATTTTTCTGATAATTTTCCTTTATGTTGCTGACCTATTGATTATAGGAAGCAATCTTGCTTCGTTCGACACTATAAAAGTTGCTTTACACCAAGCATTTCGTATGAGTGATTTAGGCCTGCTGAGGCAATTTCTTGGTCTCGACATCACTCGGAATTTTGATGGGATTATGATTTATTAGTAAAAATATGCTTTGGAACTACTAAATAAGTTCAATATTTCAGAATGTAAAGAGGCATGATTCCCATTCCTCTTAGGAATCAGTCTTGAGGATGATGATTCTACACTATACAGACAGTTGATTGGTAGTCTTTTGCATCTGACACACCCTAGGAATGATATTTATTATTCCATGACTATTGTGTCAAGGTACATGCAGCAGCCCCATGAGATTCACCGGAAGGCATCCAAAAGGATCTTGCATTATGTGCAGGTTACGATACATTTGTTATAAAAATAGGATAGCAGAGCAATAACAATAAACAGAAATGCAAATATAATCACACATACACATTACAAGAAAGACACAGATATATCGTGGTTCATGCAACTTGAGCTACGTCCACACTCAATTTGCCAGTCCTTATTATTATACTATCCAGCAAAGTGAAGGGATACAACCTGCAGCACAACCACTGCACTTCCTCTTCACTGTCTCACAGTCTCACTTTCTTGATCTCAGAGATATTTACAATGCATAAAACCTAATATATCAACCCTAGCTGTGTTACAATGTCTTTCTTTTATAAGGGAAATACAATGGGAAAATACCACAGGATACCCAAAACCATGGGCCTGAAAACTGTTTGCGAAAACAAACCCAAAAGTTTTTCTCAGGGGCGCTGCCTCAAAACCCCCATTCACAGGGGCTCTGCCCCCGCACCCCCATAACTTGGGGGAATTTTCCTCAAACCCCAAGGTTGGCGCATGAGTGTATAGTCCTCTGGGGTGCAAAGATTTGACAATATCATCTATGAGACTGAAGATTTGGCTCCACAACCAATAATCTCCCACTTGGAGACTGATCACAACAACTCCACCGCTACTCTACTTGCTGGACCTTGGACTTGGAAACTTTCTCATCTTCACCTTCATGCTAGAATTCCAACTGAAACCGAACAAGAACTCAATTTCTCTATGGTCACTACCTTTGTGAACATGTCTCCAGGATTCTGGCTAGTATGTATCTTTTCCAGCTTCAACAGTTCATCTTCCATAACAAAGTGTATGAAATGGTACTTGAGCTTTATATGTTTGGTCCCGGAATGGAATGCTGAGTTCTTTGCAAGATGAATGGAACTCTGGATGTCACTATACAACCTGTTATCCTTCTGCTTCTTACCCACTTCCTCCATAATCCTCTGCAACCAAATCATCTGTTTACTAGCCTCTGTAACAACAACATACTCTGCTTCTATTGTTGAAAGTGCAACAACCTTATGTAGTCTCGAAATCCAACTTACTGTTGTTCCACCTATAGTAAACACATACCCTATGGTACTCCTCCTGCTATCCTTATCACCTACCATATCTGCATCAACATATCCCTGTAGAACAGTGTCTGAACCTACAAAACATAATGCCTAAGTGGTAGGACCTCTCAAATAACTGAGAATCCATTGTACTGCCTTCCAATGTTCTTTACCTGGATTGTTCATATATATGCTCACAACTCCCACTACTTATGCAATATATGGTCTTGTGCACACCATGGCATACATCAAGCTACCAACTACTGATTGATAGAAAATCTTGGACATGTAATCTGTCTCTTCCTGTGTCTTGGGACACATTTCCTTACTTAGACTAAAATGGCTGGCCAAAGGTGTACTTACTGGTTTTGCATTCTACATTTTGAACCTCTCCAACACCTTTTGTATGTACTCACTATGAGACAATGTCAATTTGTGATTTTTCTTGTCTCTCATTATTCTCATACCAAAGATTTGCTTTACAACACCCAAATCCTTCATCGCAAATGAATTAGCTAGCTTCCTTTTGAGCACATTTATATCCTACACGTTACACCTTGCAACAAGCATGTCATCCACATACAATAACAAGATAATATATCTTTCATTGTCTAGCTTCTTGAAATAAACACAGTGGTCAGAATGACATCCACTATAACCTTGTTCTGTCATAAACCTGTCAAATTTTAGATACCACTGCCTTGGAGCTTGCTTCAAGCCATACAAGCTCTTTTTCAACCTGCACACCAAATTCTCCTTCCCTTTGACCTCATACCCTTGTGGCTGCTGCATATATATCTCTTCCTCCAAGTCCCCATGGATAAAGGCTATTTTCACATCTAACTGTTCAAGATGCAAATCTTCTACCACCACTAGACTTAAGATAGTTCTAATTGAAGTCATCTTAACAACAAAAGAAAATATTTCATCAAAATCTATACCTTTCTTCTGTGCAAACTCCTTTACAACAAGTCTCGCCTTGTACCGCTTTTTACCTCCTTCTTCCTTCAACCTGTAAATCCATTTGTTCTGCAATGCTCTTTTATTAGCAGGAAAGTGAACTAGATCCCAAGTCTGGTTTCCTACCAATGAGTCCATCTCCTCATTCATGCCTTGCTCCCACTTCTTTCTAGTTTCCACCTACATTGCTTCTTCATAACATTTTGGTTCACCAGCATCAATCATCACAAATAATACATTGAAGGAGAGTATCATTCAGGGAGTCTACTTAACCTGATAGATCTTCTTGTAGTTGCAAGAGTTTCAGGTATTTGCTGCTGCTCTTGATTTTCTGGCACATTTGGAACTTCATTTTCTTTAATTTCATCAAGTACTGTGTACTCTGTTTTTTCTTTTTCTTGTTTCTTTCCCTGCAACTGATCTTTATACATGACATCTTCATTGAATATCACATCTCTACTCCTAAAGATTTTGTTATTTTCATAATCCCATAATCGATAACAAAAATCATCAACCCCATATCCAATAAAGGTACATTTCTTGGATTTAGCTTCAAGCTTTGTTCTATTATCTTTATCAATATGGACAAATGCTTCACAACCAAACGTTCTCATAAATGAGTAGTTTACCTTTTTACCCATCCATGCCTCCTCTGGAATACCACCATCTAAAGCACGTGAAGGTCCTCTATTTATTAAATAAACAACAGTATTTACAGCATCCGCTCAAAACTATAAGGGCAACCCTGCATGCAATCTAATACACCTTGCACGCTCCATGATCGTTTTGTTCATCCTTTCAGACACACCATTTTCTTGTGGTGTTCCTGGAACTGTCTTCTCTCTACGAATCCCATGGTATGAACAGTAACTATCAAACAACTTGCCGCAGTACTCACCTCCATTATCAGATCTGAGACACTTCAACCTTTTTCCTATCTCATTCTCAACCAAAGATTTACACTTCTTAAAAGTAGCAAACACATCATATTTCTATTTAATGCAATAAACCCAAGTTTTCCTAATTGCATCATCAATAAATGTAACATAATAATGAGAGCCACCAAGAGATTGTACCTGAGTCAGTCCCTATAAATTTGTATGCAGAAGCTCTAACTTTTCATTCTTCTTCTATTTCCCAACCCTGAGAAATTTGACTCTCTTATGTTTTCCATAAGCATAGTTCTCACAGAATTCCAAACTTACCTATTTCAAATCTGGCAGCAACTTCTTTGAGTGGAGAATCTACATCCCCTTCTCACTCATGTGGCCAAGCCTATGATGCCACAATGCAATATCTATTCCTGTGGAAGCTAAAGAGATAGAATGGTCATTATTATGAGGACATAAATACAACGTACCTACCCTGTCTCCTTTTTCCATCACCATTGATCCTTTAGTGATCTTCCACCACTTTTCTTGAAATGTAGATAGACACATGCCATCTCCCAACTGCCCTTTTCAGATCAGATTTATTTTCATAGCAGGAATATGGCTAACATCTTTCAACAGCCAATCTGTTCCATTCTTAACTTTTATCCATACCTTACCCATTCCAACAATTTTACATGGCTCATCAGTACCCAATAAAACATGTCCAAAATCGCCTAGAACATAATCATGAAAATATTTCCTATGGGGTGTAGCATGACATGAAGCCCCTGAATCTACTACCCAATAATCACTAATATTATCTAATGCAAGAATCAAAGCATCATGTAACACATCACCTACTACATTCGCTTCCTCGGTATTTTCCTGCTGTCCATCTCCTTTCTTATTTAGAGATCTGCAATCTTTCTTCAGATGTCCTTTCTTTCCACAGTTCCAGCACTCTATTTTTCCCAGTCTGGACTTGGATCTTCCCTTTTTAGAGTTGCTGTGATTACCTTGGCTCTTTCCTCTCTCCTTTTGTCTTCCCTTGCTCTCCATGGTCAAGGCATTACCTAATGTCTCACCTGTTCTTTTTCTTCGCATTTCTTCCCTAAGAATAACACCAATAACATCATCAAATTTCAAGGTGTTTGAACCAGAGACAGAGTTACTTACAGCCATGACCAAGCTATTCCATCTTTCTGGCAATGAACACAAGATTAGAAGATCCCTAACCTCATCATTAAACTTCACACTTATAGAACTTAGTTGATTTGTAACCGTATTAAACTCATTTAAATGATTAGTAACAGATCCACCTTCAGACATCTTCATATTAAATAAACGATTCATTAGAAATACCTTGTTGGAGGCAGAGGGTTTTTCATACATCTTACCCAATGCACTCATCAACCCCTCCATTGTCATTTATTTTGAGACATTGAAAGCCACCGATGAAGGTAGGCTCAGTCGTATTGTTCCCAGAGCCTTTCTATCAAGAACCTCCCATTCTTCGTCCTTCATAGTCGCTAGTTGTTTTGCTTTTCCTCCCAACGGTAGGAATAGATCTTTCTGGTACAGATAGTCCTCAATTTGCATCTTCCATAACTGGAAGTTTTGGCTGTTAAACTTCTCGACCTTAAAACTTTCCTTCTTCCGCCATTGCTCCCACTCGAACCAGAAACCCTGTCTTCTTGCTGGTTTATCTGCCAAATAGACCTTTAGCTCTGATACCAATTGTTAGAAAAATAGGATTGCAGAGCAATAACAATAAACAAAAATGCAAATATAATCACACATACACATTACAAGAGAGACACAGATATATCGTGGTTCACCCAACTTGGGCTACGTCCACATTGAAGTTTCCAGTCCTTATTATTATACCGTCTAGCAAAGTGAAGGGATACAACCTGCAGCACAACCACTGCACTTCCTCTTCACTATCTCACAGTCTCACTTTCTTGATCTCAGAGATATTTACAATGCATAAAACCTAATACATCAACCCTAGTCATGTTACAATGTCTTTCTTTTATAAAGGAAATACAATGGGAAAATACCATGAGATATCTAAAACCATGGGCCCGAAAACTGTTGGCGAAAATAGCCCCAAAATTTTTTCATGAGTGTATAGTCCTCTGGGGTGCACGTCTTTGAAAATATCATCTATGAGACTGAATATCTGGCTCCACAACCAACAACAATTTGGCATCCACTATGCTGCATATTCCCATCTTGACATGGTTGGATTCACCGATTCAGATCGGGCGAGTGATAGAATTGATCCGAAGTCCACTTTCAGATACGTTTTCATGATTGGAACATGGGAAAGAATCAGGCTGCCATTGCCTTATCTTTAGCAGAGGGAGAGTATCGAGGAGCAGTCAATGCTTGCATCCAGGCAGTTTGGTTGTAGGGTATTCTAGCAGAGTTTGATATTGGTAGCACCACTTCTACTGTCATTTTTTGTAACAATCAAAGTTCTATCAAGATCTCGACAGATCCAGTTCATAGATAGAGGACCAAGCATATTTAGATCCACATGCACTACATCCGAGAGCTTGTGCATGACAAAACCATTGTACTGCAATATTGCCCTAGAAAAGAGAAAGTTGAAGACATCTCCACCAAGAGATTCACTGAGAAGAAGTTATCTTACCTCCATTCACTATTGGGAGTGAGTTCTATTATGGTGAGGACAGATTAGATCCTTCTATTTTCAATTCGAGGGGGGGGTTTTTTCCCATTGTGTTTTTCCCTCTTTCCTCACTTAGATTTGCTTAGCATTTTTAGGATTACTTCTGTACTTGGTGACCTATGGCCTTTGTTGTCAAGACCCTTTTATTATTTTGTTTACTCCTCCACATTAGATTAGCTTAAGGGGGGGTGTTGGAGAATTTTCCAACCACACATCATTTATTTGAGCTTCACAACTTAATTTTCCACTTATCCTAAGTATTTTGACTCAATTATGTGCTTACATCATCAGTAGATCATCTGTTTCAGTGAACTGGGCCTTAGTTTTGTCTTCCCTATTATATCATCACGAATCCCACACATGCTGCCAAATAATCCATGCCTTTATTCTATTAATAAAATAATTTTCTCATAAGTTCATGGTGTGGACTACATAGAAACTTTTGCACTGGTTGGAAAAATGGACTCAATCTGGCTAGTTTTGGAAATTTCTGCATCCAAGCACTAGGTGGTGCACCACATGGATGTGAGGAGTGCATTTCTTAATGGGGATCTTCAGGAAGAGATTTACATGAATCATCCTGAAGGTTACATATCATATCCGACACTTTCTTGTAGCTTAAGGAAATATTTGTATGGTTTAAAATAGGCCCCAAGAGCTTGGTATGCAAAGATGGATTCCTTTCTTATGTCGGAAAATTTTGTGAGATGAAAATCAGATACGAATGTGTATATATAGAAGCATGAAGGTAATTTTATGATAATTTTCCTTTATGTTGATGACCTTTTGATTAAAGGAAGCATTCTTGCTTCAATCGACATTATAAAAACTGCTTTACACCAAGCATTTGATATGAGTGATTTAGGCCTGCTGAGGTAGTTTCTTGGTCCCAACATCACTTAGAATTTTGATTGGATTATGATTTATACATCAAAGTATGCTTTGCAACTGCTAAATAAGTTCAATATTCTAGAATGTAAAGAGGCACCATTCCCATTCCTCTTAGGAATCAGTCTTGAGGATGATGACTCTACACCGTTGGTGGATTCTACACTATACAGACAGTTGATTGGTAGTCTTTTGTATCTGACACACTCTAGGAATGATATTTATTATTCCATGAGTGTTGTTTCAAGGTACTTGTAGCAGCCCCATGAATTTAAGTGGAAGGCATCCAAAAGGATCTTGCACTATGTGCAGGGTATGATACATTTTGGCATTCACTATGCTGCAGATTTCGATCTTGACTTGATTGGATTCACTAATTCAGATTGGGTGGTTGATAGAATTGATCGAAAGTCCACTTTAAGATATGTTTTCATGATTGGAAAAGGGGCAAAAATCAGGCTGCCATTGCCTTATCTTCAGCAGAGGAAGAGTATCGAGGAGCAGTCAATGCTTGCATTCAGGCAGTTTGGTTGCAAGGTATTCTAACAGAGTTTGATATTGGTAGCACCACTTCTACTATCATTTTTTATGACAATCAAAGTGCTATCAAGATCTTGATAGATCCAATTCATAGATAGAGGACCAAGCATATCTAGATCCACATGCACTACATCTGAGAGCTTGTGCATGACAGAACCATTGTACTGCAATATTTCCCTACAAAAGAGAAAGTTGAAGACATCTTCACCAAGAGCTTCACTGAGAAGAAGTTATCTTACCTCCGTTCACTGTTAGGAGTGAGTTCTACTATGGTGAGGACATATTAGATCCTTCAGTGTTCAGTTTGAGGAGGGGTTTCTTTCCCATTTTGTTTTTCCCTCTTTCCTCACTTAGATGTGTTTAGCATTTTTAGGATTACTTCTGTACTCAGTGACCTATGACCTTTGTTGTCGGGACCCTTTTATTATTTTGTTTACTCCTCCACATGAGATTAGCTTAAGGGGGGGTGTTGAATAATTTTCCAACCACACATCATTTATTTGAGCTTCACAGCTTAATTCTCCACTTATCCTAAGTATTTTGACTCAATTATGTGCTTACATTATTAGTAGATCATTTGTTTCAGTGAACTGGGCCTCCTTTATTCGGGGAGTCAGTTGGGCCATTAATATTAGTTAACTGGGCCTCCTCCATCATTTATAGAGCCAAATGAGGTAATTTTCATGACTAAATTTCTCTACTCAGTCTAGCTGACAACATTTCTTATTATATTAAGCCAACTAGAGACAGAAAGGTGCCCTACTACACTGGTTGACTTCATCTGGTGTTATTTTCACCTAATATTCAATTAACTAAAGACAAAAAGGCACCCTACTACATTGGTTGACTTCTTCTGGGAATTTAGTTGAGTTCTAGATTCAGTTAGACTCGGTTAGATAGTTTTAGAGTCTATTAGAGTCAGTTACATGGTAGTTAAGTGGTTAACTGATGTGCCAACTAGTGTTAACTGCCAAGTAAGCCTCATGCATTCAATTCGAATGACCTCTCTAGAATTTGAATTGCTTGGCTTATTGTAGCCATTGTTACACATTATAATCATCTTCCGATTTTATGATAATGCATGAACTGCTGCAAACCTTTTGCATCAGTGTTTGACATATTATTTGTCGCATGCATCTCTAGTAATTGTTTTCTTTGTTTCATAGATTTGTTGTGCTTGAATTTTACATTGGATAGGATTCGGGTATTTGACATATGTCACACGTTCCCTACCCACACATATGAACTTTAGTTATGACTATTTCCCCTAGTCCTCCTTTTGTGAAGTCTATCCTTAATTGCTTTTCCTAGGTATCTACATAAGTGACTACATGTGGAAAGTGCTTGGGGTACATGAGATAGACGATATATCATCTACATTCTCTACCTTGGGGGGTTCCTTGAGGGCACTTGCACCTTGGATTTGAGGGAGTACAAGTGGTTATCGTAATTGTTTCTCGCCTCTTTTTTGGTGGATTGAACCCCACCTTTTGAATAGTTTCCTGAGCCAATTGGTTTTCCTATTGATAGCCTAGATTTTGCTAAGGGTATTTTGTGTGTTCTCTTGTAGTTGGCCTTAGGATTGTTGTTTTTTTGTACATTTGAATTATTCACCGTGGCCAGTATACCAATTCATCAATATTGACATATTAGGGGCTTCTCTCCTATCAAGGAGGAACCTCCATCCATTTGAAGGGGATTCACCTCTTGAGAAGCAGTAAGAGACACCGTAAATCATGAAAGTGATTTAGTTCACACCACCCATTTTGACATTGAAGTTGTGGATGAGGTTGTTGTTCCACACTTTAACCCACCTTTGAGCCATCCTTTCATCCCCATACTTTAGCAAGTTCGATCTTTACCTGGTGAACCCTTTTCAATGTTTAGTCATATGAGGTGTAGGACCACATTATCTTCATATATGGAACAACCCATCACATATTCACTTGGTAGTGGAGGAGGAACTTCGGTTAACTCTCCACAACCATCTACTAGTGGGGCAAATGATCCATCTATTGCACCCAACACATCTACTTTTTTCCTTTGGGTAACATTGGCATACATACTACTTCACCCATTGTCCAATCAAGTACTCCACCATCTAGTGGATCATTACCACAATTTTTCTCAACTTTTACTTTTGGGGGAGGGTCTACTCCTACAATTACTACTGGCGATAGTTCCCAATCCACCTTCATCATGTCTATAGGAATCCCAATCATCCCAAATTTTGGATTTCCTTTTGGGTGGAACCCATCTATAGGGGAAAGCATCCCACCTCCCTCTCAAGGGGGTCAACCTTTCAGAAGTACCCAATCCATGGGAGGGTTAAATGTTCCTAGTAATATTCCCTTTAATAGAAGCACACCTATCTATGGTAGTTTACCCTTCCTACCAAGTGGTAATGTTTCTAGTAGTTACCGATCCGCTGGGGGCAGTAATGCCCCTAGATAATTACCTCTTCCTGGGGGAAACACTTATGTCTGAGGTGTTCCCTATCCTAGTGGTATTCATTCACCTTGGGGTAGTTATGGCAACAATCCCTTCGTTGGGGGAAATCAACCTTAAGGGAGTAAACCGTTTACTCGGGGGAATCCTTCCTATGGGGGGAATCAATTTCTTGGGGAAGTCAATGCTTTCCCAATTTCATATGCTTTTGGAAGCCAATATATGGGGGGGCCTGACATCCTAGTCAGTTTCAATGCCCAATTACCTTTGACACAAAATCCATTTTCCAACATGCATCTACCCTTTTTAGATACTTTGGATTTACCATATTTTTCAAGGTTAACAAGTGACCACATTTTTCACAACCCCTTATGGCCATCTATTCTACACAAGATCCCGGAAAACATACCCAAATTGATATTAAAATGAGAGAAGACCCGTCCACTCATGTTACCACCTATCATTTGTGGTGTGTCTCCAACTCCATGTTTGATGAAAATGGTACATTGAATTTACAACCACCTCCTATTCTAGCTTCAATGCATTTGGAATAGATTTCTTAACCCACTTCCAATTACCTATCCACTATGAAACAGGAACAGATATTTTGACATATTTGCGTCAAAACACCACCACCCATATTTTGGACCACATTCAGGAATCGAGATGAAGGCGGATGCTTGTAAAAGCCACCATTCCTGATCAATTATTAGTAGATTGATTTATGAAGTCACTATTATCTCCCATGGCTCGCGATGTTTCCATGGTCGGAGTTGTAAATGAAGAGAAAGCTATTTGTTTTTCCCAACATTTGGATTTGATATATTCACAATTGGGAACTTTATACAGCGTTATCATACATACTCCCTGACCATCAACTAATCCATATCGACCAACACCTAGACCACATGTCGATGGTGTTGTTGGTTCTGTCTCTATTGTTTCAGTGAACCAATTAAGTGGGAAACTTAATCAACTTGCCATTTCTATTCCACCCACTTCAACTATGTCTACTACCAAACCACCCAATGTTCTAACTCAAACCACTAAGGTCAATATGATAGAATATCAACTGCAGAAATACCATCAATCTCAAGGTAAAAAGAAGAAAAACAGAAACAAAAATCCTTCCAATGAGTATTGAACATAGCAAGCAACACCCCCTAATGATGGGGGCAATAAGAAGGAAAGGAAACCCAAATTCCCATGCAAAATTTGTGGGGGTTATCATATGACTCACCTATTCCCACGCTTAAAAGAATTCAATGAGTCCATCACTCATAAAGACTCAAGCCCACCTCCCGTGGTGTTAAATCAACCTTTCCTTCATCGACAACACCAAAAAATGGTTGTTGCAAATCCTCCACCTCCGCAAGGGGGAAATGGAGGTCATCATCCTCAAGGGGATGGATCATTGAATGTGTTTTTATTGGAGGAAAAAATCATCCATACAACTCAGAACTGCACTTATGAGAAACCCGAGACCAACACTCCAGATTAGCACTCAACTTCTCCATCCCAACCGAATGGCCCTCTTCAAATAGAGAAGACTTCCCTTAACAAAGTGATTTTCCCTCTTGAGGGGTACTTCGTTGAGTGACACATAATCCAAATGCTCGAGCTGCTCAAAATTACAGTATTGTTGAGGATTTAGCTCAAGTCCCTTGCGCCATGTCTACTCTCGAAGTGTTGCAAAGTTGTCCTACACAATGTAAATCACTGTTGTTGGCCATTGAAGGGGTTGACCCCACAGAATCCAATTTAGTTTTTTTTGACATGGAACATAGCCAACCAAGGCTCTCCCACCAAATTTCATTTCAGATACAAGCAGTCATATGGGATAAAAACATTTTTCATACCGTTATTGACGAGGGAGCCTCTACTTGTGTTATTTCCATCTCAGGCTAGCATGTGATAGGATCTACTGAGCTTGTCCATTCATCTACTTCTTTGAAATCCTTTGGTGGTCATACTTTGTTGGTTTTATAACTCTTCTTCTATGGGTCTTACCCGGGTTCGACAAAGTTCTCCTATGAGACCCAACAAAATCCCCTTCAACCGCCCTTTCGGCATCAACCTATTAACATGATGAATTCTCACACGGAGCAAATATGGGTGGTTACAGAATCGGGTTTCTGTAACCCGGTGATGCAAGGTTGTTGTGCATTCTTCACTCAACATCTATGTAACAGAGTATTACCAAATATGTAACTACGCAATTCACATTTATCAACAACCTACAAACTTCGCCGAATTGCTGCTATATTAACTCATATAACTACACATTCATCATAGCTAATGTGACTTTGCAGTGTTCATACACGTGTGTTCCACTTACTTAACATATCATTCTCATTCACATTCCATGAAAATACATATATAAGCATAAACATACATGAACACAAAATATAACATAGATTCAATCACACAACACAGATATTTATGTGGTTCACCCCTAGATGGGAGCTATGTCCACGGGAACTGTTCTTATATTACTTGGAAGGGGTAACAGTTCCAATCTATGCACTCAGCTGCAAACTCTTCTCTACAATAAATCTCCATGCACACAGATACATAGTATTTTATTCTCTTATATCTCTATCAGTCTAGATCTAACTTATTCTAACAACCTCCAAAATATCTCTCCTAAATTCTAACCCTTCCTTATACAAAATTTTCGTTTATATAGATTATGCCCGAAAGTCACATCTTTGCAATAACTATGGGCCAATCCCAATAGTACCCTTAAACTCAAAATGGTATGGTTCTCTTGTTGACCACTCTTTGTCTTTACTTCATTGGAGCTCTGATGTCATTTTGCGCCACTTCTCTTGGCTTTGACACTTCTCTTGATAGTCGTAGTTCTGACCACGCGGCTCTTATGCTACAGTGGCATGTCCTTTGCACCATTCTGCTTATTTAGTCTTCGCTTTAGTAGCTAAAAGGCCGCTGCTTCCTTCATAACTGATCCATATACCTTGAATGTGCTTAGCACTTCATCTTTACTAAGGGTAGAGGTCCTTTCCTGCCAACTTCGCATCGCTCCATAATCTGCTCCCGTGAATTGCAGAGTTTCTTCTCCCAAAACTGGATGATGTTAGGCCTCTCCTAACTTGTACTTTCACCATGAAAACTTATTCCACTTGATCTTCTCCCAACAAGCCCCTAACACTTACTTGTGGCTCGCCCCTGAGCCACTTTCACTAGGCTTATTTGAGTGCGCATCCCCTGGGATGTTCAACTTTGCAGTGAATTCCTGAAAAGTTGCACTTAACTTCGCAATTGTTTCCTTAGTCTCTTGCTCAAACTCCTTAATTTTTTTGAGCATCTCCTCCGAGATGGCTTCTTGAAGTTGCTCCTACACTATATTCTCTATTGTCTAGAGTTCTTGTAACTTCTCCTCAATCTCTTTAGAAAGTTCCAATGCTTCTTCTTTCATCCTTAGCGCTTTCAGTTGCTTCTAAAGTTCTTTTGTCTCTACAAACTTCTAGATCCTTTGTCATGGCAGAAAATACTTCATAGCCAAATTCATAGAATCAAGCTCTTTCTGTCGTTGTTGTACTTCATCTTGAATTTGCTGTAACTCAGGGTATTCCTGCAGCATAGCCCATACCTTGGTGATTTCTTCAAGTAGGTCTTGACATCTTGCCACTTTTGCGGAGATGTTTTATGTTGAAGCTTTCAACTCTTCGGATCTTTCTTCTTTCACATTCTGCGGAGTTCCAAGTTGCTGCCGAGATTCTAAGTTAGAAATATTCTCCTTATAAGTGATTTCCATGTCCACCAATTTTTCCTTAAGATTGTCCACATCGGCACCAATCTTAAGTATAGTTGCCTCTACTTCTGGTTCTTCTTCACATTCGGGTATCTTCGCACATACGTCTGCAACTGTTTTCTTCAGCTTTCGCTGCTTCTCTTGAACACTTGCGAGTTCTCTAGTTTTCTGTATGCATTCATCCTTTAGCTCTTTGTTGCTATCTTCCTACTTCAGATGCTGGTTATATGAGACAATGTCTCTATCTCGGATTTATTCCACAACCTGGAAATGAAGATTATGTAACCCTTTGATGGGAAACATCCCAACATTAATATCCAAATGTGCGAGCTACTTCGCAACTTCAATAAGCTTGTCGGTCGGGAATATGAAATTCACCGGCTCGATTCTGACTAACCGAGGTCTCATTGTCAAGGCATGAACCTTCCTTTTCCTTTGTCTTGACTCGCCTGTTCGATCCTCAGAATCTAATTCTCTTACCAAGTCTTGTTGGACTTGTTCAACTCTTGCTACCATAATTTTTAGTTCTGTGATGCTCTCCATCATGCATACTTGGACTGCTTCTTGCTTACTATCCTTCAATGTAAGTGTCTCTTCAATATACTCATTCACTCGGGTTACGATACAATCATAATCGTCATCGTGAAACTCTGCATCGAGCGGTGCTTTGTTTTCTTTTTGTTTCTTTCTTCGCATTCCTTCCTGCATGGCTATGTTGGGTTCCTTTCTTTTCTCACCTACTAGAAAACGAACAACTTGTTGTTGTTCTATGCCTTGACTTGGTTCTAGATTTTGTGCGCTTGTTGTTTCATCGCCTTGGTTTTGTGTACTTTCAGTTGTGTTTTCCATCGATGTGGTGATCAGCGTTGCTGGCGCATCTGTCTTCCACTCTGGTATCCAGTATTCCATGATCAGATCAATTTTATGTCCATCTAAATGATATAGGCCTTCCAACCATTGAGGATTCAGTAGCTGTTCTCTCGGCTGAATGTAGATATAGTGAAGTCCAGCTTTGAAATTCATCTTATGAATATAGAGAGTTGTGAAAATCCTCACAATAGATCTAAGAGATGATGTATACCTCACAAGAAAGTAATTGATTAAGCAAGAAAATAAAAGAAGAGTGGTGAATGCAGTATAATGAGCAACATAATAATAATACAGTAGAACTCCGATAGAAGCAAAAATACTTCACACACACTAAATTATTAATCACAAATGGACATATAAATAATACAATGCATGAGGATTCGAATGCCTAAGGTTTCAATTCAGATTATCCTTCATGGAGTGATCAAAGGATCACTCGAGTGTCATCAGAGCACAACTAGTAGTCTATTTCATCATTGGTGGATTCATTAATGCACAAGTAACTATCAACCGTCAGTCAAACTGAGTCTAACTGAGTGTGGTAGGTGTAACTGAATGTAACTGGCACATGGAGACACTAACTGAATGAAGGAGGCTCAGTGGAGGGCGCATGAGGAGCTAACTGGATTCAGAATAGGTAGTCATGTCTCATCAGAGGTCAATCCGAGTGATAATAGCAGTGAGGAGTCAGTCTGTCCTTAAATCAAGGAAAGACTGGACTGGTAGGTGGATAACTGAAGTAAATTGGACTGGTAGGTGAGAAAGTTGCCCTTCTCATGTAGTAGGTGAAAGGAGGGCGCATGACAAGCTAGGAGGGATGAAACTGAGTGGAAGGAAGCTCCGGGGGCTAGCTAACTGAGGGCTAGGTGCTGGGACTGATGACTGGAATGCATGCAAACTCTAAATGATGCATGCAAACCCTAAAAGTGCATGCATGACTGAAAATATAAATGATCAAAATACTAGTGGGACTAGGATGGAGTATAGGAATATCATAACACCCCCCCTTAATCCATCATGTGCCCTGGTAACTAAGACTAAAGGTCGCCCAATACAATGAATAATAACAGTCAATAAACCAAGGAAGTGGGGAAAATTTCATGGGAAAAATACCTCCCCCTAAAAAACAGACTGTAAGGCACACAAAAAAAAATAAATGCTCCAAACTCAAGTAGGTGTGATGCTTGGTCATATGTCTGGAGGTATCTTCTTCTTGGGAATAAGTGGATCATGCTCAAAAAGCATGTGCTTGTAATTGCTCTTCAGATCGAATGTGATGAGAACAAATCCAAAAATATGAGGATGATCCTTGAACCTGTGATTTGAATTAGCTGAGGTAGGATCAAAAACATGAATATGCATATAGTCTTTTGTCTTCTCCTTCGAACCATCATGGGTGAGATTATGCCAAAAGGAACCATCAAATAATAATGATTGCTTGAAATCCAAATCAGATTTAAGAATTAATGAATAGTTTCTTGAGATCTCCTTTGAACCAGTAGGGGTGAGATCAAAACTATCATATGCATGAGAAATTATCCCAAGTAGTAATTGCTTAGAATCCAAATTAGATCAAAGACTTGAATCATGGTTTCTTGAGATCTCCTTTGAACCATGAGAGGTGAGATCAAAACCAGTAGATGCATGAGAAATTATCCCAAGCGGGTGGCAATGGCCATATTCTTCAATAACCTTCTGAAAGCATGGAATAATAATCATATAGTAGTAAATAAGAGGTGATTGCTTGAGGAGAGCGAATGCATTACCTCCAATAGCTGATTTTACCTCCGAAATAATCATGTGATCATGATGCAAACCAACAGACTCTGGTGCAAGAGAGGATTTAGGACCTTCTGCAATATCTAGAGTGTGAGCTGGCACAGAAAGAGAAGAAATTTGGAGCATGACTATAGAATCTGCATGTTCTTCTTCTTTGTGGACAACTTCAATATGAGATGTGTTTGATACTGGTTAATGATCAATGGGATCATCAAGGAGGGAAAATTCATCACTTTGCTTTCTCTTGAAGGGGTTTGGACCAATTCCTTTATTCTCTTTACCAAATATTACATCCAGTTGGGCCCATAGCTCTTTTGGAGTTTCAATATCAACGAATTGGTGTAACATGTATTCAGTCATAGCATACAACATGGCTGCACAAGCTCTGTCACCTTCAATTAACTAGTCATACTCTTCTTCAGAGGATTCGAACTCTCTTTCAAAATAGTAATCAAAGAGACCATTTCTCTTCAAATGTGCTATCACATTCAGTTTCCATTCATCATAGTTGAATGGAGAAAGAAGATCATAGTTAAATGGAGAAAGAGGAGGGATTTCTTCTGAATACATTGAAGCTGTAGAAGACCTGCAAAAACAATAGAGAATATCTGTAACTGCTATTGCTGCATAAATGCAGAAAATGCTGCAACTGCTGCACTTGAAATCTTGATAATAACCTACAAAAAACTCTCAGGAATGGAGATAAACAATACTCTCAACATGCTCTGATACCATGTGAAAATCCTCACAACAGATCTAAGAGATGGTGTATACCTCACAAGAAATTAATTGATTAAGCAAGAAAATAGAAGAAGAGTGGTCAATGCAGTATAGTGAGCAACATAATAATAATATAGTAGAACTCGGATTGAAGCAAAAATACTTCACACACACTAAATTATTAATCACAAATGGAAATATAAATAATACAATGCATGAGGATTCAAATGCCTAAGGTGGCAATTCAGATTAGCCTTCATGGAGTGATCAAAGTTTCACTGGAGTGTCATCAAAGCACAACTAGTAGTCTATCTCATCATCGTTGGAGTCATCAATGCACAAGTAACTGTCAACCGTCAGTCAAATTGATTCTAAATGAGTGTGGTAGCTGTAACTGAATGTAACTGGCACATGCAGACACTAACTGAATGAAGGAGGCTCAGTGGAGGGCACATGAGGAGCTAATTGGAGTCAGAACAAGTAGTGATGTCTCATCAGAGGTCAATTGGAGTGATAATAGCAGTGAGGAGTCAGTCTGGCCTTAAATCAAGGAAATACTGGTGGATAACTAAAGTAAACTAGACTGGTAGGTGAGAAAGACGCCCTTCTGATGCAGTAGGTGAAAGGAGGGCGCATGACAAGCTAGGAGGGCTGAAACTGAGTGGAAGGAAGCTCTGGGGGCTAGCTAACTGAGGGCTAGGTGTTGGGACTAATGACTGGAATGCATGCAAACCCTAAATGATGCATGAAAACCCTAAAAGTGCATGCATGACTGAAAATGTAAATGATCAAAATACTGGTGGGACTAGGATGGAGTATAGGAATATCCTAATAGTTGTTACTTATTTAGTGATATGCAGAGTCCTCTGGATGACTTCGTATAAATGTTCAAAATATGTAAGCAACTGTATGTTGTTTATCCACTATCTATCCATATTTGAGTTTTCCCACATGTTTGCAAACCTCGGTCCTCAACAATATCCAATGAATAATGGGACATTATGTTGATATCTAGTTTCTTTCCAACCTACGAAGGTGATCAACATCAACAACAAACTGTAGTGGAATTAATTTCAATTATCTTCTGTACCTCAAACATCATATAAGAATTAATTCAGCACATAGCTCTCCCAATTTTATTGAAGTCCATCCTCGGTCTTCGTAGCTAAGGATATCGCAGTGGTCAGTACTTCATTCAGTCTCCACTTAATTAGGATTTTTCCTGCAAGGGGATGGAATGTGAACTGCATAGCTTGATCCTTGATTCTAGCTATTGTATATCCACGGCTTCCCTTGAGAAAACCAAATTCACTCTTCATCCTCTTGGAAAACTCTTTGTCCTTGTTCTTTCCCACAAATTCAATTGTGGGATCGACACCTCTCTTTCTCAAGTGCGTGATCAAATAGATGAGATATATATTAATGTCTATCTTGCATTCTAACCACAAGTATCCTTTGTGTGTGCATGAAAGCAGTGTGTGCACAGCTGCCATGAGCTCCGGGATCCTATCAAAGTGCAGGATGCGCAGCAGGTTCATCAACCCTGATGAAAGGAATGACATAATCAAATCTTGTGCTTGAATGGTTGTCTGCTTGTTGGCTTCATCATGTTTCCTGCACATGTCTGGATCTAGTTGGAACTACGGGTACTTTTCTTCTAGAATCAATTCATGGTCCGCGAACTTGCAGTCTGGAATTTTACCAAGCAAATTCTCCTTATTTCGCACATGACTTGACATGGGTGGTACCAGAATCTCATAGTATGGATTTTTCATAAGAAGTAGCTCTAGTGCATCGCTTTTCCTTGGAGGAATGTACTATGGAACAAGCAATATTAGCATGTCAAGAGGGATTTTTGGTGAAAATGGCTTTGGAATACTCGCGGCCTTTATCTTTACTTGTTCAGTGGCCTTCTGCTTGTCTTTCTGCTTTTGATGTGATACATTTCATCGTGAATTTCTAGACAATCCACCTCATTCTGGGACTACTTGCTTTATGGGCATCTTCATGACTCCTTCCAAACCAAGATGTTGGAAGTCTCTTGGAATTTCTTCTAAGGTCGATTACCAGAACATGCACTGTCGGATAAGTCTTTCTCTCGAATGGTAAAAACTTGGAAATTACAGGTAGTAAAAATTAAAATTTGTGGTAAAACCGATAAGCATGCGGTCTTTACTATTTATAGGCACAGCAACACTGAGGCGCACTAAAAAATGACTAACTTAGCATTAAATGCCATGTCCATTGGCTAAATATTGCTTATATATTGGTCTTTTTCCTTCATTGAATGTGTTTTCAACAGACGAATATGCCTTAAATGTGGAAACATCTGGTCCCTGGAAGTACAGTATAACGACTACTTTCCGACCAAAAACTGTAACGACTAGTTTTCTTTTACTTCACTAGCGGTTAGGTGAATCGCAAATTCCACTACGCATTTCTCTTCTTTCAACTCTTAACCTCGCAGCGTGACTCCCTTCTTTTACTTTGCAACTCAGCTCGCTATGTGTGCTTCGTAGCACATCTTTCCATTTTGTGAAACTTCGCATTTTACCAAAAACTGTGTGCAAACTCTACCCTTTATTTTTAGTGTCCAATTTCAACTACACTTGACACTTAAAATATTCTTGCATTGATTAACTAATACTTGGAAGAGTAGGGCCATCCCTATAGGCTTTAGTCTACTCCCATTAATAAGTCCTTGCAAATTTTCCCCAAGTAATGTGGCTAACGGAACTGTGCCACCGATTGTGACATGCTTAACAATGTAGGGTCCTAACCAATGTATTTGAATTTTCCTGGAAATTTCATAAATTTTCTATCATAGAGGAGGACAAGGTATCCTACCTGTAAAAATTTATTCTTGACGTGTCTATCATGCCATACCTTTTCTCTATCTTTCTGCACTTGTTGGTGAAAACCCACAATGAAGCAATCTTCCTCCAATCGAACTAAGTGTAGTAATCGTTCATCCATTGTATGATAATCAGCCATATCTGTGAATGTTGCAATTCTCAATCTTGGTATTATATATTCCATGGGATGACAACTTCGTGTCAGTAGGAGAATCTAAAAGGAGTATGACCCATCAACTTCTTACAAGTTGTTCTATATGCCCATAATACTGCTAATATTCTAAGATCCCAATCATCCATGTTTTTGTTGCATACCTTAGTCAATGCATTCTCCAGTACTTTGTTAAAAGATTCTACAGTGTTGTTAGCTTGTGGATGATATGGTGTGCTCTTCTGATGGTAGATCTGAAATTCCTCTGTTAAGGCTGCAATAGCTCTATTCAAGAAATGGGTTTGTTGATCGCTTATTAGAATCTTTGGAAATCCAAACCTTGTCAAAATGTTCTAAAAAATGAACTGCACGGCCGTAACTACGCTACAGTCCTTCATGGGTTTTGCCTCTGCCCATCTAGTTAGATAATATGTAGCTATGATGATATATATTGAACCAGTTCACTTTCCTGGTGGGTTAATAGGTCCCACGAATTCAATATCCCATTTATCGAAGGCTTGCAATGTCAATTGTGGCATTAATGGCATCTCATCTGTGCGAGATGGCTTCCATGTTCTTTGGCATACATTGCACTTCTGGAAATGTTCTTTTGAATCTTTGTGTATTGTAGGCCACCATAGTCTTGATCTCAAAAAATTTTGTGCAGTATATCTTCCGGCGTAGTGTCCTCTAGATACACCTGAATATTCTTCGGTTAGTATAAAAATTCATTCATGTTCTAGTATGCATCTTGGCAATATTTCATCTGGTTTCGATTTGTATAACTGTCCCACAATTAGGGTAAATTCAGCTGCTCTTACCACTAATTGTTTCTTTTGTTGCGTAGTAAATTCTCTAGGTGCCAATCCTGTAGTCAGAAATTCTACGATATATTTGAAATAGTCATATGCTATATGGATAGCAAACAACTGTGCATATGGTAGACTATGTTCCAAATTACTAGGTTCTTCGCCTGAATCGATGAATGAAAGATGGTTAGGTCCCGTGTTTAATATTCCTAGTTTTACAATGATTTCAAAATCATCTTCCTAAAACAGTAACAACCATATACATATTCTACACCCTAACACTGGTTTATTGACCAAGCACTTCAAAGATGAATGGTCAATAAACATACATAAATGTTCACATAGCAGATAGTGTCAAAACTTCTGCAATGCGTACACCATACCTAAGCCTTCCCTTTTTGTTGTGGTATAATTATTTTATGCTCAAGATAGCTTTCTACTTGAAAGTGTGATGGGGTGAATGATGCCTCCCTCACCTGGTTGAGCTAATATGATGCCAAGTGCTATAAATGAAGCATCTACATGTACATGAAATGGTTTATTCCAGTCAGGAAAGACTAGAATAGGTGTTGCAACCATTTTCTCTTTCAATGTGTCCAATCCTTTTTGACAATCTTTAGTCCAAATGTACTTTGCTTCTTTCTTCAACAGTTTCTCCATAGGCGTAGTGATCTAGGCATGTCCTTTGATGAATTTCCTCTAGTATCCTATGTGCCCCAATGTAGTGCACACTTGTTTTACTATGTTAGGCACCGGGAGATTCACAATGATGGCTATCTTTGTTGGATCAACCATCAATCCCTATTTACATACTATGTGTCCCAATAAAATACCATAAGGCATGCAAAATACGCACCTCTTTAGGTTCAAAGAAATATGATACTATCTACACTTTGCTAACATCATTCTTAAGTTCGCATGATGATTCCTCAAAAGACCGAATATTGTCCAGTCATCAAAGTAAACTTCTAAAAATTTATGAATGTAATCCTTAAATGAAGCTACAATTACTCTTGAAACGATAGCAGGTGCGTTCTTCAATCCAAAAGGAATAACAGGGTACTGATATGATCCCCATTCAATAGCAAATGTAGTCTTATGTATGTCTTCTATAGCAATTTTGATTTGATGATATCCAGAAAATCCATCAGTGAAAGAGTTAGCCTCCTATCCACCTACATTATCTAGCACTTCGTCTGTGAATGGAGTAGGAAATGGATCATGCAGCGATGCATCATTCAATTTTATGAGGTCCACACAAATCTTGATTTCACCTTTAGCTTTCTTGTCTTGAATTACCATTGGACTTATCCATTCTGATTCTTTTACTAGTTGAATAATTCCCGCGCCAAGCATTTTATCAATTTCTTCCTTCACTCTTTCTTTATATCTGGGATTCAGTCTGTAATTTCTTTGATTAATAGGCTTCACGTTAGGCTTGAGAGGTATTTTCATAACTCCCAAGTCACCTAAAATGCCTTTGATTTCAGAAAACTTGGTAGGAAATAAATATTGATATTCGCATAGTAGTTCTACAATCTGTCCTATTGTTTCTTCATCCCAGTAATCCCCAATAGAAGCAAATTTTGGTTCATTCCAAGTACCAATATTGATATTTCTGGTCTTCATAGGATTACTCAGGTCTGGAATTTCTAAATCAGGTCCTTCTATATCGCGTTTTCCTTCTGATTTAGGTATATTCACATCACGTGGGTCTTCATCTTCGTCTAGCACGAAGTTATAACATTCAAGGGTATCTTCCATCTGTATTTCCAAATCTACTTGCTTAGACACAGGTAACGAGACATCGTTAAATATATTATTTTTAATGAACTATAAAGCCTCATTGACACTCGGACAATCATCCTCAAAATTAAAATTGTATTGAAAGTCGTTTATCATAATGTGCCAAACTGTTGTGCTTTTGTGAAGTTCTGCTACGACATACCAGTTCTTTGGTATTTGATCCAATGTGTGCACAAACATATGAGCCCATTATGTCTTAGGTATATGCATCCATTCTTTCAAGCAAAACTCTATATGATCTCTAGGATCGGTCTGTCCATTGTATTTTGCTTGTACAATCTCATTTTTCTCTGTAAATTTGATTTCCATCATGTGCTTGCATTCTTCCCATGTGTTCAAGTTTTGCTTATGTGCATCCCACCATCTAGCAGGTGTAGCTCGCAATGTTGTATCCAAATCTGCTAAATTATATTCATCTTAAACTGATACTATATATTCTTGAAGAAATCCGTGGATATTACCCAACCCATCATAAGTAGGAATTGGACTTACCTCTGTTCCAATCCAATGTAGTCACTTTGTTATGTTCGCACATCGTCTTGCTGATACTTCATGCATCCGGCTCTGCCAGTTCTCCATTCTTGCATCTGATTTTGATATGCAAGAACTATCGCATCTATGGCTCAATGTTCCATAATCTGTAGGATTAATGTAATCTGCTTGATTCACTATCATCTTGTAGATATTATCAAGTTCTTGAGATATGAATTCTTATCGGGTTGGTTCAACATACCTAAGTCCTTGTGAAGGATCTAAGGGTGTGATGACCCTGATATCCGGTCCTTCAAATATCATTTGTTTTTTCTTCATATTGATAAATGTGAGGTTATCAATTACCCAGTCAATCCCCAATAATGCAAGATACGTATTTTTTTCATCTATGATCTCAATAACCTCAAAGTCTGCTTTACTTTGCATTCCATCAATCCTAACAAGGACACTTGGAAATCTCCCAAAAGGTATAACCTTTTGTTGATTAGCTAACCTCAACAGTATAGGAGACCAAGATAACTTTGGCTTTCCCATCTATTCCCATGTTTGTTTTGTTAGTACATTAACCTCTGAGCCTAGGTCGAGAATGACCTGGTTCATTTCAAAATCTCTGATCTATGCATTTATCGTCATCTCTCTTCCTGTCCTTCTATGGTTTGGGATATGATGAACTGCTCTGTGTGCATCATTTACTATATTACGTTGCTCATAATGGCCTAATAGGTTTTTTAATTATTCTAAGGCACTCCCATGCCTTGGCAGCTTTATGCATCTTTGTAGGAACTGTTTAATAGGACTTATTTGTTCTAGCAAAGTTTGTGATCCATCATACAAAGTTGGCATGTCTAGTACCATCGTCTAATCACTTCACAATTGGGTCATTGTGGTCAAAGGTTCTAAGTTCTAAAAGCCTTTTATTGCTTCCATGAATACCTTTTTCTTTTGATCGAGGTTAAATCCAGGCATTTTCCTAGTTACTTTTCTTATCCAAGGCCCATCAGTAGGCTTTCGTCTGTTTATGTGATCTTCAAAAGTCGAAGCTTCGTTTGTCCTATCATTTCCTGTCATGGCTTTACTTCGCGTCACAACATGGATGTTGCGATCTGTGTTTCTTTTCTCAGGTGCGATCATCTGAATATTCTGGTTTTGTCCTTTTGGTCTCTTCTCTTTCATTTTTCCTTGAAAAATGGGACATGCTTCAATGATAGGTTCCAACGACTTACAGTACTTACAAGTAGTGCAAGGGTTCTGACAATCTCTTGCTAAATGTCTAGGTTGTGCGCAGTTATAACATACAATATGACCTCTTCCTCTGAATCCACCACGTCCTCTATATGTACCTTGATCATACTGCGCATTTTCATTATTATGATGTGTTTCCCCTTGGACTCTGTAGGCATCATGTTTTCTTTCTATCATGAGGTCATATGCTCTGCAGTTGGTATCATCATGTCCAACTGACTTACAAAATGTGCAATACATGTTCTTTGGTGTATATACATACTTTTGAAGTAGGTAATAGTCCTCTGGGCGATGTCCTCTACATCGGCCAATCTCACACCATGGTCCTTGATTTTGATTCAATGGATTTGGTGCTCCATTAGCGATGTAATATCTCAATACAGGGCAATGTTCCTTGAAATGTACTTCTCCTTTACATTTAGTGCACCAAACCTCTTCTCTTATCTCTTTTCCTTTCTTCATATCGTGTAGCTGTAATGTCAAGTTTGCTAGCTGTCTGTATCTGTACCATTCTTGTGCTAGTTTCTCCTTTGGGGAAGCTTCTAGCTTCATCACAATTTCTAATGCTTTTGTTTGCTATGCAACTTTCTGTTGCATCAGTGGTAATATAATGTGGGGAAACAATGCAACTATGAACCATTCTTGATGTTGTTTCGGTGCTATTTCAAAGCTAACTTGATCTAACAACGCTTTGAATTTCTGATCAAACTCCCACATAGTCTCATTAGGTTTCTATTTCATTTATTTTAGCTCTGTAATGTACTGATATTCTGACTTAGGTTTCTTAAATTCTCTAATCAACGCAATTTTGATATCCACTAGTGTTCTATTATGTCCAATAGAGTATTTCAAGAACCATGTTAAAGCTCTATCTCTGAATGTAGTAACTAGTTGGGATTGTTTTATAGCATCATCTTGTACTTGCTTAACATTCCATACAGCTTCACAGAGAAACCAATGTTGCTCTGGGACTTCTAGACTAGTTCCTTTAAAAATAGGTAGCTTAATGTTGTCTATCATTCTTCTTCTAGGAGGTGTAGTGTTCTGAAATGATGAAGGTATACCACTAATTGGTTGATTCTGAGTACTTGTTCCTGTAGTATTACTATTACTAGTGTTATGAGAGCTAATAATATTTCTTTCATCAACTATGGGTTTCTACGGAGTAATAGGCTGATAGCCAATCTATCTAGGTTCTGTTTCACTATCAGACTCAACCTGATATGAGTTTCTATCACTTCCTAACTCAGTTTCTAGGAATGTGTGAGGTTTGGCTCCACGAGATCTCTTTCTAGTGCTAACTTTATATTTTTTCCACTTCGCAAAATACCAATATCTTCATCTGTGTTACTAAACATTATAGACTCAAACCCTAGGAATCTGATTCCATTCTTAAGAATCCTTTTTCAACTAGTATCATTTTAATGTATAAACTAAGGTTTTTCACGTACTTACCTCTAAATACTTTGAATAAATCTCCTTCTGTTGCATTCTAAGACTTCAACGTGTCCACAAAAAATTATGTAACATAGAGTTCAAGTAAGTTGTCCAACCAAAAGTCTACTACTCTTGAAATGTTGTTGTCAATCCCTTTAAGCCTCTGAATCATCTCTAGAGTCCAAACTGTAGGTTCTCCAACCTGGAAACATTTTTTGCATTCATCTATCCTCGATACACTCATGTAACTCAGTAGCAAAAGATGGGAAGAAAATTTGATGCAAGTCAGTGAATATATATCTCTGCAACAATTTTTCTATGTTGAGATGCGGATGTCTATTTTCTTTCTTCGCAAACTCAAATTTTGTTTTGCTTAACTAGATCTATATTTCTATCTTCTCTAGATACCACATCATTCTCACATAACAAATCTCAAGTCAATAGGACCATTCGTTGATTCACTTCTTCTTCCCATCCACATAACACATTTACCAGTTCTAGCACAGCAACGGAAACATTTGTTGGTCTTTCACACTCTTCTTCTATGGGGCTGACCCGGGTTCAACAAAGTTCTTCTATGAGACCCAACAAAATCCCCTTCACTAGCCCTTTCGGCATGAACCTGTGAATGGGCTGAAGTCTCACCCGAAGCAAAGATGGGTGGTTACAGAATTAGGTTTCTGCAACTTGGTGATGTGTGGTTATGTTATGCAACGTTGTTGTGTGTTCTTCACTCAATATCTACTTAATGAAGTATTACTAAATATGTAACTGCACACTTCACAGTTATCAACAACCTACAGACTTCACTGAATTGTTGCTATCTTAACTCTTATAACTACGCATTCATCATAGCTAATATGACTTTGCAATGTTCATAAATGCGTGTTCCACTTACTTAACATATCATTCTCATTCACATTCCATGAAAATAAATATATAAGCATAAACATACATGAACAAAAAATATAACATAGATTCAATCACACAACAGAGATATTTATGTGGTTCACCCCCCATATGGGATATACGTCCACAGGAACTATTCTTATATTACTTGGAAGGGGTAACAGCTCCAGTCTACACACTCAGCTACAGACTCTTCTCTACAATATATCTCTGCGCACACAACTGCAGAGTCTTTTCCTCTCTTATATCTCTCTTAGTCTAGATCTATCTTAGTCTAACAACCTCCAAAATCTCTCTCTTAAATTCTAACCCTTCCTTATACAAAATTTCCCTTTATATCGATTGTGCCCGAAGGTCACATCTTTACAATAACTATGGGCCAACCCCCATAGTAACCTTAAAACCAAAATGGCATGGTTCTCCTGTTGACAACGCTTTGTCTTTACTTTGCTGGAGATATGTTGTCCTTTTGTGTTTTTTCTCTGGCTCTGACACTTCTCCTGACAGTCGCAGTTCTGACCGCTTGGCTGTGATGCTACAGTGGAACATCCTTTGCACCATTCCACTTCTTCACTCTTCGCTTCAGTAGCCGACATTCCATCACTTCCTTCATAACTTCTCCAACTACCTTAACCATCCTTAGTACTTCGTCTTTACTAAGGGGATAGGACCTTTCCTCCCAACTTCGCATCGCTCCATACCCCGCTCCTGGGAATTGTGGAGTTGCTTCTCCCAAAACTGGCCGATGTTAGGCCTCGCCTAACTTGTACTTTCTCCATCAAAACTTCTTCCACTTGGGATGCGCCCAACATACTTTCACACCTCATGGAATCATAATTGTCTTACCAATCGAACTAAGGGGAAAACTTGTCAATGTCGATGTTGAAGTGGTTGACGCTCCCTTAGACTATATTTTTTTTCTTGGGCGTAATTGGTTTTATACCATGAAGATGGTAGTCTCATGAATCTTTCAACTAATTTTCTTCCCCCGCCAAGGGAAGATAGTGACTATAGACCAATTTGTTTACTTCATGCTCAATTTGCACCGCAACCCTAGTAGTAATGTTCCTTTTGTAGGTGATTCCATGAAAGAATATGAGAGTGTGGGTGCTAGATTATTTAAGGGTTCATATTTGATGGGATATTTATAGCACCTAGTACCTCTAAGGTAGAAGCTCCCATATGTATGATCTTCTCCATCTTTAACCATGCCCTTATTTCTTTTGATCCTTGGGTGATACATAATGTTACAAAAGAAGATTCGATGGGATATTATATGACTATGTCTGTGTTTGAATATGCTTACCAATTTATTCAGTCCAATCCCGTTGACCCACATCATGATCATCACCTAGTTTTTTTATCTTGATCCTTATGTTTTTCCTTCTGGGGAAATTTCCCCATCTTTTTCACATGACATCCTGTTGGATGTTTTACCCTCTAATGAAGCTATTATGGAATCCATGGCTTCATGTGACAAGCCTTGGGAGGATGTGCACCATTGTGCATCTTTCCTTCCATATTTGGAAAAGATGGAGAAAATTCTCCAATATCCTGATCCTCACCCAATTGTTGATCTCGATGTTGATTCGGATCCACACCCAGTTGTTGATCTTTATATTGATCGTGATCCTCACCTAGTTTTCAATATTGATCCCTTACCCACATGGGACTATTCTTCATCAATTCTGCATGAATTTTATGATTATGTATTACCTTTAGATGAGGCCCTTATGGAAGTCATGGATACTCATGAAAATCCTTGGGAGGAGTACCATAGTGCATATCTTCTTCCCAATTAGGAAAAGGTGAGAAACCCTATGCACACCCTCATTGCAAATACCCAACCCTTATGTCACCATCCCTCAAAATTTAAATGTGTGCTACATCACGGGGCATATAAGATAGCTAATTATGATGGTGACCTTTGTGGGCCCCTATCCAGTATGCTTTTATCCCATTTTTAGGATCGTTAAGATTGAATGAAAAAGGTCCCCCTATGTAGCATGTTTCTCTCTCTTCTCTAAGCTCCTTAAAAAATAAAGATGGATTTGAGTTCACTTGTCGAGGATCTATAAAATTTCATAGACAAGATATACTTATGAGCATTCTTCCATCTCTCCTTTGAGTTCATTAAAAACATAAAGGACGTCTCAATTTTACTTTTCTGGACTTGTTAAACTTCCATGGAAAATATATCGATAAAGTCCTATTTACACTCTTTTTTTACTCCTTAAAATTGAAAAGATTGTCGAGTAAGATTGTTCCTTTCACACTCATAAAAGGATTTGAAGGAATTCCCAATCGGTATAAGTTTAACCCTTTTCCAGGACGAATGGATTAATTACAAAAAAGGAATACTCTAGTACACTTTGGCTAGAACAGTTCTTCATCTTATTATTTTATGTTTTTTTGCAGGATGGGACGAACTCTACGAAAAAGTGCACCTTAGTGTCTTCTCTAAGTATGAAAACTATGGGGAGCATTGACTAACCCGGGCTTGAAAAAAATCCATGGATAGTATCTTATCGAGCATTATTCTATATTTTCTTCAAGCTCATTAAAAAATAAAGAAAGATTCAATCTTACTTCTTCGAGCCCGTTAAAATTTTATGAAGAAGATTCTATCGAGCACACTTCTATCTCTTGTTTGAGCTTGTTAAAATATGAAACTCAAAAATAGAAAGGTGGGGGGCATACATCTATTGTCTATCTCATACAAGTGGCAACATATTAATGACACCCTTGAACATGGAACTTGTTTATGTCTTTGTCTTATAGTTGGTTTATTTCCTTACTTTAGAACCATACCATTTCCATGAGTCATAGTACTTCCAATCACTATGGAGGGTGCCTCAATGCCTCATGTGCCATCGCACTACAGTATATATGGTGTTCTTGAGTCTTTTCTACGTAGTCACATAGTTGTCATGCTATATGTTCAAGGGAATATCAACCTAATTTATCCATTCTCTAGTTCTATTGACCTTTTTTTTCAGCCATCCCTGTGTCATTTTGTCACACTTGGTGATCATACATCTTTATCACATCTCATGACGATTGATGGGGGATACATTAAGGCCTTCCTTTGATGGATTCATTCCTATCGATGCCAACTCTTTATATAGGAAATGGATCTAGAAACATTAGTACCTTAGAGCTTTTAGTCATCATTGCCATGTCTTCCTTGTGTTCAAGAAGGGGTACCCATCATTGAATCCCAATACAACGATTCTACGAGTGTTTTACAACATCTCATTTATTTACACTCTTTAGAATGTACTAGGTGTCTTGGGATCCATTATCATCATTTGTGGACTCCCTCGCGTCTGTTAACAATAAACATCATTGACCGGTAATCAGACGGATTCTCACATGTTCGACATCAGCACATCCATTCACGTGTTGTAGAATCACACCATCAAGGTTTGAAACGAAGACCTTGGGTTAGGGGTTGCATCACTTAGCCTTGTTTCCTGTCCCAAATTGCATTGGAGTTATAACACCAATTCAGACATTATATAAGGACCATCTATGCACTCTTACTGGTGCTATCTATCCCCTTGACATGTATATTGTATATTGTGCCATAGATCCACACTGTATTATTTGGTGGCTATGATCTCATCGATTCATATAGATCCACACTGTATTATATGGTGGCTATGTTATTTGTCATGGCATGGATCGATGCATGTATCTCTTGTGTCCATGATATCATACTTCATTTATAGATCTGCAGTATACTCTTGGTGGCCATGCTTTTTCCTACTTTCACTGAGCATGGGTATTTCCGACTTGGGGATGATATGTACATACCTGGTTGATGTTTTGTAGGTTCTCTCCAGTTTTTTGTATCCATTATCTTTACCTTGACTTGTTTTTATAAAAACAATTGGTCATCATCTTTTCTTTTAACCTCACACTTTAGTGGGCATATCTTATACTCTTATTTTCCACCCTAGGTTTACTAGAGATCATAATTTATTGCCTAGCTGAGATACTTACCTTTATACCTTTATCTAGCCTCAATTTTCCCACTTTTTGTCCACCATCACCCTTTGTTTGCTTATAGGGGGGTGATGGTAAGTCTTTCATCCCTCCCTATATACTTGATAGGGAGTGACACCATCACTACCTACATGCATTGGGGGGGGAGATGGTCCCTCTTTCCTTGATTTTTGGGCATTATATTGATTCAATCATGTGCATGACTTGGATCCAATTCACCTAGCATGGGAACTCACACACCAGATTGATCCCATCCATCAGTTGGAGTCTAGATTCATCCTCCATTCCCTCTCCATTCACCTATATATTGAGTCGATTTTATGATAAAGGGGAGACTCGTGTTATGCATTGTTATGCTTGTGAAATAAATTTGATTCCCTCATCCATTGTGATCATCCTATCATTTGCAGTCTAAGAAGGTCTTGGATCAAGAACATTTGAATATATTTGCATCTTCAACACAATGTAATCTATGATGTATGTCTCTTGTTATCATTCAATATATACATGTGAATTCCCCCCGCTCATATCATGTTGTTCATGGATGATTATGGTTCTTTGTTATAGATCTACATAATTCATGACACATATGTATTGGATCTATTATTTCTCGTGTGATACTGATTAGATCTTGTTTATGCTATCATAGATCGATGGTTATATATTCATTTTTATGCACCCTTTATATGTCAAGAGGTTTTTGAGAAACGTTAGGATGTCTTTTTGTGTGTAGAATTGATTAGGTAAGTGGAGTTGGAGCTAGAGCAAGGATTATCAAATCTGAAATAGCTGAATATTATCTACACCAAAGGATCTCTCTTATCTAAGGTGTGTTACCTTCCTTTATATATATTCTTACATGATTGCATGGAAGCGGATGTATAGATCTAGTGTCTAGATAGTTAGATATAGTGGGAAAATCACATTGGTATACCCTACGGTCTGACTTGAACCAAGGGAAATGGTTCAAGAGGATCCTCAGTTGTCAGTAGGAGAAAAATATACAACAAGGATGGAGCCAAAAATATATTCCCCAAGCCTTAGGGTGGTTGACAAGAGTTGCATGTACTCTTGCCATTTGGTTTCATTTTTTTCTAGTCCAATGGAGGAAATACTCTTACCACAAGTGGCATTGGTATCATCTATGGAAAGAATACCATGTCCGGGAGATGCAATAGTTTTTTGTAAATCCATGTTGCAAAATAAAAAAACATAAATTTCAAAGTTCATTGGTGCAATTATGTCTCCTTGTTTTCCCATCTTATTATTGAATGGTGTTTGAAATTTGAATCAGTCATTAGCTCCTAAGAATACTAAGTATTGAAACCTAAATTATATTGGGTTGGGCTAGTTTTATAGGTTATTATTTAGCTCATCTAAGTTATAACATTTAATTTTGGATTTAAATGATTTAACATTAAAAAAAATCCATGTTGCAAAATAAAAGAACATAAATTTCAAAGTTCATTGTTGCAATTGGGTGTCCTTGATTTTCCATCTTATTATTGAACTGTGCATTTATCTCATTGAAGTTATAACATTTAATTTTATATTTAAATGATTCAATAACATTGAAAAAAATAATTGTGCCAAGAGGCACTCTAGAGCTCAATATGGAACATATGTTATCTTAGGTTGGGTAAGGCTGAATTGGCAATTATAATCCCAAAGAATATATAAATTTAAAGTAGCATTTACATGTGGCTCTATTAAAAAATAGAAAAAAGAAATATAACAATTAGAATGAACAATATATATAAAACAAACTATAAAGCTATACATAGACAATCTGAAATGACAAGACCCTGAAAACATGCATTATTAATTCCATGGTAGATTGATGACAATAAAAACAAATATTTTTTGAAATATATTAAATTCAATGTATGTCCACTCATATGGAAAACATTTCATGTCATGTGTGCAGAAAATATAATATATAGAGTAGTACTATTGTTCATCATTGAAGGATTGGCAATCAATTCGGTCCAATTGGAAGCACAGAAGATGACAACCTTAGAGGTAAGGTTTTGATCTTTCAAGCGATGCTCCTACATCAAGTAACCAATGGCCTTAATGCACAAAACTAACCCAAAATGTGTCATGAGGCTGCTAGAAAGTGAATCTATGCCCACTCCCCAGAATGCTTTCTTTGAGGAGACACTTTCTTTAGAATTTGTTAAAAATTTTACTAGCTGAAAATACTACTTCCTTGAATTTGGTAGCTTGTATCCCAATACTTGTCATTTGTTTCATCTTTGAAAGTTAGTTTCCCACCCTATAGGAATTCACATTTTCAAAACTAAAAGTTCACCTACAAGAATTATGAGTTATCAAATTATCTAATTGTAAAAGAAATCTATTAATGACTATAACCTATTGAACCATATAATTATGTTAAGCACATGATAAAATAAAATGAAAACAATATGCAAAGTAAAAAAACACATGTTTTGTTAGAGCGGGCCTTGTCTCTGTAGAACAAAGTGCAAGATTGGACTACAACAATAGTAAAACTAAATCAATAGCTCACACAATTTATGCAGACATAGATATTCATCAAACTAGAATGTATATTAAGACAAAGTGTTTATCAAAGTTGTGTTTTTCCCAAAATAGAAAAATGTCAAGCCCCCTTTTTAGAGGTGTATGTCTTCTCTTTATATAGATATTTTCATCATAATCCCCATATTGGGAAATTTTCACTAGCTTGGGGTAACTCTAATGATCAATTTTTCTATAATTGCATAAACAAATTCATCCATTCCATATGTAAACATTGCTGTTAATGTCAAGATTCCATAGGAAAACTATTTATGCTTCCTAGAATTTCCCCTTCCAGTATTATTTTCCAAAAAGTTCAAGAAAAAATCCAGAAAACCCCAAGTTACCACCTAGATATGGACTTGAAATCATATCAAGCTATCCCAAATGTATTAAGGGTTGCATTGCTCTTTTTACCAACATATATGCCTAAGGCTAAGACCTGTCTAGATCCAAAACTAATGTTACTCCCATATAGTTGTTATCGTTCTTAGAGTGTCCTTGCAAACAACATAACTAAATAATGAACACACCCACACTGGTATATTTTCCTTGTTCCTAGAACTAAATGTTAATGTTGTAAGGATGCTATAAGATCACCATCACTATTGTAGCATATAGTTCATTTATTGCTAAGAATACCCTATTGTAGCTCCAAAAGGTTTCCTAACTTACTGTAGATGACTATTGACAAGGCAAAAACATGACCAAAATTAAATAGTAGCTTCATGACATAATAATTACTCATAAGAAATGTTGCAATACATGCCCAGGATTGCATCAAGTTCCCAGGTTAAATCTCCTATCTTTTTATCTACACCAAATCTCATAAACTCATTGCCACTCCACCTCTGATATGTTAGTCCATGTCAATGAAACACACATTAATGCATCAAGCGTTTTAATAGAAAACCTTGTTCTCCTTATATCTTTGATTAGATTTTGTTTTGAAAACCCTCATTCACATGCAACAGTGCTTGTTGGTATGACAAGTATTGCTTGCCATAATTTTAACATATTTGGATACCTAGAGTGCTAATATTTTATTTGAGAAAATACCTTCCATGCATCTTTCATAGGGCATATTTCTCCATTTAAACGAAGCACATCAATAAATTCATACAACTCTATTTTGCATGCTGCAATGTCAAACAATGTGTAATGTCCCTAAAATCTGTAAAAATTAAAAATTTTCTCTAAGGTATATTATTGTCATTTGGATCTCATGTTTAAACAAAATTAACTTCAGCACTGTTTTATTATTATGAGACATTCAGGTAATTTGTTTAGAAGGTACTTCGTTTATAATCTGTATGAGAGTTTTGTAATCTTACCAATGAGACTTCGATAGTTGTATGGTAAAGGTTGTAACGCTTATACTGATGTCTATCATTCTTTTTTCCTATTGACTAGTTTTAAATTTAATGGATTCATTTTTATGGTTGAATGTAATATTTGAGACGATCTCTTAATCTTGAGACAGGTCTCTTGTTTATTACTTACTACACTCATTTATTTAATGGATGTATACTCTAGTCCTGTTCTTTTGGTTGTGTGAGTTTATGTGTTTACACTTTATTGGAATGTATGTTTGAAAATGATGTAACTAGTATGATATTGAGAGGTTTGAGGAGGGTTGTACTAGCCCTGGGTTTACTTAGCTAAACGCTAAAACATAAATGAACTCTACTCTTGCAACTTCTTTTAAAAGGAACCTATGCTAAGTCTAGTACTTGAAATTTGTTTTAAAACTTAAAGGATATTTGTCAATGGTAAAGTGGGAAGGTAACCTATACTACGGTCATAGCAAAGAATCGAAACTTGGAAACAATGTCACTCCTCCACTCTAGATAGTGGGTAAGTATTGCGGTGATAGTGGAGGTTGTTTGCATTTTAATGTAGCCCATGTGATGGCCACATGGTCATGATGCCATGCTAGAGTAAGGGTAAAAACCCTAGGTTCAAGCTACCAGTTCATTTTTCGTTGGGTTAGGTGGATGGAGAGCAGAGCTCTCATTGCTTCCATGCCCAAGGGGAAGCTACGCTTTGGACTGAGCCTTCGCTTATGGTCTACGCTTGTCCTAGAGTCTGGATAGCATGGAGGTCATAACGCCTTTCCAAGGTAAGCTCTGTAGTATCGATTTGTGGTTTAATTATTTTGTTTTCATTTTCTTAGTATCTGGTGTGTTAATACTGCAACTCTTAATTCATTGATAGGGTTTTAGAAAAGGAGGTAGCAAACCCTGCTTTGGAGGGGTGCCAGGCAGAGGGTATTAGTGGTGAGAATGTCCTGGTAAGCCCAGGTCTTTCATGATCTTTCTCTTCCTTGTCATTGTCGATGTGAAATGTTGGGTGAGTATGTTGAGAATTTCCCTTTTGTGTGTGTTTGTCCTCCGGGATTTTGTTTGGAGAGTATATCATACTATGTTTGAATTTTGATGGCTCGCTCAGTCCCCTCGATCATTATGGGTAGGATTTGGTGTAAGGGAGAAATTGCCCAGTAACAAAATGTATAAGTTTATTAAACTTTTGAGCCTGTGAAGGCGTTTTGACAGTGGATATTTAAGTTGGTATTTTAGCCTATGAGAAACCCTTGACTCAAGTTCTGTTGATGTAATTATTATTTATAATTGATCTCTTTCTTAGTAATGGGGGTTAGCCCATGTTCCTAGAAGTGATGTCATGGTTGTAAAGAATCTCAGTGATCCTGTAGGATGCGTTTTGACCTGCAATGAATTTTAAATCCTAAATCTGGGAATTAACTCTCCTATAATCGTTTTCTGTCTTATTCTTTTTAGAAATGGTTCTCATTTTGTTTTTAAATTTTGTCTTGGTTCATTTCGGTACTGTAGAGAAAATAATGGGAACATATTTCTCGATTCATCGTTATATTGTTTATTATGAATGTATTATGTTTTTAGCTCTGTTTATATGCAATCTGGTTTATGTTATTCATTAGTTTTGTTTGTCATTTGAAAAGCCCATGATGGCTCTGTATAAGTTTATCAAATCATTTGGAATTTTTATTACTTGGTTTAGTTGTTTAAGCAGAGGCCTGGGTGTTACCCTAATTCTATTGGAACGTTTACTTAAAAAGGGGGACGTGGCCCTTTAGAAAAACATTGTGTGTAGAAATCTTGCATTCGTCGTTCTGTTGTTCTAAATTATGGTTAACTCTGTTTATATAAAATCGTATCAGTTTCTTTTTAAGTGAAATTTTGGTCATATTAATGCATTTCTTATTTAAGCTTTTGAAGATGCTCTTTGTTTTGGAAACCAGCATTGGCTCTATAAGTTTTTTAACCTACCTTTGGGAAGCTTGGATTTGGGATTAAAGGTTTAATTCATAGAAGGATGGGCATTTTTTCCCTAGCTCTGTTTTGAAATAAATTAATTGGGAAAGCGTGGCTCTTAGCCAAACGCTGTGAAGAGGTTAGAGATGTATTTAATGGAAACATTGATAGCCAAGGGATTCAATCCCTGATTTTAATTACTGGATTATGGGTGTTTAACAGTAGTGGTTCTCGTTGATGTTTTGTTTGTTTGTTTAATTGCTTATAACTTTTTATAGGGATTTGATCCCTGTCTTTGGAATTATATGGGGTTTTTACAAAGTATTAACATGGTTTCATGTTGATAATTAGTTACTGGTTTAAATGCTTGATTTATAAAATCACATATGTCTTTTAATTGTTTTAGATGTTATATGAGTTGATTTAATACTTAAGGAAGCGATTTTGCTTCAGGGATGGATTAGGCTTGGCAGGGAGTTTGTTTAATGTTACCTCTGTTTGGTAGAAGGTAATGTTATAAATTAACTAATGGGGTTTATAATCTAGGATCTAGGTTTGATACATTTAAAGAGAAATCGATCTCTCGAGGAGATGACTCTACTGTAAAATTTTAAGACAATAATTCGTTTTTATTAAAAGGTTTTAACACTAGAGTTTAAGACTGAGATCTAGCACAAGCTAGCTCTGCTAGATCGTAAGTTATAAAAAAAAAGGGTTTAAAAGTCAACAACAGCTATGCATTATTTAAATTTTCAGCATATAAGTTTTAACCTAGGAAGCCAATGCCTAAGCCCTTGCTCCAGAATTAATATTGACAGCTAGGATGCTAAGAAAAGGAAATGTATAGTATTATAAAGAAAATTTCCATGTTAGTACATTCAGCCTGTAATATTAAAGAAACCTGAGTATGAACATGTAAGTTCTTACCTAAACTATACTTATTGGATCTCCTTAGACCCTACACACTTCAAACACTAATTAATGAAAATAATTATGTTCAGCTGATCTATAGAATTGATAACCAAATAACTTTGGAACTGCCATCTTCCTCCCAACCTTGACCCGGAACCGTTCCTGGTTCTAAATCAGATCTACCCGAGCTGGTTCCAACATGCAAGAGAACCTAGAGAACCTAAGGAAAACAATTGATTGCAATTCAATCCTGGTATATTCTTCTTCCGGGTTTCGGAACAATTTCTCTCTTACTACCATAAAAAATGATAATAAGATAGATCCTCTCTTTGGAACATTTTCTTGTATTTAAAGGAAAACTTTGGAATGGGCAGTTAAGCTAATATTATTATTTTTAATATTATCTTCAGTTTGACTCCAAGTTTGAATTATATAATTAAAAGGTTTATTTTAATTATAAACTTCAGTTTATTTAGAACCTTTTAATTTGTTCCCTTTTTAACTGATTTTGTAAAATTTATATTTTATTTATTTAATTTATAAGAATAATGTAAATATATGCATAATCCATCCATGTGGATACATAGACTTTATAATTTATGTGTCCTTTAGTATTCTCATAACTTTTTATATCTATATATATATAATATCTTTATATCTATATATGAGTAGGTATACATAATACTTTTGTATAAAAGTAAGGCTCCTTTATAATTAATCACTTTGATTAATTCATGTATTTACGTAGCATTTATATTTTTTATTCTTTATTAAATAGGGTAAGCTCTTTTGACAAGGCCCTTGGTGGGTTTGGATGGTTGACTAGGTTAGGTAGCCCTAGATCCCTTTGCATGTTGGATTACCTCGTATTTCGTGGCAGTTTCCTCAATGCTTGATGAGAGATTATTAGTGATTCAATTAGTCAAATAAAATAAGTATGATGACTGGTGGTTCTATTCAGAGTCTTCCTCAACTAAACACCTTTTAAGTAAAGTAACCCCGAGTGCTATTCATAGCTTATGCTCAACACTCTGCAATGACCATTACACTAGTGCAATTCCAGAGCTACTCACTCAAGACTAGTACTAGGATGCATTTGTAAGATACACCTAGGGATACAATGGCCTGCTCCAGAGCTTATGCTCAACATCAAGTTGGATTTCTCCAGGGCTTATGCCCAACATTTAAATCATTTATTTGTTGGGGTTACCTATGTGCTCCAGAGCTTACGCTCAACACATAGTCTTGACCCATGTGCTCTAGGGCTTATTCCAAACACATCATAAAAGTGAAATAATGTATACTAGAAATGTATGAGAAATACATAACAAAGTCATCTTAGTATATTAGGGCTTGTACCCAATCAGATAATAACATCCATCACGTACATCAGGGCTTATGCCCAGTACATAACAATAATCTGTATCCATCAGGGTCCATGCCCAAGTATGTATATCTATAACCAAAGTAAATGTTGGCAGGCGGTTAGATGGGTCATTATCGCAGCACCGCGAGTGCTGCGATACCGCGAAAGGCGGAAAGTTGAGTGCAAACGGTGATATTTTATGTAATTTTTGGTCGGTTGTACTACAGTATGCGTGTTTTTGGGTCATTTGAACCACATTAGATAGATTTTGGGTCAATTGCTTGAAGTGTCAATTAGGAAGTTGTTAGTAAGTGGACAAGCAATGTAAAGGTGGAAGCCTATAAATAGTTGTAGTATTGTAAGTGTTAAAAGAGAGGGGATTGTGTATTTGAGATCTAAAGTTATCTGTGAGAACTGTATTTTGCAGAGGATGAGAGGAAGACCGAACCTCTTGTATCTGGGTTTTTCTGGAGTTAATATGACATGACAGAGTTGTTTTGTAGAATTCCTGTGTTTCTTTTGTTCATTCATGGTAATGTATGTTGCGATATGATTCTATGAATGATGCGATGTTTCCTTGCTGCAATTAATGCTTTGTTGTTATATTTTTTGCGATGATGAATGGTTATGTTGAATGGTGCTATGAATATGAATGATGTATGAGCTAAATGCATAGATCTATTTCTGAAATGTTGCAATAAGTTAAGTATTTGAGCCGCAAACATCCTCCTTCATTTGGCGGAAACATGGTTCCATCAACTCTCCCTTGAACACCTCGGGTGAGACCTCATCTACTCTGCAGGTGTTGTTGGATGGGGGAAAACTTGTTTGGGCTAGTGCTCAGGGAGATCGTGGTGGTCTGGGTGTCGACAACGCTGGGAACCCTTGTCAACCGGGTTTGAGTCAACAAATGGTTATGTTTCCAGGACCGTAGTGCAGAGTGAAAGGGGGATATGTGGTGGCATCCGACGCAACCGGAGATACAAGACTGGTTTGATAAGAAGTTGCAAGAAGTTGCTGAAAAATAAAGTCAAAAATATCGGGTGATAGTTGATCAGTGGGTGGAAATATATATTCACGATGGTCCGCATGAATATTTTTTTTGCAAGTTTTGAGTCATCTTGTATGAGTGGTTGGCGAACTTGACCTTTCAGAAGAGGAACTTCCAAGGTGGTGAACAGACGACCCAAACCCCAAAGTTGATCCGAGAGCTGCAGGAAGCTGACAACAAGGCATTGCGAGCTGTCGAAGTTTGACTTGACATCATATTGGAAGGCTATATCACTGAATTTGCGGTTGATACGAACAAATCCTATAGTGAAGCTGAAATATATTTCTTCTGCAGACCATGGGGAAGGTTTATGCTATTGCTCCAACTATCTATTAAGATGCTTATTTGTGATAACGGTATAATGAAGATGCATCTGGATCAGTAAATAGCCTGGTGGGAAGAGGCTGTGGGTGCCACGATAGCAGGGGGGCGATGCATGGAATGATAAGGGGAAGATGGGTGTAGGTCATGACGAGACTGTGAGTGAAGCTGAGGAAGGGAGTGGTCTTACAAGGGGAGGAGCAAGGTTTCGACAGGAAAAGAGGCAAAGGACAGGAGAAGGTCCTACTGCGATCGAACTGTAAGGCCGCGAAGGAAGACAACATGGGACGAAGAAACCTCACAATCCGGACAAGGAAAACCAAGCTACGCCTAGGATAGAGGCAGGACCAAACCCCAGCAGCAACGTGCCCACACCTCCGCTCACTATATGTCAACTAGTAAGAAACAAAACTTGATTTCTAGTAGTACAAGGACTATAGGAAGGAACCCCAGAATGGAAGGAGAGGATGCGAAGTTGCCGTTGTTCCATGGAAACGGAACCGATGATCCGGAACAATACTGGTTCTTATGCGAGGCAGTGTGGACCGTGAAGCAAATTACTGATGATAATGCTAAGAAATGACAATTAGCGACAACTCTATGAGGTCACGCATTAGAATGGTTTATGAAGTTTGTTCTATTCCCTATAGGAGCTCCGGAGAAGACACTAGATGATATCATGAAAGGATTGATTGTAGAATTCAAAAACCCAAGTCTGAAGCACAGTATATTACAGAACTAAAGGATATTAAGCAGTATCCCAATGAAACGGTGTGGGACTTTGACCAACGATTCAAGATGTTGATGGCGAGGGTCAACTTTGATATGAGCACTGTCCAACACAAGGAATGGTTCATTGCAGCACTGCTCCCACACATTCGCTTACCGCTGATGCAGAAAAACATTACAACACCAAAAGAAGATTCTCTTCAAGATCTTCTTTTCATTCTTTCTCCCGTTGAAAATAAAACCTAACCATCATCGAGTTAAAATGTGGCATATGGGTGAATATCTCAAGATAAAATTCCATTTCTCATCCACCCATGAGGTTAATGAAGCCATGGACATATGTCTCCTCAGAAAATTTCCCACCAGTGCTCTTCCATCCAGATCCAAAATGTCTGACAGGGCCAAGTCTCAACCGACAAAAAGAGCCACTGAATCTCCCTTAGATGTAACACATTTTTGTTTCTTAAACACCTTTCTAGCTTCCTTGTAACCTATGGGAGGAGACTCTGACCTCAAACCCTTATCTACTCCCTTGCCCAAAAGGTTCCCCAATGGATCTAGCCAAGACCAATGAAATGGATGTTCTAGGTCTCCTTATTTGATATATCGACCACCAGAACAACCTCAAAAAGGCTCTCTTGTCACCGATACATGCTCCGAAAGTATATCATTTCCTAGCAATGAAGGCACATTACCTCGGGTCTTCAATTTTCCTCCTAAACCCTCACTTAGAGTTAAGAAACCCTCACGATTCTCCCCCAATTGCAGCCTTGCCATGTCTAGAAATTTGCGGTTATTTGTGCACTCCACCTCATACTTTGTACCATATTCCTTATAGAATATATACACTAAGACATCAATAGAGGGCCCATCGTGCTGTACAAAAATCTATGGCTCGTATATTTCATCCCTAAAAAGTTCCACCCATGTACCAACTATCTCCTTTGACATTTTTAACCAATCCTGCTATACTGTCCAAAGCACACAATTGATAAAACCTCTGTCATATCCCCCTAGGTTTGATTCCTACATTCCTCTTCAACCTTCCAAAAATGTTATCTATTCAAGATCTATATTCATTGTGGACATGTATACTTGAGATGTATGTTTGGGATATATATTGATTTTGATGTTGTTGTTCTTGTATAGTTTTCCTTTTCATATGATGTATATGGTTATTGATGTTGTTTGATGTTTTTACATTGCACATTTTGTAAGTAGTGCTTTTGATTTGATGGTTGACTGGTTGTTGTTTTACTTATAACATGTATTATGAGTCAATTAATAATGACCATTATTAATGGTGTTTTTATTTTAAATTAAATTTGAGTTGTATTAATGATTTAATGTAATATTGCAATTCTGGTAAAAAATGGCATATTAAATTTAACCCCAGTTACAGACAATCGATTAACTTGGATTTGTGATTGCAAAATCTTAAATTCATTTAATGTCATATAATGTTTAACTATTTTTTAGGGTGAGCTCTTTGTTATTCAGAAAAGGCATAATATGTTCATTATATATATATATATATATATATATATATAATTTTTTTTTCTATGGGAACATATTGTACTTTTATTTATAAAAAACATATCTTCTTTTTTTATAATGTCTTTTTAGGACATTTCCAGGAAGAACCCCAAAGGGATCCTCAAATACTACCTCACTAGGCATCATGTTAGGTAGTTCTAAACTCATGCTTAGTTTTTCCTTATCTAATTAGATCCTCAATATGTTTTAGTGGGAAAAAAGATTCATACATAACCAAACCATCCCTATATTAACTTGATCAACAATTATGAAACAACACAATTTTAATAGGAGTATAAAAAATATCCACTTTACATCCGAGAAAAAACACAAAACATATCCTAAATAAAGGGATGATGCCCATTGATAGAGATATACCTAACATTTTCTTCGATGATATCCCACTACCCATACACCATACTAAGCCTCTCCTTAGAGACCTGATCCCCTCTTTGATTTCTATTTGTAGACAAGGTTGATGCTGAAATATTCAAAGCCTTACATCAATGCAAAGACCTAATCTCAGATGGGTTGTAAAAATAATTCTTCAATATGAAGTCCGTATTCACCCAACTTACAATCAACATGGAGTCCCTAAAGACTTGGATATTTTTCACACTTTTCTCTAAGGAAAGTAACAATGTTAATCTAATATCAACCAATTAAGCCATTTTGTTTGTACCAAGACCCATTCCTTCTTTAAAGTTGATAGAGTAGTTCTCCTCCATGAAAATTACATCGCCAACTACCCCCATTTTAGGATCCCCTTGGCAGGCCCATGAGATTGAAGTATAGATCACCTCTACATTAGTCAACATGTGAGTTTTGACAACCTTGTACTTTTAAAAAAAAAGATAGTATATTTATATTATGTATAACACATTACAAAGGAGAAGTTAGTTTGTCCTCAAAGATCTTAACATTCCTGGCTAACCATATACCCCATGCCGCAATAAGGGGAGGACCCTAATCTATTTTGTACTATCATTTTCACCCCATCTCAAAATCACCTCCCCAATATAATTTATTTCCCATGCATTGAGAGAGAGAGGAGGAGGTTGTGGGCTTAGAGAGAGAGAGAGAAAGAAATTAGAGTTCGGTGGTTTAGAGAGAGTGATTAGGGTTATGGGTTTAGAGAAAGAGACAGAGATTGGAGGTTAGTGGTTTAGATAAATAGAGAGAGAGGGTTAGGGGTTTATAGAGAGAGAGAGATTGGGGGTTAGTTTCTTGGAGAGAGAAAGAGATATTGAGATTTGAGCTAGGGGTTTAGAGAGAGACGGAGATTGGGGGTTAGGGGTTGAGAGAGAGATAGAGAAATATTTTAGGTTAGGGGATTAGAGAGAGAGACAAAGATAGAAAGAGTGAGATTTGTAGTTAGGGGTTAAAAGAGAGAGATAGATATTGGTGGTTAGAGGCTTAGATACGATAGAGAGAATGGGAGTTAGGGATTAAAAGGGAGAGTGAGAGGGAGTGATTGGTGGTTGGGGGTTTAGAGAGAGAGAGAGAGAGGTTTTAGGCTAGGGTTTTAGAGAGATAGAGAGAGAGACTGGAGGTTAGGGGTTTAGAGAAAGAGAAATTGGGGGTTAGGGGCTTAGAGAAAGAGAAGTTGGGGGTTAGGGGTTAATGGCTTAGAGAGAGAGAGAGAGATTGGTGGTTAGGAGTTTAGACAGAGATATTTGGGTTTAGGGGTATAGAGAGAGAGATATTTAGGTTTAGGGGTGTAGAGAGAGAGAGAGATTGGGTGTCAGGGGTTGAGAGAGAGATAGCGAGATATGGAAAGTTAGGGGAATAGAGAGAGAGAGATGGGCGGTTGCAGGTTTAGAGAGAGAGGGGGGTAACTGGTTTAGAGAGAGAGAGATTAGCTATTAGGGGATTAAAGAGAGAGAGAGTTTGCGAACTAGGGTTTAGATAAATAAATCAAGAGAGAGCGAGAAAGAGATTGGGGGTTAGAGGTTTTGATAGATAGAAAGAGAGAGGTAGGAATATCAGAGCTTATTGGTTTAGAGAGAGAGATATAGATTGGGGGTTAGGGGTTTAGAGAGAGAGTGAAATATTGGGGGTTATTGGTTGAGAGAGAAAAAGAGAGAGATTGGGCATAAGGGATTTAGAGAGAGCGTGATTGGGGTTTAGCGGTTAGGGTTTTAGAGAGAGATTGAGAGAGAGAGAGAGAGATTGGGGGTTAGTGTTTTAGAGAACGAGATAGAAGGAGATAGATTAGGGGTAAGGGGTTTAGAGAAAGAGAGATTGGAGGTTGGGGATTTAGAGAGAGAGAGAGAGAGATTGGAGGTTGGGGATTTAGAGAGAAAGAGAGATATTTGAAGTTAGGTATTTAGAGAGAGAGATTGGATATTGGGGATTTAGAGAGAGAGAGAGATCGGAGGTTGGGAATTTAGAGAGAGAGAGAGAGATTGGAAGTTAGGGATTTAGAGAGAGAGAGAGAGAAAGATTGGGGTTTAGGGTTTAGTGGTTTAGAGAGAGAGAGAGAGATTGTATTTTGGGGGTTTAGAGAGAGAGAGAGGTTGGGGGTTATGATTTAGGGGTTGAGAGAGTGAGAGCTTGGATATTGGGATTTTAGAGAGAGAGAGAGAGGGAGAGAGAGAGATTTTGGTGGTTAGGGATTTAGTGAGAGAGAGAGAGAGACAAAGTTAGGTGTTTAGCATGACATAGTGATATTGGCAGTTAGGGGTTTAGAGAGAAATATTTGTGCTTATGGGTTTATAGAGAAGGATTAGGGGTTAGGAATTTAGAGAAAGAGAGAGATTAGCTATTAGTGGATTAAAGAGAGAGAGAGTTTGAGAACTAGGGTTTAGATAAATAAATCAAGAGGGAGCGAGAAAGAGATTGGGGGTTAGAGGTTTTGATAGATAGAAAGAGAGAGGGAGGAATATTGGAGCTTATTGGTTTAGAGAGAGAGATATAGATTGGGGGTTAGGGGTTTAGAGAGAGAGAGAGAGATATTGGCTGTAAGGGGTTACGGGTTTGGAGAGAGAGTGAAATATTGGGGGTTATTGGTTGAGAGAGAGAAAAAGAGAGAGATTGGGCATAAGGGGTTTAGAGACAGCGTGATTGGGGTTTAGTGGTTGGAGTTTTAGAGAGAGATAGAGAGAGAGAGAGATTGAGGGTTAGTGTTTTAGAGAAAGAGATAGAAGGAGATAGATTAGGGGTAAGGGGTTCAGAGAGAGAGAGAAAGAGAGAGAGAGAATGGAGGTTGGGGATTAAGAGAGAGAGAGAGAAAGATATTGGAAGTTAGGTATTTAGAGAGAGAGAGAGAGAGAGATTGGAGGTTGGGGATTTAGAGAGAGAGAGAGATATTGGAAGTTAGTGGCGGAGAGAGAGAGAGAGAGAGAGAGAGAGAGAGAGAGAGAGAGAGAGATTGGGGGTTAGGGTTTAGTGGTTTAGAGAGAGAGATTGTATTTTGTGGGTTTATAGAGAGAGAGAGGTTGGGGGTTAGGATTTAGGGGTTGAGAGAGTGAGAGCTTGGATATTGGGAGTTTAGAAAGAGAGAGAGGGAGAGAGAGAGATTTTGGTGGTTAGGGATTTAGTGAGAGAGAGAGAGAGAGAAAAGAGAGAGAGAAAGTTAGGTGTTTAGCATGACATAGTGATATTGGTGGTTATGGGTTTAGAGAGAGAGATATTTGTGCTTATGGGTTTATAGAGAAGGATTGTGGGTTAGGAATTTAGAGAGAGAGAGGGAGAGAGATATCAGTAGTTAGGTGTTTAGAGAGAGAGATCGGCATTTAGGTGTTTACAGAGAGGGAGAGAGATATCAGTAGTTAGGTGTTTAGAGAGAGAGGTTGGGTTTTAGGTGTTTAGAGAGAGGGAGAGAGATATCGGTAGTTAGGCATTTGGAGTGAGTGATTGGGGTTCATTAGTTTAGAGAGAGGGAGACAGATTGGATGTTAGGGGTTTAGAGAGATAGAGAGATATTCGAGGTTTACGGTTTATAGAGGAAGAGATTGGTGGTTAGGGGTTTAGAGGTAGAGAGATCGGAGGTTAGTCATTTAGAGAGAAAGATTGGTGATTAGGGGTTCGGAGAGAGAGAGAGATATTGGGGGTTAGGGGTTTAGTGAGAGAGAAAGCGAGAGATTGGTGGTTGATAGGGTTTATAGATAGAGAGAGATCATGGTGGGATTATGGATGGTTAATGAAGGGAAGAGAGAGAGAGAGATTGGTGGTTGGGGATTTAGAGAGAGAGAGAGAGAGATTATATTTTGGGGGTTTAGAGAGAGAGAGAGAAAGATTATATTTTGGGGGTTTAGAGAGAGAGAGAGAGAGAGATTATATTTTGGGGGTTTAGAGAAAGAGAGAGAGATTGGGGGTTAGGATTTAGGGGTTGAGAGAGAGAGAGATTGGAAATTGGGGGTTTAGAGAGAGAGAGAGGGAGAGAGAGATATTGGTGGTTAGGGATTTAATGAGAGAGAGATAGAGAGTTAGGTGTTTAGCTCAACATAGTGATATTGGGGGTTAGGGGTTTAGATAGAGAGAGAGAGAGAGAGAGATTAATGCTTATGGTTTTATAGAGAATGATTGGTGGTTGATAGGGTTTATAGATAGAGAGAGATCATGGTGGGATTATGGATGGTTAGTGAAGGGGAGAGAGAGAGAGAGATTGGAGGTTGGGGATTTAGAGAGAGAGAGAGAGAGAGAGATTATATTTTGGGGGTTTAGAGAGAGAGAGAGAGAGAGAGAGAGAGATTATATTTTGGGGGTTTAGAGAGAGAGAGAGAGATAGATTATATTTTGGGGGTTTAGAGAGAGAGAGAGAGAGATTGGGGGTTAGGATTTAGGGATTGAGAGAGAGAGAGATTGGAGATTGGGGGTTTAGAGAGAGAGAGAGGGAGAGTGGTTTAGAGAGAGAGAAATATTATATTTTGGGGGTTTAGAGAGAGAGAGAGAGATTGGGGGTTAGGATTTAGGGGTTGAGAGAGAGAGAGATTGGAGATTGGGGGTTTAGAGAGAGAGATAGGGAGAGAGAGATATTGGTGGTTAGGGATTTAATGAGAGAGAGATAGAGAGTTAGGTGTTTAGCTCAACATAGTGATATTGGGGGTTAGGGGTTTAGATAGAGAGAGAGAGAGATTAATGCTTATGGTTTTATAGAGAATGATTGGGGGTTAGGAATTTAGAGAGAGAGAGAGGAAGAGAGATTGGGGTTTAAGTGTTTAGAGAGAGGGAGAGAGATTGGAGGTTAGGCATTTAGAGATAGATTGGGGATTAGGGTTTCGGAGAGAGAGAGATATTGGGGGTTAGGGGTTGAGATATTGAGAGAGAGTAGTGGTTAAGATTTTAGAGGTAAAGATAGATGGCTGGTTATAGTTTTAGAGAGGGAGAGGGAAAGAAAGTGTGTGTGTTTGTGTGTGTGTGTGTGTGTGAGAGAGAGAGAGAGAGAGAGAGAGAATGGGGGTTAGGGGTTTATAGGGATATATCAGGGGTTATGAGTCAGGATTTAGGGGTTAGAGGTTTAGAGAGAGAGAGAGAAAGAGAGAAAGAGATTGGTGGTTAGGGATTTGGAGAGAGAGAGAGAGAGAGAGGGAGAGAGAGGGAGTGACTAAGGTTTAGGGGTTTTTATATATATAGGGTTTAGAGAGAGACACATCGAGAGAGAGAGAGAGAGAGAGAGAGAGAGAGAGATTAGGGGTTTAGAGAGAGAGATAGTATTGGAGGTTAGAGTGTGATTGATATGGTGTTAGGGGTTTAGAGAGAGAGATATAGAAAGAGGGATAATGGGATTTAGCAGTCAAAGGAGAGAGTGTGTGAGAGGGAGAGAGAGATTGAAGGTTAGTGGTTGAGAGAGAGAGATATTGGGGGTTAATAGGGGTTTAGAGATAGATAAAGATCACGAGGGGATTATTGATGGTTAGTGGTATATAGAGAGAGAAAGAGATATTTGGGTTTAGGGCTTAGTGGTCATGAGTTGAGAGAGAGAGAGAGAGATAGATATTTGAGGTTGGCAGTTTATAGAGATAAATAGAAAGGGAGAGATTGGGGGTTAATGGTTTAGAGAGAGTGATATAAATATTAGGGTTTAGGGGATTAGAGAGATATATATAGAGATTGAGGGTTATAGGTTTTAAAAGAGAGAGATATAAGAGAGATATTGGTGGTTAGGGGATTAGAGAGAGAGAGAGAGGGAGAGATATCAGAGGTTATGGGATTAGAGAGAAATAGAGATTAGTGGTTAGGAGTAGAGAGAGAGAGAGATAGAGATTGGGGGGTAGAGGTTTAGAGAGAGAGAGAGTGGGGGAGAGAGAGATTGGTGGTTAGGGGTTTAGAGAGTGAGAGAGTGAGAGAGAGATTGGGGATTATTGGTTTAGAGAGAGAGTGTGTGCTTTAGGGCTCTAGAGATAGAGAGATATAGGGGGTTAAGTGTTTAGATATTGAAAGAGATATTGGGGGTTAGGGGTTTAGAGAGAGAGATAGAGATTGGGAGCTAGGGGTTTAGAGAGTGAGAGAGTGAGAAAGAGATTGGGGATTATTGGTTTAGAGAGAGAGAGTGTGTGCTTTAGGGGCTTAGAGATAGAGAGATATAGGGGGTTATGTGTTTAAATATTGAGAGAGAGATTGGGGGTTAGGGGTTTAGAGAGAGAGATAGAGATTGGGAGCTAGGGGTTTACATAGAAAGTGAGAGAAAGAGATTGGGGTTTAGGGGTTTAGAGATACATAGAAAAAGAAAGATTGGGAGTTAGGGGTTCAGAGAGAAAGAGATAGATAGTTGCTTAGGGGTTTAGAGAGAGAGAGATAGGAGGTTAGGGGTTAGAGATTGAGAGTTAGTGGTTACAGAGAGAGAGAGAGAGAGAGAGAGAGAGAGAGAGAGGTGGTTATGTGTTTAAAGATATTGGACGTTAGGGGTTTATATATATATATATATATATATAGAGAGAGAGAGAGAGAGAGAGAGAGATTATTGGTTTAGTGTTTTAGAGAGAGAGAGATTGGTGACTTAGTGTTTTAGAGAGAGAGAGATTGGGTGTCAGGGGTTTCGAGAGAGAGAGATTGGAGGTTAGGAGTTTAAAGAGAGAAATAAATTGGGGGTTAGGGATTTAAAGAGAGTGAGATTACAGGTTAGACGTTTAGAGAGAGAGAGATTGGAGGTTAGGGGTTTATATTTATGTATATATATATATACACAGAGAGAGAGAGAGAGAGAGAGAGAGATTGGTGGTTTAGTGTTTTAGAGAGAGAGAGATTTGGTGGTTTAGTGTTCTAGAGAGAGAGAGATTGGGTGTTAGGGATTTCGAGAGAGAGAGATTGGAGTTTAGGGGTTTCGAGAGAGAGAGATTGGAGGTTAGGGGTTTAAAGAGAGAAATATATTGTGGGTTAGGGATTTAGAGAGAGTGAGATTACAGGTTAGAGTTTTAGAGAGAGAGAGAGAGAGATTGGAGGTTAGGGGTTTAGAGAGAAAGAGATAGTGGATGTTAGGGGTTTAGAGATTGAGAGAGGTATTAGGGGTTAGGGGTTGAGAGTGAGATAAAGAGATTATAGGTTAGAGGATTAGAGAGAGAGATATATATATATAGAGAAAGAGAGAGATACTAGGGTAAGGGGTTTAGATATAGATAGATATTAGGGGTTAATGGTTTATAGAGAGAGATTTTGGGTGGAGGGGTTTATATAGATAGATACATAGACTGATATTGAGAATTTGGGTTAGAAGTTTAGATAGATAGAGAGAGGGAGAGAGAGATTAGAAGTTGGGGAGAGAGAAAAAGAGAGAGAGGGGGGGGTTAGGATTTAGTGGTTTAGAGAGAGAGAGATTGTATTTTGGGGCTTTAGAGAGAGAGAGAGAGAGAGAGAGAGGGGGGGGGGGGTTAGGATTTGGGGGTTTAGAGAGAGAACTTGGAGATTGGGGGTTTAGAGAGAGAGAGAGAGATTGGTGGTTTAGTGTTTTGGAGAGAGAGAGATTGGGTGTTAGGGGTTTAGAGAGAAAGATATTTTGGGTTAGTGGTTCAGAGAGAGAGATAGAAAGAGAGATTGTGGGTTACAAATTTAGAAAGAGAGACAAAATGGTATTTATGGGATTAGAGATAGATAGAGAGATAGGGGGTTAGGAGTTTAGATAGAGAGAGATTGGAGGCAAAGGGTTGAAAGAGAGAGAGATTGGGGGTTAGGGATTTAGATAGAGTGAGATTATCGGTTAGAGGTTTAGAGACAAAGAGATTGGAGGTTAGGGGTTTAGAGAGAAAGCGATATTGGGTGTTATGGGTTTAGATAAAGAGATATTGGGGGTTAGGGGTTTAGATAAAGAGAGAGTGAGGATTATGGGTTTAAAGAGAGGGAGAGAGATTGAGGTTTAGAGTTGGAGAGAGTGATTTTGGCTTAGGGGTTTAGAGAGAGAGAGAGAGAGATTGGGGGTTAGGGGTTGAGAGTGAGATCGAGAGAGATTGTAGTTTACTGGATTTGATACATAGATAGGTAGAAAGCGAGGTATTTACGGTTAGGGGTTTAGAAAGTGAGAAAGAGACTAGATGTAATAGGTTTAGAGAGAGAGAGAGAGAGAGAGAGAGAGAGAGAGAGAGATTGGCGGTTAGGGGTTGGGAGTGAGATCGAGAGGGATTGCAGTTTACTGGATTAGATACATAGATATGTAGAAAGCGAAATATTTGCGGTTAGGGGTTTAGAAAGTGAGAAAGAGACTAGATGTAATGGGTTTAGAGAGAGAGAGAGAGAGAGAGAGAGAGAGAGAGAGGTGTCAAGGGTTTATAGATAGAGAGATGGGGCACTGGGGATTTAGGGATTTGATACATAGATAGGTAGAAAGCGAGGTATTTGCAGTTAGGGGTTTAGAAAGTGAGAAAGAGACTAGATGTAATAGGTTTAGAGAGAGAGAGAGAGAGAGAGAGAGATTGGTGGTTAGGGGTTGAGAGTGAGATCGAGAGGGATTGTAGTTTACTGGATTAGATACATAGATACATAGAAAGAGACTAGATGTAATAGGTTTAGAGAGAGAGAGAGAGAGAGAGAGAGAGAGAGATTGGTGGTTAGGGGTTGAGAGTGAGATCGAGAGGGATTGTAGTTTACTGGATTAGATACATAGATATGTAGAAAGCGAAATATTTGCAGTTAGGGGTTTAGAAAGTGAGAAAGAGACTAGATGTAATGGGTTTAGAGAGAGAGAGAGAGAGAGAGAGAGAGAGAGAGAGAGAGAGGTGTCAAGGGTTTATAGATAGAGAGATGGGGGCACTGGGGGTTTAGACATATAGATAGATAGAGATTGAGATTTGAGGTTTATATAGATAGCGAGAGGGGGGAGAGGTATTAAAGGTTATGGGTTTAGAGAGAGAAATAGAGATGAATTAGGGGTTAGGAATTTAGAGAGAAAGAGATATTTGGGGTTAGGGGTTAGGGGTTAGGGGTTTAGAGAGAGAGAGTGATATATAGAGAGAGAAACATTGGGTTTTAGTTTTTTAAAGGGAGAGACAGAGATATCAGGGGTTAGGATTTAGGCTTTAGAGAGATAGAGAGATTGGGGGTCAAGGGTTTATAGATAGAGAGATGGGGCACTGGTGGTTTAGACATATAAATAGATAGAGATTGAGATTTTAGGTTAGAGGTTTATATAGATAGAGAGAGGGGGAAGAGGTATTGGAGGTTATGCATTTAGAGAGAGAGATAGAGATGAATTGGGGGTTGGGAATTTAAAGAGAAAGATAAATTTGGGGTTAGTTGTTATGGGTTAGGGTTTAGAGAGAGAGAGAGTGATATATAGAGAGAGAAACATTGGGTTTTATTTTTTTAAAGGGAGAGACAGAGATATCAGTGGTTAGGATTTAGGGTTTAGAGAGAGAGAGAGAGATTGGGAGTTAGTGATTTGGAGAAAGATAGAGATTGGGGGTAAGGGATTTAGAGAGATAGAGAGACTAGAGGTTAGGGAGAGAGATTGATTGGGTGTTAAGGGTTTAGAGAGAGAGAGGGATTGGGGATTAGGGGTTTAATGAGAGAGAGAGAGATTGGAGGTTAGGTGTTTAGAGAGAGAGAGAGAGATATTGGAGGTTAGGGGTGTATAGAAAATGAGAGATTGGTGGTTAGGGTTTTAGGGAGAGATAAAGAGAGATTGGGTGTTGATAGGGGTTTAGAGATAGAGAGAGATCATGGGGGCGGGGGAATGGATGGTTACTAGTGGAGGGAGAAGGACATAGAGAGGCGGGGAGGGGTAGGTGGGTGAGAAGTAGGGGTTTGGGAAGAGAGAGAGAGAGAGAGAGAGAGAGAGAGAGAGAGAGAGAGAGAGAGATTGGGGGTAAGGGGTTTAGAGAGAGGGAGATTGGGGATTTGGGGTTAGGGGTTTAGAGAGAGGGAGATTGGGGATTTGGGGTTAGGGGTTTAGAGAGAGAGAGAGAGAGAGATTGGGGGTTAGTGGTTTAGAGAGAGAGAGAGAGAGATTGGGGGTTGCTGGTTGAGAGAAAGAAAGAGGGTTAAGGGATTAGAGATAGAGAAATATAGGGGTTTAGGTGTTTAGAGATTAAGAAAGAGATTGGGTATTAGGGGTTTAGAGAGACATAGAGAGAGAGAGAGAGAGAGAGAGAGATATCAAGGTTTAGGGGTTTAGATAAATAGATAGATAGATGGATAAAGAGAGAGAAAGCAATTGAGGGTTAGTTGTTTAGAGAGTTAGAGAAGGAAAAATATTGGGGTTTAGGGGTTCAGAGAGAGAGATATAGTTGGTTAGGGGTTGAGAAAAAGAGATTGGAGGTTAGGGGTTGAGAAAAAGAGATTGGAGGTTAGTGGTTACGGGTTAGAGAGAGAGAGAGAGAGAGAGAGATAGAGTGAGAGAGAGAGATTGGTGGTTGGTTCTTTAGAGAGAGATAGAAATAATGGTTTAGGGTTTGAGACAGAGAGAGAGAGATTGTTGTTTAGGATTTGAGAGAGAGAGAGATTGTTGTCTAGGGTTTGAGAGAGAGAGAGATTGGGGTTTAGGGTTTTAGAGAGAGAAAGATTAAGGGTTAGGGTTTTAGAGACAGAGAGAGATTGGGGGTTAGGGGTTTAGAGAGAGAGAGGGAAAGAGAGAGATTGGGGTTAGTGATTAAGAGAGAGAGAGATTATTGGTTAGAGGTTTAGAGAGAGAGAGATTGGAGGTTAGGGGTTTAGAGAGAAAGAGATATTGCATGTTAGGGGTTTAGATATTGAGCGAGAATGTGTGTTAGGGGTTTAGATTGAGAGAGAGAGTGAGGATTAGGGGTTTAGAGAGAGGGAGAGAGGTTTTGGCTTAAATTTAAAGAGAGAGAAGGATTGGGGGTTAGAGGTTGAGAGTGAGATAGAGAGAGATTGTATGTTATGGGATTATAGATATAGATAGATAGAAAGAGAGAGATTTGCGGTTATGGGTTTAGAGAGATAGAGGGTGTAATGGGTTTAAATAGTAAGAGAGAGATTAGGGGTTAGGAGTTTATAGTTAGAGAGATTGGGCAGTAGGGGTTTAGATATAGAGATAGAGATTTAGATTTCAGGTTAGAGGTTTAGATAGATAGATAGAGTGAGGGAGAGGTATTGGAGGTTATGGGTTTAGAGAGAGAAAGAGATAAATTAGGGGTTAGGGATTTATGGAGAGATAGAGAGATTTGGGGTTATTGGTTATGTGTTATGGGTTTAGAGAGAGAGTTATAAAGAAAGAGAAATATTGGGGTTTAGTCATTTAGAGAGAGATAGAGAGAGAGATTGGGGATAAGGGTTTAGAAAGAGAGAGATATTTGGGGTTCAAGTTTAGGGGTTTAGAGAGAGAGAGAGAAAGAGAGAGAGAGAGAGAGAGATTGGATGTTAGATGTTTAGAGAGAGAGAGATTGGAGGTTAATGGTGTATAGAGAGGGAGAGATTGGTGGTTAGGGTTTTACAAAGAGATAAAAAGAGATTGGGTCTTGATAGGGGTTTAGAGATAGAGATAGATAACGGGGGCAATATGGATGGTTACTAGTCAGGGGAGAGAGGCACAGAGAGGGGGGAGGGGTAGGTGGATGAGAAGTGGTGGTTTGGGGGGGGGAAGAGAGAGGGAGAGAGAGAGATTGGGGTAAGGGGTTTAGAGAGAGAGAGATTGGGATAGGAGAGAGAGAGAGAGAGAGAGAGAGAGAGAGAGAGAGAGAGATTATATTTTGGGGGTTAGGGTTTAGTGGTTTTGAGAGAGAGAGAGAGAGAGAGAGAGAGAGAGAGAGAGAGATTGGGGGTTAGGATTTAGGGGTTGAGAGAGAGAGAGATTGGAGATTGGGGGTTTAGAGAGAGAGAGAGAGGGAGAGAGAGATATTGGTGGTTAGGGATTTAGTGAGAGAGAGATATAGAGAGTTAGGTGTTTAGCTCGACATAGTGATATTGGGGGTTAGGGGTTTAGATAAAGAGAGAGAGATTAATGCTTATGGTTTTATAGAGAATGATTGGGGGTTAGGAATTTAGAGGGAGAGAGAGGAAGAGAGATTGGGGTTTAGGTGTTTAGAGAGAGGGAGAGAGATTGGAGGTTAGGGGTTGAGAGAGATAGAGATAGATTTGAGGTTTACGGTTTATAGAGGAAGAGATTGGTGGTTAGGGGTTTAGAGATAAAGAGATTGGAGGTTAGGCATTTAGAGATAGATTGGGGATTAGGGGTTCATAGAGAGAGAGAGAGAGAGAGAGAGAGAGAGAGAGAGAGATTGGGGGTTAGGGGCTGAGATATTGAGAGAGTGTAGTGGTTAAGATTTTATAGGTAAAGATAAATGGATGGTTATAGTTTTAGAGAGGGAGAGGGAAAGAAAGTGTGTGTGTTTGCGTGTGTGTGTGTGTGTGTGAGAGAGAGAGAGAGAGAGAGAGAGAGAAAGGCAGTGACTGAGGTTTAGGGGTTTTTATATATATAGGGTTTAGAGAGAGACACATAGAGAGAGAGAGAGAGAGAGAGATTGGGGGTTAGGGGTTTAGAGAGAGAGATAGATATTGGAGGTTAGAGTGTGATTGATATGGTGTTAGGGGTTTAGAGAGAGAGATATAGAAAGAGGGATAATAGGATTTAGCAGTCAAAGGAGAGAGTGTGTGAGAGGGAGAGAGAGATTGGAGGTTAGTGGTTGAGAGAGAGAGATATTGGGGGTTAATATGAGTTTAGAGATAGATAAAGATCATGAGGGGATTATTGATGGTTAGTGGTGGGGTTTAGTGGTATATATATATAGAGAGAGAGAGAGATATTGGGGTTTAGGGCTTAGTGGTCATGAGTTGAGAGAGAGAGAGAGAAAGATATTTGAGGTTGGCTGTTTACAGAGAGAAATAGAAAGGGAGAGATTGGGGGTTAGTGGTTTAGAGAGAGTGATATAAAGATTAGGGGTTAGGGGATTAGAGAGATATATATAGAGATTGAGGGTTATGGATTTAAAAAGAGAGAGATATAAGAGAGATATTGGTGGTTAGAGGATTAGAGAGAGAGAGAGAGAGAGGGAGATATATCAGAGGTTATGGGTTTAGAGAGAAATAAAGATTAGTGGTTAGGGGTAGAGAGAGAGAGAGACATAGAGATTGGGGGTTAGAGGTTTAGAGAGAGCGAGAGAGGGGGGAGAGAGAGATTGGTGGTTAGTGGTTTAGAGAGTGAGAGAGTGAGAGAGAGATTGGGGATTATTGATTTAGAGAGAGAGAGAGTGCTTTAGGGGCTTAGAGATAGAGAGATATAGGGGGTTAAGTGTTTAGATATTGAGAGAGAGATTGGGGGTTAGGGGTTTAGAGAAAGAGATAGAGATTGGGAGCTACGGGTTTACATAGAAAGAAAGAGAAAGAGATTGGGGGTTAGGGGTTTAAATCTACATAGAAAAAGAAAGATTGGGAGTTAGGGGTTCAGAGAGAAAGAGATAGATAGTTGCTTAGGGGATTAGAGAGAGAGAGATAGGAGGTTAGGGGTTACAGATTGAGGGTCAGTGGTTACAGATTGAGAGAGAGAAAGAGAGGTGGTTATGTGTTTAAAGATATTGGAGTTTAGGGGTTTATATATATATATATAGAGAGAGAGATTGTTGGTTTAGTGTTTTAGAGAGAGAGAGAGATTGGCGGCTCAGTGTTTTGGAGAGAGAGAGATTGGGTGTCAGGGGTTTCGAGAGAGAGAGATTGGAGGTTAGGGGTTTAAAGAGAGAAAGAAATTGGGGGGTTAGGGATTTAGAGAGAGTGAGATTACAGGTTAGAGGTTTAGAGAGAGAGAGATTGGAGGTTAGGGGTTTAGAGAGAGAGAGATAGGAGGTTAGGAGTTAGATATTGAGGGTTAGTAGTTACAGATTGAGAGAGAGAGAGGTGGTTATGTGTTTAAAGATATTTGAGGTTAGGGGTTTATATATATATATATATATATACAGAGAGAGAGAGAGAGAGAGAGAGAGAGAGAGATTGGTGGTTTAGTGTTTTAGAGAGAGAGAGAGAGAGAGAGAGAGAGATTGGTGGTTTAGTGTTTTAGAGAGAGAGAGAGATTTGGTGGTTTAGTGTTCTAGAGAGAGAAAGATTGGGTGTTAGGGATTTCGAGAGAGAGGGATTGGAGGTTAGGGGTTTCGGGAGAGAGAGATTGGAGTTTAGGGGTTTAGAGAGAAAGAGATAGTGGGTGTTAGGGGTTTAGAGATTGAGAGAGATATTAGGGGTTAGGGGTTGAGAGTGAGATAAAGATATTATAGGTTAGAGGATTACAAAGGGAGAGATAGATATATAGAGAAAGAGAGAGATACTAGGGTAAGGGGTTTAGATATGGATAGATATTAGGGGTTAATGGTTTATAGAGAGAGATTTTGGGTAGAGGGGTTTATATAGATAGATAGATAAACTGATATTGAGAATTTGGGTTAGAAGTTTAGATAGATAGAGAGAGGGAGAGAGAGATTGGAAATTGGAGAGAGAGAAAAAGAGAGAGAGGGGGGGTTAGGATTTAGTGGTTTAGAGAGAGAGAGATTGTATTTTGGGGGTTTAAAGAGAGAGAAAGAGATTGAGGGTTAGGATTTAGGGGTTTTAGAGAGATAGCTTGGAGATTGGGGGTTTAGAGAGAGAGAGAGAGATTGGTGGTTTAGTGTTTTGGAGAGAGAGAGATTGGTGGTTTAGTGTTTTGGAGAGAGAAATATTTTGGGTTAGTGGTTCAGAGAGAGAGATAGAAAGAGAGATTGTGGGTTACAAATTTAGAGAGAGAGACAAAATGGTATTTAAGGGATTAGAGATAGATAGAGAGATAGGGGGTTAGGGGTTTAGATAGAAAGAGATTGGATATTAAGGGTTGAAAGAGAGAAAGAGATTGGGGGTTAGGGATTTAGATAGAGTGAGATTATAGGTTAGAGGTTTAGAGACAGAGAGATTGGAGGTTAGGGGTTTAGAGAGAAAGCGATATTGGGTGTTATGGGTTTAGATAAAGGGATATTGGGGGTTAGGGGTTTAGATAAAGACAGAGTGAGGATTATGGGTTTAAAGAGAGGGAGAGAGATTGAGGTTTAGAGTTGGAGAGAGTGATTTTGGTTTAGGGGTTTAGAGAGAGAGAGAGATAGAATGGGGGTTAGGGGTTGAGAGTTAGAACGAGAGAGATTGTAGTTTACTGGATTAGATACATAGATAGGTAGGAAAGCGAGATATTTGCGGTTAGGGGTTTAGA